>OY987255.1:21679129-22879129 GCA_963920725.1 Rhamphomyia laevipes
TCAATTTTTTTTACTTCAAAGTCCGTCACAAAACACTCTTAATTGTTTCCATAATAACTTAAAATTCTAAAATATGAAAATTAAATTTTTCAAAAATAAATTGAAAAATTCTTGTGAAAAAAAAAAAAAAAAAAAAAAAAAAAAAAAAAAAAAAATGCAAGAAGAAACAATATAGGTTAAAGACGCATATATGGTTCAATATTATAAAATATATTTTATATTTCTTTCCTCTTTCTTAACATGTTTTTTATCCCTTTCTAAAAATATATAACGAAAAAAATTTACTGAAAATAAAAAATATTTTGTGTTAAAAAGCACATTGAAATATCTAATATCAAAACCATATATATAATAATTATTCTTCTCAAACCATATTTATTGCAAAGCTGTTTTTTGTGTAAAGCACCTCCCCAGTTTTTAATGAAAAATAATGTAAAAATATATTACTGTCCATCTTAATATTAGAGCGTCTTTGATATTAATTAGTCATAATTAAAAAAAACTTACATATTTCAAACTGTAATTATTGTGTTTTAATATGACTTAGAATACTTGGTAATTTTGATCAGATTGTGTTTCGCTTTCAATACATCAGATTGACTTACAATTTAAATATGATATGTTGAAAATGCAACTCAAGATAGAATACTTTTGAAATTAAGTTTTAACGTGATTGATCTATTACAACGCAACTTACGATATGAATACCGTATTATGTTGCAATTAAAATTAAAATATTTCATATATTTGCGTTAGAATACTTAAACATAAACTGAAATAACGTCTAGAGTCTAGATTGTTATAACTTAATTTGTATAATAGAATGATAAACTTTAAAAAATATTAAGTAAAGATAGAATATGTATGGCATTTTTCTGCCATGAGTTAGAATAGAAATGAAAGACTTCTATTTTTTCTCCTATAAGTATAGTTTCAAAATTTTCTCGAAAGGTGCGCCACACTATGGATATGGAGCATTCAAAAGCACCACGTATGCCATAATAGTTTTAACTTCATTTGGAACAGTATTTGACCAGGGACATTAAAATATTCAAATCTACGAGTTTTCTACGACCATTTTCGTGATTACAACTCTTCGATGGTAACAAGAGCTTCGATTGGATAAATATTAAATTTTCAATACATTAAATTTATAGTTCTTATACATATTCCGAATTAAGAGATATTTCATAAGAAAAGTTTAAGACAACAGATATTATCACATAATCTGCAGCGAATGTGTTAATTTGAGTGAAATATTTATAATGATTCAATACCACAAAACATACCAGAAACTAAACTTATAACATTCAATAAAATTATACTTCTGCATAAGATAAAGTTTTTCAAAATTCCAACTAATTACAAAAACCACAAAATATACTTAAATAGTGTCTATAATGAAAAACATTTTAAACTCAAATATAATTACACAAAATTTTCATTTCTAATATAAAAAAAATTTAAAAAAGAAAATTTGTTTTTTAAATGTAATTCCTTCAATAATTTTTTTTTGTTTAGTAAATTTCTTCAAATTCTTGAACAAAAAATTTACTTTGAATTGAAATACAAAATTTCAAGAACACCAAAAGTTGTGGATTTTTTAAATTAACATTTTGTTAATTTACTTATAAAAACTATTGAGCGAATAATTTTTATTAAGTTTTCAAGAATTTTTATTTTAATTAACAAGGCAATAATTATTATATAATTTTTATGAAACTCAAAGAGGATATTTTTCATTTTGCATTTGTATAAAGATGAAAATTTTATTTATATTAAATACAAAAATTTACAAAATTTTCACCCGCCCTTTTATTATTTTTTTTTTTTTTTGTTGATAGGTGGAGCTTAAAAATTATTTACATTATACATAAAAATATTAAACATGTATAGCTTATTAAAATAACATTTTGATATTTAAATTGACCTAAAATGTTGTTTTTTTTCTTTTTTAATTTAAAACATCAAATGGGCGGAAATTTTGGCAATAAGACAAAAAAATAAAGTTTAAGACCGTAAAACAATTTCAATATTTTATACATATACATAAATTTGATTACCATATATACAAAACATATACATGTAAACAATTTAATATTATAATATCCTTTTTGTAAAATTGTTGTCATACATACAAATTTCAGGTTGCTTTCTATATTTAAACATGTTTTTTTGTAGAAGAACATAACGTAATAACTACATTTTCTCGAATTATAAGTGGACCTTCAAATTTCCCTAAACTTCGACCTGAAAACTTACAAACCTCATTTTTGTTATTGTATATCTATCTATTTCTGAATCATCCTCATAATCTGATTCTATCTCGCTTATCATGGAATTGAATACATTCTTCAAATTCATTGTGATATTTTGAACAATCCACTTTGAAAATTTCACTATTCAATATTGTAGACTATCCAAGAATTTGCTTATCGAGATTTTGTTGTAAGATCCAAGTTGAATATTAAATAGAAATAATAAATTATTTTAAATAAACTATAATAATGTTAAAGCATTTGACGACACCTTTGTATATATATATTTTAAATATTGTTGCTGTTTCTGTTACAAGTATTATAAAATTTCCATATAACATAAATAACATCACATAATTTAAGCTTCGGTATATTTACTTGATATAACATAAATTTTTGAAAAATTTAGTATATTGTATCTAAAATATCGTAAATTTATGTTGAAATTTTTTGTTTAAGACTATTAAAATTATTTACATCCTGACTTAAATAATAATTCTATAATAATTCTTCTGGGAATAGGACCAGTTCTCTAAAATTTTAATATTAACATAATAAATATGAAAAATTATATTATTTTAAAGATAACCATTATATAATTAGTCCAATATTATTTCATTTAAAAAAAAAAAATATTTCAATCATTACAATTCATACTTCAACCATCCATTAACTAAATTTGATTTCTATTATAATCCTTCGTTCAATAATCATCCTATATTTAAATAGTAAAACTTTTACAAAAATATATGAAACTATAAACCACAGGAAACAAATTAGTTGACACTTCTAATCAAAATTTCTGACAAAACTCTACATGAACTCAAAACTCTAACAGCGTCAACTAATACACCACAATGTACAAATAAGTCCATTTCCAAAAAAAAAAAAAATTACTACATAAAATCTTCATATTATAAGAACATTTAATATATAATTATAAATTTCCAAACTAATTGGTTTAATCAGAAAGTCCTTATTTCTTTATTTCTCACACTCCAAATTATCGATAGTGTTTAAAAAAAAAAATTATTTTATCTTAACAAATCGTAAATTCTTTTTACACTCTTAAATGAATATCCTTAATAGTAGATAATAACTAAAAGGACACACATGTTATGTATATATCAACAAACTCAGCAGGACATTTAAAAGACAAACACAAAAACTTATGCTGTGAAAAAAAAACTATCGTATGAAATTATTGAAATATTTCTCATGAGTGGATGAAAGTTGAAAAATCATAATTCATAAAAATTAATGAAAAAATTTATATGATGTCCAAGCAACAGTTTGCAAAAGTGAATAAATATTATGTATAGTTAAGAAAAATTATAGTTGAAAATTATTTTCAAGAAATTTTAAATTACAAATTTAAATTTGTTTGTATCGATTTTAATCTCTGTTGCGGTGTTCCAAGCTAAGACTGTAATTTAACGCTATTGAAGTACCATTATTATAGTTATAATAAACTGACGGACACAGATCTCATCCATACATGCATTAACCTTAACTGTAAACTAGTTATCGATAAGTTTTAATCGGTTCTTACTAACCATGAATGAAATCCATTATCTTTATAAATTCATTTCTCTGACGAACTACGATACAGTGCATCCTTATAGTAATACCAAAACTCTTGGATCTACACCTCAGCATTAGTCTCTAATAGCACACCACAATTCTCCAAGCACAAATAATAGCGATTCTTAATACGGCAGAAATTCTGAATTATTACAATTACTTCAGATTTTCAAGCATCAGCTCTTAAAACCCTAAGAACAGAATGGTTAAATCTAAACTAGTGAATAATTGTAAAATTAACTTAATACGCTAGCAAAGAATAATGAACAAAGAATTCTTTGGTCACCAGGACATAGTGGAATTGAAGTAAATGAAAAGGCTGAAAAATTGGCTAAAGAAGGGGCTATTAGCAATTTCTCTTCTATTTACCAATTTAGATTCTCACTAACAACCGCAAAGAAATCTTTGCCTAAGTGAGCGGAAAAGGAACACTTCAAAATTTGGACTAACTATAATAATTGCTGCGGTACAAAAACTTATTGAGGAGGTAAACGCATGATTTAGATGACTAAACCTACGACTATATACCGGAATAATAGACAACGGTCATATTCCACTCAGGAATCAAAGACTGAGTTTAACGGAAATCTCTTTACTTTATGCAGAAGATGGGCGAAATATGAGAAAATACTATAACTCTGTTACTGTCGTGCGGTAAGTTATAGAAAATTTATACACTTTGTACGTCATTTTTTGGCCGACATAGAAGAGGCGGGAAAATTGAAGCAGTCTAGACTTATTTATGATTGAAAATCATATGTAAATATTGTTATGCAGAATGAGAATTCTATATAATAATGGAAGGTTAATCATCAATTACAATAATCAAAATTTCAATTGAAAATTAATTATTTATTCTTGGACTATACTAAAACATTCAAAATTATTAACAATTAAATAATTTCTTTTATCTATAAGGAATCTAAAAATTGATTTAAATAAATTATTTTTAATGTAATAAATTAGTAGAAAATATTTAAAATGCATTCCAATTGATCTTTTTAATTTACTTTCAATTAACAGTGACTCTGTATCATCAATGCAAAATAATGTGCACAAAAATTCTCATGGCGTCAATTTAATGTATCTTTCAGATAAATTATTTGCCACTGTATCTTTCATTTATCTTCAATTCAATTTTATGCGAAATTTTCAATTTAAAAAAAAAAGTTTGGAATTTTTTTTTTTATGTTGTATTCATACAACAACAAAATTTATGATCAATTTTTCAAGTATAAAATTCAGGCGCATAATTTACAATCACAAAAAAAAAATTGAAATTTTTATTCAACCATCAGAAAAATAATAATATCGAAAAATAATTTAAACAAGTAAATTTTTAAAATTCTTTTAATTTGCTCCTCCTTGTCAATTTTGCGAAAATCTACTATGCAAAAACATAAAATTTCGTTCAATTTATAATTTTTTTTAGATCTATTTTTATTTGTATCTAAAACAGACTCAAAAGAAAGAAAAAAATGTTCCCAAAAACACAGACAAAAGTGACGGCGGCTAGGCGACTGTGTAGATATTTATTCAAGAAAAAAAAAATATTCAAGATGTTAAAAAGTCTCGATCAAAAACAAATTATTATTATATTTATAATGATTTTTATGTAGTGCTTTTGATATAAGATATTTATATAAATAATTGTCGATTAAATTGATCAATTGAACTAAAATTAATGTATATTTAAATATGATTCATTTTGATAAATTAATATATAATAAAAATCATATAAGAATTTGATTTTGATTGATATAATTATGGTTTATTGGGAAAATTGGTCTTTCCAATTCAATGATAATTATATAGATTCAATTTCAATATACTTACAAATTCTGTAGACATACATTTAATAAAATTAATTAATTAAATCGAAATTCAATTTAAATAAACAAAAATAAAATCCTATGCAAATTTACGAAATATGAATTCATAACGTAACGTAATAACGAAATGAATTTGTGTTTGTTATCAAAATTATGTAATATAATGTTTTATAAATTTAATTATGTTACAAATAATGGAGAACGTAACGATAACGAATTTAATGTAGCGTTTTATTCACTTTGTATACCTGTATGAACACCTGTCATATTTTACTAGTAAATGTCAAATTTATAATTACGTTAAAAATTACTTTAATTATTACAGTTTCTTTTGAAAATTTATTGAGTTAAATTGTTGTAAAGAATGTGACCTTAAGAACTACGTATTGATTTTGTTAAAAACATTGTAACACAAACTGTAGTGTATTATAACGTTATAACGATATAATTACGAAATGTGTAACGTTATATATTTTTTGGTAACACTAGTTTTTGGTTCAATTGATTATATCAATATAAATTAGTCACGATTTTAGATTTAATTAAGATGATACATGACTTATTGTATGCTTACAGATTACTGATGTTGATGGTTTTTCTCTATTAGGGATTGATAATTAATATTTCACTTTGGATAATTATTTGCTTATGAATCGAAATCCATCCCTACTGATGGTTTTTATTTAGCAATTACCATTCCAACGTAGATATTAAAATAATGTAAATAATATTCACAACCTTTCTTTAGAAAATTTTGATTACAAAAATATGAAACTTGGTTCATTTTAAACAAAACAAAAATCTCCCTAAATAAATACCTAATTCCTGGTATAATTTTACCGTCTCTTCTACGAATTTATCTCCGTTTGATAAATTCAAAATTCATAAAATATGAAACGGAAATCAAAATGGAAACGTAAATCAAAATCTTCAATTTTGAAATTTTGAAGTTTTCTTTAATGTTTTAGAGATATAATATTTTGCGAATTAAATATACAATAAAGTTGAATAAGTTTCTAAAAAAAATATTCAATTATAAATCAGAAATGGATAAAAATTATAGTAAAATTGAAAAGTTTGAATGTAAAATGCTTGAAAATATTAAAATTGCATTAAACAACCATTTTTTATTTATCTTTCAAACTTATATACATAACAAATAGTACATACAATTATTAAAATCATAATTTTCAATTGCAGAAAGTAAAAAAAAATTAAAAATTATTGTATATTTTTTTAAAAAATCTAAATTGAATTTACAAAATTCCATTTATTTACATAGAACTTCTTGAATTGGCCTTTTCTAAATAATTAATTAAAAATTGTATTTTTCCTTAAAACAAAATTTCAAACAAGAAAAATTGAGTGAAAAGCTAATAAAAACAAAAATTTTAGCTAAGTTAGCTAAATTTTTTTTTTTTTTTGTATAGAATGTTGCGAATAAAATGTACCGAGGAAATATAAATTTATTTGGCTATCTGTAATTATTGTACAACAATGTTGCACTTATTTATTATATCTTTTTGAAAACTAACAAAAAACACTTGTTGATTTATACAAAATATTTCAGATTACAATTACAATTTATGAATGAAAATGAATCAAAAACAATGCCAGGATATTTTCAAAAAAATTTGCCAGATTATAAAGAATACAATTTAATGGCATTACACTTTTAGTTAGACAAAGTAATGAAGAAATGGCTACGTAATCAATATATAAATATTTTGGGTCAAGAAACAGAATTAAGCAAAATACTTGAACTTTATTACATTAAAATCTTTGTAAGTTTGTAGGGTGTCATTGATTACAAACACATTTTTGTAGACTATGTTGTAGTCAGTAACTTAATGTAATTTAGTGATTATATACATTTTAATTTTCTTTTTATTACGTAATTAGGAAAATAATTAAATACGAATCCAAAAAAGAATTGAAGAAATTTAATAAGTGTCTGAGATATGCAGAATATTTTGGTCTAACAGCATAAAACCAGTCCTTTAAAAATTAAAAAACAAGAAAAACATGATGGCGTTAATAAAATGAAGAAAGTGGTAGTTGATCGGCCGTCTAGTCCGAATGTTATCAAAATAGTGGAAATACTCTAATGATCAAAAACTTTCCGATCAAAGAATTCCTATAGTGCAAGAAGTTCTTCCTACATGCTTACACCTTCTTAAGTTATAAGGAAAGAATTTGTTTTTTTAGCACCATAAACCGATTACAAAATGGAATCTTCAATTATGAAGAATCCACGAAGTTAACTGGTACCGGGACCGGCGATTCTATTAGCAATCATTACTCAAACACTACAAAAATACAAACCCACCAAAGTAATAACAGTTAACAGATGATAACCAGTTAAGCACGATGCTTTTTTAGTTTGTTCTTCACTGTTCGATTCCATTCTCGGCTACGGTACTGTAACCTCTCGTTTCAAATTATACATTTTCAAATTATACTAAAAGAAGTTGTATTTTAGCGCCTTCTAAATTACCTTTTCATTACCCAATTTTAAGAAAAGGTCGAAAAGAACAGCCGTTAAAAACCTCTTTACTCAAAGACGGTTTTCACGATTATGCAAATCTATAGCACGAATCAATTTATCAGATCCATCATATTAATATGAGATTTGTATAATTCTCAAGTTTAATACTTTAATACTCTTAAATACCTTTACAAACAAATTCATTTCCTATACGTATAGCTATTACAAAATATTATACAGATTAGCCTGTTTTATGTTGTTGTTGATAAACTTACAATGATTAAAAAATATTCTCTTATATTTTCTTCAAATATTATCACACCCCACAGAACTGATAATATCATTTCAACTCATTTTAATACATTTTACAAAATCTTATATATTATTTATTCAAGAGCTCAGACTGCTGATTACTTCTTTTCGGCATACGATATCTTTCAATAGTACAAATAATATTTACATTTTCATAAAGAAAATATTTTTTATTTTTTACATTTTTTCGATTTTGCAAAAAACACACAGCATAAAATAAATACAAAACAGATAAAATTGCATTTACTTTACATAAATTTTGAAGTGCGTCGTCGTCATTGGAAAAGTGGCTTTAACAAAGTTTTGGTATACTAAAACTAAAAGTCACAGTAACAAAATATATATAAATTACAAAATTTCACCATTGATTTTATAAAAATCTTCAATTTCTTATTTATTTTTATTGTTATTCATTTTTAATTTAACATTTTCACGATTTTCTTTATTTTCTTGTATTTTCTTTATATATATTTAGAAAATGTTTTATTTAAATAAAAGATCTCGAACTACAAAAAGAATGTTTTTCACGAGAATTTGCTCAATGATAGAAAACCAAAAAACACAGTGGGTTTTCCAGAATTAGAAAATTTCAAAAAAAAAAAAAAAAATTGATATTTTATTTTAAAAAGAGAAATGAAAATTTAAAAAGAAAAATAAATTGCAACAGGAAAATTTATATAAATGTAATGACACAAAATAACAACAACAATATCAATAATGAGGGAAAATATTATTATTATTATTTTTTTGTAAAAATTAATCATAAAGACACAAGAGAAAATTCTTCCTAGTCTCATGAAAATTTTCTTCATTTTTTGTTGTGTTTGTTGTTGAAGATAAGGATAATGAAAAATTTCGCTTGTCAAATAGAAAAATCTTTAAGAAAAATGAAAAATTATAAATATTAATTGAAAAAAAAAAAATGAAAAATAGAAAATGAAAATTGATAATTAAAAATAATTTATTTCAAGAATATTTTTAGTGTACTAATTAAATTTTTAGGTACTATTATAAAAACTTGAAAATTTAATAATATAAAATTGTAAATAATTGAAAATTTTATGATTATTTAAATAATAATTACAATACGAACGATTCTAAAAATTAAAAAAAAAATTTAGTAATTATTAGATATACTAATTTCAAGGACATTAACCACAAAACTTTCCACAGCAATCAAAACTGACTTTTCTTTGCTTGGGGTTCGAGTATACATTATAAAAATAAATCTTCTAAAACAAAATAATTTTCCGTAAAGCCTAAATTTATTGTTCTTCAACAAAAAAATAAAAAGAAAACCTCCCGAAAAAGGAAAACATTAAATACATTCCTCGTCCTTAATATTCCAACAAAAAAAAAAAAAAAAAAACAGTAGAAAAAAAATGATTTTATTCTAAATCAAATAATAATTTATTCTCCACAAAAACTTTATATAAAAATTTTTTTTTTGGGAAATATATAAAAATTCATAAACAAAAAGGTTCAAGGTTTTTATAGAAAAAAAAAAAATATTTTATATTTTCCATTTTCACATTATAGAATTCGTTTTCTAGAATTTTATGTGTAACAAATTCAATCGTCATGCGTTTATGGTTAGAATTTAACAATTTTCAGCAAAACTTAAGAAAAATGAAAAATTATTGCCAGAAATGATCCTTTTTTCACCATTCAAATGTAACCTTTAATGGAAATTCACGAAGCAGTAAATATGGGTCATCCAAATGTCAGATATGATTATAATGATAGAATAATTGGAATAAGAAATTGGGTACACAAGATCGCATTGTACATGGAAAGGAATTTTGAAAGTGCTGAAAACTCTATACGACCTATGTCTTGTTATAGAGTAGTAGCAGTCGTTTTTTCAAAATCAATAGGTTTAACTGGAAATTAATATAGTTTTCAAATAAATTCCATTATTTATTACTAAAATTCTAGACACAACATAAAATTTTCTTAATTTCGGAATCTTATCAAAATTTGAATATTGAAAATATTGTAATAAAACAAATTAAGACTAGAGGAATCCCATTTAAATTATTACACGGCAGTTGTGGACAATATAATGATAAGGAAATAATAACCCAATTCATCTGTCCAGAACAAGGAATGGTGCACTTGTCGAATAATAACCCTCATAATGTCGAGTCCTGTACACTTAAACCAACCAACCATAAATTAAGTTTTCCAATATTTTCCAATCGAATAATATTTTCAATTTAATATGTAAATCTATTATAAATAATTCTTTTATATGTAATTATATTAAATTTTTGAAGAATTATTTTATAGTTACATACATTAATGTCTCCACTTTGCATCTATCCTATTCGCTCTTGTGTCGAATCCTTTTTTCAATTCTGACCAAGATTTTTAATTATTTTCTTATATTTTTTATTTAATGTAATGAATTTTTCATGTTTTTCTATTATTATTAATGTAATGGATTTAAAGTTCCTCAAAATTATAACTAAAAAATTTATTGATTTTCAAAATATTCAACCTCTGCCAGTTAAAGTGAAATTAATAAGCACATTTTGAAATAATTATTTCTAACAATGAACAATAATTTCAAACTATGCAACCAAACAACACAATATAACATAAAAAAATCTTCAATGATTTTTTTTAAAAAAAAAAAAACATATTCATAAAATGAACTCATGAATATTGAGTGGTTATGGTCCTGTTTTCTGTTTAATATGATTTGTGTATCCTTTTTTTTGTCATTATTCCCAAGAATATCATCTTATTGGCAATGAAAAGAAAAACTTTTGTAAATTGACTTTTTAAATATAGAGAAATTCTTACAAATTATTTTTTCCTTAGTTATAATTCGATGGCACTTTTAAATGATTTATTAGGTTCCAATACAGAAATTTCCGAATACCGCACAATATTACAAATCACAAAAAAAAAATTTTTTGTGAAATTTTAAAAACGATACAGACAAAATGAAAATTACAGGGGGAAAATGAAATTGACTTATACAATTATGCAAAGAAGCATAATTTTGGAAAAACTTTTCGATTCAAAATAAAATATCGAAAAATAATTATTATAAAAGAATCGGTCACTAAAATTATAATCAAAACCAATTTTCCGAAAATAAAATGAATTATCGGGAAAATTGATATTATAAAATTAAGAATTTTAAAAAATCGAGATTTCGTCGAATCGAAATTTAATTTATTATAATTTCTTTTATGATTAAGTACACTATAAATTAAAAAAAAAAATATGTTAAGATCATAAAATTTGTTTTACAAATATATTTTATAATAGATTTTCAATTTTCCAGATAGTTATAGACATTGAAATTAAAGCAATTCGAATTATAGACTTGGATATAAAAATATGTTTTCAAGATTAACTTTTATTAATAGTTTTTCTTTTAAAACAAATTCCATTTTACTTGTATAATCAATAAAAAAGATTTTTACAATATTTTGACTTACCTGGACTTGTCTGCCAACTTAGTCCTCCAATAAACATTTTCCTGAAAAAAAAAACATTAATATTTTTTTTTTTTTTCATACAATTATTTACATTTAAAGGAAATTTTATTTTATGTAATGTAAAAAAAAGAAATTATCATAAGAATTTAAATAAAAATAAATAAATAAATAATACTAAAAATATAAAGGAAAATTTAGGAGAAAAAGGAAAATTGCATGGATTTTTTCTTGAATATTAAAGGATTTTGAAGACGATTTTCGTATTTGTGTATGCCTTTTTTTACAGTACAGTTTCGAAATATTCGAATACTCGTTAAGTTTATGTTACTATAGGATAAAAATCAAAATATTTGGAAGAAACAATCCAGAAACATAAAATGATTACGAGAATTTAAATGCGTTGAGATTTTTTAAGTTTGGGTTATAGTTCCATCCATAGAGCGAACTCGTTCAAAGTGGATTCATTGTTTCGTCCTACTTACGACGAACTCATGTCCGCGCATATTTTTTTATATGAAAATTTGAATTTTTCTCATTTTTTAGTTTTTATTTTCGTAAAAAGTTGGTTCAATTTTAACTTTAGTGCGGCGCATTTTTTAAAATTCAAAAATAAACTTCAATCGAATAAAAAACAAACGTCAAAAAACATAAATAATAATAATTTTTTGCTTTTTATGTCATATGTAATAGAAAAAATATTTAAAAATTATTATTTAAATACACTCTGATTTTTTTTTTTGATTTTTTTGATAGATTATCATAAAATAAGCGTCACTTTTAAGACGAAACGATGAGAACTGCCTTGGGAGAAATCAGTTCGACTTAAAAGCGACGAAACAGTGAATACACCTTCAACGAACAATCATACATATAGTGAAGTTATAATTATGGTTAAGATGCCGCACTGTATAAGAATATACAGTTGGTTTTTGTAACATGCCACCAGTGGTAATTTGAATAAATTTCTACTATCTTCTTCCAAATTTTCTTAATTTCAATTACATTATACATTTACTAATTGACGTAGCATATCATTTTCTTCATGGTTGACCTAATCCTCTCCAATGAGCATTATTGAGCAAATTATAATGTATAAAATTTTCCTTTAGAGATTTTACAGCTTCAAACTGACTAAAAGTCTAAAGAGTTAGTATAAAATACATGCGCAATGCTGGTGATAACTTTTAACAATAACAAAAATAGTCTAGGGAATTTGCAAGTGGGAGGAAAAGATAATTATCAATTGAAAACTCATTAAATTCACTGTAAATAACGATTCAATTTAGATCTGCCTGTCACTTAAAACCAGAGAGCTTAGGCACATCTAAATGAAGTTTCCATTAGCTACCTAGATAATTTAACAAGTAATTTAACATTTTCCTCACAACATAATTATTTTTCTGTTCCAATATCTCGCTACTAAGCTGCAGAAATTTGAAATTTCAGAAAATAGAACTCCAAAATATCCGAAAGCATCATTTTCTTCATCTCTAATAATATTTTATTTCGCAAAACCATAAAGGAAATATATATAGAGGAATTATTTCATATATCAGCTTATGGACAAATTCTCATAAAATAATATAAAAATGTAAGTACCCATTCAATGAAGCTTTTCCACAGGCTAGAACCTTTATTTTAAAAGCCCTCTATTTTAAAAGCTCTTTGAATAACTATTTTGTTGAAAAAAAAAATGGTCAAATAATGCATAAAAAAAATAACAAATTTTTCATTTTAACTAATTCCCTATTGCGCTATTGCACAGTTGCCGAAATATATGTGTTAATGAATAAATTTTCTTTAGTTAGGAATTTTTTAAATCTTGTTTTTATTTTTCTATTCTATTATTTCGATTTATAAAAATGTTTAAAGATAATAAAATTGATTCGCGGAAAAGTGGCGCTAAATGTGCAGTATCTTCTTGCTTAAATAATAAAAGAAATAATAACTGCCGTTGGTTTCAATTTCCAACTAAAAATAAAGATTTATTTAATAAATGGATTTCGCAATGCAAATGTGTTTTAGAAGATAATAAGAAAAAATATTTTATATGTGAAATTCATTTCGAAAATAAATTTTTAAGAACAAAATATTTGCCGAGAAATGCGTTTCCTACTTTAAATTTAGAAAACAAAACCACTGATAATGATAGTTGTGATAATAATGTAAATAGCGGTATTATTAACAATGAAACAATTTATGATTTCGATGAAATAAGTGGTCAATATGAAAACATTAGAACATATTCTAGTTTCAACACATATAATAAAAATGTTAATATGACTTTAGAAGAATTTCAGGAATATGATCCTTATGCAGGTAATAATATTAATAATAGTGAACAAGAAAATATATCTAGTGTACAGAGTAAAAAAAATGAATTATATTATAAAAAGAAAATTTTGAATTTGGAAGAACAGCTTTTAATGTATAAAAAAAAACTTATGCTAAAAGATAAATTATGTGTAAAAAATAAAAATAAATTTAAATCTATTTTGCGAAAAAATGCTATTTTAAAAAAGAAACTTAAAAATAAAACCATACTTAAAATGATTAAAAAAGCTAATATTTCAAATCCAGCAAAAACATTTTCAAAAATGTTATTAAAAAAGAAAAATAGTTGGTCAGAGGATGATAAAAATATTGCACTCAATATTCATTTTGTATCTCCGAAAGCATACAATTACTTGAGAAATGGCTTAAAATTTCATCTACCTGGAAAAGCATCACTCATAAGATGGATTCCAATTAAACATTTACACGTTGGTTATCATGAAAATTATTTACAACAATTCAGAAACATAGTGAAATCTATGGATACAATATCTAAAGAGTGCGTAATAATATTTGATGAAATAACAATTAGACAAGATTTGAAATATGACACTCACAAAGATGAAATAACTGGATTTCTGGACTACGAGTACAAAAGAACTGGACAAATTGCTAAAGAAATTTGTGTGTTTATGGTTCGCGGACTAATTAGTAATTGGAAGTATGTTTTAAGCTACTTTGCATCAGATACAAGTATTAATGGAATTGATTTAAAAAAAATTGTGGAGGAAAATATTAATGTTGCACTTAATTTTGGTCTTAATGTTAGAGCTGTTATTTGTGACCAAGGCGCTAATAACAGAAGGTGTTTTAAATTATTAGGAGTTACGAGAAATTTGCCTTATTTTGTTGGTAAATTCTCCGAAAAAAACAAAAAAATTTATGCGATTTTCGATGCGGTTCATTTAACTAAGTCTATTAGAAATGTACTTTTGAATAATGACTTAGAAACATCAGATGGAATTGTATCATTTAAAATTATTAAATCTTTATTTATTCACGATTCGAAAAACATAACTCGAATGTGCCCAAAATTGTCTTACAAGCACATATTTCCCAACAATTTTGAAAAAATGAAAGTAAGCTTGGCAACACAAATTTTTAGCCGGACCGTTGGAATGGCAATAAAAACATTAGTTAATTTGAATAAATTTATTGAAAGAAAAAATGTTGCTTTATCTACCTCTGAATTTATATTAAAAATTGATAAGCTTTTCGATTGTCTCAATAGCAAAAGTTGTTTTAATAAAAAACAGTACAAGAATGGTCTTCAAAAAGATAATAAAATATTTCAATTCATTAATGAAATGATTATTTATTTCAAAAATATTAGAGTTAGGAATGGAAAAAAAGTATATTGTATTGATGGTATGTGCCAAACATTAATAGCAATTCTTGGGTTGTCACTTGATATATTTTCAGAATATGAAGAAACAGAAATATTTTATTTATTATTGTCTAGATTAACACAAGATGTGTTGGAAAATTTATTTTCATTAATAAGATCGAGAAATGGTAACAACACAAATCCCTCGTTGTATGAATTTAATCATATTTTAGCGAAAATCATGTCAATTAAAATAATCAACAATAAAATTGAAAATTCGAATTGCTTAGAAGATGATGCATCGTTCATTGCAAACGAAATAAATGATTCAAATATAGAAAAAGAATTAAATAATATTGTTTTTGAAGAAGAAAATTACGTTGATTTTGAAATAGATAATGAAATTTTTAAAATTGTTGATGATAATGACAAAATTGATAAAAATGACGAAATTGTTAAAATGAATTCAGAAAGATATATATGTGGTTACAATATTTTTAAAATGCAAAAAAAAACCAATTGTTTGGAATGCCAAAAGGTTTTTTTAAAATCAGAAAGTGAAAATTTAATTTTAGATTCCGAATATTTTATATTTAATAAAAATATTAATAATGATTCCGAAATATTTTACTTAAAAGCACCTTCAGATTTTTTTTTTGGTATTACAAAATTTCATATTGGCATATTTGACCAATGTTTTTATGAAAATTACTTCGGAAAAAATATTAAAAAAAATATAGTGAATATTTGTGTAAATAAAACCAACGAATCGGATAAATATAATTATTGGTTTTCGGAGCAAAATAAGTGCTACAATCACCGTATTCAATTTTTAGATACTTTAATTATTTTGCTATTAAGAAAAAATGCAATTTCATTAAAAGAAAAATTATTGAAAAAAAAATTTGATAACAAAAAAGAAGCACGATTGAATAAACAATCAAAATTTCAAAAAAAAATTAATATTTTAAAATCGTAATAAAAATATTAATTTGATAAACTATTAAATTTGTGTGAATGTTTTGTAAATATGGTATGCTTGTGGATGGGATTTCTTTTTTCAACCTCCCCGTGGTAAATCCTGGAAACTCTTTTTGAGGCTAATGAAAAAATTTAAAAATAAACTAATAAATATCTTTTGAACAATATAAAATGTAAATACTTAAAATATTTTTCAAGCAAATGTTAAAAAACGTAATTAATAAAAATAAATATTATTATCAAAAAATTAAAATATTAACAATTTAAAAATAAAATTAATAAGATATAAAATAAAATTTTTAGAGAGCCTCGATGAAGGACAATAGAATAAACATGAATTATAATTATTAAGAAACCTAGTTTTTAAGATTTTTTTTTATATCTTAAAATTTACATGGAATAATAAAAAAAAAACAGGAAATATAATAAATAGAATTGTGGCAACAGAGTAACATAGTTTATTTTGTAAATAGTTATTCAAAAAGCTTTTAAAATAGAGGGCTTTTAAAATAAAGGTTCTAGCCTGTGGAAAAGCTTCATTGAATGGGTACTTACATTTTTATATTATTTTATGAGAATTTGTCCATAAGCTGATATATGAAATAATTCCTCTATATATATATTTCCTTTATGGCAAAACAAAACTTATATATTTAAGGTCAAAATTTATAAATTGTAAAAATAAAAATTATGTTTAATTACTGAAAACATATTTTTCAATTACATATATTATAAAAATTCATTTCAACAAAATTTTCTATATAATAATTCCATGTCTACCCAATAAACATCTGTGCATAAATCAAAATAATTTAAAATAAAATATCATTTAAATCTTACTCAAAAAAAAAAATATTATACATTTTTTTTTCAAATCTGTTTGACAGGGACCGGGGACCATAACGTTTTGTTCAACATTATAATTTGAATATTTCATTCTCCCCTGAAAATCTTTATGAATTTATAAATTCGTTTAAAAACTTATCAAGTCTTTTTATTTGTGACTAATCAACGTTTACACGTGACTTTTTGTACTTTGGAAAAAAAGAAATTTAAAAAAAAAAACATTTTTGATCTTTATCTATAAATAAAATTATTTTTGTTAGATTTTCATATATACATAAATTTACATAATATTTTAACATGATAATGTAGCGAACAGTCAAAGCAATTGATGAATAGAAATATTTTTGAAATTTCAGGTTTGAAATGAAAAAATATTTTGAAATATTTCCTGGTTTGGAATTTTATCATATTCAAAAAATTATTTTATAAATTTTTTATTATTTGTCAACAAAGTACAGACAGGTGAGTCACTTCACTAGTAGAATGCATTACGGCGTAATTCGTAATATAATTTTGGAAAACGAAACTGGAATCAGTGCGAACTGTCGAAACCGTGATACTTTAAGTAAACAAATTGATTATTATTTTGTTTGCATGTATACATCAAATCATTTTTATAATCTAATTTAATTTAGCAGAGAATTAGCTTAATGACTGCAAGTACTTAAAAAGCTATAAAAAAAGTATTTGCAGTAAAGTGTAAAGTACAATAATTTTAAACCATAAACTAATAAAATATATGAAATAAATTATTAAATTTAATCTTCCTTTCACGTTTATTTATTTTGCTTTTATGTGCATCCGTTAATAATATCTAAAGATATTAATTCAGATTCAGATCATTAAAAAAAAAAAAAAATTTAATATGAAGCGGTTTTGAATTGTAATGGATAAGTTATTCGCGAAATAATATCGTACAAAGTTTTATGTGAATGAATATCATTAAGAATTAATTTAGAGTTAAGCGATCGGGTCAATTATCATATAAACAAAGCTATATAAATTAAGCGTAAAATGGAATGGGAACTATGGTACAAAGTTTGGAAATCAATATCACCAAATCAATTGTTGGATTTTTCGTTTACATCAATCAAATTCATGTATTCATTTCTGGTCTAGCGAACATGGGATCTATTAATTGAAGGTTGTAGTTATTTTCTTATTAACAGAAATAACCTACCTTATTAAACATCTGTGCCAATTCGGTAAGATGCAAAGATCAAGGAGTTTACTGTCATTGATGTAATTTCAACAGTAAGAGAACTTAAATCTGTTATTAAGCTGTATAAGTTTTATCAGAAATAGATCAACAATTTTGGTAAATCATAAGTTTGGAGGAATCGACGCGTATTTCAGTAATGATAAACAAACAAAAATCAGCAAAATGTCATTTAAAAGTTCTTTCTACTAAGGAGTGATCTAGGGTATAAGTGGTAGCCTAGAAGTGGTAGAAGTTGAAATCCTTCTTCTAACTAGTTTAGATTTACCAATTGAATCTCACTGTATCAACACAACACGAGATCGCTGTCTATTATTGTAGTATTCTACATTCCGGGGTCAATACTGTGACCCATAAAAGCTAATATTGTTATCTATAACTTTCCGAAGTCATCCTGCGATCAGCATATTTTTGTTTGCCGACACTGATACTTCCGTAATCTCCTTAGTGATTGAAACCACTTATTTATTTCCTTCAATGCTGCAGTATGTAAATATATGTCAGCAATCATCTTACATACATATATTTAAATGAGTTTGCCAAATCAAAGCTATTGGCTGAACCATAATTCTAAGCATAATTCTAAGCGAATTTTAAGCGTAATGCTATTAAACGCTCCCGTACAGTTTTTCATTATATGCATTATGACGAAAGGCTTCGAAATTTAGAAGTTGTCTTTTAAAAAATAGTGCTGAAAAGTGAAGATTTAACAACATTATTTTTTACTAGAGTTCCCAGAACCACAATCGTCTGCTAATTGATAAAAACTTGGAAAAGTTGGAAACAATTTCTATTGAATTCAAAAACTTAAGTAATGTAAATAAAATATTGAATATTTCTTCGCGTAGCTAAAACTTCTACTCTACGCACTCTATGCTTTGCTCATAGCGCGAAAAGTACATAGCACAGCTTCAGTATAGCTCATAGCTCCACTCTGAACATGCCATAAGATGCTCACAACAACAACAACAACAAAATTCCTTTATTAATCCAAAAATTTAAGATATTAATTTCAAATACCGCATGGAAAACTAAAAATTTTCCTACACTCATTTCAACACATTAAACAATAAAACTAAAGAGAAAAAAATATTTGAAGAAAATTTCATATTAATTTCTATGCTATTTTCACCAATTATTTGTTAGTTTTGTATTTTTTTTATAGTTTATATAGTTTTTATGTATATAGTTAAATATTCTTCCGAAAACTCTTAAAGTCACGTTTCTTTTGTCTGTAGAGCTATTTAAAATTTAAATTCTAAATACAAACCTAAAAAATTAAATGATCTCAAAAATTTTATTATATTTTATTATTTGTATCTATCTCAACATAAAATATAGTACAAAATTTTTGTAAAATATTCAGTGACGTTTTAAATAGCTAACAACAAAAAATGTATACGTCAATTATTTATGAATCTTGAAATATAATAATTTAAAAATAGCATTTTATTAGATTCAATAAAAAGATATAATAATTTTTTTTTTTAGTTTTTAAATATTTATAAATCTATTCAATAAATTTTAAAATATTTATTTAATTTTTTATTATAAATAAACTGAACTTTTTGCCAGAATTATTTGTTAAAGTTTAATATTTATAGTAAGTAAAATATTGAATTTATACATAAAATATAAAAAATAATTTAAATTAATAAATCTGTTTATATATTTTTTATTATTATTTATTTATTTATTTATTTATAGTTTTTTATTTTATTATTATTTATATTATTAAAAACAATGCGGAAAAATCTCTTTATATCTTGATTAAAATTTTAAGGGTAAAGTTTTAATGGATTTTTGGTACTATATAAAATAGTATCTGTTTATATATTTGTGGTAACTTTTTGTGGTAATTTAACAAATTTATGTATTATTATAATGTATATAAAATTTAATGCAATTTGTTTTATTTTTATTTATTTTTTTTGAAAAAAAAAAAGATTAATAATAAAATATAAATATATTTAGGAACTTTTCAAAAGTTATAATAAATATTTTAATATGAAGAAAATTACTATATATTAAATATAGAGTTGTTAAATAAATGTATTACAAAATTAAAAAATCATTAAAGTAATTCGAAATAATGGAACAATTCATTTTATAAATTTAAATTAAATTTAATAAATAAATATGTTAACGAAAAAATGACTTAAATTAAATAATTCATTACTTTAATGCATTACAATATAATTCATAGTATTTTTACTTTGTTCAATAATTAATTAGAAATATGAAAGTATTAAATAAATCCTAATGCTCAAATTCATTTGGATAAAATATTTAATAATTTAGCGGAAACAAGTTCACTACTACAAATCTTTCTCATCATATACTTCAATATAATTACATTTGGCTGATTTACATATATGATGTAAGTTAACTCGTCCGGTATTATGTTCAAAATGTTAGAACTAAGAAAAAATTCCTTCAACTGTCTGTTCATATGCTTACATTAATTACATAGTATAATTACTTTTTGAATCAACGAATTACTTAGAAGTAAAAGAAATCAATTACTTTAAATATTGTAAAATATGTTGCACTTGATTCAAGTATATGAAATACTTTTTTTTCATATTTCTAAACAATTCATTGATTTACAAAGTTATATTTTGAATTAATGGAATTCTGTAAAGTAATGCATTACTTTTCTTAATTACAAATTACTTATGTGCAACAGTCTAAAAATTTGTAATTAAAATTTTCAAGTATAAATTATTTTTATTGATGTATAATTCCTGTTAAATGATAAAATTATTATGTATTTAGTAATGTAATGCAATACTTTACTAACAACTCTAGATTTCTAATTAATTATTTAATAACTCTGGATAAAAATAAATTTTTAATTAATTAAAATCAAATATACAATTTATAATTTCGGAAATATTAATGTTTATTGTTGTTAAAATATTATGTAAATTCTATATTAATCATCACTAATAAAACGAGTACACTGTAAAGAATTAAAAAAAGGAATGAAACTAAATAAAATTAGTTTTATTAAGTTTGATGGAAATAAGGCAATTTTGTTGTATAAACGAATTATTTCATAATCAAATAATTAATTTTTCTCTGTCATGTAATTGAAAAGAAGACCGTACTAAGAGAACTTATAAATCGTATCCTTCGATTAAATGTGATATAATTTTATTTTGGTTATTAATGGCATGCAATTGACAGTTGCTATTAATTCGAAATATAAAGAAACTAAATTCAAATACATTTATTTCATTATACTAATAACTTAGCTACAACGTACAGAGCAAGTTTAATTGAAAACTAAGAATATTCATTGACATTTTCATTACAAATAGACTAACAAAATAATGTGCTTAGATAAATGTCCTTATCAAAATATATAATCATATCCTGAAAGTATTAAAATTTTAATTTTTATTTTTTTCAATTACTTTTCTAAAAAAAATCATAACTCCACAAATTTTTCGTCACTGATTTATATTTTAAACTGTATTAACAAAATACTTTTTATAATTTGTACCTGGTTTTTCAACATATTTTCATAATCATAAAATTTATATAAATAATTAATTTTTATATTAAAAATAAAAAAAAAATCTTTTTTTTTTGCATTACGTTGATTGCAATTTTATGACGTCTTTCTTAGTAATCTATTTCGTTTTATCTAGAAAATTTATTTGGTTTTAGGTTGTTGGTCTGACGAATGCATTGCACTACAATATTTTTTTGCTTTTTTTCGTTTTTGTTTTCATTTTTTGGCAATGGACCAAACTGATGCACATTTGAGTGATTATTATTGCTAGCTTGTATTCAAAATAGTTCTATTTTCAGTATATAAAAATTTTGTTGCTTTACCGATTATGTCGACATAAAAAGAACAAATAATGAAGAATATAAAACATAAAATTTTCAAAAAAAAATTGATGAATAAAATTCACAATTATTCATTTAAGTTTTTTAAAAAAGTTTTGTGGAAGAACAATAGTTTTTTTATATGGTACGAACGATTTTTAATGGAAATATGTGCATTATCTTGCAGCTTAAATGTATAATTTATAGAACAGAAAACTGGCAGAAAGATAAAGTATTTTTTTTACAAAATATTAATTAGTTTCATTGATTAAATATTTAATTGATGTTTTTTAGCAGATGTTTTGTGCCAGAAATAAAATTATTTGCTAGTAAAGATAGAAAAAAAATTTGTATTTATGGATTTCCGTACACTCTAATTTAATTTCCTAAATATATAAAATAAACTAATTGGGTTGGAAATTACTTTGACCTAATCAAATAACTAGATTTAAATGATTTTAGAGAAAATTGATTATATTTCAGAGTGTAGGTAAATATTACCGCTAGACGCTAGTACAACACTATCATATCTCAAAAAAATTCAATTTTGAGTTACGGCGCTAGGATAAATAAACTATGAATTCTTTATATTTTTCTCCAATCCAGAAATATTTATGTTGAAATCTGTCAATGATATGAAAATTTTCATTACTTCATTACTTCAATATTCAATATTTTTTGGCGCAATTTTTACCATTAATAATATAACACCAGAACTAGAAATATGATCTTCTTAACGTTTTCAATCGAATATTCATTAAAATCTTAATTCGTGTTGCCATTTTTAAAAATGTTGTATTTTACGTTTCAAAAATTGATGATTTACCAATTTCAAAAAACGTTGATTGACTTTTTAAAATTAGTGCAGTTTTATGTGCTGATTTTTAGGAAAGAAAACTATCTTAATTTAATATGATGCGGTTTACTTCTTTCCCATTTTAATTTAGTGTAAATTATTTTTAACTCAATAGTGCCATAACTCAAAATAGTGTAGTTTTCTATTTCCAATACAAAAATTGTTTACACTATAGTGTGTTATTCGCACTCTAATACAATAAAAGTAATATTACCTTTCACTCTAAATTCTAAATGGATAGTTTCTGAAAAATATCAATTTTACAAGTATAAAGATAGCTTTTAAGTCATAAGATTATTGAACCTGGACTCACAGAATCAATTAAAATAAACTAAAATGCTTACAAATTTATTCATTCAAATCGATTTAACTTTGCTATGAGATATTTCTAAATAAAGGCTTCAGAAACGCGGATTATTTGCATTTTTGGTATCACCACCTCCGAATAGAAATTCTTGATGATTTTCAATTTTTTCAAACGACATTTTGATAATGATTCCATAACTCATCGTAAAATCAATTTTATCAAGTTCTATTTTTATCAAAATGTTTGCTAATATTTAATTTTACAAAATGAATCTAAAATTGATAATAATTACAAAAATTTGAGCAATTTAATTTCTAATAAATCATTTTAAACTTAGAAAAATAAATTAAATTCGTGTTGTAGTCATCAACAAAAATTCAAAACCTAAAATAAAATTCAATATCAGAAAAATCTAATTACATTAAAAAATTTATGATCTTGATCTTAAATTTTCATATTTTTAGAAGCATCAGAAAATTCTATATATTTTTTTCATATATAAATAAAAATTTCTTTCAACTTATTTAATATAATAAATTTACATTTTATTACACCGGATATTTGATATGCATTTTAATAATCATCATCATAAAAACAGACCAGAGGATCTACTAGAATTAACGAATTTCACACAATATTTTATATAAATCTATCGATTATCTCAAGTCGATAATTTTATATGGGATATAAAAAACTATTTATAATATAAAATTTTATACGATATCAGTTTTTCAGAGTAAAGTCCCCAGAAAAAGTAAGAAATAAGAAACAGGAAGCTGCAAAAATATTAATAATTTGGTTTTTATTAATCTTAAACACCAGAAATAAAATTTTAAATTGAATGCACAAAAACCACATCTAATTCAAGCAAAGATGTGCGGTGTAAAAATATCGTATAATTTTTTTTATTTTTTGATTCGCTGACATATAATATTTATCGGTTTTCATATTTCCATACTTTTACTTAAGTGCTGATTTTTGTATTTTTATATTATACAAGAAATATTTTATTGAAAAGATCAAGGGTAATTTTACTATAATATTAAACAAATTCATCTTACACTTAAAATAATTTTACTTTATTTCAAAAAAATGTATAAACCTCCCACCCATTTCCATTCTTCCTCTTCTATTCCATCCACCCCTCTACTAATAAATATTTTCCATTTTCAAAAAATCGGTTAAATTAGCGCAACAGGTTGTCTTTTAATGTCAAATATTCTTTTGTACATGGTAATTTTCCCTTCCACATTTTCTTATTTATTTTATTACTCCACCTACGAAAATTAAATCTTCCTCAACAAGTTATAAAAAAAAAAATAAAGAAAATTCCCAGTTTTTCTTATATTTTTGTATTTCGATTTTCATATGAAAATTCTTGTTGTTTTTTTTATATGTACTAGGAATAGGAAATATTGAATTTTACCATGTAATAATATTTATTTAAGCAAACACATTTTTCAGTTATTTTAAATGTCTGTCAAAAAAATGTCTATTAGAAATTGTCTCATTTTGATGAATTCCATGTGGTTCAATTCCAAAAATAAAATCACCACAATATTTTATAAAAAAATATTGTATGTAGATAATAATTTTCCATTGATTTTCTTTTTTGTTTTTTTAATTATACATAATTTTCCGAGTAATTTCAATTTAATTTAATAGAGTGGGAGTTATTTTTTAATTATTTTTAATCGTTTTTCATTATTTTATTTATTTCCTTAATTTTGACTATACATATTTTTTTTAAAGAATGAAAATTTTGTCAGATAATTTCAATAAATTTTGGCAAATAGAATTTAAATAGCAGGTGCAGATAGCAAAATAGCAAAGGCATCACTTAATTATAATTAGCTGTTAAATAATAATTTTTTAAGGAAAATTTAATGCATTTTTATCAAATTTTTAGAAGGGAGTAATCCATGAATTGTAAATTCAATAAAAAGAAAGTAAAAAAAAATATGTTAATCTTTTATATTATGTTTCATGTTCTAATGATATTATTGCTAACATAAATAATTGGTATATCGTTTAATTCTAATTTTAAAAATATCGCGGAAAACATAAAGCAAATATATTTTCAGAAACTATTAAAATGTAATAATTTTTTAATTACTTTTCACACATTAAAAAGTTAAAACGAAAATTTGACATATTCGTAAAATTAATTACATATCGTCACCCCAAGTATTTATTAACTTTTCAATATACCATGTTTGTCAAAATTTCTGACAGTCAACAGTTTGGCATCAATATCATATTCCATTTTCCAAGTTATATTTTTGTTCTAAGACAAAACTTGTTAAGTTTAAACTGTATAGTTTTAGGAATTATCTGGATTGGAATGACAACTATTTATTTTATATTGATAATTTTTATTATTGAATTTTGTTAATATTAAATTTTGTACAATCAGTAATCATTATTGATTTCACCATTTATTTCTATAACAACTTTTACTACATAATGGAAGTATATTGATTTAAAGATAGTAAAAATAGTAAAATTTCAGAATTAAATATAATACAAATAATTAATAATTAAAAAATCGTATTCAAATATAAAAACACAATAATTGGATATTGAACAAAAAAGAACTAGGGTGACGATATTTTGCAAAATTATATTTTATTTGACTTTTAAATGTTTTGTATGATTAAGTTAACAAAATAGGCGTTTATTATTAACAGATAATTGTCGTAATTTCGACATTTTTATTACATTTTGAAAGGAAGTGATTGTAAAGAACATGACATAAATATTTATGTTTATTATATATGTTTCTCTTTAACGAATTTTCTAAATTTATTCTTTATTATGTAACAGTTTTTTTTCGCAATTACACTTTTGTGTAAAATACATATATAATTTTTCTTTTGAATTATAGAGTTTCATTTATTCTGAAGATACATAAAATAAAAATATTTTCTAGTTACTAAAAATTTTGTAAAGCATATATATTCTAAAAATAGTTACATTATATAATTTTCGATGCTTAAATTTGACAAAGCCTAACGACAAGCCATCATTTTAATGATAGTATCACATCAATGGATTTGAAATATGCATACATTTTAGATTATAATCTTTAAAGTTTTTAAAAAAAACATTTCAGTTGATTAAAAATAACTATAGATTATAAAAAATTTACATAACATTTGAATTATAATTCATATGAGAACATTTTTTTTCATATCCTTAAAGTTCATCACATTATCATAATTAGTTTACATTGCCCAAGCAAAGTTTTGATTCAAAATTTTTATATACTAAAAAATTGGATTTTTTATGTTAAACTAAAATGATATTAAAAAGCAATGCTCTTTTGTTGAAAAATCATACTTGAATGAATCACTGAACAATATTTTTTGCAAGAAGTACGTAAATGCTTGCTGGATTTGATAATGTAAAAATCCGAATAAAACTTTCAAACAAATTGATATTGCCTCCAAAATACTCTGATATGTAATGGTAGATTCCTAATGTAATTGTTGACTAAAAACTTAAACGTGAAACTTCAAATTTAATATTGAATAAATAAAAATCAATATTTTAAGTCGACATTTGAGATTATTACATTAATTTAAACATAAAGGCCCAATCGTAATGTGGGCGCAAACCTTTAGCGCAAATTTTGAAAATTGTTCAACATATGGAAATCAATGAAAGCAAACACAATGCTAGTTGTTAACCGTCAGCGCTAGAAAATTTTAATAAAGGAGGTGAATTTTAAATTTGACTGACATTTTTCATAGTGACATTTTAAATAAATAATAAAGATTTCACACTAAAAATATAATAATATAATAAAATATAATTTTCTCAGCCAACGCCACTGCCAGCATTGCGTTTGTACTGGATTTGTCTTGGCGGGGAAAAAAAATCTACAGCTACCGCTAAAGGTTTGCGCCCACATTACGATTGGGCCTTAATATTCAATTTTGAAATTACATGCCGACGTCTATGGAATTTAAAGTCAACACTTAAAAATAAATATATATTTAAGTTTGAGTGAAGAAATTGTAAAATTATAAAGTATCATACTTCCAGTTTAGTGAAAGTTCGGATCATTACAAGACACTTTATGCTAGTCGTTAGGGACTATCACTTTTAAAGATGTCAATTAGATGCACCAATTATTTAGAAATGGTTGAGATTTATGTGAAATAATCAAAAAAAATCTGTGTCATTTTGTTCCTGTTTCATGAACCTGCGTCATAAATGTTTTAAAAGTCTAAATCCTAGACGACTTGTTTACAAAGACTTATGTGTTCAAGAAAAGCAACCAATCCTAAGATACGGTCGTTAAAGTGACTACCTTAATCAACTGTCTTAGATTTTGAACCTAATTCAAGCCTGAGTATACATGAATCGTTAGGGCATTGCCCTCTGTATATAATAGATATCCTTGAGAAACAATTTTTGGTAATATTTAATTCTTTCTGTGGGAGTTACTTTAATTTTTATGAGATTTATAATGGAAATTGAAAAAAATTGGATGGATAAAAAAACGATAAGAATTGAACTATTTTTTGTTAAATATTTTACATGCAAATTGGGTTTACAGAAACTCCTAAAGCCAAGTGGCCTCTGCCAAAATAACAATAAGAAATAAATGTTCTTGTTTTTTATCCATTCATCAGTTGTTTAAGTAATACAAAATCTGTAAAATTTGAACTTTTGCAATTCTAATGTTTAACCAATAACTATGATGCAGTAAATAAATTATGTCTATCTTTGTGATGAAAGTTCTCCTAGCCTTAAAAATGATATATAAAACAAAAATAATAATAATTTACATTCTAGAAAAACAAATTCCTATTCACAGTATCTTTAAATTCCTTTTTGCACAGTGGCCGACATAAATTTAGTTCGAAATTGTTCAAATAGTTTTGAAAGTATTTTTTTTTTTCCTATATTTCTATTAAATTAACCTTAATGCTTTTTTATATGACACATTAAAATGCCTCCCAGCTCCTACCAAAATATATAAAAATATATTATATATTTCAATATAATTTTTGATCTGTTGTAGGCACACTATTATATATATATAGCCAATAATTCTGTCATACTCAATTCTATAAAGTCCGAAAGAATCAAAAATATTGTAGTCCCAAACAAAATAATATTAAAATTTATATATAATCAACCTGATTCAATTGAATCGAAATATAATAGTTATACCTGCATTGCAGTTAAAATAATTTCAAATATATGAATGAGTTTGCGGAGGCGGACATTATTAAATTTTTGGGAAGGATATTTTTAGATGGTACGAATCAGTATTAAAAAAAAAACGAAATGGTAAAAGAATACAAAATAGTTTTTCGAACAATAAAAAATGAAAATATAAATTTGAAGATTTTATTTTTATTGATTTATTTTGGGTTCGTTCTGGTATGTTTATAAAAATGATTTTATTTCTACTTTCTTCATCTTCTTCATTCTGCCACACAAAAAATTTTAGAATATTTGTTCATTTAGTAACAAATTGTATAGAATATTTTTAGTTATAAGTGACAAATAGTTTTTACTATACGATTTTAAACTTAGTTTTATATTAAACTAAAGTTTAAGTTGAAAAATCATTTGTTCAATTGCTTAAACTTGATTAATCTTTCCTTAAACTTATATTATCCAACATTTTTCATAGTTTAAATTATGTTTAACCTTTTATTTATCTAGTATTCGTATTCAATTGAGTTCAAAAGTCGAATAAATGAAAATACTTTTATAATTTGTTAAAAAATATATTAATTATTGACAAATTACTACTTTAAAAGATTATCCTAGCTAATCTAGGATAGACTAAAACATAATTTTTATATAATCCGAAAATATACATAGAGAATTTCAATAGGTGTGATACATTTGTATCTATTGCGTCTAATATTTATTTAATTACAGACATACAAATCATCATAAAAATGACAAATCGTTCAATTATTTTATCAAAATTTGCGTTCAATTGTTGAAACTCAAAAATGTTTCGTGAATTAATTATGGTTCATTTATTGAATGGATGGATACATTAATAAACAAAATTGCCTTAGCTGGGATAGAAATAATCCACATGCATTTGAAGACGTTCGAATCAACTGCTTGGTGTACTTTACATGATGATGGTGTCATTGGAACATATTTTTTTCAAAAATGATGTTGGTAACAACGTTATTGTCAGTGGAGTTCGATATAGATCAATGCTGAATGATTTTTTTTCCTAAAAATTAATGAAAGTGGTTTGAATGATATGCGGTTCCAACAAAACGGTGCTATGTGTCATACTGCTCCTTAAGTATTGCATGGTAAATTTATTTATTCGTTTTGGACCTATCAATTGGCTAGGAAGATCGTATGATTTAACACCTTTAGACTATTTTTTGTGGGACGTGGGAGTATGCTAAGTCATTTGTTTATGTAGATAAAACACGACCTTTTGATGCACTCGAAGTCAACATTAAACGAGTTATTTTATTAATAATATTCCTCCAGCTTTATTTGAAAAAGTATGCAAAAATTGGGTTGATCGAATTGGTTTTCTAAGACGACTTTTTTCCGATTGGTTTTTCATTATTACAAACTGCAATTTGCAGGTAAGGACGCTTTCTTAATTGTTTTTAATTTTAAAGCTTCAAACTAAAACTAAACGATAAGGAACCAAACCGAACCAAAAACCAGAAATATAATTTCTGGTTTCCATCCTTGATTATCTTGGATATAATTGTTTGGAATTCATTTAAATTAATAATTATTTTTATTTAATTCACAAACAAACAAAAATTAATGGTTTCATGTCATTTTGTCACAATTGATGTAAAAACAAATTAAATTTCAAATTGGAAACATTATTTAAACTCAGTTAAGTTAAAACTGAAATATATTTTTATTAAGCAAATCAATCATAATTTAACCAATGTTTAAATTTTAACTGAGTTCTAAAGTTACAACGCGCTTTGAAAAAACGGCCCTAAAATTGAAATAATCTAACATTATAAAATGGAATGCTAAATAACTAATTCCAAAAAAAACAATGTTGTTAATTTTATAATATTAGGATTTTATTAATATATATATTTAAAATGTTCGTGACAAATTTCAAATTAAAACTATTATGTAATTATACTTTAGATTGTAATTTTTATTAGCGTGATTATTATGATTAAAATATATTAAGGCAGTTTTGTAAAACATATCAACATTTCTCACGCTACAATAATAATAATAATAAAATTGTACAATCAAAAAATTGATTGTTTTTCATTTTTGAATAAATAATCTTTAAAAACAATTGACATTAAAATTGTATGTGAATTTCAATTGCTTTAAGTTATACAAGATGAATTTATGATAAAATATTAAAGAATGTCATCAAATAAAACGTTACGTAGAAAACTATAAAATGATCAAAACCAATAGACAAATTTGCAAAAAAAAACTTAAGTTATCTGGTCAATGAATGAGTTAATAGTAAAATATGTTTAACTATTTTCATTTTCCACTAAACTAATTACCCTACAATATTTTCTCCAAATATCAAATAATCAAAATTTTCAAATTATACTCAATTTTAATTTGGCATCAATTTTTATTTGACTGCATTGTGAATATTACAAATTTTCAAATCCAATTAATCTGACTTATTATCATCATCAAAAATAAACGTTTATTGTCAGTATTACATAGCTCAAATTGGAACTTAACAATATATTTAACAACATAAAAATAAAAAATTCCAATTATTTACCAACAAAATGTTAATTGGAAAAATTTTAAAAAGTTAAAAAAAAATTTCAAAATTTTATAGGTAAATGTTTTACATATTTTCTCACCTCCTCTTCAACATATAACAAACAGAAAACCCTACAGGAAAATTAGTGTATACAGTGTCGTTGATTGTGATTGGAATTTAAATATTATGTATATGTATATTGAAAATCATATTCAGGAAAATTTAACATAAAATAATTATAACAACATTATTTTTCTCAATTCAAAATTGAGTAAATTGCTTTAATTTAAATTTACATTGTACATACAATAAACTGACTGCATTTATGCTAATTTTTAATCGTTCATTAATTAACGGATTGTGATAACTTTATTAGCAGAAAATTTATGTATTGCTACAGAAAAAAAAAATTATGTTTAATTTAAAAAAAATAGTTAACAATTTTTAGTGGGGTTTGCTTGAATTCCCACTAATAAATGAATTTGAAAATATTTATATATTTAAAATAATATTATATGCCAGTTTGAAATTTTCAAATTGTCAAATTTTAAAAATTTTAAACAATTTTCCCAACTATTCACAATATAATGTTTAAAAGAGAAAAAAATTACATCCTGCAAAAATTTAACACAGAACTATTTAACATATGTGACAGTTTTACGACCGATTGTCATAATTTTCAGAAAGCATAAATTTTAAACAATATTTTGACGTTTGGTATTTTGCCGTAAAAACAGGATATGTGACAGTTTTGCCACAGATTTTCATAATTGTCAGAATGCTTAAATTTTAAACAATATTTTGACGTTTTGTATTTCGCCTTAAAAACAGGATATGTGACAGTTTTGCCACAGATTTTCATAATTGTCAGAATGCTTAAATTTTAAACAATATTTTGACGTTTGGTATTTCGCCGTAAAAACTGGATATGTGACAGTTTTACCACAGATTTTCATAATTGTCAGAATGCTTAAATTTTAAACAATATTTTGACGTTTGGTATTTCGCCGTAAAAACTGGATATGTGACAGTTTTACGACATACATATCAATCCATATTCTTTAGAAGAGAATAATATGACATCCTGCAAAAAAATTATATACAACTACATAATTATTTAATTGACAGTAATTATAAGTTCACATTATCACGTAAAATAAGTTCTGACTTCCTTATTTAATTGACAGTAATTATAAGTTCACATTGTCACGTAAAATAAGTTCTGACTTCCTCTTCGACAAACCGACAAATTATATTAATTATAGACAATTTTTTTTCGATTTCTCATTTCAATTCCGCTAAAAATCAAAACCATTTACATTATATTTAAATAATGTTCATGACATAAACGTGTGCATTACACCTGCAATTTTAATATTACTGAAAAATGGGGGGCACCAGAAAATCATTCACATAAATTTTAGAGATGACTTTGAAAATATAATAAATCGCCTATTTACACACAATGCGTTTGTACATATAATAAAAAAGGGTAGATTTTAATTGTGCAATTTGTTTATTTATGATGGTGTTTGGTGGATAACTGCCAATTCAGGGTAAATTGATTAAATAAATAAATGTGGTTTTTGTGGTCAGAAAAATAATTTATATAAAAAAAAGAAAATTTTAATCGAAAATAATTTTTTTTTAGATAAATAACAACACAATTTCCACAAAATAAAATTAAAATTACTTTTTTTTTTATAGTTAGTTAATTTTATCGAATCCAAAAGTGTTTGTAATTTTATTATGTTAATTTAAATTTTATTTTTTTTAATATTTTTTGTATTACACAATTAAATATGATTTATCTGCTTATTTAAATTTTATGATATGGCTATTTTATTTTGTGTTTAAATTAATGGAATTAAAAAGTTTTGTTTAATTTTAAAACTATTTATCAGAATTTTAATATATAGATTAAAAATTTTTAATGAACACATTATTACCAAACGGTTTTAATACACATAAAAAAAACTATATTTATTTTAATTAAATTTTTAATATAATTTATATTAAAAATTTTACTTGTTATTTATAATAGGATAATAAAATATTTTAACAAAATCTTGATAGAAATAAATTGATTTTTTTTAATAAAATGTCAGCAAATGTCAAGTTTTATACTAAATTGTCCTAATTGTCCAAAGATAAGGACAATTTAAGGTTAGGAATAGAAACCTACAGGCAATACCAAAATTTAAACTTAATCAGTACCGTACGGAGGTGAGCGTACTTTAGTAAATCTGATTATTAACATATCAAATTTAAGATAGTGGCATCTGACATGGATAACTCCCAAAAAAAATTATATAATTTTTCTGAACTCCCCTATGAATTCATTTTGTGTACACTTGTAGTTGATATTATGAAAATAAGACTGCATCCTTGAAAACCTTATATTCACTTCAATATCGTATATGATATATTTAAAGAAAAACAAGAAAATTTATCGTTTTTTGATAAATTTTAACAAAATAATACAAGAACTTTTAACACATTTTTTACGCACGAAAAATTAAAACTGAAAATGATAAATTTGATTAATTTATTAAAAGTGTTAACAAGCATTAGAAAATAAAGTTTTCACATTTTTTAAAACAATTACTTAAATATTTAATATGATAAAATGTCTGTACAAGTTTTGAAATATATCGTCACATAATTTATTAAGTTTAAGAAAGTATACTATGGCAATTTAGAGAAAATTACGAACTCAAGTTTGGGGCGGTCGGTGATCTAGAAGTTGATTTATTTTATTATTCTAACAACCATTTTAAATAATTTGCTACTATTTTAAATAATAAACTTTTAATTTTATTTTAATTCGTCGGCAGAACAGATTATTTAGAATGGAATTACATCAAATCCACATTTGGACTGTTAAAAGATAAAATTAATTTTCAACCAATAAAGTTATAGTAAAATTGACTCAGTTGAGTAATGGTAAGTATATTCCGCACAAGACTATATTTCGGTTCTATTACCTATTTTCTAAATAAACTCCTGCGAAATATGTGGACGTTAAAAAGGTACAGTCGTTATTATGTCGCAACCATTTTCTTGACAAAAATCCAGGGCCAAATATTGAATCGAATCTGCCTCGGACAACATTGGTATCCTCACTTAATATCATAATTAATATGTGCCTAATAATGTATTAGCTATTTACACTTATCGTTTTTAATCAGAGAGTCAAACCAGAACGAAACTGAAAACCGAAAACCGTAAATAACTACTATTTTTGCTGAACCGAAAACCTAAATCGAAACGAAATAATAAAATATGGCTGAGCCGTACCAGGACCTATATTTTTTATCGTTAATTTTGTTCTTTTTCGTTACTATTCACGTTTTTTATTAATTAAATAAATGTTTTCGTTAACTATTTTAATTTTACACTGAGAGTTCAATTTTATTGTTATTCTGCCACACTATTTACTTCTGTCACATTATTAAAATAGATCATTTGGAAATTTGATGAGTTGAAAAACAGTGGTGATAAGTGTAAAAGATCCTTCACATATTTCAATCGGTTGTACAACTTTTCATTCGGTCAGCCGAAGATCAAAAAATCGTGTAGTGTGACAGTAAAAATTGATATTTTTATGCGATATATTCTTGTGTTATAATTTTGACATATCGAATAAAAAGTTGTACAACCGATTGAAATATGTCAAGGAACTTTAAATGTCAATAACTGTCAATTATAAAATAAAATGTTGTACGTAAATATTTAATTATACATTTTGGTTTCGTTATATAATGTTATATGTACATTTTTAAACCCGGATTTAAACTGGAACCGAAACCGAAACGGAAAAATAAAATTAGAAATGTTAACGTAAAACTGAACGTAAAAATGTTGGTAAGACTTTCTATTTTTAACCCGAATTGACAAATTATTGTAAAACCTTTAAGGTTAACATTTTTTACCCTAAATTTACACAAATGGCAGGCAAGCCACTCCTTTTCATAGAATATCAATTAAATTTCATATTCAAATTGAATAAATTTTCAAATAGGTTTATAACATTTAACTACTAAGGTGACTAAATTTTTTCATGACCTATACGGAAAAGTTCATCATTGACAATAACATCAACTAACGTAACACGACTTCGTATTCAAAAATGTTATCAATGCAAAATCGTAAATATGATGTGAAAGAAATACATTCAGAAAGCCGAAAAGAATTATTATTATTTTAAAGAAGCTGACGACAATAATATAAATTAAATTGTGAATAGATCCCAGACAGACAATTTAAAGTTTTAATAAAATGTTGGTTATATAATCTTTGTACGAAAACTTAGAATTAATATGTTATATTATGAGTATTTTTAGATAAAATTGTTAACCTTTATATAAGAAAGATGCTATTTATATATTAGAGTCTAGAAACTATCGCGACGAATACCATTTTTTTTTTCTTTAAAAAAAAACTAAACATTTCATCTGACATCAAAATTCAATTAACAAAAACTCTTCATCATCATCTTCAACTTTTGAGTAAATGCTTGTCGTCATTATTTATGTGTATGCCTTCCAAACCAATTGAACATTACTTTTGTGACTTATATAATATTATAACAAAAAAAAATCGACCTCGAGAAGTTATTATACTAAAAGTCTGTTAGTTTACTAACTTTTGATATATCAATAAATTATTTGATATTATCCTTTAAATTGATAATAAATTAAATTTAAAATATATTTATTTATATATAAATGTGTGTGTTTGTGTGTGAATTATTTGTAATCGTGTGTGTATATAATAAATTTAGTTTCTGACAAAAGTTTTAATATGAATTTTATATATAATAATCAAGATAAACTCTGCAAAAAAAAAAGTAAATTTGAAAAATATAAAATTTTAAATTTTAAGGTTATAAATTTGTTCGTATTAATATCACTTAGTTTTCTTAAACATTTTACTTGATATTTGATTTTATAATAATAGTTTAAAAAGTAATTTTTTTGTGAATGAAAAGTTAGGACAAATTTTTTGATAGTACCAGATTTAAGTTGTTAGTCAATACATTTAATTTATAAATAAAAATTGAAAGAGATTTTTATCTGATTTCAGCTTTATATTATGGTAGTTTCTATAATTCAGATTAAAAACAGGTTGTATAAACCTATGAAAGGCAACATATCCAATTTGTATGTTTTGTGTTTTACAGAATTTTTGTATTTTAATTATTATAAACTAAATATTACTACATATGGTAACACCACCATGCAATTTTCATTTAGTTTTTTTTAATAATAACAAAATGGCCTCCGCTAGAGCTACAGTATGAACATTATTTTGTTATTTTTTTTTTCAATTTTCTAAAGTTCTGCGTTAACCATAATCAAAACGGTCACAAAATATTACAAATTTACGATATTTTGTTGACGTGAGAAGCACCGACAATAATATGAAATGTTAGGTTAAAAAAGTTGCGTAAAGATAGAAGGTCAATACGCATCACGAGAGATCTCGATTGATCCATTGTGGTCCCAATGCAAGGTTCAAAAACTAAGCACCAATTCTATCAAAAATTATACTTACCTTTATGAAGAGAATAAATCTTCACAAAAGCAGTGTTGAAAGGGTCAACTGGCCAACCAACCGTGCAGTACATCACATCCCAAGCATTGATACCTGACGCGCGCAAGTCTTTCGCAAGATGTTCCAATATCATTTTTTAGTTACAATAAGGAATGTTAAAATTAATTTAAAATGTATGAATTATCCCGTGCAAATTCATTATTTTTCCCGGGATTGCAACCTTAAAATTTTGATGCAAGACAAATACTTTACTAATTAATTACAAATATGTCATGGTTGTTGATGAAACTAACTTTTATTGGATGTGATTAAATAGAAGACGGAACGAAACTTTTCTGTAAAATTTTCAGTTTTTCTCGTTATCTTCAAAAAAAAATTATTCAGGTCCACTATTTAAGTTTTTGACTATAGAAAATTACTCCACTTACTTTCAAATGGAGTCAAATCCCGTATCTGTGGTGCGAAATAACATGAATAAAGTGTAGATATTTCGCATCCATATGGAGTTATGTCCCATGCAGAATTATCGCCACCCTCCAAAGAGATTTTTTAGAAATTAAATTATTTGGTGCTATTTTTGTGTTGAATTAATGGCTTTATACAATGTGTTCTATAAACTAAATAAAAAATTCAGGATCCCGGAAATTCACTTTTTCTGCTGTTGTGTTTCGGGATTGGAAAGAATATCGATAGCCTCTAGCTATGAAGTTGGGAAAAAAATGATACATATATAAATTAGTTCTGGTCGATATATACCTTTTTACAAAATGTACCCGGCTGACTTTATTTCCTAGATACTCTACTGATCACTATACAAATTAATAAAATTTTTGTAAATAGATTCAATAATTGTGTAAATGAAATTTATTATTAATTTGTCAATCATTTAATTAAAATAAATAGGAAAAAAATATATTTTTAAAATAATTATTTATATATAAAAGAAATAAAATTTAATTAATTAATTATTTTTTTTTGTTGTTGTATACATACCAATCAGATGCTTGTTGGGCATAACTGAAAAAAAAATAAGTTTTTTATATAAATTACATAAGTTTTATCAATATTTATTCAATAAATTTATATATGATATTTCAAAATTTTAATATATTATAATATAATATTTTATATAAAAACCAAAAATTATAAATTATCATAAAATGTACAGTGCAGTAACAAATTTATATTAAAAAAATAATAATAAGGGAAGAAAGAACGACAAAAAAGGGAACACAAAAAATTAAATAATATATAAAAAGAAAAAAGATTAATATGAAAATTGAAAAAATTAAAATTATTATAATAATATGAAATTTTACTACAAAACGTTTTATCAAAAACCCAGACAAATTTCCCTAATATATCTATAATTACCAGTCCCTACCCTTAATACCTTCATTGTATCTCTACATAATAACCAACTTTTATTTAATCATTAAATAAAGAATTCATTGTTAATAATTTTTTTTTCTCATTTCCTGATGGATTTTTTATGTTTCTATATAATATTGAATAAAATTTATTTCATTTTTCCTATTAATTTTTATATTGTGGTGACAAAAGTGTGATTTCATTTTGGAAAATTTTTTGGTTTTTTATTTTTTAATTTATATATAAAAAGTTTTTTGCTAAAAGTCATATTTTCATTGGTACAAAATTGACTTTTAACAACCGCAAATTATATAATATAAAAAGTTTTATATATAGAAGAGATTATCTTTGATAAATGCAGTGTTAAAAATTTAATTTAAATAATCGTCAATTATTGAAATATAATGAAAATATTTAATAATAATTCAATGAAATATATTAAATAATTTTATGAAAAACAAATTTCTCAATATTAATAATTTATAAAATAGACTTTAAGTATTTCATTAAAATTGAATATTTTTTTTTAATTACTTTAAATTCCACTACTTTTAACATTCAAGTAGAACTAGAATGTTAATCGAGTCGCTACTAGCTAGTTGGTATATCATTGTATTCTAAACATTTATATTTATAAGCTTTTATGGAATATTAAATTAAAAAAAATTAAAATTAATTGCAGCTCCATTTTGTGCCCGAAATGGCTGGCATGCATCAATATGATTCTACTGTCTACTTTTCATTATCGTTCTTACGCGTAATTAAATACATTTTTGGTAAGCATATAAGAATTAAATTTTTGAATTTTCTTTAACAAACACATGTCAAATATTATTATACGATTCCAAATTATTATAACTTTGAAACGCAGGATGTTCTATGTTTGAGGTGCTCTGGATGAACATTTTCTATGTCAATTAACCATTTGACATTATTTACAACAAACGAACGGACGAAGAAATAAGATTTATATGTTGCCCTTATCATATATTCTTAAAATGGTTCATTGATTACATCTGAATGTCTTGTATTTAACTTAAGTAATTATCCTTGGACCTTTCTAGTTTATTGCTTTAAGATCTCGCTAATAACTAGTATAATATTCGGTCAACTAGGCGAATTACAATCAAACATTAATGTTATTATTAGAACGTCATGATCTATTGTTTATGTGATGTTGTCGAACGACTGGGTACGGTTTTTCATTCAAAAATTTAATATATTTAATATTTTTCAGGTGACGTTTTTAAAAGTTTAGTTACACGTACATACGCTTCAACAACGCTTGGAAATCACGTAACTTTAAGTTGTTAATGAGTTTTGCAAGTTAAGCGATTTAGCTCATTTTTGAATGTATGTTTATACAAAAAACGATATTGTCGGAACTGGAGTTTTTCCAATTCAAATATTACTCACGAATAACCTTTGCATCCGCAAAAAATAAACGTGTAGTGGTGAATTATAATACGGAGGCATCATCGGATCTTATTTTTTACAAAATTAAAAAAGAAATTATAAATTATAGTGAATATTGATCGGTATCGGTTGATTATAGCTTTCGTGACCATAATTGGATGAAATTTTTTTTTGTTACTATAAGACATGTCATATTACTGGTCAAAATAATCAGCTTATTGAAGTAAAAATTTGTTGATTCTAGATTCTACACAAATAACCACACATTATTACACAGACCATACAGAAAACGAGTATTGAACGCTAATCCATTTGTTAAGTAATGTGAAATAATGACAAAAGTAATCAAAAATTGGGTTCATCGATTTTACTCCAGTTGTACATCATTCATTATAATAAAATACTTTTGATTCTATTTTGTTATTTAATTTAATCATATAATTCTTAAAAACCCTATAGTTCTCGATTACAATCATCAATCCTGATGACAACGGTAACTGTGAGGTAAATTTAATGCTGAATGGTTTTAAACTAATTAGATAATGTCAAAAGATAATTTGATATCTTAAAAATTGAGTTTGGTAATTTAAAATAAGGAAAAACTGTAATGAACTAAGTAAAACATTGATAAAATTTATTATTATATTATTATTAATAAAAGTAAACATCACAAAAATCAAAAGATGGCAATTCGTTAAAGATTTAACGAATAATAATAATTTGGCGAATAATAATGATTCTAAAAAACACTGTGATATTTTTTTTAGAAATTTTTTAATATTTCGCCTAATACAAATCAATCTTTTTGACTTCAATCAATTTAAATATATTTAACTAAATTTCTTGACCTAAATTTATGTACTATAAATTTTAACCAAAATTGAATATATCAGAATTTAAATTATTATAATATAGATGAGTAGATAAAAATCGATTTAATTCTAAATAAAATATATATTATGTTTATCTGTATATAAATATATATTTAAATTGTTAATATCTCTATATAACCCATAATATTTAAATCAAACCACCTGGGCGATTATACCTTTAACTCTTTCTATATACTTTGATATTGTTACATAAATTCATGAAACCTAGACAAAATATAGTCACAAAATATATAGAAGATTTATAAAATTGCATTTAAAAAGGTAAAATTTCATTTGAATAAATTTTCTATTCACACAGAAAAATGAAAATTCTAACTACATAAATAAATAAAAAAAAAATTACTTTAACCTGGTTGAACTTTTTCTAAAGTTCCTATTATAGTGTATGCTTATATTGTGTGTAATATATATAGTAGTCCATCTACATCTAAAAGCGGGAAATTGTTAACTATTATATAGCATTGAAAAAACTTGCTAACCTATGGGCACGGAGTTTGTTAAAACTTCAAAAGGGCGTACAATATTTTGATATCACTAAATTATTGAAGAATGTAATTCTTAATAATTGGTAAATTTTGTCATTGAACTAGTCAACTTGATATTGTAACGCCATGTATAGTAATAGATTACGTTAGTGCATACAATTTTATTCAAATTGGATAACAATTTGAAGGTACAATAAGATATTACTACGCACTTGTACAGTACACGGAGTACGTCGTTTTTTATTTTGCTTTATTGGAATCTTCACCTTCGGAAATGTAAAAAAATTAATTTCAGAAATTAATATTTTTTAACTATTCTTACCATTACAATACTTTATAGTTATTTACATAACTCCTCGTAACTTTACTATATAAAGATTTAAATTGAGAAAGGGAAAAAAGTAGCCTAGAAAATAGTGCGAAGGGGAATTGTATTTTTTACACTATAGCAGGAAAAATTGAAATTCCCAAGAGTTTGCATATATAAATCTAATTCTTTATAGTTTGGTAAAAGTGCATAAAAATTATATGTACATCATACTTAATAATAATTCAGTTTATTCGCCTTCACTTATTCTTCTCTTTATGGTGATCCCATTTAAATTGCACTTGCAGTTCTTCAAAATCAAGACTTAAAACTAAAACCCAGTACGGAAGAACATCTAATACTGTGACAGTCAGAAAAGGAGAAGAAAAAAAAAATATAAAATAAAAAATATTGAAAATTTTCATCTTCCTCACATTTTTGTTCTTGCAGTCATTAAATCCTAAAGAGCCCTTAGATTTTTTGTAAAGTTTTTTTTTTTTTAGATGGTAAAATATATGTCTGCAAATCAGATTTTGGTAGCATTTCGAACATCGCAAAGAAATTATAATTGTATAGTGTAATTTTTAATTCTTATTCATCCATGAAGTAGTTATTTAATAAATTTCTAGATATTAGCCTAAAATTCAATTATATTCACACAGGTCTAAAATGCAAACTGTCAAATTTCAAATAAATTTTAAAAGATAAAATTCATTTAAATTACAAAATACAAGAAGATGAAACTATGAAAATCTAAATATTTTATGGTTTTCACACTAATATTTCACTATTATAAATGTTGTCTTCACACTAATTATCAAAATTATATGACCTCTGAAAAATGTTCGTCAGTTATAATATAATAATACATTACTTCTTAGAAAATCGTACTAGCGTAGACTATAAATACGTAAACATTTTATAAAATTTCTTTTAGTTCTTCCAATTAACAATTGTTTAATCATATAGTAATCCAGAAGCCATTGATGTTAAAGATTTATGCTGAACATAATTCTTTATATCAAGAATTTGTGCAAACCTAAGTTTTCATGGAATTTATTCATTCTAATACAGTATACAGAGGCGAGTCAGGATGCCTAGGTTCAGTGTTTTTCTTGTTTGATTGATTTTCTAGCTACACGAGCAATCATCATACCAAAATAAACGCTTAGCGTACTGTAATTCTGTCAAAGGTTCTGTAAAGTTTCGGCCCGTTCTGATTTAGAAAACAACTCTTATAATGTCCACAGAAAATATCATGATTTTTCTTTAAATTAGTTCAATTAAACTCGAGTTCACACTCTTAGTAATCAGTCTTAAATCTATAATCTAATAATTCTTAAAAAATAATCAAAGAAAACAAAATAGTTCTTTGAAATAGGGGCCTGGGTAGTTAAGTAGACCTTAAACCGTACATTATTACGAACTACTATAATCGAATTAACCTCTTTGAAAACTTTTACTGAACAAACTCACTAATATCAAAATCATCTTTCTGTTAATCCTACTAAATATAACAAACACCAATTTAAGTGAAGCTACTGAACCTAATTTGTGGTGCTAATTTGCGGTTTATAACCAAAGAGATAAGAAATATTTTCATTGAGATTTATTTTTCTGCTTTAAGTTCATAAGTTTTTATTTCAGTCATTTTACCAGCAAAAAAAAAAAAATTAAAATTTTATATTCACACGTTTAGAATTTCCTTATTTTCCAGATACATTTTTTTTTTTCCTGATTGTATGTGTTTTTATAATGTATTTTTCTGAAAGAATTTATTATACCAACATAAAACACCTTCAGAGACTTCATCGCCACCACAGAACAATATAAAAAAATTGAATTCCTCTTGCTATCAGAAGCAAAAAAAAAAAAAAAAAAAAATGCTAATTTTATAGTGCAACAACAAAAGCAAGAAACAGAAACGACTAAGCAAAAAATTGAGAGTTGTTGCGAAAAAAAAAGTTGTCTTGAAGCTAAAATGTTTTTTTTTTGCATTTTCTTTTCTAGCTTAAAGGTGGGAAAAATGATATTTTTATTAACAATTGATAGCGAATTGTTATGATTTGTTTATAGTGTTGTTGCTAGTGCTGCTTGCTTTGGTGCTTGTTATCGTTGAGTATTTTCCATTTTTTAAGGTGAATGTGCTAAATTCAATTTCTTTTATATATTTTTGCATTTTAATTTTTACGATTTAGCAAAATTTATTGTTAATTTTTAAGACGTACAAAATTCTGTGGCACATCCTCTAAACTCTAAACAAACTATTTAACGTCAATTATTCGAAATTTCGAAATTTATATTTAAAACATGGAAATTATTTATTAGAGAGTAGAAATATAAATATAATTCGACAATTTAAAGTACTTATTCTAGATCGATTTTGCTCTGGATAGCAGTTAACATTCAAAAGGTTGCAATAATAATTGCAGTATATTGTACTATTGACAAACTTTTATTAATTATACATTATTTAATAGTGATACATTTAACTTGACCTAAATCATATTTAAATTTTCATATTTAATACATTTTGATCATTGATTGTACTGTACTTCTACTTACTAAATGTTTTCAACTCTATATATAAATTTTATTATTTGATATGGAGTTGAAAACATTTCGAAATGTAAAAGAATTAATTATCAATTTAATATTATGGTCAAGTAAAATTGTCGAATTAATAATTCAAATTTTTGGAATGATTTAAAATTGACTAAAATTATTTGTGAATTATTTTGGATTTAATAAACTAAACTTTTAATAAATATTTTTAGTTTTATTGGTAGCATTGACAAAATATAATACAATTCTACGAAAACAAAATAAACCTACAGCTTTCATGGATAGTCTTTTAGGTTATATATTCCGTAAATACGAAATCTTCACTTATTACCGAGTCCATCATTAGATGTATTACTTTTACAATTTCCATTTGTACCAATCTTTAATCGATTTTGAAGTGCTGTGTTAAGGTTTATTAATATTTTTATTGAATAAAGTCTCCCCAATAAACATTGAAAATGCAAGTTACTGAAAATCCCCGGCTAAGAAAAGTCATATGTCATAAATGTATAAGTCAAAATATTCTTTTCTTTTTAATTTCCGTTTATGTAATTTGATTTATTTAAATACCAATTACCTATCATTTTTCTTAATAACTTTTGCATGCTATCTCTCAATAAAAGTCGTATATGCTAAGTAACAACTTTATAGTCGTATATGCTAAGTAACAACTTTAATTACACTACCCACCGTTGACGATGACTGTATAAAAATTCTTACTATCAGCGCTGAAATACGAGTTTGTCGGGTTGCCGAACTTATTTTAAATTATAAGCAAACGGCAACTTTAAAAAGTTCCTTCCAACGCAAACAATATAATTTAAAATGTATGTCAGTCTCAACGCTTGTAGTTTATAATTCTAGCTTAAATAGTATTATTATAATTCAATATCTAACCTAACGAAATAGCTAGCTGTCAAATGCAATAAAAAAATTAATAAACACATTTCTCTTAGAAATAATTGCATTTACATATAAAAGTTTAAATTCCAATTTTTAATATAGAACAAAAAAATTTTGAAATTTAATTAAAATAAAAACAAAATTTTCTATTTAATATAAACTATAAAATTAAAATTTTCTATTTTAATATAATTTATGCAGAAAAATTAAACACAGGTGTATTTTATACCTGATATAAAAAATATTTTATATAGTAAGCAATTTTCATGATGCAATTAACTATATAGAAATTTGTATATAGAGCATAGTTTCTTTCATTTTTTAAAAAAAAGAAAATATATAAATAGAAAAATTGAAATTCATTTAAAAATAATTTAAACAAGGATTTCATAAATTTCAAATCCTTATTCATATTTGTTAAATTTGTAAAGAGCTTAAAGTTTAAATAGAAGCAAATATCTTCAATAAATTCTTTATAAAAAATTTTAATTCTAAATTTTAAAAGTTAATGATAAAAAGAAAATTGAAAAACTATTAAAAATTATTGGTTGGTTGGTTCAAGTGGCGGACCCGAAATCACCCAAAAAGCGCGTTTGCGCCGTTTTGATACCACTAACTCGCGTGACGGCATTTTATGTTGTAACAATGTAGAAGTTTTAGATCCAGCTCGTAGCCTTCAGAAACTTGACTGCGAAAACGCTGAGGTTATCGAGGAAGAGACTACCAGCGCCGGGCACTTGAAGATGAAGTGCGTTACCGTTTCTCTGTTTCTCTTTCGCACGGTTCTTTTCAGCTGCGGCATAGGTGGTTGAACGGGATGCCCAGTCTGGCAGAATGTTCACCAATGGGCCAGTGCCCAGTATACACAGCTACCGTTCTGGCCATATTTTTCTTGGAGATTTTTAGGAGGTTGTCTGTTTTAAAATAATTAAAAATTGTTAATAACTATGTAAAGAAATTACATTAAATCTAATTAATTTATTTAACTATATTTAGTATTACAATAACAATTTGTAATGTTCCATCAAAATATAAAAAATATTCTTACCTAATTCAAAAAAAAACATAAATAGCTTCTATTATATACTAAAAAAAAAATAATCCAAAAACTGAAATCCTATACCAGAAATCTATCAATAAATCATTCGCTAAAAATCCATTTTTATATCTATATAAGTATACATTTTCACTTTCACGCTCAATGCTATAGCTACTATTCGACTCTGCTACTATCATTTACTAACTCAATTCTTCTATATATAAATATATAACAATAAATAAAAAAATCTTTTATCCTTATCTTTTCAATACTTACAAGAGACTTTATAATATAAAGGAAGAGATTTGATATCCTGGTGGGTAGTGAAAAAGATTATTCGAAAATGAATATTCATTTATATAAAAATATAGATATAGTATTTTATATAACACCAGGTTTATATATATTTATGATTGCCCATGGGACATAAAATAAGGATTCTCATAAATTGTTCATTATTATCCCGGCCGAAATTTTACTCACTATACCTTTTTACTATATTTTAGTATATCTAAATTTTGTTTAAAACTTTCTTTTTTAATTCTTTTTCTGTTAACTATTTTATAATATATTTTTTTTTATTTTTTCATTCTATTGAGAATTAAACTTTATACGATCATGATTTTGATGTCTGTAAGTAAGTATATCCTTTTGAAGGATATATTATAAAAGATTAACTATAATTTTTTGCTATTCAGAATTAAATGGTATATTTGCAATTGAAGGAATTAATCATTTTGCGATAAAGTGAATTATTACAAATTCATATAACAATAAATATTATATTACAGAGGAATCACAGGATACTGTCATCTGAATTACTATATCAGTAAATTTGACGGGTCAATATCATTCACTTGCATAACCATGCAATAATGATGAGAAGGCAGCCTCCGATTTCCTTTGCGAATGTCTAGGATACAATCTTTAAAGAGATTTTAAACCCTTGGTACTGGTGCCCACACCTTTGGATATTTCATCCAGCCCACTTAAGAAAATTCTAAAATTTTATAAATGGTTTGGTTGGTTAGTTTAAGAAGGGGAGAATGGAAGTGGCCAAACCTCGTACATAGACCATACGGTCCATTTTACCCTCTTACGAAACGTTATCCAATTTCACCACGAATCTTGTTCTTTTATAAAATTTATCAGGTTAGCCAGCTTTTCCTTGCTTACTTCTATTAAATCTCCTGCAAAATTAAAACTGGAAAATTTTAACCTTTTATTACACAAAGAAGGGCAGTGACATAAAATATGTACAATTGTCTCGTCATCCTCAGCACAGCCTCTACAAGAAAATTCATAAATAGTTTGAGCTTCTCTAGTGAGATCTTAGAATTAAAGGAATTAAAATACGCCTATCAGTGGACGCGGTGGTATTTGGGTCACTTTGCCAAGCCCTTATATGTTTCTAATTCAAATTCTAATATAGAGGAATAGATTATAAACAATTTTGAAATATAATTATAATTTATAAAATATTTACGATTGTAAAGATTTAATTAATATTGTTTTATAATAACACGCCCTATTATCGGACTATGATTGGTAATAGAGATTGTAATATGTACTTATTTTTAACCATACAATTTGATAAAAAAGTTCTATATTATTATACGATTACATGTGAATCTGCCACGTTCGCAAATACCCTCATCATTGCCAGTGCACTAAGTCGTCAAGCTTATCACTTTGAAGTTTTAAGTCCAAAATCTTCTTGTCATAGGTTTTTGCCTTCATCTGTTTTACTTTATTTTCTACATCACTATCGCCTAATGGTGAAGTGGTTATTGAAATGATAGAGTGTTGCTGGATCTTGTTCAGAAATTTTTGTCAGTGAGCCTATTATGTATTTAATAGGCGTTTGTTCTAATAATGTAAACCTTTGAAGATTGTAATCTGTTTTGTGTTAGTTTCCTTCTCACTTTAATCCTTCCTCTTAACTGTGTTTTCCATGCCTAAAATTATCTTTTCAATAGTTGAAACAATTATAATTTTACTTTTATACTATAATTATCATGCATAGTACGATAATAGGGCTTCAATATCCGCTAATTATTAAATTGTAAGTTTGTGAATTGTACAAACACAGCATCAATAAATTTCTGACAAATTTCAAAATTTAATTTAATTCATTTCAATCCTGGTGCAAAATTTTAATTTCTCTTTCTCTTTAGAATTTATCCGCATATAAATCAGCAAATCACCCAAAATCATTTTATTTTTTGAAACAGTATAGTCTTTTATGTACAAATGGTTTTGGTAACCAGAATAACTATCTCTTCTATATATAATTATATGTACCCAAATTAAAACTTATATTCTATTATGTTAGGTTCGTAAAAATAATATTATTATAGCATAAATTAAATAATGAAATCTTTCTCTATAATTTTCCATATATTAAATTCAAATTCAACACCAAATAAATTATTTATATAATAATTTTCACAAAATTCCACAAAATTTATATTATATTTATATTCAATAAAAGTTTCCGAAAATTTTTGCTTCCATTCTTTTGTATTTTAACAAAATCCATTTTATTATCATATTAAAATATTAAAAACGAATTACTTACAAAATTAGAATATTCAATTTTATTAATTAATTTAATTTTATATTCTATTTTTTATATAATTTTCGCTTTTAAATTAATAAATGATAAAGTGGCGCATTAAAATAGGAGAAAATTGATTTTCATTAATTTATTATTATACGCTAAAAGAAATAATTAATTGGTCTCATAATTGAAGGGGAAATAATTATTAAATGAAAATTATTTTCTCGAGGAAAATTAGTGGAAAGGTTTAACTATGGTATAATTGAGTGGAATATAATTTGGGAAAAATATGAAACATTTTTTTTACTTAGAGTAATCTCTTGGGTTTGTTATGTAATTAATATTATCCTTGGGCCTTATTAATATAAAAAAAAAAAAAATTTGGTTAATGGTGAAAATATAATTTAAATTTAATGTTGAACAGTGTAAAATTTTAAACTAATTTACAAAAAAAAAGTAATTATTAAAATATATAACAAAATTAAGAAAAATTGTTGATAGAAAATTTAATATTTCTTTAATACTATCGACAAATTGTATTGATGGAATTGGTATAGTAATCAGAATCACAACATAATAACCACAGTATTATAACAAATCAATTTATATCTCAAGATAAAATTTCTTATTAGAAACTTATATGGCATATCATTCAAAATAAATGTGGTTAGCAGTCTTTGCTAAGGCACAATAATTATTCAATTACAACGAAACAAAAAACACATTTTTTTAATACGAAAATACTAGCCTCTATATGATTATTCTAAAATACCTTATAAAATTTACATTACAAGCAAGGTAAATATAATAAAAAATAAATTAAATTTTCAAATAGGTGAAATAACTGCGTTTAATATAGAAACTAATTATAATTTCAATTAACAATTTCAAAACAGAAAAAACTTGTACCTACATCAAACTTTACATTATGTTTAGTATGAAAAACAACACAAATTTCAATTATACTTTTAGTTTATGCTATTTTTCCGATCTGACCAACACCGAACTCTGCCAAACTGTCAATTATTTATACCTACATTTAGTTCACTAAATAGAACATTAGAAATAAAATGACAACTTCGTTTTTAATAGGTTTTTTACGATGGCCAGATTCAGATATAATCTTAAATCCAAAGTTTGGAACTTTGTTTAGAGACTGTCGTACTCAACAACTAAGTAATATGTGCAGAAGATCTAGATAAAAAGAATCATTTCATCTTTCTATAAATGGTGAAATATGTTTCAGGAAACTTCAAAACAATAAAATACAATTGTCAAAAATGTGTAAGGTCGTAATATAATTTATTACTTCCTTCCGTGCTTAGGGATTCGAAATGTAAAAATTATATAAATTATAAAATCTAAAAGAACTCGAGTATATTGGCTAAAACATAAATGCCAACAACTGAAAACGTCAAACATAATATAGTAAAACATAAACGCTTATGTTAAAACATATTATTTGAACGATTATAAATTATAATTAAATTTCAAAAAATTCAATTGCAAAAATTGTAAAGTATATGATTCACTTCATCAATTCATTTAACAATTAATAGAAAACAGTATTTTTTAACCCGTTTTGCCCCTACACACCATAAGAGCACCAAGTAAAGTAGGGCAATAACATGACGAGATCATAATTCAAAATTAGTATAACTTTTCCCTATATTACATACCTCGAACATATAATAAAAGTCTATGCAAAAATAAATTAATATTTCTTTTTTTTTAAAGCTTCATTTAACAAATTAAAGAAATCGCAAAAATAATTAAATAAAAATTAACGACTCCCTAAGTTTTTTAAGTAAAAACGTTTTTTGTTATCATTAAAATAGAGAAATTTTGTTTGTCTCTGGTATTAACAATGATTAGCTAAATAATTTTAAATTTTATAATGATAGACATAACAGTTAATAATATGCTATAACATATTTCTATGTTGTATGTAAATTATAGTTTATATTGAATGCACATTATTCATTGTAACGCAACGAACTAAATTTTTTTATTATTTTTTTATTATTACAATGATCTATGTGTAAGCACGCATAATGCTTAATTTATGAACGTAATTGACATTATTATTATTAGCATACCGAATGACATTCAAGTTCTATATAAATATTAGAATTAAAAGTAAATTACTAATAAAAGATTTTAAATTATTTTAATCTTTTCATTCTGATATAAATTTATATTTATATATGAAAAATTCGATTTTATAAGAGGGAGGAATTTTATATTTAAAATGAAGAATGTCTTTTAGAATGAAAAAATAATTTACTTTAACATAAATTAATTGTTTTAATTAAAAAATTTAAATTTATATACAAGTTTCTAAAATAATGATTAACATCAAATTCAAATAAATTTTCATATATACTTAATATTTAATTTTAAAATTTTTGTAAACGGATTATTAAAATTAGGCAGAACATGAAAATATATTTTATTTATAAATTTTTTTTGACAATTTTCGGTTTTAAATTTAATTGAAATAATTAATTGAAAATTATTTTTAAATATAGATATAAATGACGTTCCAGAAGCTGCAATTTTTAATTGACGATATATTGGTATAAAATATAGAATAAAATACAATTAACAATTCGGAACTGAAGTCCAATAGAAAGAACATAAAAAAACATATTGACATTTGACAAATCTAATTACAAGTTTCAATGATTAAAAACTATCCGAGGGTCATGAGAACATTCCAGTTTTTATAAAAAAAATAGTATAGAAACTGAAGTAAAACAAATTTACATGAAAATCTAATTATGGGTATTGTCAGATAATACCATAAGTTTCATCAAGTTTTATGTGCTCAAGTCTTAAAATAAAGTTTTAATCTAATTATGAAAATTTAGCTTAAACGTTATGACAAGATCACACAATTGTAATAAATAGCGTCACTTAACCTTAAATCAAAGTTGAATCGCATTGGCTGCGGTGACGAGGAGGAAACGGTGGAGCATCTGTTATATAGTTGTGCGACGGTCAGAATTTGAAGACTGAATAATTTGGGTAACCATTTCTTAACTGATCTCTCGGAGGCTAGTAGATCACAATTGGAAAAAATGGCGTCATTTAACCTTAAATCAAAGTTGTATTGGAATTATTTTTTTCATATGGCGCGCTACAGATCATCATATCGAGGTTAGGACTCCTCTATACAGGTTTCATGACATTTTATTGAAATTTTGGATCTAATAAATTTATATGGATTCCGAAGCATGAGTTTCTCCACAAGTGAAGACACTTTTAATTCAATTCCAACAAGCTAATTTCTTTTAATAGTGAAATATTTGTTTATTTTATAAAGTTGAGTAAATTTAGAGCGACATCGATGTCTCGCTCTAGTTTTGAAACCACTGACTAATGGTTTACAGCATACTGCACTACTATTACGCAACCGACGTTTATTGGGACTAATGCAGCATTAATTTATACTTATAACTAATGTTCTGTTTGATTTTGAATTTTATCATTTCTGTAATATATGAATTCATACTCAAAACTATCAAATTACAGAAAATTTAGGTGTATTTTATGGAAAATTTGGTTTACAGATATGCTACAAACCCTGGAATATCGAGATACTATGAATTATGGTTAGGTCCTATAAAGGATGCACATACTTATAAGGGTACGCCATCACAAAATTTGATATTAATTAGATGAATATAATTCAGAATATTTTGTAGACATCTTTTTTTTTTAATTCGCTTAAGTTTTGTATTCCAAGATCACAAAATTTATCCATTCCGGATATATTTTCCAACACCCCCTCGGAATACTATTTAATGTTTAACAAAAATATTTAAAAAACTATCAATTGTACATATAAAAATATGCTCTAAGTAACAAAAATATCGCTTCGTTTGATCAATAAAATTCTAATGAAAATTTTTCATTTCTTTCCAAATATATTGTAAAAAGCAAAAACTAATGCCATTGTTACTTCGTATTTTATGTGTTGTTGGTTTGTTATATAATCAACATCATTATTTTATACATATTTTTTGTGAGTATCTTTTTTATATATATTTTTTGTATATAAATTTTGTTAAACAATAAACAATCCCCCACCAGCACAACATAAATTGCATAGTGCTATTTACAATAAATTTCTCATTAACTGCGGTAAAGAAGATGCATCATTAAAATTATAATATCATTTTTTTAAGAACGCATTCGTTACATTAAAGTAAATTTTTTTTTTATTATTTGTTGAATTTGTCAACATTATACAAATTTCAAATGTATATAGTTTGTCAACATAATAATATCTATATCTATACATAAAACATAGAAGTTTACTTTATGGTTGAACTTTTTAATTCATTCTTTAATATTGAATGTTTTTTATAAGTCTATCTTCTTAAGTGTGTGTGATTTTTATGTATATATATGAAATTTTAATTGAAATTGAAATTTTGTTGGATTGTACACAACATAAAAATTTAACAGTGTTGCGGTATATGATTAAATATGTATATATACACTGTAAAAATTTATGTTATACAAGTGTATGTATATAAAATTATGTATATATGTATAAATTTTATGTAAATGTATGTATAACGAAAACCATGTGCGTTTTATATTTACATTTTTATCATTGATATTATAACAATAAAAAAAAAATTATAGTTATCAAATTGAATTAAATTGATTGTCTGTCTGTCTGCTTCTTTCCATGTTTGTATGTATATTTACATAGTTTATGATTATTACTTTTATATATCTTTTTTTTATCATTTACAATTGTTGTGTACGATTTTAATACAAGTTGGAAAATTAAATTTTTTTTTATATTTTTTATTACTTTTATACAATAGAAATAGAAAATATTAAAAAAAAAACAAATAATATTTCAACATATTTTCAATTGTAATACTGACTTACTAATTAAAATCAACAAATATATATGTATATATATAATTATTTCAAGCTGGAGGAAATTTATAATTATAATAAATAATTATACTATTTCAATAATTAATGCCCCCAACATCATTTACAGTCGAACGTCAAAATTTTAAACTAATAAATTAATTTTAATATATTTGAAAATTTTAAATGTTGCGGTGACGAGGAGGAAACGGTGGAACATTTGTGATGTAGGTGTTCGGCAGTTAGAATATGAAGACTGGAACATTTGGGTAATCATTTATTAACACCTCTCGGAGGTTACAGTATGTTTAAGCCGGCAAGGATTCTATCTTTCATGAAAGAAGTATAATAGATCGACGCGATGTAGGCTTGTAGGTTGAAGTCGTATTCAGCCGCCGATGATGTTGTACAACAGGCCTCTTTTAGTGGAATCAATCCCCCCATCAAACCAATCAACATTGAATAAATTTAAAATGCTGTCTACACACCATTTCTCTAAAGGTTTAAAATGAAATTACCAGATTATGAATGATTAAATTGTTAAATATTTATTTGACATTTTCTTGGTTAACATTACATTAGGTCATAAATAATTGAATTTTGTTAATAATTATTAATTATTATATAATAATGTATACAAAAAAGGATAAATACGTAATAGGAATACCAATAAATCTGTTGAATAATTAAAAAAAATACATTAATTATTTATGAATAAAATAAACAATTTCAATATTTAATATGCATCACCTGTAAAATGTAATTCTTCGTGAAAGGCAAGGAAACATTTTTGATAATCTCTCATTTTATGGAGTTCAATGAAATACCAAAATTATTCGAGTTTAAAAGAAATGTTGATGAATATTCTGAAGAATTTCTTACCATTATTTTGAATTTGAACTATGGTTGAATATGAAAAAACCAATGTAAAGAAACACAGTAAACATTGGACCAATTCCTATATAGATAACATCTACTGCAAGGATTGCGGCAACATGAATTTACAACTATGGAGAAGCTTAGAAAAATCTAAATGGACTGACTGTTCTTGTAATATCATGACAGACATATAAATTTAATATAGTATTGACACGCACATCAAACAATTATTTAAAATTATTCTAGCTGCACTCTAGAATCTGAGAAATTAACAAAATTGGAAACCATAAGCAATTAAATTGAAGATTTGAAGGTGCCTTGAAAATGAAGCTATATAACTTGATAAGAACATCGATCATCGAATTCTTCAAGATTGGTGAAAGGGTCATCAAAAAGCAAACAACTAAAAAAGTTTAAAAACCAAAGAACGCAAAGTACGATGGAAAAACTAATGTGAATCTCGATTTTTACATTTTTGAAGTTTCATTTAATCAAAATATAATCTATATAATTTTACTAAACTGACTCAATATTAATAACTTTATCCTTCTTCATTAAATCCGTAAACCGAAAATCTATCAGGTGAAAATTGCATATAATATTTGTATATTCTCCTTAATCTTTTGATTGATTTTTTCCAATTTATTATTAAAATTGAAATATTAACTTCTAAATATTTTACGTATAAGTTGAAAGGATATCAAAAATCTTACAAAATAGATATTATTATTATTATTATTTTTTGCAGCCTGTAATCCTTAAATTCTACTTTGATTCATATCTTTTTTATTATGGGGCATAAATTTTATATATAAATTTGAAATTGACATTTTCATATCAGAATAATATCATGAAAAATAATTCCCACTTTTTTTTTTTTTTGACATCATCCAGAACTTTTTATTTTCTTTTTCCATATTTTCTATGAATAAATTTTACTTTGCCAAAGTCCATTTACACTTTTGGTATCATTAGCCACAATATAGTTTACACATATTTTGTGGGATATATAAAATATTTAGCATAAAAACCAACAAAGACTAAACAAAAATAAAAAAAATTGTAATTTTTTTTTTTTAAGCTGAAACCATAAAGTTAACATTTATATATGAAAATTTTAAGTTTCTTCTTATCCCTCTTGTCAGAATATAGATTTTTAATCAATGCTGGTCTGGATAAAACTTTTCATTAATTTGAGTAATGGTATTATTCGAGAGGTGACAAAAGTTTACTATGAATTTTGTATTGAAGGTAAAAAAAAATTATAAAATATTATACCTTGACCTCATCGTATAAAATATAAATATTGGTACTACAAGAAAACCTAAGTAAAAGTGATAAATTAATGAATCGCAAAGTTTGCTGAAGTTCAATGGCTTAAAAGAAGATTTTGCAAAAGGATGAAAATATAGTTTTTTTTTAAAAAAAATTGTATATGTTTATTTTAGGCCATCAGTATCAGCAATTTATCGTTATTTTATTGGATCGCAAGAGTTTTTGAAGTTGAAAAATTATCAATTATTTATATAAAATCTTAATTTTTACCAACACTTCCAATACAACATCAAAATTATGTGCAATATGTAATTTAAAAAAAAAATATTTTATATGTTTATGTAATGGAATCAGGACTTCCCATTTGGATTTAAAATAGCTAACTACTCTTGCATGGTAACTGGTAACATAATCCTAAACGGAAAATGTTTGAACTATTTGTGATGAAATGTCTCTATAACGATAAATTCTGATTAATTACCTGTTCCGGTAAACTAGCTAAATTGTAGATAACACCAATTAAAATAGTGATACTTTATAAGAAAGAAATTTAGTTCTAGTTCTGCTATTCAATGTTAGTGGAACTACAAAACTGTTTTAAATTGAAATTAGTAGTTAATTTATTCAAAATTAATTATAAAAAAATAAATTTATAGAATTATGAATTCAACGGCATTGCAACGGCTTCAATTTAAATTATTGCCACCGTACTTCTAAACGCTATTAAAATAGAAATAAATTGAATTTTTTTTAGTAACGCCGTTCCATATCATTGAGTTTATCCGATTCTATATAATTTAATATTTTTTTTGACAGTACACAGCCATATTCTACCGTGCTAAGAAAAAAGGTCACAACCGCCAAAATGTGTTTTTTTAGTTAAGGGCATTATTTGAAATTTCCAAGTATTTGTCCATCTATGTACCAAGTTAAATAGTAACATATCCCGTCTTCAAAAACGTGGTATTTAATTCACACACATACCATTATAACCCATGTTTCCTAAGCAGAAAAGTCCTAAGCATTTACTTTGTCAAAAAATGCGTAAATAAGTCTTTTTTGCTTAGTATTACGGATTTTATGATTTTTTTTCCTAATTAATATTCAAAATTTGTGAAGAATTCTCGGCCACCTGAAAGTGTTTCAACAGTAATGAATATACCTAAAATTTCCGTTGCTGCATTAACTCTAAATATAGTTGTGAGAGTTACAGTATTGAAGAATAAAGATGATTAATTAAATAATTTCCATATATGTACATATATATATATATTTGTTACGTTTAAATTATTTTTATGTAATTACTAAGAAAAAAAGTCATATACTTATACATATTTTTCTAATAAAGTGTTATATTTTAAAGTAAATGAAAATGTATTTTCAATCAAGCGAATTGATTGAAAATTAATTTCTCTAAAACTACAAATTTGTTAATAAATAAGTGGCACATATGAGAAAAGTAAAAGTTAAATTACTCAAAACTACCAAAATGGATATACGCCCTTTTTTCTTATGACGACAGTATAAATGCCGTTTAGTCTATCTCCAATAAAATAATTAAAATAGTAAATTAAATAAATTATGGACCTATAGAGTGTCGAAAAAATGCAACATAAAATATCTTAAAAATCTTTTTATCCCATATAATAAAATACTTAAAATCGTGTAGCTATAGCTAATATAAATTATTTTTCATATCAAAAACACATTTAAGACACACAAAGTTTTAGCTTCATATATCCACCAACAAAATGTCATTTTTACATTTCTAGATAAATTTATGCACTCCAAATGAATCTCTTAAAATACACTAAATTAAAATATATTTTTTTGTCAATTGACATTTTTCAGTCTATGATTTGTTTAAATTGCAAATTAGTGAACAATCAAAAAAAAAATATGTACATTAAAAAAAAAACGCTTTTTGTCCTTGCATTTTAACCCCATTTTTAAACAACAACAACAACAAAAATGGGGTATAAAAAATATATTTTATTTGTGGTACATAATAAAAACCTATTTTTTATGATCACATTTTCCAAAAGCCAAACTTAACATTAAAAAAAAAAAACACCAAACAAACAAATTTATTTTTTTATGCTTTTTACAATGGGTACAAAATAAATAGCAATCTAAATTTATTTTTAATTTAGTTTTATCTTCTGGTTAGTTTTTTAAATTTAAAATAAAAACTTATGTTTTGTAACAAGCAAATTAGATCACACAGATTTTAATTAAAATAACACTTATTTTTTTAAAGTTACTATATTTTAGAGAATTTATAATTTAATTTATATTTTATTTTTAACAATAATGAATTACATTTTGAGTGATGAATTATTGTACATTAGCTTAAAAAGTATCAGCTAAGACGTATTTGTACAAGAAGCATTTCATCTATTTAAAATGAAACATTTTTTCTTTAAATAACCATTTTCATTAATTATTTTATAGTATTATTTAATATTTTTTATTTAAACTTTCCGTACAAAATAAAATTTGGATCTATAACGAAATCTTAAAGCCAATAAATGCCAAACAATTCCACATCCTAAAAAATTCAAATTCGCAACAACAAATGTTTTGGTTCATACTACATGAACGAACGGCATGAAACAGGAGTTTTAGGTTGGAAACGAATTATCTGGTTCGGTCGAAAGAGTTGTTGGCTCAGGTAACCACTACAGCATATTTAGCATATTCCCTAACTTTTAGGGACCACTACAGCATGAACCCTTACTTTTCCTCTCATAAAATCAATCATCAATCAATCAACATAATTAATGCACCTTCTTGATACATCCGCAACAAAGATCTATGCACAGGCACTTTAAAATCAATCAAGTTTTCGACGAAATTAAAATTTTCGCTGTGCCTAAACATAAGCTTTTGTTGTAAACATAGAAGCACTGAAACGTCTCTAGACAACGAAAATCTAATCAAAAGATTAAAACATAAAAAGCCATCCTCATTGAATTAAAATACAGTTAAATTAATATCATCTACACAATAATCAGAGCTAATTTTAGTGAGCCAATGTGTGCTATTAAAATGTTTACAAAATGTAACTTAAGATCTCAAATCCAAGCTTAATGGTTGGTCTTGTGTGAATAGTTTCAGCTATTCTAACTCAAATAATGGTAAAAAAAAAGAAATGTTTAATGTAAAACTCGATTCCATTATTATAGAAATTTCATCAGTTTAGGTCACGAATATACAAATTTCTAAATACGACACTGTACATATTTTATGTATTAATTTTTTACATATTATTTGTAAAGTGCAATGTTGTTAATTCATTCATTTATGAAATAACAATGAATTCGTGTTTTAGAACAAATTTTCATTTATTAATGTTAATTGACCGGAGCAAAAAAATTTCAAAACAATAGTCACTAATTATTATTATTTTAAATAAATACAACAAAATCAAGTGTCATTTTTGTTATTTATGATAAATAAAGTTAAAAATTTGGAGTGAGAATATTAACTAAATAATGTTTATCAGTTACATAATCATGACTTATTAAAAGTTATTATTGAATCTTCACTTTATTATTAATGTCATTACTTATACATCATATTAATATACAGGACATTTTTTGAAAAATCATCATGATTAGCACGAAAATTACTAAATACAAATTTAATACTACACAATTAACATAGAATATGAATACGATATAATTTTAGTGAAAAGGATTTTTCTATTAAAATTTGTGGATTTAATATTTAAATTTACATAAAGTTCATTAAAAATTTAACAGACAATTTTGATTTTTCTTTTAATTGATTTATAAAATTAATGTTGAATTTGTGATAGTTGAACCAATAATTATACTAAAATCTATTGGGTCATCAATAATATTAAAACTATGAATATTCAGATTTTTTAAATATTGAATTTGATTTTTATATAATCCCAACAAATAAAATACCAACTAAAGGATTTCGTCTATTAGATGTAAATAACCGAATTATTCTACCAATAAATCCATTCATGAACAATTGCTGCCCTAGGAGTAAAAGTTGATGGAACACCTGGTCGACTAAATCAAATTGATTTGTACTTATAAATATTAACATTATCGGTACTTTTGTAGCTGATTTATTATTAATTGAAAGTGAATAATTAAAATTCTAAAAAAAAACTTCTAATTTTATGTTTTAAAAAAATATTGAATTTAAGCGATAATTACGCTCAAGTCCGATAGCTTAAATATAATACAAAATCTAGCAATATGTATTCTATCATAAAACGTACAGCTGTTAAGAAGGCTTTATTGTAGTTATCAAACACTGTATTGGAGTTTGGAGTAGTGCTCCTAGATTCCATTCAGAATCCCGTTTAATACTATAATTATAATTTCAAATTTCCATAATATTTTAAATTACTTTTAAAAATATAATTTTCCACAAATTTTTAATTTTCTTTACTAAAATTCTATTCAAATTCAGAATTATTATATACACGGAATTTGCTAATAGCTTCAGTTTTTGACAGTTAAAAGTTGTTACAATATAGAAAAATGGTTAATAAATTCAATTAATACATCTTTATAATAGATACAATGTTCAGTCACTGTCACGATATAGTTCAAAACAAAAATGAATGTGAAAAAATGGGGGAAACCTTTTACCCGAATTTTACAAATAATAGAAAGGTAATTAAGAAATATGAATTTAATTTAAGTTACAATTGAAATTACATAAAAAATATAATTTTATTTAAATTAAATAAAATTGAATCAATTAAAGTAAACTAATTAAATGTTAAATAAAATTAAATTTCCATAATTAAGGAAATAAATGCTACTAAGAAATAAGGGTGTAATTATAATCCTTATTAATAATAAGTAATTAAAATTTACGGTTAACGTTTCACCTATAAGTTGCCTAAGTTTCATTAGCAATTAGTTTATGAAAATTTAAATCATCGGTCAATTAACCCTGTAAACCATATGTTTATATTATTTAACTAAGCTTTAAAAATATTTTGTACCAAACACTAAATTTAATTCAGTTGTCAATTAACCAAAAAAAAAGTATTGACACCAAATTTTCACCATCCTAAAAGGATTAAAAAATCAAATTATTATAAATATAATTTTATATTTATAATAAAAAAAAACCAAAATATTTAGCAGAGGTTCCCAAGGGTATGACCCGAATAAATCAATCATTTTAACTCTGACATTAAAAATTTCTATAAGAAATCGAGATAATGATAAAAAAAAATTAAATTAAAAATATTGGAACGGAATCCATTACGAATCTGTTAAAATCAATTTTAAAAGTTCGTCTATTTTCATCTATAGAAAAGTATAAAAATAAAATTGAAATAAATTAACATACTTTTATGTACTAATATAATATATGAAAGGATACGCTTTTCATAATATAAAATTATATATTTGGGATGAAATGGAAAATAAATATTAGATTCTGAATGCAATTCAATTAAATACTTGGAACTTGGAACTAAAGTGGCGCCTCAATTTACATTTTTAATCCTTATATAACTTTAGTTCGCAGCATAATAACAGGGCACTGTCTCTTAGTGAAGATGGCCAAGAGATTGGGGCTCGCTACAGCGGATTTATGTAGAAGGAGTCACGACTTGAGTGTAACGGAATATATCAGTCACATGCTGCGTGACTGCCTTACATTAACTACCGGTTCGATGGACTTAAGGAGTTGGTGGGGATCCCGATCAGAGGTCTGCTAAAGTTTGTTAAACGTTCGGAGTGGCTTGGAGAGTAGTAGAGGGGAAATATTGTTGTTATTCATACCTATGGCTCAACTACCTATGGCCCAACTAGTGGCCTAGTATTGTGGATAATAATCAACCCCTTTCTAACTAACTAATTTTAGTTCGCCAATGTGTGGATAGAGATTGCATTAAAAATTTATTAAGAAAATAGCTATAGTTAAAATTCGGAATTAAACTGAAAAATCCATTATTAATTTTTTCAATAAATTAAATTATATAAAGTAACGTTAATGGCTATCAGCTGTATCGTCATCTGCCAACATATTTTTTTCGGAGTCCACAATTTCTTTCGGATTTAATGACTTTATAAGCTAACAAAAATTGTTCCTAAAAAACAGAAAATTTAAAAAAATGGTTTTTGCGCCGTTTGCGCCGCTTTGAAACCACTCACTTCCGTGACCACAGGTATTGTTATTAAGTTGGGGTATTTTTAGGTCCATTTAGTGGCGCCCAGAAACTTGACGGTTTCAGTGAGCCACTTCGTGCCAAGATCGTTGAGGTCGTTTAGCGCCGGGAATTTACAAATGAAGTTTGTAACCGTTTCTCTTTAGCACGGCTTCTTGCAGCTACGGCATAAGTGGTTGATAGGGATGCAGGGTATGGTCGCATGTTCACTAATAAACCAGTGAACCGTGTACACAGCTTCCGTCGTGGCTACGTTTTTGCAGGAGGTTTTTATGAGGTTATCTGTTTTACTCTTATTGTACGACGACCACGTTACCGTATACAAAAATATATTAAAAATTATTCAATTATGGGAAACATTTGTTAGGATCCTTTATAAAAATTACCAAAAACTTTATCTTTATATTTATTTATTTATATACATTTTTATGGGTTATTTTTGCCTCTTTGTATTTTAATAATTTCCTTTATATATTTAAAAAAAAAAAAAATATCTATATTTATATAAATACAAACTCTTTTGACATTCTTTCGGTTTACCACATGCTTAATATTACATCTAGGATGTTACAAAAATATTATAAGGATTAGGATCTCTTTTTTTTATGTATATAGAGGATTGTATTATATATAAACGAAAATCTGACTTGTTTTTAAACATTAAATACATAAATATTATAATATAAAAGTAAATAACTAAATAGGATATTTTAATATGGATTTCTTTTTTTTTTTTTAGATTATGATAATCATGTTTGTACACATGTGTTTTCATTTTGATATTTTCTAAAATAAATTTGTGTATTTTCAATTATGAAAATGTTTTAAAAGTGAATTTATAAAAATTATAAAAATTTGATATGAGAACCAGAACGTGAACCTTTTCATTATAAAAAATTGAATTATGGGTTACATATTTTTTTACACTTCAACGAAATTTTCATAAATCTAAATCTGTATTAATATATTTTTTTTTTGTTCATTGATTAATTTTGTAATTTAAATTAGTATATTTTCAAATTTGTAATAATAAAAATAATTATTTATATATTAATTTCAGTAATCATAGTAACAACTACGTAACTTCTATTAATTTACTACAATTGCAATTTCAATGATGTTAGTTTGAAAAAAAAAATTGAATTTTAAATGTATAATTTCAAGATCAGTTGAGAAAAATGTAAAAGATAAAAAAATTATTGTAAAAAATTAAGCTGGGAATCAGCTGATTTATAAAATGCAATAAAACAATTCATGATCAAAAAACAGTACAGTTCATGAATTTTATTCATTATGGTATGAGCAATAGATATATAAAATTCAATAATTCTCTTCCACAATCGTTAGAAAACTTCAAGTATTAACATCATCCTTAGAGCAAAACGGTTTTGTTGTAATTGTCGGTTTTGTTGTCCGAAACTTAAACGTTTTGTTTAAGCTGACGGTCTTCATGCATGATCGAAGTTAAAAGATTTGAATACGTTAGCAATTTAACCTTAGCATGTCACCCACAAGAAAGAAAAACAATTGATTTTTTTCCAGGTGCTCCATTTAAGAAATGGAAGAAGGCATGTTTGAAAATATATATAATGATAAATTCGAATAAAAAAAAACATTTTTAATAATTTATATAAAATGGACTACACCTTTTCCAATTGTAATTCAGAAAGTATCAATTGTAATTCAGATTAGTCAATTGTAATTCAGAAAGTAGTAATTGTAATTCAGAAAGTAAAAATTTAATTCAGAAAGTATCAATTGTAATTCAGAACATTTTAACATTTCAATTGGATCTTTCATTACGAAATAAATATCCTCTTAACCGCAATACACATACTGTCGTCTCATTTATTACTACATATTTCAATGGTAAGTTGTGTTATCTGCCGCAATCTCTAAAAATTTACCAATTGATTACCTATTTTTTGCACGTGATTTTACCTAACATTCGCTAACTATGAAGTAAATTAACATCTTCTACGTTCCATACATAAAATTTTTGTTGTGGAAAATGCTGCAATTCGACGAATGTTGAAATGTTCTGAATTACAATTGATACTTTCTGAATTACAATTGACTAATCTGAATTACAATTGATACTTTCTGAATTACAATTGACTAATCTGAATTACAACTGATGATTTCTGAATTACAATTGGAAAAGGTGTGGTAATTATAATAATTTTCCAGAACAAATTAAATAATACTAAAAACGTAAGAAAAAATTAAGCGATGTTAGATCGTCGCATCAATACTGGTTTGTTCCATACGCCAATATTATGTTTTCGAGAAAATCGTGGTTTAAGCTAGAAGACTATTTAGAAAAAAAACTGAGCCATAGATTTTTTTATAAATTTAAATAAATATTTTAAGGTTTTAAAAATTCAATTTTCCAAAAATACCAGTGGATATCACAATATGTTATATATTGTTCCTATTGCAAAGGGGTGTAGTTTACAATTTTTCAAAGGGTTTGAGTATGATAGGTAACGTGCACTTTGTTAAAAAAAGTGAATATGACATAAATCACTACTTAATATCTCACGATCGGAAGACGACAGTAAAAAATGGCAAGAGACATCCCTAAATTAACCCATAACTCATACAAAGTGGCGTATGGAACAAACTAGTATTGGACCCACGATATGTATATGTCATAAATGCATCACACGATTTTTTTTATACTATATGAACTGGAATCAGTCCTTCTTGGTTAAATAAGTATTTAACCATTCAACAAGAAGGACTGATTCCATTTGCTAAATAATTATGTATTTTAAAAATTAATTGTAAACGTAACTTAAGAATAACAAGATTAATGCTATAAGATTAAGAATATATGATATTAATATAATATAAATTTGGTCAAATATAATTTAAAGTATGCTAAAAAAGTCATGTGATTAAGCATATCCAAATTGTTGTTATTTTCCAAAAAAAAATCAAATCGAATAATAATAATTTCTTAGTAAAACTTATACACTTTTTGATATTCACACAAAATCAATTTTCTCTTTTTATTTATTTACATAGTTTTCTTATTATTATTATTTTTTTTAAAAAAATAAATAAATAAATGAACTTCCATAAAAACACCAAAAACATTAAATAATAACTAGCTATACAATTACACAATTTGATATACTTCAGCATAATAAAACAAAAAAAAATGACTCATAAAGATATAAACACCGATTCATAAAACTTGTTATTTTCGTTATAGTCAAATTTCATATTGGAATTAGTATTAACATCACATATCAAATTTAATTATTATAATACTCTAAAATGTACTAGAAATTATACATAAATAATTTAAATTTAAATATAAACTAGCAAAGTATTATACAAAAAAAAATGAAACTTGTTAATAGAATGAATTAATGAAAATGTTCCCATCATTTACCATCGAAATGATTTATTTTTTCAATCTACTGTATTTGTTATACGTCATCTTTAAATCTTCAGGTATTCAACAAAAAAAACCTGAAATTATTGAAAATTGTATACTAAACAAACTAAAAAACCGAATAAACAGAAAAAATCATTTGCATTTCACCATCATAAAAATTTTATGATATGGACAAGTAAAAACCACGTGGAAATCTTGTTTTACCTTTTTAGTAAAATTCTATTTATCTATCAGATTTTTATTTTACATTTCTGGTTTTTATTTTAAAGATTATATTTTATATATAAATTTTTGTAAATATTTATTTTAGTATTATATAAGGAGAATTATATTCAAAAAATTCTTCAAATGTCTACAAAAATGAGAAGATATTATTCAAATAAAAATTAATATATAAATAACGAAAAGAAATAATATACTAAAATTATAATAAACGAGAAAATTTATGTTTATTTTTCATATCATAAAAAATGAACAACAACAACAGCAACAAAAAAAATCGTTACCTTAAACTTAAGTGGAAGTGCTAATAATATTTAAATAGTTTTAAACAATTTTTGTCGGCTATGTCAGTCGTATGTTTTCTTAAATAATATGTTTACTGTTTTTTTTTAATATTATTATTTATTTGACGAGGTTTTTTGTCAGTCTAAACTAAAGAGATAAGAAATTTAAATATTGCTGAAATTATATACTATTTTTACTTATATGTTAATGAACTATCACAGCTTTTCAGCTACAATAATTTCGAATTTTATAATTGACTTATATTAATGGAAAAGGTTTGTTTATATGGAATGAAACATTAATTGCAACAATTTATAAACGTTTTTAATAGCGAAGAATAAAGTTTATAGAAATTTCATATAACTAGAAATGTCAGCAATTGTGCGTATTTTTAAGCTACCTCAACTTTGTTAGTTTTTAATGATTTTCAATGATAATCATTAAAAAACTAACAAAGTTGTATATAAAATATCTAAGATAATTATTGTAAAAGCTTACGAATAATGATGGATAGTATAAGTTTATGTTAAGCCTCTACTAAATACTCTAAAACCTTAATAAATACCAGGTTATTGTGAAATATTTCCTACAATTTTAAAATTTATTTGATCAATAATTTGTGTAGTTAACAACATAAATGTAATACATTTTTGGTACTAACCCTGGAGATAGTCACGCCGTTGAAGAAGTCCGCGCCGTTGCCGTTGAAGGTTTGAAATGTCAAACAAAATTTCAAATATATAGAAATATATGAAAGCAGACCACGTCATGACGCCTTGGACGTTCGTGTCGTAAGAATGTTCAATCGATTTCAACTTTTGAAGACGTTGCCGTTTCCAAATGTCTAATTGATATAAAAATTGTTGTATGACATTAAAATATTGTTTTGTTGATTTTTTTCTTATTTATCAAAAATCATTATTTTAAAATGGGATTTGTTGAAGAATTAATAGAAATATTTCTATACATCAACCAACCTAAATGATTTTTATTTAAATGAGTTTTCAATTTAATGATTCACGACACTTCAATGCGGCGAGTCTACACAAAGTCGTCCCCAACGTCACCAGAGTCTTTTGACATTCCAAACCTACAACGGCAACGGCACGAGCGGCGAGACTGGCTAGAGCATTAATTCCAATTTTTATGATTTTCCGGCATTAATTTCAATTATTTATTTAGTATTTTAATTAAATATGAAATTTGTTCCCTTTTCGAATAGTAAAATTCTTTCTATTTTTCATATACAAATTTTCTTGTTGAATATAAATCAATTAATAAAAATCATTTCTTTATCATAAATTATATAATTTTTTATTTAAAAAAAAAATAAAACTCAAATCAGACTCAATAAATTGTACTCTTATTTATCTCAAATAATAAAAAAAAAAAAATATTTTGAAATTTCATTTATTTCCTAAAATAAACCAAAAAATAATAATTCCTTATCAAGATGAACTTTAGTATTGTTCCCAAAAAAGTTACATGAAATTATCAACACCAAAAAAAAAACATTCAGAACACAAAACGAATGAACCGATTTTTATAAATAAAATCGTTTAGGTACACAGAAAATTTAATAGCAAGAGAACACAAAAAAAAATTGAAATACATTTAAACCGCATTGACTGAAATAAAATTGAGTTCAGTGCCAGAAGTCATTAAATAATCTCTGCATGTAACAATACTAAACTTGTATAAGTTTGTATTGTGGTCTCAAAGGATTTAAATTGCAGATAAGAATATAGAAAAGTAGAAGTTTTTTGAGGTAGCTAATAAAAATTGAGTTATTTATAAATATAAATCAGATTATTTAAAACTTAAAATTCCATTAGCGAAACGAATTAATTAAGTACTTATATAAATAAAAAAATCTATTTCAAATTTTGTATCGATAACGTCTGATAATTGGATCACATAGAAAGAATATCACAAAATATAAATAATCTGAAATCTTAAAAACGATATAAATATACATAGAGTAATTTTAGTAACAATCCTAAGACCGGACGAAAACGTTCGATAATTAGATTTAAATAACAAACTTTAATTTGTTATTAAGAGAAGAGAATGAATTAGTATATGAAAATAAATAAAAACTCGAGTAATTTAGTAAGAATCCTAAAACCGGACGAAAACGTCCGATAATTAGATTTAAATATCAAACCTTAATTTGCTATTAAGAGAAGAGAATAACAAACCTTAAGAGAAGAGAATGAATTAGTATATAAAAATTATATTTTTAATATGGTAAATAAAACGTTCGATAACTAGTTTTAAAATTACAAAGTATTTGAAATTTGAAAATATTTTTATTACAGAAGAAAATTGTACGATAACTAGTCAAAAATTTTAAAGTGCCTATTAAAATTAATCGAAATTAGTAAACCCTTAGGCAATAGCTCTGGAGTAAATGCTCAATATCTAGATTAAAGACTAAAATCTTTTTCAATTTGTGAAAAAGTATAGTTAAAGAATTTTACATTCTATAAACTTCATAATTATAAATCCAAATTTTTATAACACAAATCTGTCAGAAATGCATAATAATTTCAAAATTATAACACATATTTTACTTTTCATATGTCTTTGAAATAAATAGCTATTTGCTAATTCATTTAGTACCTTCTGAAAAATACAAAATAATTTTATATTTATCACAGAGAAACTAATTCTATCTACAAAATTTCACATGTTACTGTGAATTTTGTATGTAATATATAATAATATAATTTCTTGAAATTATTTTAAATGATACAATTATTTTTTCATTATAATATTCCTGAGTTACATATTAGGAACCTAATGAAAGAAACTTTACATACAGAATCCAAAATTCTAAGTATAAATTTTGGACCTTATTAATTTCTATTAAATTTTTACAATGCCTAATTTTTCATAATAAAAATGATAATTTTATCCTACACCAGAAATCACAATCATTAATCCCACAATACATTAATTTATTTAAATGTCTTTCTATTATTTTATGGTCAACTCAAAACATTATATACATATATCCTATATCTATCTCTATGTACATCCTTTTTCTTGTTCTTGTAAGTAATTAATTTCATTTTCATAAATTTATCTATATAACAAAAGGATCAAAATCATCATTATCATTTATTTAATGTTTGTGAAGGGAATTTGCTAAAATCAAAAAAAAAAAAAATCTATCTAAAACAAAATTCAAACTTTTATTCCTAAAAATATTAATGTATAGGATAATTACTAGTACATATAAATACCAAAAATTTATGTTATTATTTTGAGTACCTTAAACGAAAAATATGTTTCACATATTTGTTTTGTATCACAACTTTCACAACATCATAAATGTAATATAATATCTTCAATATAGGTTGAATGTCCTTATTGCGCGCATCCTTTAATAAATATATTTGAAATGACTTCTGTCAAGTATGTTATTGCTTGATAAAGGCACACACATTGGTTACACACAAATCACATTAATTTATTTTTCCAGCTTAACCAAAAATAGTTAATTTCATTTTGCTTAACTGTGAAGACCTAAGACAGAGGTGCAAAAAGGGTCTAATAATGAATAAGGTTATAAAAAGAAGAAATGTTTATCCTTTTTTTTGGTGTGTGAGTAATTATACATAAAATATGGATTGAAATGTGATACAGTTAAAAATATATATATATGTACATAATTTTGTATATAGTAAAATTGTATTTGTTTTTGAAAAACTTCTCTTTCTAACAAAATTTTCGTAACTTGACAAGAAAATTAATGCAGGTCAAGAGTTTTATATTTTAATCAATTTTCTAATTATAATATTTTTTGGGTTAAATTGTTATGAGATTTTCGGTTTAACCTTTTATTACGATAAATTTAGTATCGTTTAATTACAATTTTGACAAAAAATTTATTGATATAATTATAATTTTTTATAGAGAGAACCACCAATTATTTTTGATTATTTGGGTCCACTTTCTTTTATTTTTTAAATAATATAATTATAAAAGTGATAAAATGTAAATATGTAAAATGTTGGACCAGTGTTTTGAGCGGGAAAACCTAACGAAAATTAATTTTTGAAAATCTTCTTCAAAATAAATATAAATATTTAACAATTAACTTATTTTAAAAATTGGAAATAATTTTTTTAAATTCCAGTTAACAAAAACCATAAAAATTCCGTGAATATCCTTTAATTTTTTCTGTAATACGTAAAAATATTCAACTTTAATTAAATATTAAAAAAAAAAACCATAAAATATAATTAATTATAAATTAAAATAAAATACTTTCACTAGGCATTAACCCTCGAATAACAAAATGTTAAATTTGCATCAGTCACAAATTTTTTTTTTTTGTGTTTCTTGAAACACATTTTATCACGCACATAAAAAAATATATTTCTAATTGAAGTTAAATTAAAATTAAATTAATATATCACAAGAGAGCCCGCATAAAATATGAAAAAAATGTTCCTTATGTATCGAACATTCCGTACCATATAATCCCCTCCAGCACTCCATACAACACTCGACAAACAAACAACAAAAATCCTTATCAAAATTATTATTAATTACATTACGCACTTTTGGTTCTCTCATTTTTCAAAAAAAGCATTTTACACTAAATTCTTATATACTGTTTATTTAACACATCCAATATGGCAAACATTTCGGTAATAAACATATTTTTATATACATAATGCAAAATTTTGTATTGTCCTTTTTATATACAACTTTTGTATATATTATTATTTAAAGCTACTCAATCATTGCCCATTTATTTAATAAATAATACATATTTATATGAATAATAAATATATGTATATAAATAGGAAATTTCCACTTTTTCCATATATAAAGAGCATCAATCATATACAAAATTTATATACAATGAAAAATTGTAAATAATATCGAACACAAAAATGATATTCAATTCATTCATTTATATGATTATGATAATGAAAATTCGATTCTTTTTTCAATTTTTTTTTTATATTTTTTGTTAAATATATGAGCATCGAGCACGTAATTTACATGTCATTAAACAATAAATTTCCGGCAAAATATAATACAATTTTAAACACATTATATTCACGTACGTAAAGTATATAGTTCAGCATAAATTTGTATAAATATACATGTATAATATTCTATAGTGTCACAAAAGTAATGAGAAACGTAATGGTGAGAGTGATAATGATAATGCAATTAAATCGACAAACCTATATTTAAATCTATAATATTCAAATAATACTGACTTTAAAGAAGCTTTAAGATTACAGAAATTAAGTTTTCAATATGTCTGGATATATATAAATAGCTCAAGGTATATCTAGCTAATGGTTAACTAAATCAATCGTTCTCATAAGATCGAACTTGAGTATCAATATACTTGTACTTCATTCACACCGTTATGTAAAACATATAAAATTATACTCGTACCCGAACCTTTCTGCGGCAATTATACTCGTACCCGAACCCTTCACATAATGAAGGAAATAAAGGAATGGGACAAGAAAGAGAAACCGACCTACAACGTACCAGGCACACGCCAAGTGAAGCGATTCCTAGATTTCTCAAACAAAATGGCTAAAGAAGTCCCCACATTCAACAAAACCGAGCTACGCACAATAACTCTTCACGGGCCCCTGCGCGTTCAGTTATCACCGAAACAAAATCGGAAAGTCTGATTATATAGTAACTCTCGGTTCTGTTCGGATGATGAAGAATATGAGGAACACATCTACTGCGATTGCAAAGCTGTAGCTCGAAAAAGCCTGATATACCTGGGTAAGAGATTATTGAGCCCTCTCTAAATCAGAGATCTGGCCGTCAGCAAAGTTCTACGCTTTTACAGAAGCCTGGATATTAACTGACCGAATATTACTATAGTAGGCACAATAGATCTCTTTAGGTCGCAGTGTACGGAGGCGGAGGTTCGTACTTCTATTATTTTATATTATACTCGTATGCTTTAAAAGTACTTGATAATCATTGATAATCATTTTAGCCTATGCAGAAGATTTTAGTGGCGTAACTAACTATATGCAAATTAAACAAATTACGCAAACAGACAAGGTTTTGACGGCTAAAATCATTTTTTTTTTGACAGTTTGAACAAGATTCATAGTGACATCGCTATAGAAAACATCATAATGAGAGACAGAGTGGCAATAGACAATATAAAATTAATAGACACAATTTCTTTCTAATAAAACTACAATTGATAAAATTTATTGATAAAAAAAAATCATATTAAACTATTACTTTTGCTTACACTATCAACACGCAATTTTTTATTACACTATAAGCTTGTGTATGTAAACACACATACACACATAAAATCTACTCAATAAAATAAAAATTCTGAAATTTTATCAAAAACATAAATTTTTTTTGTTGCCAGTTTTAACCTTTTCCATATAATAATAGAAACTGAAATGTATTTTACGATAAATAAACATAATCGTTTAACATAATCACGATAACATTTTTAATACTACTATATAACAAATAAAAAAACTGAGGGGGTTTTGCTTTTTTTTTTTTGGGAAGTTTATTAGCCAGACATGCGTTTGGAATTTCGGTGATTGTATTCTATTACAAAATATAGCAAAAATATTTGAAATTTTTTTTTTTTTTTTATATGGTGGAAGACTAAAAAACTATATATTTTTTTAGTTTTATCGTAAAATAATGAGAATACCCTGGGGGCACAGTATGTTTTTTTATATAAAGCATCAAAATTTATTATCAGATATTATATTTATGAGGTGTAAACTGATTAATATTTTGTGTTGGTTTTGTATATATTTTTATAAAAAATAAATAAATAAAATAATTTGAATTTGTTTACATTGAATTAATTGACAGAATTAATATTAGTATAAAAAAGTGTGAATACTGAAATATAAAAAAAAATGAAAAATATAATTGTAAATAATTAAATTTAATGACTAAATCTAAATTTGAAGGTTAAAATTCAATCACTCTCAATTTTCTTAAATAAAAATTTACAAGTAAATTCGATTAAAATGCGAGTTTTTCTAATCAACTTTATGCACCAATTAATTAAATTAAATAACTTGTGCATATTGACTTATTAACAATGTAGTGCACCTAGAAACTATAATCAATTGTGATTCATTTCCAACAGCATCGCAAACCTGATGCTGTTGGTGTCCTCACCAGTGCATTTTCCGATTTTTTTTATAAAATAAAACTTATTGAAATAGTTGAAATTGAGTGAAATAATATTACAAAAATAGTGAATTATTTTGAAATGAAGTTTAAATAATAAAAACTATAAAAAAAATATAATTATTTTGACTGTATCGAAAATCGTACTAAAGTTGCAGAAAACGTTACTGCGGAAATTTCGAAATACGAAAAAAAGTCATTGATGTTGGACACGTACAAATTCCATCAAGTAATTAAAAAGGTACAACAAAATTTGGATAAGGTGCAGATAAAATCAACGGTTTTGATGATCTTTTAATTGTTAATATACCAAAGGACCCAAACTGTTCTTGAGTTATAATTTTATAATTTAAAAGAATTTATTTTTCTTAAATAACTAACATTATTGAAACAGTTTTTTTATTTTTAGTAACGATCTAACGATTTAAACATTATGGAACCAAAATGATAAGGGTCCCTTTATTCCAAAAAATATTTGACACAAAATTTGAAAATTTTATTTTTGGGTCATCAGATTATATAAAATAAGGATACAAATATATATAAAAATTATATTATATTTCGGAAATAACATTAAAGGTTCATGGCAATTGAATAAGATTAATAAGTTTTCTTGACGTAGGTCAGGAATTTGATTTGAAAATAATCTATTCATTAATTTGATATTTCCAAAAGTTTTCTTAAACATAAAATTATATTACGAAAAATCAATAATTTATTTTAAAAAAAAATAATGAAAATTAAATAAGAAAAAGAAATATTGAAAATAATTTGTTGGGATAATATCAGTTATTAATAATAATGCCTTGAATATTGAAAAATTTAGTAAATTGAATCTGAAAAGTATATGAAAATGATTTATTATTTCATTTTCATTATTTTCTGCTAATGATAACCAATAAATATTGAAATATGAGGGCTTACTATACGTAATTTCTTTAGAAATTATAATTATATAGTTAGTTAGAAAGATTGTATCAGCTGCTCAACCGGGTGATACATATAATACTGGATCACTAATTTACTTATAGGTATCCCTTTTTATAATGAATCAAAAATATTCACTTTATATAGTTCCCTCAAGAATCTAAGAATATTCATTATGAAAAATCTTTAAATTTACTCTAAGCTCTAAGCTTTAGTTGACTCTAAGCTGAGTCAATGCCCAGTCTTAAATTAAGCCCATGGTCTATTAATGCATTACATTTACATCCTTTCACATTACCATTACAAGCTCGACTATTACGAAACTTATTGGACAAGAATCGCTTTGCGGAAAACCAAGAGGACACCATAACCTCACTTTATGTAGATGGATTGAACAAGAACATAAAACCTACTGGTACAAACTACCAGGACTACATCAAAAAAATTCATCAAACCAAACAAAAAAAAGTGGAAGATTTAATAACACTCAGCAAAAAGGAGATAAGAACTCTGAGAGGCCTCTTTTAACAGGACACAGTCCTTTTAACTACCACCTCAGTAAAATGGGCCTGGCTGACACAGCCTTAACGACAAAGAGACGACGGAACACATCCTATACCACTGCGAGGCACTCGCAAGAGGCAGACTTAATATCTTAGGCAAAGGTTTCCTTACTTCTGAAGAATTGAGTAATATTGTTCCCTCAAACATACTAGGTTTCTTTAAATCTATTAAATGGTAGGAGGAATAGGGGCTTTAAACGCACAATAGATCGTTAAGGTCGTAGTGCTCTCTCGTGTTCCCCTTCTCAAAAAAAAATTATTACAGCTTATAGTACAGTTTAAAATCTTATAACAACATTTGGTCCTCCTTCAAATTTGACTAAACTTAAATTCAGGTAGTTTTCTTTACATAAATCAAATTCTTAAACTAATAAAACATAAAATTTCTGTAATTATGTTAAGATTCAAAAGGGGTACATAAAATCAGTATTGAACTGTTTTTATACAAATGATTTCTATAAAATTTCAACATTCACGAGACGAAATAATTAAAACTGAAAATTAATTTCTACAAATAAAATACATATAATTTAATATAATTACATAATTCTTTGTCGTTTCATTTTAAACAATTTGATTTTATGATTTTATTTCTTAATGTACATATATATTTATTTTAATCAGTTTACCCCATAATTTAAATTATAATTTACAATAATCATAAAAACAAAAAATTTCTAATAATAAAATTTTTAACTCAAAATTATTAACACATAAAACTTAAAAAAGAATATTATTAAAAAAAATATCAACAAATTCACTTGTCGTACATTGAAAACATAAAAATCATAAGTAGAAAATTATTTTGTAAAATTTACAATCTATTAAATTTTATAGATTTCGTTTTTGTTGTAGCTACCAATTAAACAACATTGAAGTCAACTATGTCTGAATAATTTCATATTACATAATTGATGCAATATATATAAAATATATGATGGACATTTATTATATTGAAATTTAGAAAATATTTTGAAAAATTAAATATTTTTATGTGTAAAGTAATCAAAATAATATTTTATAAAACAAGCCGAAAAACCCAGCCACATCATAAAAGAAATGAAAATGAAAATTAATGGAATTCGTAAGAATTTATATATAAATTTTTGTGTAGAAATTATATTTGGAGGAAAATTTTATTAACTTAAAATATAAATTTGAATTACATTAGAAAATGAAGTAAATAGCAATGCCATCTGTTGATGTAAATTGGATATAATTAAAAGTAATTATACAAATAATTTAATTAAAAATCAATTGTGGTGATTTTGAAGGTAAATCTTTACAGAAATTATTTCAAATTATAAATTACAAATAAAATATTTAGAATTTACAAGATTGATAGGATTAACTTCATTCGCAAAACCCAAATATCCAGAGTATAATACGAATTAGTAATGAAACCTTAAGTAATTCAATGGTTTTTCATTTGATTGATTCAATTAATGGAACATTTTAAACTAAATTTATAGTATGTTAAATTTATATATTCATGTTAAAGCTGAAATTTTGTTGTATTCCTTGAGTTTTTCTTCTCAATTAGAACTAATTATTAATTTTACCTTTCTCAACTAGCAAAATTCTTCAGTCCGTTTTTAGGAACATCTTTTCAATTTTTGTATTAGATATCTTGATTTTTCTAATTTGGAAAACAAAATTATCATAACTTTTCCATATTTTTCCTCTTTCTAGTTTAATTTTTGAGATATTCATCATATTATTAATATTCGCTGTACTTTGGTAGTTATATTTAAAAGCCTTTTTGCTTAATTAGAAATTCTTTTGAAGTACAAATAGCTTTTTTTTAAAAGTAGCTTAAGTCCAAAATTCGTGTTAGTCAAGTGTGTACATAAAGTTACTTGTTATGGTTTGTAAAAATAACTTAATTCAACATTAGATATTATTTCCTGTATTCAAATTGAAATTTTACTCTTACATGTTACCACAGAAATAGTCCGCACTGATTTTCGTGATTTCGGAGGTTTGATAAAGTTTAATTAGAATGTCCCTCAAAGGGCTGGAAACCGGTTTTTCTAAACCAAAACCATAAAACCTCAAAAATTATCGTAACCAAAACCGAAACCCGAGAACTAAAACCAAAACCCAAACTTACAATTAAATCGTTGAAAATATTATAAAAATAAAGGTTAGTTAGTTTAACGCATTTTTTCTTGACAGTTTTATAAAACCAGAACCAAAACCAAAACAAAATCCTAATTTTTATAAAACCAAAACCAAATGTTATCACCCAGAGAAACCAAGATGAAATACATATTGGTTTCCAGGCCTGGTCCCTCAGATAAGTGACGAATCGCATATAGAGTTTTCAAATGTTGTAGTCTCCCGTACAACTCACTAAGAACTCCTTTTTGTGCGGTGGGTTAATGCTAAGTGTTAATACATGCTAAGTTAGGGAGTTTATAGCATCGCAATTCGAATAGCATTATCGTATTTAAGCTTACCGTATAATCGTAAATTTTATGTTATGATATTGTAAAATTTGGAATTATTTTGTAAAATTCAAAATGTTGGATTTCTGAAGGCAAAATAGTTGAAATTGTCTTAACATAAATAATTATTTATAGAAATAAATCAACACAAATTGCATACATTTTTATAATTTTTCCATGTTAAATTAAAATTTACAAACAGCCAATTATAATAAAAACTATCAAACTCTATACGTAAACGAGTAACATAATAAAAACTAAGAATAAATAAACTAATAATTATTATTAAGAATTTGTTATCAAATTGTTTTGGAATATATGATTCTAAAATAATCATAAATATTTAATGTTGAAATTGTATGTAATTTATTTACACTGTACAAAAATATTTTTATTTTTCATATAAATTTAATCCCCAGCATTTTATTATATAATTTGACAGTTGCTGTTCATATTCGAGAAGAAATTTTGTATGAATTTCAAGAAATTCATCCAAATTCCATTAAATTAATTTTTTAAAATGACTTTTAAACTGAATTACAATTCAATTTAGAAACGGTTCGATTTGAGTTCGTATTTTATTCTTAAGGGGAATTTTTCAGTATATTTAATTCAAAATTGTTTTACTTATTGAACATTAATAGTTTTTTTTTTAACGTTATATTTTCGTGCGTGTTTATATCATCAAAACTATAAATTTTGCGTTATACATATATAAATTAAAAAACAATCAAGCAATTTTCTTCAATAAAATCAATTAAGAAATAAAAATATTTTTAAACGTCATTCAATTATTAGTTTTTTTTTAAAGTAATTTAAAGTGTTTTCTTCTTCTTCTTTTTTAAATAGATATTTTTGTTATGAAAGTAATTTTAATTTTTATATTAGACTATTTTTATTTTTATCAACGAAATTGTTTCAACTAAATTATATGAAAGAGCTATAGTTAAGAAGCCGGCGACACTTTAACGTAAGTCATTTTAGTAAGGTAACAATTTCGTGTAATGGTAAAGTCTTTGCACGTTTCTGAAAATTATATAGAAGGTTTGGAAACCCTTGATCGGTGAGCGTAGGAGACAGCCAATAGTATATAATCAAAATACATACTTAATCAAATCAAAGACTGGACCTCTTTTAAATGTAAATGAAATAACTCTTAACATTTTAGGTTGGAATGGCGTCAATTTAACATATTGGCCTCCTATCAATATCTTTATAAATATAAACCATTATCAGCTGTCATTAGAAGTATTACAGATAGTTAGCGATAGTTTGTTCAGTGAATTTTTGAAGAATATTAATTTAGAAACGTCCTCGAACCCGAAGAGAATATGCGTTCTTCACTGCCAGTACCGGATAGTGACAGAGTTCTAATAATATAGTTACTTCCTGATCTCAGTTCTTTGCAGTTTCTGCAAATATCGCTGACAATTTGACCAATCTTACGCGCTTGCTTGCCGATTAACCAGTGCTGGGGCGATTGTAAGGGTTTATGTTAATTTATATGTCCGAAAAATTGGCAATACATTTTTTAGTGTATGATACCAAAAACCACGTAGTTATAATGGTTTTTGATGATACACTTAAACCTTAGAATGTCCCTAAGTTTACCTGAATAAAATATATATGAAAATATTTTGATACTCTGTATTTGGAAATTATACTATACATTTTATGTAAATCTATCAATTCCAAATAATTGCAATAATTTATTTTAAATTATAAAATCAAATTTTTTGAATTAAACTTTTACATATTTTTTACGAAAAACCAATTTTCCGATAGTTTTATTTTATCCATTATCATTCAGAAAATTACAACATAAAACAATTTTATTTAGAATTAGAATACTTTGTATCTGAAAATAGCAAATCCTAGCAAAAAGTATACAAAAATAATCTAAAAATAAATCAATGAATTTTGTTTTTTTTTTTTGTATACGAAAAAACTATATAATTAGTGATGACAAAAGAAACATTTTTTTAAGGACTATCTAAAAATAAATTTTGTAAATATATTTAAAAAAAAAAAACTAAAAAAAATAATTTAAATGTAAAACAAATAAATCAATAGAATAAGGACATACCCTGGATCATTTGGTACTTCTGATGGTGAACTAGTAGCTACCATTTCTTGTTGATTTTGATGCTCCATCATAATAAAATTATATTTTTAGCACGATTTTTTTTATTATATTTTATTTATAATTATTTTTTATTTATTTATTTATTTATTTTTTTAAATTTAATTTAGCACAAGAATTAACACTTTTTAATTATTATTTAAAATAATATTTATATTATAATAAAAAAAATACACAAACACGAAATTTTATTTAAATATTACTTAAATTTAAGTAATTTTTATTTTAAATAATTTAATTTAATTATTTATTTATTAATTAATTTATTGAAGATTATAAACTTATTATAATAATATGAATTGCACTTTATAAACAATTTATAAATATATTTATTTAAATATTTATATTTTTTTAATAATTTATTTATTTTAAATTTTATATTAAATTTTTTATATAATTATTTTCACAAAATATATTTTATTTTAATTTTTTTAGATTAGCACTTTTTTTTTGTTGTTGGAAATTTCTCTTCCTTTTTGACAAATAAAATATTTATTTGTTTTAAATTTTAAAATTTTGTTTTAATATTTAATGTATTTTTCATTTAACTTTTTCAGATTTTTGTTGTTTTTTTATATTTTTATAAAATATATTCAAATATTTTCTTTGGTTTTGAAGAGAAAAACTAATCTAAGAAATATCTAAAACTAGAAAAATAAAGAAAAAAATTATAATTAATTATCAATATTTAAAAGAAGTATTGAAAATAATTAATTAATATCAAAAAATTTAAAATTAATTTTTATTTATGAATATTTCCCATCAAATTTGGATTATCGTTTCGTCAATGTTGTCGCAATAAATTAAATTTAACTTATAATAATTCAAAAATACAAATAGAATTCGAATAAAATATAAAATTGAAAGAAAATAAAAACGGAATGCATTACATATTTTAAAGAATTTTTGAAATTACCGCAATATTAAGTCAGCCAGCAGATAAGAAAGGTATATGAACTTTCTTATCTGCCGTCGGACTTAACGCTTGCATTTGAATTATAAATTTTAGTAATCAAAAAAAAAAGTATCTTTTTCTCTGGGTTCAAATTATTTATAGCAAATTTTTGAATGCAAGCCGGAAATTGAAATACATATTATTAATAATAAAAAAAAATAATCTCAAGCACTTTAATTCTCAGTGAACAAAAACAGATGTGAAAAATTATAGATGGTAATTAAATGTTGGAAAATTTGTATCGTTTTTGATATTTGAATGAATTTGAATGAGATTGCAACAAACTCAAAATAAATGTTGAACAAGTTGTTATACAATGAGTGCAAGTAGATTTAACAAGGGTTGGGGAGTCGGAGACTGGAGTGTTATACAAAGCATAGACTCAGATTCAGAAAAGAGATCAAATTTCTTGAAAATGCAAAAATGCAATGAAAATGTACAAAACACTCCCAGCAAGAGTTTAGCGTTAAGATTTAACGTAGTGCGTTAAGATTTCAGAAAATGTAATCCATGATATCATCAACTTATCGCATTTCGATGTTATAAATCTCTCAGTAGTCCTCAGATTATCTTATTTTAAAATAACATTTAAATTCACGTCAATACTAGGAATTTATGCTATTACATTTGAGAATTATTTACGATATTGGGATTACTTGATAGGCGAGTATAATAAGCGTATATTCTCACGATATTCTGCGATCTTAGGGAGTCTTAGGGACCTTTTCTTAGCAATTTCCATCAAAGATTAAATGTGTTGTTTTTTAAATTTAGTTAATAGAACAAGTTGGTTCATTCAATTAGCTTAGTATAATATAAAATAACATTTAATTAAATCGACTTGATTCGGATTCGCACCATGTAAAATTGTGTCGAAGTTGCAATTATTTTTTGACGATTCAACAGTTCACAACCCCTGCTTTTTTAAATAACAAAATTGAAGTAGTTTTTTAACCGTATCGCGACAATTGAGATAGTTTTTAATATAATAAACCAAGATTATTTTCATAGAAAAGTTTCAATATAAATTGCACTATAAAATCGCTCTACAATTCCAAATTCCAATTACATAATAATGGCCTCTAAAATAAATTTGTTTACAACTAGTTCATTTAAGTAAAATACATTAATTTAGTATATTTTATAAAATTAATTTAATTTTACAAATATAAAAATTGTAAGGATTGTGGGAACAAAATTGTTTTAGCATTTATACGACCTTCCTTTTTCCATACTTTCAGGATACTATATCTAAACATATGTTCAGAATAATTTTAAATTTTACAATTTATATTTGTAAAATTAAATTAATTTTACAAAAAAAAAATTTCCTCATCTCTGTTAAAGTGGTCGCGATTGTGTTAAATTAAAATTTAAATATTGAATAATAATTATATTAAAATTAAACATTTGTTTTTGATTTTGATTTTTTTTTTTGTAGTTAATTTTGTATTTATATTTGAAAACAAATATTTGACTTTTCAAATTTCAATTCGTTTGATATTAAAATAATATTTTATATCTGTAAAAAATTTTATCTGTCAAATTCATAAAACCACAAAAATCTATCAATAAATATTTGTTTTTATTTACCACGATTATTATTATAATTTTTTGTTTTGTTGGTTGATTCAATTGTAATGTAATTAAAATGATTTTTTATTTAATTTTAACATACAACAACAACAACAACAAAAAGTGTTTTCCGTATTTTCAAGTTAATTTTATTTTTGACCTAAACAAAAAACATGTAATAATAATAAAACCACCAATTTACAACTAACAATACACGCGTTTCACATGCGCTCTAACAAAAATAACAAAAAAAAAAATGTATTACATAATAATTTTCCAAAAACAATTTTATATACATAAAAAAAAAAAAAGATTTTTGTTGAAATTAAATAACACCTTTTTTTTGTTTGTTTATAACAACACCAATTGAAAAAATTGAAAATATTTTCTATTACTTTTTGTTACTATGCATCCAATAGTAACTAATTTAAAAATTTGCAAAAAATTTATCAAACAACCTACATAAAATATAAATACAATTGTACCCTACATTAAGAATGACCCCCCGATGTTAGAACTTATTGAATACGACAGGCAGAAAGGGGTTAAGTATTTTTAAAACATAAATGATAAGAAAATTTTGTAGTTATTTTGTTAATGTAATAAATATTATAATAATAATCATAATTATACTGACATTTCTAATTACAAATATAATCATTAGTTTGCGAAAAAAAGGGTCAAAAATATGATTTTGTAAACAAGTTTTTAGAGAAGCTGTTTCAGTTGAATTTGATTTCAAAAATTAAAAACTGAAATATTTTCAGTATTTTTCAATGCATCAATAACAAATTTTTTTAAATGATTTTCATTGAAGTTGTCTTGTCCAAATTAAAGCTGATCATACTTCAGTAAATTCTGTAAATTCTTTATATAACTTGAGATGGAAAAATTGATCTTTGGACTTTTGTAATCTTTAAATAAAAATCTATAATTTTTTTTTTCATATATTTATTACTAAAAATTCATTCAACTTTATTATTTCCCTTATCGCGGCTCCTCTAACATAACTAAGCAAAAAAATAAGTCAACAAATTATCAGCTGATGTTCTGTGATTGATAAATTTATTTTTTTATTAATATAAAATTTATTTATTATGCCTGGAATTTTGATTTTTGATAATTAAAATATTTTGATAAGTAATCGTAAACATAATAAAAAAAAAATCAAATTTTAATTGATTTTACATACATTTTAAGGTCCAATATAAAACTAGAAATAAACCTTTTCCCATAAAACCAAATTTCTGTATGTAATGTTGTTCTAATGGTAAAAATGGTTAAATATTTTATATTTAATATAATTTTATATTGAAATTTAAATCTGAATTAATTTTTATGATTCAAGTTGGTTCACGGACACTAAAATCTTGTTATTAAGTTTTCTAATTCTTGAACTGCAGCTTTAAAGTTAAACAACATTGTATAAATAGAATTTAAAAAAATATTGCATCGTAAAGTCATTTCAATGATGAATTAATTATTCCATCCGAATGAATTTTGTCATTTGTTCCCCAACAAACAGAAAAACCCGAATTTGGTTCTTACTTAATTACAATTACTATAGATTATAAAGATCATAAATGCTTATCAAAGTTGTAGTGTAATTACTGGACGAAAAAGTTTGAAAGATTTAATCATCGAGATAATAAACAATTTTTACAGACAAATTTTCGTAATTATATTCATATAAACTGAACTAGGGCCGAGTCAAGCAATAGAACACTCTAGGTCTAGGCTGTACCTAAATTAGCAAACTTTTTGTAGGGACAGTAACGATTTACAATACGTTGTCATGATGATTACTCATTTGACAAGAAAATGAATTAACCAAAAAAATTTAAATATAATTTTCGTGACCACACTGAGCATCAACATTGCCCGACTTTGAATTGAATACCAGAAAATGAAAAACCAAATATATAAATTTAATAATGTATAATAAATAAATTAATACAAAAATTAAATTAAATTTTATATTGATTGTCAAAAAAATGTGGCCCATCTTCCTCATTTATATATAAAACCTCACAAAATATTTAAAATTTATTTGGGTAAATATTATCTTGTTTATATTTAATTTAATTAATTATCTTCATATATATATTCTTAAATTGAAAAACCTTAAAACTTTTTTGAAAATATTTCAATTAAATTTTATTTACTTTTATCTACTTGAATATTTATTGACCTAGGTCATGAAACTGTTACAAAAAAATACTAATTTGAAAATTTAAAGTACTATACATATAATAAAAGAAGGTATATAAATATTAAATAACAAATTGTAGCCTAAAATTTAATAGATGTTAACATTTTTGTATTTAAATCTATTATTAAAGTTTTACAATTTCAATACTAAACTAGCTATAGCTATATATAATTTTACATATAAAATACATTTTAAAAAAAATGTTGTGCAATTTTATTGATCATCAACACAAATTTATAATTATAGCAACGACTTTTCATAGCTTTATAATTAAAAAAGCAAAAAAAAAAGATGGCCTGTAAATATTTATTTACAATAATTAACTTTTTTTGAGGTCTATAAAGATTATTTTTTTATTTTTAATGTGATATTGAAAATGATGAATTGAAAATTTTTGAATAAACAAATTGCATGCAACATTTATTTATTATATACAAAAACTTAAATGATTTTATTTTATTGCACTTTTTAATATTGATCTATGAAATTGTAGAAGTTTTGAATTTTTAGTGTTTATTTATATATTTTTATTAATTATATATTCAAAGTTTCTTTAATAAAAACCAGTTTTATTTTTAATATTTTCATTTTTCACAAAAAATATAAACGATTATAAGATAAAGTTTTAGTTGTAAATTGAATTTGACATTATAATTATGATAATTATATCTTTTAAAAAAAGAGAATGCATAAAAACAAGTGTAAAATCATTGCTATATCAATTAAATTAAACGAAACATATTCACAATTTAATCGAAATTTTATTTAATTTGGTTTTACTTTAGTGTTAAGTTATGTCAGGTTTAAAGCCTTGCTCTGATTTCATGAAACAAATGGAACTTAAATATAATGAAATAATGGTATTTAAAAATGTATATTAAATAAATAATCGACCTCCTGGACATCAAAAAAAACAATTTAAAACCATTGAAAAATATATAAAAATATATTCAAATTTTGTGAAGGACATTGGCAAGGATAGAAATTATGTTTTTAATAAATTTTGCATATTAACTTTTATTAAATTATTGAACAAATTGTATCCTTAATAAATTTATTCAATTCGTAACTGATTTATCAACTATAAATTCATAAATTCACTTATCACTTTTTTCGACTAATAAATTTTTTATTAAATTTCAAATCAAATATCTTTCACTATTATTATAAAAAAAACAGTTAAAATATCTTTTTACTCTCCGCTTACAAATATTACTAAATTTTCCACTTTTTTAAATTAAATCATAAATTAATGACAAAAACAAATATAAAAACATGTCTGATAAAAAATATTTATTACCGTATATATATAAAAACATAATCTCCCAAAAAAAAAAAAAAAAATCAAACACCACAACAAAAAGTTCACTACACCAATCAAAAAAAAAACAACAACATTTCTACCACGTGGTTTTTTATCACAGAGTCAAAATGATGAAATCATTGCAGAAGAAAAATTATCACAAAAAGAATTTCGTTTTTTTTTTTATATAGAAAAGGTAAATAAAACCGAAACATTAAAAATCTATAAGATAAAAAGATATTAAAATTTGAAAAGCATAAAATTCATAATTCTGTAACAAAAATTAATCACATTAAGAGACAATTTAATATTTAACACACACAAAAAAATTGTTTTTCTATATTTAAATGGAAAAATATGTAAATTAATAATGAAATTAATTTAAAATTTTCGATACCATTTTTTTTTTTTATGTTGCTTTTCATTATTCCAAAAGAAAAATTAAAAGATACATTCTAAAATTGATGTTTTTAATATGTTGAAAAATTTGTAAGATCTTTTTTTTTTTTGTTACTCTTGTTTTTTTATAGAATTTCTATTATTAGATTTTTTTTTTTTTGTAAAAAAAAATGTTATAGAACATTAAAAAAAAATCAGTTTTAAAAAACTATACCAACAACAACCGGGAAATATATAAATTTAACATAAAAATAAGCCGTTTATTGCGCGGCGGCTACTGTGTATTCAAGACTGTTTTTATTATATGGAAACATAATTAAATTTATTAGATTTGATAAAATTATTTATTACTTAAAAAACAAAATGCTTTTATCATATTGGCAACAGTAGAAACTGGCCAATTATTCATTCGTCCAAACAAATTTACTAGTTAATTTCGAAATAAATATTATAAAAATTATTTTTTTAAATAACCGGCAGAAATCATGAAATTTTCCACAAACCGAAAATAACAAGAGAAAATCTAATAGTAAAAATCAACAACATAATTCTAATTAAAATATAAAATTGCAAAGAAATGAAAAAAAAAAATTGAAATTAAAACATTTTTGTCGAACTAAAAATAAATTACTGAATTATTTTATTTTTTTTTTGTTTGTTGTTTTTTATTTTTATATTTTTAATTTTTTTTTTTTTAGAATGAATCCCAAAACCAAAAATAAACATTTTAATTGTTCGCTAACAAGTTTCCTCTCTTAATTAGCGAAAATAAAACAAAAATAAATAAATAAATAAAAAAAAATTGAAATTAAATTAAATGAACGGGAAAACAACAACAACAACTATATAGATATATAAAAAAAAAAATATATAAACAACAAAATTTGACATTTTATTTGTTTCGCATTTATTTATACAATAGATACATATATATGTCGTCGAGTATCTTTAAGATACTTTTTTTATTATTATGTTTTTTACATGTAATTACGTTTTTTTTTTTGTGTTATGTTTTAATTTTTTTAAATTGCATTTTTATTATTATTGCGCCGGCAACACACACTTTTCTATTATATGCATAAAATTATCTATAAGATTTTTTTGAAGGACCATAACATTAGAATTTTACTAGATGTTAATTATAAAAAAAAATTGTTTACAAAAACTGTGTATAGCAAATAATAATTAATAAAATTCAAAAAAAAAAAAAATATTGTGTAATATCGTAAAATATTTTTTTACGATATTAACAAAAAAAAAAATACCAATATTAAAAATTCTATACATTTACGAATTTTTAATTCATAAAAACATAGAAAATTAATTTTATGTATAAATTTTAATTAAATACAAAAATTTTGCAAATTTTCTTATGTTATATTTTATTATTATACCAATAAAATTGATTATGAAAAGTTTTAATTTGAAAAAAACAAATGTAAAAATAACCGCGAAAATTTTAATAACCGCACATAACCAAAAAATTGAAAATATTTTTTTTTAATAATTTTCTTTTCTTTATTTTCAATCAAAAGAAATTTTTCATTAATTTTTTTGTTCTATATTTTATTATTATTTATTATGATATTTGCACAAAAAATAACAAAAATTATAAAATTTATTCACTGTGAAAATTCTAATTAATATTTTTTTATGAAAAACCAGGAAATAAAAATATAATTTTCTTAATTTTTTTTTTTTTTTTGATTTAATATATTTATTTTTTATTAAAATTATTTATTATAATTTCAATGAAAATAATAATAATAAAAATATATTTTTTTTTTTTTATATATAAATTTATCAAAAATAATTTTAATTTTACCAAACTAAGGTCGATAAGTACTCGACAACTACCGAAACGATACTGGGTTAAAAGAAAAGTTTTTTGTTTTTTTTTGTTGGTTGAAATAGAATATTTTATAATGTTGTGTGTTGTGTCGTCGAATTGAACATAATAATAATATCTATATGGGGGATAATGTTGGAGTATATAAAATATAAATGAAATTCTACTATACATAATAAAAACATATAAAAAATATAGTAAAAATGAATATATGAAAAATGTAATTCACTCAATACAATCAACACAAAATTGAATAACGATACAAATTTTGAGCCAAAAACGAACAGAACAAGAACAACACAGAACACACTTACAACACACTCTGGCGGTGAGAAGAATATAGAAAATTATTGAGAATTTTTTACAAACACATATATAAAATTTATATATGTATTTACTCTCTCTTTTAGAAAGCCTATATATTTTAATTATATATAATAAATAATGTCGTTTTGTTTTGAGACATTTAGTATGTAATATAAAATGTAATTCAAAAAAAAAAAAAAATTAAATATATAATTTCTCTATAAAAGTCTCGTCGATTGTACCTGTGCTGCCATAAAGGGTAGGTGCGGTGAAAATTGGAAATTATAATTATTATTATGGAGAATATTTACCGAAAAAATATAATATTCATACAAAAATGCTCGCCGGGCTACTAGGAACTAGGAGAATCATGAAAATTTTCTTTTTTGGAAAATCTGAATATAATAATGTAAGTGTTTGTCAACGTTTTTATGTATTTTTTTTTTTTATTATTTTAAATACCGTACCAGCTGATGAATTTTAGATACAAATACAAATAAATTTGCCGGCCGGAGAGTTAAAATTTTTTTGTTTTTCTTTATTGATTATGATGAGAAGGAAAATTTTGTAATATTATTATTATTATGCAGGAGGAAATTAATTTTTATAATTTTATGGTTAAGGTGATTTTATAAAAAACTGCGAGATTATTTTTGTTGGTTTGAATATCTAAAGAATATTTGTGTGAATAAAGGTAATTACCATTAAATTATTACATAGTAGAAAACTAATAAAAAAATGTTATTGAAAATTTTAGATTTATATATTGAGAGGGTGGAATTTATTAAGAGTTTTCGTTTTATTTAAAAATTAATTCTAAATATTTACAAATAGTAATGGTGATTATTAAATTTATATAAATTTTCATTCATTATAAGGTTTTCATTTTCCCTAATAATTGTATTGTATTGCATAAATTAATTATTTTCTTAATTTCATTGATGAATAAATTGCAAAGGATTAAAATATCCAATAAATTCCAACAAAATAGAAATTTTAAATTTATAATAATAATTTATTATTTATATATAATTATCAAACAATATTTTCATTATTTTATAATAGTTTCCTTATAAATTCTCTAGTGAATTTTGATGAATTTATTAAATTACACTATCAATAAAATATCAATTAAATTCAATAATTAATAAACAATTAACTATGGAGAATACCTTAAGGACATTAAATATAATATATGATTTCCTTGAGAGCATATTTTGTTATTTCTAAATAACAAAACATACAATTACATATACAAACATATTTTAATGCGTACTATAAAAAAAGAATTTTCTTATAAGCTTTTTTCATAGAAAAACCTTTTCAAACTGTCAGCATGTACAGCATAAATGTTGTTGTTACTGTTCTGTCACAATTAAGAAATCATATACGTTAAAAATTATATAAATTAATAAAGGTTATCGCACACAATTTTAATTAAATTATTTTGTAATTAAATGTAATTATATTATTATTTTTTTAAACAGTTTATTCACTAATTTATTTTATCCCCCAGTTTATTTTATCGAATATTCTCTAAAGTATAACATGAAAAAAAAACTGATATTAAATGACATAAGAAAATTTAATAATACCGGAAAACTTTTCTGATGTAAAGAGAATTGGAAAATTATTTTAAATAAAAATGGTATTTGTACTGTATAAAGCTCTCATATTTTTGCATTCTCTTAAAAAGTATCTCTTAGTAAACAAAATACTAAAAGTTAGCTTTTTCTCAAGACGAGATAAGCCTATTTGCTACCATTAAAAAAACGTGCTATAAAATTTTAATATCAATTTATATTATGTCATTTATTTGTGTGTCAAAGTTATGGAAAAGTTTTAAATTTACGTTATAATCAAATAGTACACAAGTTGTGAAATATTAGCCATTCGCGATTTAAAATATTGCATGGAATTCGCAATTAAACAGTCAAAATCACTGACACATGAGATTTCTTTAACATTATTTCTTTTGCTTCAAAATAACGTAGAATTCGAATTGGGAAAACTGTAATAATATGTATAAAGTTCATTTCAACTTTATAAATAAAATTTCATTAATTCAATACGAAAAACTATTGATTCTATTTCTATCGCCCTCAGACTTAAACACGACGGCCATAAAAATGTATTTTTAAATGAATATTTTTTTAGAATTAGTTTCCAGCTCAATTTTTACTTAATATATATCTAAATAATAATGAAGTATTTTTGGAATAATTATGAATTGTAGTAATTGAAAGACGGGTCTAAGAAATTGATTTTGCTTTAAACAAATTTTTCGTTACGTTTTCAAGGGTGGAGTAAATTACATGTGTGCAGAAATATATCGTAATAGTCATTATCCGAATTGAAAAAAACTGGTTTACAAGTAGATTTTGTAGTTAAGATGATGTTCGGAAGGTCCGTGGGTCCATATAAAAATTTCCGATTTAGATAAAATGCTTGATATCTGACACATTCCATAAAATTTTATATTTTATATTATTCCTGATTTTTTAACAATGTATATTAACTACAAGTTTTGAGCTACCCCTTTGTCAGCAACATTTTTTTTATCATGATTTTCGGCTAAGTTTTTTTCTAAGCAGTAATACAAAATTTAAATTTTACCAGAATTTCGTAAGAAAAAGTATTATTATTACAATTTTGTGCATTTATATACAATTTAAATTAATTAATTGAAATATTCTTAATAATCCTACATAAATTTAATAAATTTCCTAAATTTCGTATATTATGTTATATAAACTTCAACAAATTTCGTACATTTATGATGACTGGGTCTTTTTATTAAATAGTAAAAATATATAAAAGAAATATTAGATTATAGAGGGAGATTAGAATGTAAGATTTGAATATTTTATCCTGTCACTTTTGATATACTTCTTTCGTCCCCTGGTATTTACTAAGAGAGACAGGTTCTGTCATTACTCCAAGTACACCAAGTCTTTATTTCAACAAAATCAGATGAAAAATACTATAATTATTCAATTTCAACTACAGATTCATAGGTTTCATATATCGTTGGTTTGAAGCCCTTTTAATTCCGAAAAATATGCAATAACAATCAACAGACAGAGTGAAACTTAAGGTATTTTGTAGTAGTACAGAACTACGTTAAAATGCTTTGAAATAAAAAATATAAATATATTACAAATCAAATATTTAAATTATTTAAATAATTTATATTTTCAGACACAAGCGAATACTCGTGTCTGACAATTTACAAAAATATCTATTTAATAATATTGGAACGCTTTTATACGCTTAATGCCACAAATTTATCACTTTTCTAATATTTTGTATGCTTTGCTTGGCATTGTAATGATAGTTTTTCATATAATTTAAGGATTGAAAGCCTACAACATTGGTTATATATCATCCCAACTAGGGTCAAATAAAATCTTTAATTGCTGTTCCTTAAAAACGTTATCATGTACAAAAACAAAAATATTTAATTAAAATTGATTCAATTTTATGACAAAATTTATGTAATATATTTAAAAACATTTTTGTCTGTTTAAAACAAATATCCGTTTTTATATGGAAATGTAAGAAAATATATTTTCATATAACCAAATTCATACATATCTCCTTTTTTTTTATATACACTTACAAATAATATCAGTCTCAAACTTTAGAGAGCTTTAAAAAAAATATAAAAAAACAAAAAAAAAAATATAAAACATAAAAGAAGACTTTTCATTTTGCCTATAATAAATCAGAGCCATCGCCACCACCATCATCATTATCATTAAAATGATTTTCATTTTACATATAAACACACACTCATGTAAAAGAAAAATTTTCGAAATTCTTTTTGAATTATAAATAAAAAAAAAACCAACCACCCCGGAAGTTCACCTTCATTATATTATATTTTCTTTATGCTCCTTTAATACAATATATAAATATATATAAAATAAATATGTATGCATATCCTTTATATCCTTAACTATACTTTGGTTATAGTCGCGTGACATGTCTGCTTTTCTTGTTGTCCTTATCATCATTTTCAATTTTTTTTTTTTTTTTGTTATTTATTATATACATATGTATATAAAAGAGGTCCTTGAACGGGGGTGGTGAGTTTATTTACAAATACAATAAAGCAAAAACAACAAAAAAAATATTATAACTGTTTTTATTTATTATTATTAAAACTTCCGGATTTGTATACATATACACAACACACATACACACATTTATAAATGAATGTATATAGTAAAGAGAATATCAAGAAAAGAGTAAGAAATTAAGGACAAATTTTAGCCTTTTGAAAATCATTTTTTTTTTTATTTTTGGTAAGTTTTAAATTTTCGTGTTATGTAAAAATGTGTTATTTTGTTTTAATAAGTTTACTTTTATTATATATCTAAAGTAGAAAATTGTGACGTAAAAATAAAATTACAATTTTCCGGAAAAATAATTTCCTGAAAGAAATTCTTTTGATGTGTTGTTGATGTTAACATGGTTTGCAATAAAATATTTATAATACCGAAAGTTTTAGTATATAATAAATTTTTTATGATTGTCAAAATTGGAAATGGACGATTTTTTAGTAATATAAAGAAATGATTTACTTTAATTTAAATAATAATCATAAAATTTTTACTTTAGTTTTAAGATAATTTCATCTTTTACCAGTGATTGATAAAATAATTATTTCAAAAATAATAAATTTTTCCATTAATTTTGTATATAATTTTCAGATTTCAAATAATTATTTACCAAAGTTATGAATAATGATCCTAATAAAAGATCATTGATATTGGAAAAGAAAATTTTACTATCAATATTCTTATGTGGACCCTGTCAGAGCCAATATCTGTCAATTTATAATGAATTACCAATATTTAAATATATTACAATGATATCAAATTTTCGTTATCAAATGTAAGGTTATGTAAAAACAATTATTAACAGTTTGTTAAATTTCGTTAACAGCAGACCAAATCCCTTGGGCTAAATTGGCACTATCGATCCGAGGGCTAAACTAAATAATGATAATTTTTGTATGATTATTTAATTGAAATAAATAATGTTGGTTAGTTTATTTAAATTTTAAACTTTCGTTACAAATTAGGTTTATAATTTTAATTTTCCATGTTTACTTCAGTTGTGATCATATGGCCTCAATGATAGAGGACATTTTTGTGCAATGTCCTACTAATTTTATAATAAATTCCGAACCATAAGTTTCTCGAAATGAACCCAAGACCTATTGCATTGCAGTGCACACAGTTTTACAATTTTGCAATGTATTAAAGTTCGGTTATAAATTGAGAAATATCACAAATTTTGTTCCAGCGCACCTACATTATTGAAGATGATCCTGGTTAACAGTGAAAATTAAAAACCAAATGTAATTAAATATTTAAAATTGTGAATCCAATAACAAACTTCATTCAATCATTTTTTTTTAGAAATACATTTTATCATTTAAATTTTAATAGTAATAAAAACACCTTTAACTTCCTTATTAAAATACCTAATTTCTACCTTATTTAATCCCTTCATCATAATAAAAAAATAAATAAAATAAAACTAATTTCAACTAAAAATTCCTCACACGCACTAATTACTAACCCTTTTTCAATAAAATTAATGTCCTCAAACAATTTTTTTATATGTAAATAAATAGTATGAGAAATGAATGAATAATTTTTATGTCCAGACATTATTACCTTCAGGGGTTTTAGTTTGTATGATAAGGAACAAGGATAAAAAATACAAAAATCCTTAAATAAATATAATTTTATTTTCTATATTTTGTAACGTTTAAAATAGGACAACAAAATTTTTGAGGTAATGCTAGTATACGCAATTGTATAGTCTATATTTATATAAATTTTATCACGATTTTTGGTCTTTTGTAATATGGAAAATAAAGAGCGGAGTATGCGTAATGTTCTTCAGATTGACCTTGACACTGAGTTGTCAATGTGTATGTGTCATCCTGGTTAGGATTATTACACCACTTGTTTTTTTTTTTTTTTGTATTTTTCAAATCCAGATAGTTTAACAACCAAATTCACAACTTTCAGTGTAGCTTCTTTTCTAATGAGATTTTCTGCTTGCTGTTGATATTTTTCTGGTGTTTGTATAAAGTTTTTTGTATTTTTTTGTTCTTTTTATCGTTAACGTTTTCCTTGTTCGGAAATTTATATTTGTTGATTACTACGAATGAGGGTGGTGAATATAAAAAGAATCTTCGTCTTTTTTTTTTTTTTGTCAAGGGTTAAAGGATAAATTTAGAGCAATGATTTTTGTAAAATTGTTTTCTTAGAATTTTTGTAGGTTTCACTCTACAAAATATAAATACATTTTTTTTTTTCATTCTATTTTATATATACAAAATAAAATTGTATTTTTTCGGAAGGTATTTACTTATTTTTATTTTAAAGAAGCACGTGATGCTAATTGAAATAGAAAAAATGAACATAAAATTATTTTTTAGCTTACAGGTGTATAGTAACAATATATAAATTAAATTAAATTTTATGTTTTGAAATTCTTTTCGTTTTAATTAAACATAAATTTTTAATGGTTTCTAAAGAGTAAATAAATCTTTATGAAAATGTTTTCCTATAAAACTGAAATATAGTTAAGAATTGTAATGAAAATTTTTCATTGTTTTCATCAAATATGTGAATAACATTAACTATTTTAAGTTAAGTTGGAAGATCAGAGAATTTTAATATATTTTTGTTTAAATAAAATATTTCTTCACTTAGTAAGTCACCATATTCTAAGTTTAGTATACGTATCAATCTTATGTATGATTAATCATCTTAGGTTTAAGCTGACTGTCATCATAAAATTATAGACAACAATTTTCGAATCAAATCAGCGCTCAACTCAAATTTTGATCGAACTAGTTTTTCTTCTTCTATGATTCGATCATATTTTGATTCCGATCAAAATATGATTCCGCTCAAAATTTGATTCAATCAAAATTTCAGTCGAGTGCTGATTTTATTCGAATCAAATTTAAGGATTTTATTAAGTTCAATTCACTGTGTATTAAAATAAATTTTAATCAATTAAATTTAATAAAATAATGGCCTTTTCACATTCAGTATCGTAATCTTCATATTTGGTTGTTTTTTTTTGGAAAGCAGCTTACATTTGCTAGTAGCGTCTTGAATATAATGGGAAAATTTTCTATTATTATCAAAACACAGTTAATTAGTAATTATAACAAGCGTCGGCCAGTAAATTAATTTTTTCTGTGGGTGATCATGATCACGTTAGTTTCGTAATTTCGACATATACTATCAAACACAAGAAGTTAGAGGTGAAAGGACAAATGCATCAAATTTAAATGGGACTGCTAAATAATACATAAAATCATTAATTTTAAGTTGTTGTTACATATAATAAACTTAAAAAAACTTTATATCAAACCTTTTTTTTTAGTTTAATTTACAATTTAATTCGTAAATCGAATCACCGCTCGTATCAGAATATGGTCGTATTAAAACATATTCTTAAGTTGATTCGATCACATTTTAATTCGACCGTTGATTCGATCTTTTAAAACGCTGGGAACAGTACCAGTAGAATAATTGATTTATTATATAACAAAAAAAAATTACCAATGATGAACTTTACGAGAAATGTGAACAACAACCAATCGCTTCAGTGAATAGAATGTGAATTGGATAAATAAATCATTCATATCAATATGAAATATGTAAACAAGTTAATAGAAAGTAGTGTAATCTAATATTATGTATAAGAGCTATAAAATGTGAAATAATAGCCCGCATAGGAAAATCGTGGAAATAAGAATTCGTGGAAAATCGAGGAAATAAGAATTAAAAATGCTAGGATATGAATTCTTTTATAAATAATTCACAAGGATGCGAACGAATTGGTAGTAATATTTGATCGCTTGATTAGTGAACAACTAAACTTTGAAATGATTAAAGTTCCTTTGTAGCTTTTACAGCAATAGGAGAAATTATTTCAAAAACATAGCAAAATTTATTAAAATATTGTAGAATTAACACAAAATTGTTTATTTCTTTTTATTCAACAAATACTTAATTTTATGACATTTTATTTTTTGTATATACAATGCAAAATTTAAACAAATCAATCACATTAAAAGTATTAATTTTATTAATTTGTTTAAATTTTTCAAATGCTAATTCTTATAATGGTATAATTTGTATCAAACAAATTTGTTTTTTTTTCCTATAAAATATTCATATAATAGCTAAAAATGAGCTACATTTAAACTTACTTATATATTAAAAAGATCCTCTAAAAGTTTGCCGATTAAAAAGAATTTCTACACTCTCCTAAAAATATAATTAAATAATGTAAAATAATTCAAATAATTATTATGTATTACTTTATCTGGTAAACATGTTCCTAAAAATTGTAGTAATGCTGGTGTCTTACGAACTGTTGCACAATAATCTTCAAATGATATTTTACCATCTTTATCTTGATCAAATCTAGCCATTAATAAATCAAGCATATCCTTCATAAAAAAAAGTTATACATATATTAATTTAATATATATAATTATTTTTTTTATTATGTTACCGCTGTTAAATCGGCCATATCATCTTCATCTTCAATTAAAAAATTTGAAACGAACATTTCAACATTATGTCTTGTTAGATAATTTGTTCCTTTTGTATCATAAACCTAATATAATTTTATTAATTACATAAATATAAATTACATTTTTATAATACATTACATGAAAACAAAATTCCATTTTAGCTTCAAATGATTGTGTTGTAAAAACACTATATAAATTAATCCATGCTTTTGGACCTAATACCCGAATATCAAATACAAAATCATTTGTTGATACTACTTCCATAATTCTTTCAACAATTTTGGAATCACTTATTTTAAAATATAATTCAAGAAATAATTGAAATTGCATTTTTGTCATATATTTTGCTTTTGGTCCATTTGCAATTACAAATTTATGATATGCCATTAACCAACTACATATTTCCATTTCATGAAGATCAGTTTCTCGTAATCGATCTCGAATTAAATCATGATATATATGAAAAAATCTTGAATTTTGTACATCATCTAATGTTAAATCTAATTTCATATTGTATGGATTTTAATACAAATTTTTATTTAGGAGATTAAAATTTAATTTATTTAAGATTTATTTGTATTTTTTTAAAAAAAAGAAAAAAAAATTATATAAAAATTGTTTTATGCTATAAAATTATTAAAATATTTTAAAATTTAAATATACAAATTTTTAAATAAAAATATTTCTTTGACACGTTAATTTTATATATTTTTAAAGTGTAATAAATTTAAATACAGTAGAATTAATTATGACATTATTGGGAATTATATATTTATTGGTGTCCAAGAATCATGTAACAAAATTTGTATCGGTCTACATTATGATAAGCCATATTTAAATATTTTATATTAGGATTTTAGTATCATTGAAAAAAGATACAATTTTTCAAATTACTACAATAAAGAGTGTCGTCATATAACCACAACTGTGGTTATTAAATAATATTTCTTTACATTTCAAATTTAGTAAACAAATAGAGTCAGTAATGAACTTATATTTCGTGTTTACAAAATTAATAAATAAACTTCAATTCTTTTTTATTTCTTTGACAGATTTACAAAACTAAAATTTAACATTTTTATGCTATCAAAAAAATATCTCAGAGTATTCTAAAAATCACTTTAATTGTTCTGACATCAATACACTAATCAGATCACTCCGAACGCTCAACAGAAAAATTAACAAAATTATAACAATTGTAAATACAAATTTCGAGTTATTTACAACAACTTGTACTACATTAACGCCGTCTTGTCAGGCTTGTCCTGTTCTGTTCTTAACTGTGTGTGTAATACATTTCCAAAACAATGTATATGATCAATTTTTTGGTAGTTGTAAATCGAATCGTTAATATGGAATATAATTTAGGTCTAAAAGATGCTTTCTCGGACAATATAAGCTTTCCAATAAATATAAAGAAATTTAGTTAGGTAGCAAAAGTTTATATATAATTTGAAAAAGTTTATATATAATATAACGATCATAGTCAGTCGGAGAAAGACATCGTAACAAAGGCGATTTTTGTTTTTTGTTTCTTCTCAAAAACGTCCTAATGCAGTTCTAAAATCTTACTTTGTTAAAAACATAATATTTATTGTTTAAAGTAGCGTGTGCCTCGACCCGTACACCCACCACTTTTATATCTCAATTTCTTATGAATATGGAGTGTGTTCAAATATTTTATAGGGTTCTAATTAGTACATAATAATAGCATTATTCGATAATTATTAAATTTCAGAAATAGAGGTGCTAATTTTTCTGATATTCAAATTTATATAAAACCAATTAATAACAATCTCACCTAAAAATATGCAATTGTTATTATAAATATTTCATCTCTTCATTAAAACGATCGTTTGAAAAATAATAATTATTCTAGATATTTCTAGTTAAGAAATGCTTATAAATTTATACGCTGGGGTTATAAAATTTTAGTTTTTTAATCCGGAAAAAATTTTATAGTAGCATATATTTCGGAAATAATAAAATATGAACGAAAAATTTACAATATTTATAATAATTGTTTATTAATGTTTATTTTTTTATATACATATATTTATATATAGGTATAAGTAGTTTTATAATATATATTTATTTAAACAAATTTTATGTGACCCTTGAACACATAGTTTAATATTGTTATTATAAAATATTTCGTATATAATTTACAATTTTAATGGTCCATCATTGATTTTTCATTGTACCCAATGGACCAAACTAAAAATAAAAAAAAATATTAAAAATAAAAATATTTAATTAAATTGTAGTTGAATACGTACTATAGTTGGTATACAAATTCCCAGAAATTGTAATAATGATGGTGTTTTGAGTACTGTAGTTCGATAATCATTAAAAGATATAATGCCGTCTTTATCCACATCAAATCGTTTGATAAGTAATTCCAGTACATCCTTTGTATTATCTTCACTTTCTTCATCATTTCCAATGAAGAAATTTTGAATAAATGCATTAATAACAAATCTTTCTAAGAAACCTCTTTCGTAAATATCATAAACTTTAAAACAAAATCGAATTTGATCTTCTAATGATTTATTAGCAAATATAGCAATTAAATTAATCCATGCTGTTGGTGTTATTATTATTTTAACATCTTTTGAACAAGTTCTAACAATATTTTCAATTACTAAACGATCATTTATATTATAATGTACTTGTAGAATAACTGCCAATTGATTGTGTGTCATAAATCCCATTTTTTTACCATTTGATAATTCAAATTTATAATATATTAGTAAAAAACATGTCACTTCTGTTTCAGTCATATATGTTTCTTTAGCCAAATTTCGTATTAATATGTGGTATTTATTATGGAATCGGGTATTTTTTATTTGATCTAATGATAAATCAATTACCATATTTTATTTATTTATTTTTAGTTAAGTTAATTTTTCTTGAAAAAAAATTATTATTATAAAAAATATAAAAAAAAATTATAAAAATAAAATATTAATATAAAAAATTATAAAATTATGAATTATAATAAAATTACAATTATAAAAAATATAATATAATTACAAAATGAAGTAATAAAAAGCAAAGGTTATTTTATATTATTATTTCTATTAACAAAATACAGTAAATAAATTTATTTTCAACAATTACACCTTTTCCTTGGAAATATTTTCGTCACGTACATGAAATTCCTCACACTTCACACTTGACCGATGATATTTGAATCAATGTTTTTACGAATTAGTTCTTCTTCAGTTTGATCTTGGTTGGAATCAAAATTTTCAATATAATTCTGGTACTAATGCAGTACTAATATATAATGAAATAATCTCATGTCGAGATGAAACAGAGGTGAAACCCATCCAATGCTGTTAAAAAATGGAACCTTACCTAAGAATGTATACTGAGAGGTTGCCTACTCTTTATATAATATGAGGAAATTCGTTTTTCATTCGCTATTAGTTAGACGACAACGAATCATAGGCATAGCGACTAATTCATTGTATATGCTTATTAAACTGACGCGGTGCGGTGAAGTTAAGTGTTAAATGTGGTATATCAAAATTGTAATGTTTATGAACCACTAACGTTAATTTCTGTGGCTCACATTTATATTTCCAAGAGTTATTAAATAATGCATTCAAAAAATAATGCAGTATTATTACTGAGTAATTCAAATATTTAATGCATTCAAAATTACAAGTAATTTTCACTAAAAAATTGTAAGTACAAAAATTAATTTGCAATACTGCAGTTATGCATTACGTAATCTGTATTAAAAGTAAGTATATAAAGTAAAGCACATAGTTAAAGACCTTCCTTAAGTAAAGTAAAGTGGTTTTGGAGGTAAATTTAAATTATTTTTTTAATTTTTATGATGAGTGCCCCTACAGATTCGGATACTGATGAGACTTATTGCTCAGAAGTGGAGAATGGTGGTTTTTACTTTAATAAATTATATATTTTTTATAGCAGTATTAACTAGATTATTATTATTTTAAATTAATTTTAAGTACTTCATTGAATTACCAAATATTGTGTTTGAAATACTGAATTGAAGTACCTTAGAAATGCAAAAAATACTTCAAAGTAATGAACGAATTTTTAAAATTAGTAGAATGCAGTAAAGTAATGCATTACTTTTAATACAGATTAAGTAATTCGTTACTGCAGTATTACAAGATATTTTTGTACTTAAAACTTTTAAGTATGGCAATACTGGTACTGCATTAAAGTATTTCAACAGAACTATCTGGTACTGCAGTAATGATTTAGAAATATATTATTAAAGTAATGCATTACTTAATAACTTTGGTATTTCCGTAACATAAAAAAAGAAATGAAATTGAGACATGAAATCCTTCATCGAAATTGAAAGGTTTACGAACTAGAAAGGTTGTTCTTTTCGTGTCAAATTCATAATTCACCAAAATTGAAAACTTTTAAAAACTAGAAAATGTAGTTATCTGAAATCCATATTTTTTGTTGCAGAAATACATGGTACAAAGTAACATACTCCCGGTGATGTGATACCATCAGAAATACTGTTATATATCAATGAGTATATCTCTGGATTTCAGATAACTACATTTTCTAGTTTTTAAAAGTTTTCAATTTTGATGAATTATGAATTTGACACAAAAAGAACCTTTCGATATTATTACTCCACCTTTCGTACATCAGTGAATAACATTATATACCATATCCCGAGGCGATTGCTTCTACGTACCGGAGAAACCCTGGCACTCAACTCCAGTTAGACACTAGGCCAAGGATCGCCACAAAAACATATACATTATTTTTACTAATTGCGGATATGGATATTCCTTTCAGTAATGCCATCAACTCTTAATTATTATATTAACCGAAAAATTGTTAATCATAATTTCACAACCAATATTATAATAGTTTATATTGGTAGAGTTAAATATTAACTATTTAACTCTTATTTGCCTGTCTGCGTTTTAATTGCCCAATTTTATCAAAAAAACTAAAACTAATTCAGTTAGCTCTACATAAATTTCGATTTGTAAGATTTTTACAATTTCATTTTTAAAAAATAAAGATCATTGAAATTGCATTTTTTTTTATAAAACGATATAATAGCGTATCGCTGTTTCAGCTATTTTATTTCTCCAAGTACATAATATAGTAACAACACGAACTAAATTCAAATTCTTACTATTTAAAATATAATAAAAAATAATAATGATATAAATAATAATATATCATTTATGTCTCTTTAAAATAGGCATTCTCGTAATTGCATGACCCTCTCTACCATGGTATAATATTTTTTTATCCATTTCATCATATTTAGTCACTTGATCCGCCAGCCATCCATAAACATGACTTTCTAATACTGGTGCCTTATATAATTTACGTGGTTCTTGAATAAATAGTTTTTCAGCTAATTTCACTTGAACTTCTAAATTTGTTAAATCATTTGTAAATGAATCAAATCTCGAATAGAATTTTTCGCCTAAAACATTTTCTCGTCTATGACGATAATTTTCATTAATTGTAATATTACGATTAAAACGATCAGCTTGTTCTTTATAAAAATTATATTTAGTAAAATCCATTTATTGTTGAATTAATTAATATTATTTGTATAAAAAATATAAATTATTATTTATTTTAAAAAAAAAGTTATATAATTAAAAATAAATTTAAATTACATATATTTATTATGACAATATAATTTCAAAATATATCAAATTATTGTTCACGACCCTTCTGATTGAAAAAATTGAGAAATTAAGTACTTTTCTTCAAAAATAGACATAATATTTGCAACCCCATTTATTTGAAGGGGCTAAGCTAAAATATTCAGAATTTTCAAAATTTTTATTAAGTACCTATATAAAACCGATAGTTTAGTTTAGATTTAGAGTATAGTTAACTTGGTATTAAGATATTGTAGATTTTGGTAATTTTGCTACTTAAACATATTTTCAAATTTAATTTAATGAGCTTTAAAATTTAAATTACCGAGAATTTAGGTCATTAAACGGACTTTACACTTTGGGCTTTGGTTTTGTTGACTGCACAAAAAAAAAACAAAGTTAAGTTAAGCCATAGGGGACAAAATTGTATATGAACTGAAAGTTTTACCATAGTCGAGTGTCAGTTAATCCATGATTTTAAAGCTGTCTAATCGATTTAAATTAAATAATTATAATTAAAAGTTTATGTGTATAAAACCACAAATAAAAACGTAATCAAAAAAGGGTCATTATTCATAATATACAAAAATATTACTTAACTAAAAAAGCAATAAGTTGGAGGACATTATAAAATCCTTTAAAAAAAGGAGAAGAAAAGAAAGTATCTGATTCCTGGTTTTTGAGAAATTGTGATATACTGTACAAAAGTTTTTTAAATAATTTTAATTTAATAATAATATAGTATCTAATCCAACTTAATTCACAACGTAAGCCTCATTAACCCTTTCAGGATGATGGGGACTTATGAAAGAATTGTATTATTTGTTTGGATCAGCGAAAACAAGCATATAGAGAGATATTGTTAGTAGGTACATATACTAAGAACGTTGACACTCATAGCAAACAGAATATCTTTATCAATATGCTTGTATTCTTGCACTTTCTCCACATGCTGAGAAAAAATTTACTGTCCGCAATGGATTAAGCTCTGGTGCTTAGCTGTTACCATCACCAAAACAAATAAATGTTAGTATAGATTAAACACGATCTGCTTAATACAAGCAGTAAAAATAAATAGTTAAAAATATAACTACTAAAAAATAAGATATAAAAAAAACACCAGCATCAGGCTTCGCTATTCTAAAAAGAACGCTACTACCTCCTTCCGATGTGTTAATTCGAGCTAGTCTAATTAAAAAAAAAAAAAATATGAAAAATATAAAAATAAAATAATATTACAAGTCACGACTTGAATTAACAGGTTACCACCTAGCATCAGGCTTCGCTATTCTGAAAAGAACGCTACATACTTCCCGCCGATATCGCCTGCGAATTCAAGGTCACCCGTCATCAAAAATTATTGAAATATTGAAAAATGAATGAAAAATATTAAAATTCTTTAAAAAAATTAAAAAAATTAAATTAAATTAAAAGTTATCATGCAAAAGGCAATCGTCACGAAAAACAAATAAAAATAAAATTAAGGAATACATCCATACACAGCATACATACAATTAGAAATACGAAGCTAAATAGCAACGAGCAAAACAACACACATAAAGGCTGGCATTTATATATTATTGTATAGTAATTTTTTCAAAGTGACTTTGCTACAGTTAAAATCGAAGTGGTTTGCAACGACATTAACTTTACGTAGCATTCTTGTGTACGGTTCGTTATTTCCGTAGTCTGTACGATGGTTATTGACACGGAAAAGCGGGATAGATCTTAGAGAGTGCGCATTTATGTTTATAAAGATCTTATCTAAAAATGCAGGGCACTCGATTATTCCCGAAAGGACCTGTTGCACAAACAAAATGTCAGCTACCTCACGACGTTTTTCGAGGGATTGCATGTCAATGAGCTTCAGACGATCCTGATATGGGGGTAAGTTGAAGTTGTCTACCCATGGTAGACCCCGTAAAGCAAACCGAACAAATCTGCGTTGAACTGTTTCAATTCGGTTAATATGGACCGCGTGGTATGGTGACCATACCTGACTCGCATATTCAAGCAGAGGTCTAACTAAGGTCGTGTAAAGTGATTTTGTAACATATGGGTCCGAGAATTCCTTAGACCACCGCTTTACAAAACCTAGCGTTGAGTTAGCCCTGTTTACAATTCTGTCGTAATGGGATCTGAAATTAAGCTCATTGTCGCAGACGACACCTAAATCCCGAATAGACGTTACACAACAAACGACTTCATTATTAATGAATAATAGAAGGACATCATAAAAACCTTTTTAAGAAACTAGCTGAATTCGATGGAGAACTGAATTTAAGTTAATTTTTTTAGCGAATGTGTAGGTACATAATATTTCATATCCACAACATATAATCGAATTGTTTTATAGTAGAACCCTATAAATATATACATAATACGATACCCATCATAATGCTATTCTTAAAATATACGAAATCATAAAAAAAACAAATGAAGCGATTGAAACTATTTTATTGTAAAAAAAAAACTATATGCCAATATTTCCGTTCCGTTTACGTTAATATTTCCGTTCTTAGAACAATTAAAATGATTTTTGTTAAACAAATATTTCACACATCAGTTGTACGTTGTACGTAAGTTTTAACAACTCTAAAAAATTTACTAGAAATTATACACAATCGAAAACTATTTGGGATATGAATAGTTGGTTTCTTGCATTTGTTAAAATTTACAAAGAAATTCCAGAAAATTTCACCAATAGCGGTAACAAAACAAAATTCTCAACAAGATTTAAGAGTTATATCAAACACGATTCATGAATTTATAAAATTTCTAGTATAAATCATATCCTAAAATTAAATTAAATGTAAAATTTATTATACTTTAATTATTTGATTTTCAAAATTTATAATTTTAATAATTCAACAATTTAAATGGCTCGTAAATCAAATAACAGCCTCGGCTGATTGGAAAAAGGTATTTGTTAATTAAATATAAATTGATCATTTTTAAATTATAAATTTTGATTTAGTACCAAAGATGAAATTGAAAAATGTAAATTTATAAAATTCTATTAAAACACATTTTTATCATTTATTAATTTTATTCAAACTATGAGAATTACAATTATTTATAATTATATATATTATAATAAAATACACATAATATGTGTGTAGATTAGATAACTATTATTATTATTATCGTACACATTCTTTACCAACAGTCGTATTTTTTTTACTACGAAGAGAATCTTTTGAAAATAATTTTCCCACAGTTTGCTAAAATAATTATATATTAATTACGATACAAAAATATATAATTATAATTAATAAAATACCCTTAGTGGAATACATATGCCTAAAAATTGTAATAAAGCTGGTGTTCTATATACTGTAGTTCTATAATCATCAAATGATATCATACCATCTTTATCAATATCAAATCTTTCCATAAGTACTCCAAGCATGTCCTTAAAAATAATATTAATATATAAAATATAAAAAATTAACTTATTATAATAACTAACTTCTTTTAATTCTTCACTTTCATCATCGTCACCAATGAAATAATTTTCTGTAAATATTGAGACAACATGTCTACTTAAAAATCCTTCTGTATAAATATCATAAATTTGAAAACAAAATTTAATATGATCATCTAATGATTCTGATTCATATATATTAATTAATTGTATCCATGATCTTGGTGATACAATTATATCAAAACGAAATGATTCATCTGACATAACTCTTGTAATATTATCAATTATATATCTGTCATATATATCAAAATATAATTGTAAAAATGAACCTAATTGTTTTTTTGTCATATATCCATCAAATTTTTTACCATTAATTAATGCAAATTTATGATACATTAAAAGATACGAACGAATTTCTGATTCAATTAAATTAGTTTCTTTTGCCATTTGTTTTATAACAGTATTATAGACATTTCGAAAACGAGTATTTTGTACTCGATCTAATGTTAAATCAAATGCCATATTTATTTATGTTTAGCTATATTATATAAATACTTTTAAATCTATATTTTTTTAATAAATAATCTATGTATAAAATAAATATAATATGGAACTATGAATTTCAATAATTATTATTTAATTATTTTATTATTATAATGAGATAAAACTCCGATTTTATTTTTTTTATTTTTTTATTTTTATATTTTTTTATTTTATTTTTTTGAAACTTGTCACTAAGGAGCAAGACTAATTAAAAATGATACTTGAATAATATTATTTATATAATTTATTATAAATATTTAATTGATAGTATATTATTTTATTTTAATATTCAAAAGTATATTTTAATTATTTTTATTAAAAAACCATTTTTTTTACATAACCACATTTTTAACTCATACGATCCTTTCCATTCTCGAAATGTGTGAAACAAGAGTTTCCCTACTCATTGATGTCTTTCATTTGATACGAACATCTCCCACATGAACGGCAAAAGATCATATACAAACTTCACGGTCCATCAGGAGAGTTACAGGATATCCTATAAAAAATCGCGGATTTGTTTTTTAAACCTTTATTTCTTCTCAGTCCATTTTTTTGTTAAATGGCCGATTATTCCGTGCATTCAATGTTCAATGTTGTACTTACGTAATTACGTAATCAATTACAATTTTAAGTACTGCTGCCATAATATTTTTATACCTTTGAATTTGGAATGAAAACATTTTTTTAATTGCACGGTAAATTTAATTCACAGTAAATATTAAGAAAGAATCAAAATAATATCTTAATAAAAATAGTGGAACTTGTATAGAGCATGGTAAAAGTAAATGATCAAGCCACCAAGAACATAATTAATATATCAACTTTAGTTTAAATAGATAATCTTAGCAGGTGTGATTAACATGTATTAACACTTTAGTTTATAATCTTAAAAAACTGCATCTACAAATTACTATATAGTTTACCATTTCATTTTGTCATTATTATAGCATTATTTATTAAGTAATCACTTTAAATCAGGTATGAAGAATACGATATTTTTCTTTAATATCTAAATTAATTTAATATCCTTAATAATTTATTTCTCCCTGTTACAGTAATCCATCATATTTGTATAATCGCTGACAAATAAATTATTATTTTATAAAATAACAATATAATTTTTCGAAATGTCACCCCCGGGCAGCTTCTGTACCAATATTTTTTTAATTTAGTATCATGTCTATATATTTATTATAATATAATGACATATTCAACTAATCTATATAGTTTCTATTGATTAAAGTACTATATTTAGTGGTTACTTAGACGTGGTTCCAGAAGTACAACAGCAGTAACTTTGTCATAATGATAAAACTTCACAAATAATATTTATAAGATTTGTAATTGTAACTAAATTGCATGGAATTCAGTAGAAAACTTAAAATAGTTTTGATTATTCAGTAATAAAGGGTTTAATCCTGTTTTACTGGTAATGAAATTAAAAAAACTTCAGCACTTTATGAACATTTCGTGGTACTTATACATTATTGTAATGGACCAGTAGTGTAGAAAATGATAATTTATTTAATGAAAATTAATTAAGTAAAAGTAAAAGTTAAAAAATTATATATATGTACATATTCAGAAAAAATAAAAAAATATTAAAAATCTGGCAAAAATAATAGAAATTTTTTGGAAATATTATAAAAAGTTAAAATATTTCATGTAATTTACCCTATTTGACTAGGTGACAAAAAATTTGATTCAAAATGGCTGAATATAAATAAAAAAGAAGTTCGTGAAATTTACCCGGAAAACTCGTTAACTTTATGATTTTTTACCATTTTTAAATTGAATATTATTTAAAAACATTTTTTTTTATACACTAAATAACGAAACGTCTTATCACACCGGAAATTAAAATTCAACTAAAAAAATGGGCGTGACTAATTAAATTGGAATAAAAATTGATACGAAAATTAAATTATTAACATTTTAAATAAGGCGCGAAATTCAAATTTGAAAATAACATTATTAGATTAAAATGTGACAAAAATAAAATATTAATAATAAATAAATTAAAAATTATATATTTAAAATTTATAAATATTATAATTAATATGAAAATCATATTTTTTTGTAATCATGTTTTTTTAGTTTATATGTTGTAAGTCACATTTTAAGTTGCTAAAAGAATTATTCAATTGAAATGTTGTTGTAAGTTTATAATTATCGAATTTATAAATTTATCATTAATTTATAGGTCCGTCCCGTCAACTTTTATTATGATTGAAAGCTGTAGTTGTTGAATATTATTTAAAAATATTTCTTATTCTAATTTCTATATTTCTTTAGTAAATAAAAAAGTCCACAGTTCTAAAATAAGACTTACAATAAAAATGTGAGATTAACATTGGAATAACTAACTACATGGTAAATGAAATCGATCAATTATCAACGTATCCGCGAAGGTTGAGATTTCCAACATTAAAATACGAGCTACGTGTTACATCACATATCAATATATTAAATTATTAATAATACTAACACTAAGTCGATGCTATAGAAGAGTCTAGTCTGTATTCTAATTATATACTGGGTGGTATATTGGCATCTTCTTGATGCCTGGAAAAGTTGGTATCGAAACATTCCCATTTTATTGTGCCTATACCTATAAGATTAGTTAGAGTTCACAAACTTCCGCAGGTACATTCTAAAATTTCCGATTAATATTTCGTTATTTCATATGTTCTACTTGATCTAGTCTAGAGTATATAGCTATAAATTTGAATTATACTTGGCACACATACACGTGATAGTATCCTTAATTATGTAGATAGTGCCTGAAATCGGTAGTTGTTATTATTTGCATCTTCCTACCCGATTTCAATGACATTAATCACACACATACATGGTTCTGTCATCTAGTTAGAGCAAAAATTTGAAGTCGTATCGTAGCTATTATATTTGATATGAAATTATTATTCGATTATACGATACATAGATAATATAAAATTGAGTATATACTAATTTGTAAAAAAAATCTTTATACTTACAATAAAAACGTAATTTTTTATTTAAACTATATAAATATTAGAAGTATCATGTCTAAGTTCATGTCTGTAAAATTTGTGGTCCGTACCTTATGCTTATGTGGGACCATGCTGAAATTTCCACATTATTTATCATTTTCTCTAGCTAGAGCAAAAAATAATTTATATCCAATTTTAATGAAATTCTGTATTCTTAATATGTTGCTTGCATCCATGTACACTTTACTAAAATGTTACTGCAACATGTTGCTAAGAATTTGGTATATTAATAGATATGAAATTCTACTTCTCTAGTTTAGCATCTTTATTTTTTCATTTCGTGATATATTATTGCAATGCAATTACAAACACATTACACATCTATTAGATTAGAATATTATTGGCTACAGTAATAAGATAGTTCGGTAAGGTTTAAGCCAAATGGTTGTTTGTTGGTAAAATATGAAATGTGTCCGAAATTCATAAATATTTTCTTATTAAATGTAACGAAAGTTTCAGTAAAATTTAGATTTTTTGGCAATTGTTTGATACTAGTTGCAATTATACTTTAATAGGAATTTTAAAAAATGAATATATACAAAATTATTGCATGAATATTTTTTCAGAACAATTCTATTCAAACCATTTTTACATTAGTGTATGTATATCGTATTACACTCTACAAACAAATTATTAATAAAAAAATACGTTTTAATCTTTCAGTTTTAATTTAAGCACCTATGCAAATTTTTATTCATTTATTTCAATCAATAATATTTATATCAATATACATTAAATTTTTATATAAATATTTTTTTATTTTATGTATAATATCTCTTAATTTTCATTTAAATATTTATATTATATGTCGTTATGTAGAATGTATTTAAATGTAGTTATTAATATATTATTTTTTTTTTATAATATTAGTGTACAAGAAAATGAAAGCAATTATTATTTTCAAAATTACATTAAAGAAATTGAAGAATTATAGTTCTTAGTTGAAATTTATTGTATAGTAGTATATCCAAATTCGAAATGTTTTATTATATTTGAAATGATATTTTTTAATACAAATTTGATTTTCTTAAATTGATAATATATTAAATAATTTAGTAACATTTAACCACTAAATTTTCTACATATTTAAGCATTTGTTATTTAGATTATTAATATAATTATTTATTTTAAATATATGTAAATAATTTTTAAATTCTTCTCTTGTTTTTTTATTAGTATTATTATTATTATTAGTTTTTTAATTAGTGTAATAAATGGAAAATATTTTCAATATTTTAACGTTAAATTATACACTTATTAATAATATACATTTATTAAATAGAACTTTTTCGTTGGAAAATGAATGTTGCAGCAGAATAGGTTAAAATATAAATAAAAATTAAATTTATTTCAATAATTATAGAATAAAGATGTTTCTTTTTTCTTTTTAAGAATATCTAAAATCAATATCTAATAGTTAATTTTCATATTGATAGGTTCTAATTATAAAATTTTACTCTTATGGTATTAAAAAGTCACTTAGTATGGTGGGGGGGTGATAAAATTATATGCACAAATTAAAAAAATATGAAATAATTTAATGATTTTCACATTTTGTTCATATCTTGTTCTGCTTTGTCAAAATTAAATTTTAAAATATTGACTTATTATAAAAAAATCTGATTTCCGAAAATATCCTCTTTCTCTTAAAAATATAGGATTTTACTAATTGTGAAAAAGCAGTGCAATATAAAAATTATATAAATGCTTTGATAGCACTTTGATCCCAAAAATTGATTTGTTTAAATTTTATCATTTTTGTAATATTTATTATAAAAGTAATATTAAAAATGATTTAATCTCATATCAAAAAACAATAAGCAAAACAAAACTACAGAAACATAAAATTAACGAAATAAATGACATAAAAAAAAACAAAGAAAAATAAAATAAAGCAAAATTTAATTAGAAAAAATTTAATATTTTATTAACAGGAAAAAAAGAATGCACATATTAAAAATATTTGGAGTTTTATATAATATAAAAACTTAATAATAATTTAAAAATATCCAAAAAAAAAAATTAAATTCGTGCCAACAATAAATTTAGTTCATTATATTAATTTATATTTTAAAATATATTTAATAATCAATATTAAAACAAATTCTCTTTACTGTAATTGTATAAGAAAAAATGTGTTTATTAAAAAAATGCTATATAGTAAAAACTGAAATTTCAATCTTTTTAGGTAAAATTTAGAATATATTTTAAATATTCAAAATTCTAAAAATTTATTATTATATTCATTATTATTACTTATTTCAAATTCATTTAACATAACACACAAAATAATTTAAATTTTTATATAAATTTTAAAATATATATAATAATTAAGAAATAATAATAATTAATCAGTACAATAAAAATAAAATACTCTAAATTAATTACATTTTTTTTATATAAAAAAATATAATTATAAATAAAACGAATTATTCGTTTTATTTACATAAATAAAACGAATTATTAATATACATATTTAAACATTTTTTCTTCATTTTTCTGACTAGAAAAAAATCAATTTTTTTTTTTTAAATTATTATATTTAAATACGATTTCCATTCATAATTGGAAATACTAAATTATAATTTTATAATAATATTAATATGTATTTTTTTAAAAAAAAATTATTCAATAATTTGCAATTCACTGACAGGCAAATCCGATACCTCTTTACAAAATGTACTTGAACGTTCAAGTTTTGATTCAATTCTAATTTCATTTTTTTCATCCATATTTTCTATTTTATTATCATTTTTTTTTGATTTTTTATCAAAATTTCCATGAATATTTATAGATCCTTCAGATTTTTTCATATTATGTAATTTTTCATTACCACCATTAATATAATTACCAACACCATTACTACTATTATTACCAGAATTACGTTTATTTAAATTATTTGTTTTATTTATTAAAACTTTATGTTGTTGACTAGTTAATTTTGTTGGACTTATAATTATTGTTGTTGTTTGTCCAGTTATTGTTGTTGTATTCATATTAATTTTCTTTTTTAAATTTAATGTTGCCGGTGGTTGTGGACGTAATCTAGTTGGTATATTTGAATTAATAGATTTATTAATTATATTATTTGTTTTATTTGTTGTTATTGTATTTAAATTTTTCATTAGATTTTCAGATGATTTCTTTTCAATATCTGATGAACCAGCTGAATCTGTATTTAATTGTTTATCAGTTGTTGCAGCTGCTGCTTTTTTAGCTAAAATTTCACGTGATTTAGCACTTACGAAACTTTTACGAATATTGGTACCTGATTGTGCTGGTACAGATATTGAACGATTTTTGAATGCATCTCTTGGTGAATTTGCAATTGAACTAATACTAGATAAACGACTACTAGATTTATTTGTCATTATTGATGATGGACTTGAACCAGAACCAGCTGTATTATGTTGATGATTTTGATTATAATTTGTATGTAATTGTAATGATTTATTATTTTTTGAAAATCTACTAGTACCAGTTAATACTTCAGAAACTGGTTTTCTATTACGAATTATTGTTGTTTTTGTTATAAGTGTTGGTTGTATAAAATCAACTTTATTTATACCAGGATTTGAACGTGATATACGTTTACCACAACCATTATTAACTTGTAATGATTCTTGTGATATTGTTTTTTCAGTTTTCATTGAACTACGCATACTACCAGCCAATGAATCAATTGAAATTTCATTATTATCAATATTATGATTTGATGATTTTTTTAATTGTGTTGATGATATTGAACGTTTTGATGGTGATGTTAAACTATCTAATGACATATTAATTGATTTTGTACCAATTTTATTACGTACAACATTTAATGGTAATTTACGACCACCAGCTGGACTAGAATTACGTGAACTATCACTTGATGAAATATGTTTACCTTTTTTAATGGTTGTTGCATTCGTTTTTATTTGAACTTTATTTAATGTACGGGCTGTTGTAGTAGTAGTAGTAGTAGTATTTATTGTACTTGTGGTAAATGTGCGTGATTTACGTGGTTCTAAGTAACGTGGACGAATATCCGAAAGACGTTGAACAATTGGTTTATCACGACTGTGATCAATTGTTTTTGAAGCTGTTGTTGATATTGATGAATCTTCGGATTGTGTTCTACGATGTCCAAAACTTTTAGATTTTTCAATGGGATTTGGTTTTGATTTCAATTGTTGATTTGATGGTATAAAATGTGATGTAGCTGCTGGTACATGAGCTCGAGAATTTGTTTTCATAACTTTACCTAAAATTAAATACAAAAAAATATTAAATAAAATACGTGATAATAAATAATATTTGTGGAAAATTTAAAAATGTGGTTAGCAAAAGTGATGGATTTAAAAGTTGTAAAATATATTTCTAAAAAAATTATTTTATGTTAAGTTCATTGAAATAGTTGAGTTGAGTTTAAATGAATGTGTTGATTTTAATTTTTAAAACGGAAAATAATATGTTACCAAATTATTTATGTGAAAGATTAATTTATGTAGCGATGGTGATGATTATAATTTTAGAATTCATCGAGTAAGATATGAATGGTCTTAATTATTTACCAATGTATTTAAAAATAGAATAAAGCTTGAATAGAAAGTTAGTGCAATATGTAAGAGAAAATTACAATTTAATTTAAGATTTTTGTAATTTAAAAATATGTATATTAATTAAAAATGGCAATAAATAAAAAATAAATTGTAATAAATTTGACTTTAATTTATTAATGTAATTAAATTTAATTTAAAACGCTAAATATGTAAAATAAATCGACCTAGCTAACCAAGCTTTTGTTAAATTCTTACCGTAAAAAGTAGAAAAATTATATATTACTCTTACCCATATTACTATCTCTATTATCATGATTAGCTTGAACTCCTTTTTCAATTGTTTGGATACTATTACGATCTGTGTGCGTTTGTGTATGTGCTGTTGCTCGATATAATTGTGTATCCTGTGCTAATGCTTTTTTTGAATGTGCTTGTATAGCTAATTTTACTTGATATAAATCTTGATTACGACTATTACCCGAATTAAATGATATCTGTTTTGTAATTGTAGTATTACCAGATTTCGTAATACCATTAAAATTTTGGCTATTATTATTTCGACGTATATCTAATGGTTCAGTAAGACAAGCTAATTTTTGTATTTTTTTACGTAGCTCTAAATCCATACGTTGCCATGCTGTAACACGCATTGCTCTTGAACATTGTCGTGTTAAACATTGTTCAACAGCTGATAAAATAGCACTAACTAAACGAATAAATTCTTCATTCCATTCCATTTCTTCTTCAACTTCAATTGTATTACTACCAGCATTATTGCTATTTGTATCATTTAAATTTGTTGGCATTTTAATAATTTTTGCTGCTAAAACAGCATTTAAACGTGTAACACGTTGATAACTTCGACAAGCTTGATCTGAATTTAATGATGATGCTGTCCTTAATAGCATATTTTCAAGTTGTTGAATATTTGAACTTTTATCATGTCCCAATGATAAGAAAGAATCACTGGCTATTAAACTAGCAAAATGATCACTTACATAAGCATATGCTGAATCTAAAATATCACGTACAAGATTTTCAATAATTGTTGCCCATCGACAATGTACTAATTGAGTGATTAAATGATCACAATCAAGAATTGATTCCAAAACTGTTTCCGATGTCTGAAATTCAGAATTTAATATTTCATTAAAGTTTCTTAAAAATTATGTTTAAAAATTGACTTACCAAATGTGCAACAATCTGTTGACGACATCTACCAAAAATTTCAGATGGCAATTGTGCAAATGCTCTTGTCGGCCATACTTTTAAATAATGTTTACATGTCCATTTCAAACTTTTTCTATATAAATCATCTAACGCATGATTCAATGCAACTGGTAAAACTTGTAAAATACCATCAATACAACCCGAACATGGTTTATGAAAATTATGACAATAATTTAATTTTAATGCATGTGCTGTTACTTCTTTTAATCCTTCTAAACCCAATAAATCAGCTAATGATGCTAATTCCATTAAACTAATACCATCTGGTGGATGACATGCACCCGAATAAATATGACATAATGCAAAATGTACCGAACTATATGAATAACCCTGTAATGATATAACATTACCAGAACTTTGTACCCAACCACCAGCTAACATTGCTGCAAAATATTGACAACGTGATCGTAATATACATTTATGTGCTTTAATACGACGGCCATTAACTTCAACAATAACATCTGTGGCAATCTCTTGTAAAAACATTTTCAATAAATCTTCACCTAAACGTCTTGGCTGGCGACATGACATTGTCGACTCATCTAAACCAGATCGACTAAAACTTGATGCTAAACTAGATTCTGTTGATAAATCGGATTGTAAATAATCTAATTCACTGGGACTACGATGATTATTTATTATATTTGTAACGATAACATTACTTGTACCTTGCTCCAAATAAACATCATTTGGTAAACTATTACTAAATTCTTTTGATAAATGTGGAAATAAACGACTTAAACTACGTAAATTTTCAACTGAATTTGTAATATTTTGTATATTATTGCCAGTTGAACGTGTCATTGCCCAAGAATGTGGTCGGATACGATTTGTTGTTGTTGAATTATTTATAGATGATGAATTTTCATGAAATAAACGATTCAAATGTCTCTGATTACCAACTGATTTTGACATAAATTTTTCTGGTGAATGTAATTCAAATTTAGCTGATGATGGTTTATCTAAATCGGACAATTTTACAAAATTATCATTACCACAATTATTCGTATTACCACCACCACCACTACCAGTTTCAATATGTTCATTAACAGTTTCTAATAACATTTTTTGTTTTTCAATTGTGGCATGTAAAGTTTCCATTGTATGTGCTGAAGATGATGTAGTCGTCAAATTGTTTGTTGTAATAATTTTTTTTGGTGATGCTGTTTCTTTAGTTTCAATAATTGTTTCCATTGTTGGCCGGCAAAGTTCTTTAATTTGTGTAAAATTTGTACCAGTAGTTGTTTGATCATTTATTTGTAATTCTTGGACATTATCGTCTTGTTGGAATGTTAATTCATCTGTTGTGTCGGTATTTGATGATGGTGATAAATCTTTTGATAGTACACCATCAGTTACTGAACCCTGGCTACTTTTATCAAATGTTTCATTAATTTGTACATCACGTCTACGTTTCTTTTGATATTTTATTGATGCAATTTTCATTAAATTTTCACCAGATTGTTCACCACCAGAATTTGTTGATGTTACCGAATTATTTGAATATGTACTAATTTCAGATTTCGAACATGTAAAATCATCAAAAGGTGATAACGATGAATCTATTGACATACTAGATGTTTTTGATAATAATGGTATTTTATCTAATATATTCATAATATTTTTTTGATCCATTGGTAAACTGTTTGATGATAAACTTGATGAACGTTTATGATGATCTTTACGAGATAATTCCTGTTGTTGTTCACAATTATTCCATGAATGACGTTTTAATTCATCTTTTTGTAATGTCATTGTACGACGCATTACAACTGGTGACGATAATGATTCTTGTTCATCAGCTAAAAGTAATGATGGTTTACGACTTTCATCCGAAGATCCAATCATTGTTTCACCAGCTGAATCTAATTTTTCTGTTGTATTGAAATGTAATCGTAAATTTGTAGTACCTGTAAAAATTTAAATAAATTTAAATTAAAAATAAAAATATAGAAATTATCATCTTTACCTTCTTGACTAGTTGACATTAATGTTTCCTGTGAACTGTCACTAGTTTGTAATGATGAATTTTCATTACGTTTTTGATATAATGTATTTGATAAACGTGACGCTAATGATAATGGTTCACGTTTAGATGATATTGATTTTTTATCACCAAAATCAATAAACATAGAAAAAATATTTTTTTTTTCATTACTACCTCCACTATGACTACTATTACTACTACCACCACCATTTAATGATGGTGGCGTATCATTATTATGATTATTAATTAAAGGTGGTGTTGCTGTTCGTGAATTATCACTTTCCGATAAATCAACATAAAATCCAGTTGATGATTTCTTTTTAATTGTATCATGATGAAGAGATTTACTTAATTTACGATTTGATGAATCTATAATTTTTGTTTCATCATTATTTCTTGGTGATGGTTGATCCATATCATTGAGTGAAACATAAAAACCTAAACCACTACGTTGTTGTAAAATATTTGTTTGATTATTCCTTTCAATAATACCAACATCATAACTACTATTACCAACACAATTATTTATCGATTGTGCTGTTGTATTTTCATTACTAGATGATGAACTTGTACTGCGACGCCTTTGTTGACTTGTTGTTATTGAATATTTTGAATTATTTGAACTATTACAATCGCTCATATCAACAACCCATGTTTGTTGTTTTAAACGTTCCTGTTTATCACGTGTTTTATTATTATTAGCCTTGATTTCCATATCACTTTCATCATTACGTTGAAAATCTAATGATATAAAACCACCAGAAACAATTGGACATGTATCAGTTTTACGGCGAACAATTGGACTTTCACATTTTTTAATATCAATAAAATCTTTAATAGATGCACCACCAGAAACAATTGGTGCTGAATCGTCACAACGTAATGATTTTTTTGGTGGTATTTTAATACCATTTTCCAAATCATCAAAATATTTTAATGATTTATCACTATTATCAGTTTTATTTGATAAATTTAATGTTGTATTTAAACTGGTACCAATTTGTACAATAGAATTATGTGGTGTATCTGGTAAAATATATGATGATGATGTTGGTGCAGCATCTGAATCAGATTGTATACGTGTATTATAATTTGATGATGTTTCACCAAAATCACTAGTATCACCAAAATTACTACTTGAATCATTATTTGTTGGATATCGTGTATTATTAGTATCTAAATCAGACCATAATAAACTTGGTACCGAACTATTAGTAGATAAATCAACAAAATTATTATGTTCATTAATTAAACCAGTTGTAATTGGATTTGTTATTGGAAATGGTATTTTTGGACTAATTAAATGACCAGAAAATTGTTGAATATTATTTTGAAATACTAAATTTCCTTGTTTACGTTCATGATCTTTACGTAACCGACGACGTATTTCAATTTCTTCATCATCATTTGATTCATTTTCAATAACATTATTAATTGTATTTGTATCATTTTTTAGTTTATCATTATTTATGGCACTACTACAAGTTCCATTACTTTTAGAATTAAATTTTGTTTTAGGATATAATTCTTCTGTTGGACTTTCTTTATTATATTGATCTTTAATAAATACTTTTGTTGATGATGATGATTTTTTTTTAGAATTTTCACGTTTCCATAATTTCTCTTCATCTGATAAATTATTTGTATTTTCTTCAGTAGCAGCAGCAGCAGCGGCGGCAGTAGTTGTCATACCCCAATTAATAATTTCACCTTTATGTGGTGAATCGCTTGAACAACTACTTAAATTACTACTACTGCCATCACCGTCGCCATCATCACAAATATATTTTTTTGATTTTTTCTTTTGATGTCGATTATATTCGGATGTTGATGGTTTTGTTGATTTACACATATCAAATGATTTATAAAATGTTTCTAATTTATCTAAATTCATTTTTTTACCCCATGATGATGTATCTTGTGTTGTTGTTGTTGTTGATGAATCAGATTTATTTTGTTCATCATTAGGTGGTGAATTTTCATATTTTTTGCCATCAATTGGTGTTGTTGTTGAAATTGATGGTGATTGTTTTGAATTTATAGGTTCTGGTCCAAAACAACCAGTTTCTGGTAATTGTGGTGGTAATAAATTTGAATAAATCATTTCAGATTCATCTAATAATGATGCAGCATCAATAAAACATGCTGTTGTTGATGCTGCTGCTGATGAATTATTTTTAGGATCTATTAAATTTTTCGTTGTTGGTGCAACTGTTGTTGCACATTGATCGCAATTTTTTCGTTCGTTTTGTAAAAAATTATGACAACAATCTTTAACCTTGAAATAAAAAAAAAATATAATTAGATTAAATATTATTATTTTTTTAGATATTATAATTAATATGAATTAAAGAATTTCACATTTTAAACGAAAGTTAATCATAAATTAGTTGATAATTGAAATTACAGATAATATCGAAGTGACATTCTCTAACTAATTCTGAAAATATCGACAAATCGCAATGCAATTACAGAAAATATTTGACTGGAGTACATTAATTTGAAGAGTAAATTAATTTACAAAATTCATTTTATTTTACATATTTTATTTAGCTAACAGCAAATTAATAATAAAGTACATAATCATGCAATGTTATGCAAATTGAGAGACAAATGTTAACAAAATAGATAATTAAATTTTAAATTATCTAATCTATTATAAAGCTTTTAAAATAATTTCTATCCATATTTGTTTGCAATTTTAACTAATTCGCAATAATTCAAAATGAAATTGAAATATATATATGAGCCATCCCGAAGCAATTTCATTACAAATAACAAAATTACCCAAAAAATTTACATTTTTACAAATGCAATTGAAATCATTTTTGGAATTTTTGATTTTGTGGATTATTAAATTATTGATTATTATGTGAATTTTTAAAATTAAATTTTAATATATTAAATCGGATATCAAATAGTTATAAAATTTAACATCAAATTAAAATAATCGTTTTATAAATCATTCTTTCATATAACAAATTTACCATTTTATTATGTGTAATTTCAATTATAAAATTTATTAACCCAATTTCTTTTCATTTATATATATTTATAAATAAATATCAAAATCTCATAAATATTTAACATTTTAAATAATTAATTTTCAATTAATAAATAATTATATCATGATTTTTATTTTTATATATAAAAGTATAATATAAAAAAGATAAAAATTAATTATAAATTTTAATGAGAAAAATTTAACAAATTAATAACAAATCTATTTTATTTATAATCATTTTCTTTTTTTTTTATCTAATTTTCTTTTAACAAACCTCAACATCATTACTAGTAATAACAGAAGTAACAGTAGAACGATGTGGAAAAACAGATTCCCAAGAACCAGTTTCAGAGGAAACAGATGATGTTTCCATAATAACAATTTCTTCATTTTGACGTTGTTTTTCTTCTTTTGTAGATGATGTTGATTTAATTTTCTTTTTTTCAAAAATTTTATTATCTACTAAATCACTGCTGCTGCTATTACCGCCACCATTTACACAAATACTATCACTACTATTATTATTTACCAATGCAACTAATGTTGTTGTTTTACCAATACTATTTGATGTTGATAATGGTAATATTAAATCATGTGTATCATCAATAATAATATTACCCCCATCATTAACTACAATACAACCTGTTGTTATTGTTGTTGTTGGTGTGAAAAAATTATTACTATCATCATTTCTTTCATGCTGTTGATTAAAATTTATAATAGTATCATTAATCATTTGATGATCATCATGATGATGATCGCTTGAATAACCACCATAATTACTGATCGGTGAAAATGTATCACGCTCCTCACCTAAATCAGCTTCACATGTTTTTGTTGATGATTGACTATTTTGACGTAGTTGTTGCGGTAATTTAATAATATTTTTATTTGTTCCTGATGTTGTTGTTGTTGTTTTTAAATTTAATTCAAGTTTTTCAATATTATCACGAATTAATTGTTTATTTTCTGGCAAATCATTTAAATCTGTTATTGGTGGATTATCAATTATTTCAAATGTTGAACATGAATCAGATGAAATACGTTTTTGTTGATAACTGGTATCATCATTTTTAAAATCTTCTTCACTTGTATCATCATCATTCAGATTTTTTTGTAGATCATCATTTTCTTGTACATCACTTAAATCTAAAACAGCTGATGTTGTTTCAGAATTTTCATTTAATTGTATACCACCACCATCAGCACCACTATCACTTGTAACAGCACCACCAACAGCTGCATTATTTTCAATTGTAGCAATTGAATTTGTATTTAATAAAATACTTGAATTACCACTTGTACCAGAATAATTTTCAATTCCACTATCACAATTTGCTAAATATGATGATCGATCTGATGATAAATTTGTTGTATCCATAATTTATGTTTGGTCGTGGTGATTTATGTATTTCAAAAAAAAAAAAAAAATGTTGTTTATGTTTTTTTAGTTTAATTGAGATAAAAAATTTATTTGTAATTTTTCATTTTCTTAGTCATTTTGTGTCTGCAAAATTTACATTTCTTTATCGAATTTATTGTTTATTATAATAAATTTTAAATAATTTAACACGCCTTCGAGTAAGAACAAAACAAATATTTTTTTTCCAGTTTAAGTAAATTCTATTCTCGAAATTCTTTTTAATGTGTGTTAACTTTAAATACTTATTTCAAAGTTTAGTATGAGATCAATTTTAAATTGTGATGAATCATTGTGGTCATTATTGGACAGGTGGTTAATGTCAATAATCTTCGAATTAATCACTGATGAGCGCAAATAAATATATTTTTTTGTCCACTGGAAAGATAAAATAAAAAAATTTATTAAAATAATTTAATAATTTATTTACGAGTAATAATATATTTTTTAAATCAAATTCATAACGGATAGTAGGAAACAAATCAAAGTGGTGGTTCTAAAACTTCTCGAATGGAAAAATAACCTCTTAAATTTGACTCTTACTCAATTATCATTTGGAATGGAAAAATAACCCCTAAAATTTGAATCTAACTCAATTCTCTTCTGGAATGGAAACATAACCTCTAAAATTTGACACTAACGCAATTGTCATCTCGAATGGAAAATAACCCCTAAAATTTGAATCTAACTCAATTCTCTACTCGAATGGTAACATAACCGCTAAAATTTGACTCTAACTCAATTCTCTGGTACGTGGTACACCGATGAATCTAAAACAACACGTAACGGGGTTGGTGCTGGAGTCCACGGAAGCAATACCAAAATAAAAATGTTTGCTAGTTTAGAAGAAACTTGAACAGTATTGCTGGCATATAAATATGCTATTGAGCTATGTATAATGTATCAGAGAAAATCTGAAATTAGGTAATATAGTTATTGCAGCAGCACAGCAGCATCGCACTAAACCAGATTAAATCCAAACTAGTGCAGAATTGCGTGAAAATTCTCAAAGAATTAGCGAATTAAAACATAGTCACCAAGGACATTTCAACATTGAGGGTAATGAAAATGCTGATCTACTTACTAGAAAAAGGTCAGATGTTACATTTAACTGTCCTATACTCTTCTATGATATCTCCATTAGCATTGCTAAAATAGCAATCAATAAGTGGTTATCAAAAGAAAGGGCAAAACATTAGGAAACAACTCCAGGTTGTCACCAAAAAGAGCTCTCGAACTACTTAACTACAAAGAAAACCAAGTGAGATTCTTATATGGTTTAACTGTTGACTTAACTACCACCTAAATAAGTTAGAACAGATCAATCTCACATATGTGATTGTGAAGGTCTGTTGATCAATAGACGTAAAATCTTTGGCCAGAGGTTTCTAGAATCAGGGGACTTTATATCTACGACCTTCAAGAATATTCTCAGATTTATTAATAAACTAAAGTTCGTAGATTAACTAACTGTAGGTTAAAGGGTTACCACAACAGGACAATAAATTCAGCGGTGGCGGTGCTTACACAAGCTTCACTTTTATTCAGCCCTATTATTTAGCTCATCTAATCTAAATCAAATTCAATATTGGAAATATTCGATATCACATTTTTCATAATTATATTACATACTTAAATAAAAAGAATTATCAAATTTGTTTACTGATATGCGATGACCTTATCTAAATTAGTGTTATTTAAAGTTCGCAGACTTTGTGGCGATTATAACAATATAAAAAATGTTGATTTATTATAATAATTTACACTCAACTATTTTTTTATTCTTCAAAGTTTCTGATTAATATTTTTAATATTATTTATATATGTAAGTATAAATAAACATTTTATATTTAAAACATTTATGGAAAGCAAAAATTGAAAATTATAATCAATTTTATAAATGCAATATGCGCACAACGATCATAAAAATACCAAGAATAGCAACACATTTGGAATGATGGAATGTATACAAATTAGAATAAAACATTTTGCAATATAATTTTATATAAAATAAAAATTTGTAAAAAAATGTTTTTATTAAAAATTCCATATGTTTTCAGTTTTCAAAGAACGTGATATTTATTTAACGCTAACCCAAAATTCCTTTTTATTTATAAATTATTATTTTAAAATAGTTAAATTATAATTTGAATTTAAATTTCATTAAATTTTATGAGCATTTAAAATTCTATATATAAAATTTAAAAATAAATTTTCTTCCAAAATTAAGGGGACAGTTGGACGGCGATTAATATCATCAGTCCGGTACTTAAGTGTTCAATTGTTGGGAAAATTAAATTTAAAGTTGAGGATACCAAAATTTATCGCATTCATCGCTAAATTATAATAAAACTGGTTATTAATTATAATTTATAATTAATGGATTGATGTTGATTTTTATATTGAATAGTAAAGTATGAACCTCGGTAAAATATATTTTGATATTTGGTCAATATATACCCAAAAACCAACAACAAAAATGGATTTTGAGCAAACAAATTCATCACATTGTATAAAATATTGAACAAATATAAGCAAAATCTGGAAATGGGTATTAAAAACAAAAATGAACAATTTCTGGGAACTAAATGTCACTACTAAAAAAGTTGCTTGAAATGATTTAAAATGTTGGCTCTGGACAAAACTGTCATTTATACCTCAAAAAACGGTTAGAAAGCGAAAGATCGTGACAAAATTAGTATAATTGCATATATGTATAACTAAGTCTTTCAAAAAAGGTTCTATTACTCGTAAACTGTAGCGGTATGCAGTGATAGGTGAATGAATCAGTGCCACATTCATTTTTACTCAAGTGCTTAAATATTCATTTTCACTAAGTTTCTAATACTTATCCATTAGATTCTTATCTTAAAACAACAAATATTATTACGTTTCTATTTGGCAATTGTGATTGAACGAACTGGAATCTCATTACTATCAAAAATTATCCGGTTCAGAAAACGGATCAATTAAAGAAAAATGACATAAAATTAGCTCTAACGCCAAAGACGAAGAAATGATGTCCAACAAACTGAAAACAAATTAATTTTAATAAATGTTCCGATTTGTATTCCTCTATATTTATACTGATGTAAACATAAAATTGGCCACACTGTTCTTAGATGTCAAAAGGTTTGTCACCACTGAAAAGAAGAAAAATGATTTTTTTTTCTTATACGAATGATAATCGGGTCAATACGTATTTTACCAAATAAAATATGGAACAAAATTGTTCTAAATTATAAAAATTTTAATCTATATTTACTTATACTTATGTGCAAATATTATAAATATAAAACAAACTTCGAAACGTAATTAAATTTGAAGTTAGATAAACTAATTTATTAATAATTTATACTTTAATGACAATTTTCGGAAATATATTACAAGTACTTTATAATAATTTATAGTCAAGTCTAATCTGATAATTATTTTGTTGGAATAAATTTATTACGTATAGTCAATAAATTTTATTTTTTTAATGAACCAATTTGTTTCTGAGTGAATTTAATTTTAAAATGTAGGCGAGATTCCTAATTTATAACAATTTGTTGCTAATGAGTCACAGTCATTTAAATTTTAACTATATAAAAATTAATATTTCTATTTAAAAAAATAAAATTGTTTATTTTTTCTTTTTAAATCGGCACCATTTTATTGTTCTCACATTTTTTATGTCACTGTTTTATCCAATTTACGACTAATTGATCGATAACAATTGACTGACTCGACAATTGGCCGAATTCGGGGAAATAATGTAAATTAACCTATTACAAATTGATCGAATGGCATGTAAATTTAACGACTACATAATTGACCGAATATAAATACAATTGACGGAAGTTATAAAGCTCGGAACTTGATTTCACTACATTTTGTCATTTGGTGTCAGTATTATCAAGTATTTCAATTTGATATACTAACTCATTTTAGATAATTGTGTACGATAGCATAATCGTAAATTGTATAAAAACTATCTAAATATAGAACCTAGTGAGGTCATATTTAATATTAGAAATATAAATTATATTAAATATTTCATAATACTAATTTGAAGATTTAGGTCGTTTGTTACAAGCTATGTCAGAAATATGTTTATTGCTTTAATCGTTGATATCGAACAAACCTTTCTACATAACAAAGGGGCACCAATTTAACTACTCTCATAAATTTCTATGTTTCAACTTTTCTTTGACATTTCAAGACAGTTCTGTGTAAAAGGGCGCAGCGCGATTATATATTTTGATAATTTTCATATACTATAGGCAAAGGCCATCTAGTGGCAAATTTATAATTAATTAATTTATAATTAAAAACTTAAAATTTTAAAAATTTAAAACTTAATTTTTATTATGTGAATGCCCAGTGCTTTCTCGTAACAGACTCCAACAGTTTAGCAAGGGGTTCCTAAACCCACAGGACATTACATCCACCCTTATAACATTCACCCTCAAGTTCATCTGCAACCTGAACTTTCTTAAAGAGCTATAACCCTATAAGACAACAGAATGTCACAACAGATCAGTAATGGCCGCAATGACATATGGGAACTCTGTGCCCAGTTCTGTAACTCTAATCTAATCTAATCAAATTTATTATGTTTTATTTGCTTAAATATTACACAATTTAAAAATTTCTAATTTCTTAAGTTTAGTGACAGAATTTAAATTTATAAAACCATTTCTAATAATAAACAACAATTTTCAAAGTCAAAAATAGAAGAAATTGAAATTCTTAAAATATTTTTCTATGCAAATTGCAGACAAAATATTTTGGTTCATTAAGAAAAATATAAATAAGAAAAAAAAATTTTTTAGCGGAATTATATAAACTTTAAAAATAACTAATGAAGAATTTTATTTTAGACTGGAAGATTAACATGTCATTTATTTATCTTTTAAGCAAATAATAATAGTTTCAAAAGTCAAACTAAAAAAAAAAAACCATATTTTCTTGACGATAACAAATCAATTAATACTTTAAAAGAAATAAAATTAGCTTTAATATAATAATTAAAATTCTTTTGTTACTAAATAAAAATGAAGTTTACTATTGAAAATATTAAAAAATTGTCTAAAAAAAACATGTTGAATCATTCTTAATACTTTAATTGGAAATAGATGAATGACAGAGGAAGAATATTAATCTTTTTATGCATTCTAATTAGGAATTATTATAAATATTATTAAATTTTATTATATATTTAATAATATAACAAATCGTTAATATCTAATAAGTTGATTAGTTGGCCTTCACAATAAATTTCCATAAAGCTTAAAATGATCGTTTCTATATTTCTCTCTCTAGTAAATTTCCATAACGCACGATTATGCCATTGACTTTACACATTCTGTTTTTGGTTGAACTTATCTTTGGTATCATAAATAGTAGGGTAAATATAATGATTTTATGATCATTCTAATTATAATTGGAAGTTTTGAATTTCTTCAACTTCAAACTGTCAATTTTTAGAAGAAATATGAAAAATGTATATATACTAATAACAGTCATCAGGAGTTCTCTTTTTAATTTCATTATTAATTGTTTTTTCATTGTTATGTCAATTTATAATCCAATAAATTTATGTGTCAAAAAACAGCTTTAAAAATACAAAACTTTACAACTTCAAAGTCCAATCTTAATTATACAAAACCTTCCTCTGTTATACAAACCACCGCAACTTAAAGAGATCTATTGTGCCTACCGTCCAACTAATGTTTGGTCATATGTAAACCAGACTTTTTCTTGACGATTAAACCCTTTATTTTCAGAGGACTTAGAAATCCCGAACCAGATGTGTCAGCCATATTAAAGAGTTTATAGATGTGCTCCGCAGTCTCTTGGTCATTTGAACAAAACCGACAGTCTCTGTTGTCAGACTTTCCGATCTCGTTCAGATGGTACTTTAGAATGCAGTGACCAGTGAACAAGCCAGTTATTATAATTAGCTCGGTTTTCCTAATTGTTTGTAAGCTCTCTAAAGAACTGAATAAGTTCCCTACTTCTCTTAATGGTTTTACAGAATTGACGGAATTATGCTTCAAATTAAAAAAAAGATGCCAACCTCAGATAATTCAGATAATTCTTAGTTATGTTCAACAATAATTTGTAATAAACAATATACTTTTATAACCTACAGAGTTATATTTCAGATCTTTTAAAAGAACAAGAATATAATTCAGAATTTCAACAGGGACCGAATAAAACAATCGACTCCTATAATTATGCCAGCATCAACTAAATCACAAAACTAACCTTTATGACAAGACACATTTCATTGAAATGTATTAGTAACATAATTTATCACAACATATTACAGCAATCAACTATCAATGTTATAAAACATATTACCGAAACATGCTGCACAATACAAAATGCTAAAACATGTTGCAACATATTTAAAATATTTTACATTTCATTTAGATATTTAAAATGACATCAACATGTTCAGTGCAAAACCAGCTGTACATCATTTAAAGGTGTTTATAATAACTTTATATGTTTTACTCGATTATTGATAACAATAAATATAATTCGGACATTGATCCCCTAAATCCACATCAACCTTCAAATTTCACAAAATCAACCCGTCATTGAAATCGTATAACAAAAAATGATGAAATTCAACATGAAATTCATAATTTTAGCATGGACCGACGGAAGAATGTAATAATCACATTTTCATTGGGCATCTTCATGGGTTCGTATCTATTAATTGTAAATTTGGTAGAATTTCGTGCTTTTGTAATGCAATATTTATAAAATTAAAATTCCGTAATTTAAATACTATTGCCCCACAATTTATTCATTTACCCTATACACAACACAACATTTCATTTAAATACTTGAAATCTTTTCGAAAAATTAATTATGTATGAGACAAACAAAATAAAAATTTTTGTAAGTAATAAATAAATTTCGTGATCAAATGTGTGATTTTTAGTGAGAACTTTTCCTTATATGAACAAAATATATATAATTAAGTTAGAAAAAAAAATATTTAAATTATTATTTAAATTTATATAATGAAAAACGGAGGTTGTTTTTGTAATTTATTTAACATTAAATAGCGAAAACATAAATTATAATTTTCCCAATTTTTAAACAATCATTTACAATATTTGTTTACAAGTTTTAATTAATTTTTTAACAAGAAAATATCGATTTTTTAATTGTTATATAAAATATACAATTTCATTGGTCACTACAAGATTTTTTTATTTACTTTATATTTCTTTCAAATGTTTAAAATTTTGATATTTAAGATTAAATTACGTGAGAATATTGCAAAAAAAAATGAATTTTAAGTTATTATGGCCGAAGCATAAATTTAGTATTATTTACATATTTCGATAGAATTTTCAAGTGGAATATCGTATATTATAATACTTAGAAATTGAATATTAAAGAGTTTGATGATGTTAAAATATAAAATTTGATTACATAATTTTAATGGTTTGTATTTTTTATTTAATGAAAATTTTGATTGTTGAAAATTTGTTGAAGGTTGCGTACTTGAATTTTTCAACATAAATATATTTATATAAATATATTGGAAACAAACATAATTTTTATGTTTTGATGAAGAAACTTTAATTACTTTAAAATATTTTCTTTTTACTTAATTGCGAGCAATAGATTTTTTAAGAGTTTTAATTTTTACCTTGAATTTATTCGTTAAAATATTGATGAACAAGGGCACTGAAATTACAAACTGAAATATACTTAATGTTGGGCGCAGCTTACGAACCTATGCAAAATATATAAGCCATTTTTGACTTGCATTACTCTGTAATAACTTACAATACTTGTACGATACTTCTGTTCTGAAATAATTTACAATTTGTATGCAATATTGTACAATACTGAAAAACACGATGTTTCTGTAATACAAAAGAACTTTCAGGCGCCAGGTAGTTGTCTTCTCGTTATGAATATATCGTAAATAATTAATTTACACTACTTATTAATAATTAATGTTATTATATATGTATGTATATTAACTATGAAAAGTAAAGTAAAATTAATGTGGTTGCCAGGACATACGAAGAGGCACACAGCTTTGCGAAAAATGGCTCCAGCACAAAACTCATTGGACCACAGCTGTTCCGCGGTAAACCAAGAGGACATTACAACCTCGCTTTATGTAGATGGATAGAACAAGAGCATAAAATCTACTGGTATAAACTACCAGGACTATCAATCTAAAAACAAACTCAACAAAATTGGAAAATAAAATCATAGTCAGCAAAAGGGACAAAAGAACCCTGACAAACCTCATGGCAAGACGTAGGTTCTTACAACTACTGTGAGGCATTCGCAAGGAAGACTACACATCTTAGATAAAGGTTTCCTTATCTCCGAAGAACTGATCAATGTGGCCCCTCAAACGTATTAGGTTCCTTTAAATCTATTAAATGGTACGAGGGATACGGGGCTTTAAATGCACAATAGATCGTTAATGTCGCAGTGCTCTCTGGCGTTCCCATTTAAAAAAATATTAACTATAGTCTTCATCTTCAATATCATATTCAATGGATTCGGCCGATAGAAGTATTAATTCTCTCATTATTTTCGTTCTTATACTATATCAAGAATTTATTTACTATGGCCACAATGGTAGCAATTGTTTGTCAATTTTTGTTGTCACAACTCACAACCATAGATAATGTAGATTTAAAAAAGCAATTAAACTGCAGTCCTGTTTGGATTCATACTTGTTATATTTAATAGAATCGGCAACAGAAAAGAAAATTGGAATAAATTGTTGAAGAAATTCTGCAATTTTTTATTAAAATCGGATAATGAGTAACAAGACCGTCTCGTTACTCAATAGTATAGTAAAATTCGACAGGTTCGTAAACTAAATAATCTCAGATATTTTACACTCACGAACCGAATTGTTTAACTACTTATAAGATCAATTAATTGATAACGCCAATTATCAATAAAAATTATTACGATTTTGTTATTTACAATTTATCAACATTTTTACTGTCCTGAGTTTATAGGCATTCTGCTCATAGCATTATTATTAATCATTATTCATTTATCTACTTATATTATTTGATGGTAGACAGAATAACAGCGTATACTTAATCGAAATTTTGTTATCTTATATCAAGTATGTTAAACTAAGCCTATTGATTTTATCAAATTATGAGCTTTCATAAAAAGTGTTGATAATTTTAGCGAATAAGTCAAAAGTTAGTACGAAGTTCAAATATGTTTTTATAGATCTAAATACAGAAAATCCTAAAATGGAAACTGTACAATCTTATACAACCTAAAACACGTATTTCAGACTTGATGAAATATTTCAAATTAAAATGTGAACTTTTAAATCAAAATCAATTTTATTAAATTAAATTTGCTATTATTACTTTCTATATTCATCATAAAAGTACCATTTAAACAACAATTTTCCTTTTTACACTTGTCTCGTAAAATCTATAAATTTGGATAGGAAAAGAAAATACGATTTTTAAATATTTTCAGTTTTCTCTTTTTCCATACACAATAATGGAAAATTTCCAATTACAAAATTAAATATAATAAAAAAAAAAAAAACTTGTAATCTTTTATTTCCTAGTTTAACAAGAGCATAAATCGACTTCGACTCAATTTATTATTGATTGTTATAACTTCAAGCGACGATATTTGATACTTTTATTACATATACAAAAACCTAAACAATAAATAAAAAAACAATTTTTCAATGTCAATTGAGGTTTTAGCTCTTTTTGGTTGATAATGACGACGACAATATTGTCGGCGGCATTATCGACGGCACCGGCATGATATACAATACTCTATCAATGATTTTTTTTTGTTTCATATGGAAAGTTATACTATGTGTAAACTGATTCGAAATGAATAGCGATCGAAATGATTTTAAATCAAATGAAATGAGATGACAAGTTTCCACTACATTAAATTCATCTTTATAAATCTATTTGAAAATTGTTTACCTCCCACCTGTTTTACAAGTAAATACAAGTAAATAGTGTATAATTATGTATATAGTAAGCAAGTTTTTATTTAAATTGAAATTTTTAATAACAAGTTTAACAAAACATAGACTGGAAAATTGACAATTGAATTTGACTTTGCTTGAATGTTATCCGCTCCATAAATGGTAAATCGTCTGATTTACCATATCAGGAGTCCTTAGTTAAATCATATTTATATATATTATTTATTAGTGATTGTACTTGTTTATGTGATTTACTTTTCAACAAGTTTAGGCTAAGAAAAAAAAGTGATATTTAATTTCGAAGACTTGAAATTTTCACTTAATGAACTAAAACAAAAAAAATAATTGATTAACTTTTAATTGACAAAGCAAATCTGTGTTTTTATAAGAGCTACGGAATAAATACGAAGTTTTGTGATGTATGAGATGATCGAATGAAATCAATTCTTTTTGCTGATTTCAAAAAAGTGGAAAGAAATGTTTCTGCTGGTGCTGATGTCAAGTACAATGTTAATGTCAGTACAGTGGATCCGTATCAAATTTATTAATTTATTAATTACAGAATTATATTGTCTAAACTTAAATATACTTAAGAGATCAAACCTTTTGTACAACGTTCATGAAATGATTTACTTACTTAATGAGAATTAATCAAAAATTGATTTTTTTTTTGCAATAATCTTTTATATATACTACAAGTTATGCTCAACAATTTTTTGCAATTTGTTTAGCAATTTTTTGATTTGCTATAATAAGGTAATAATTAATTAAATCCATTATGAAAATCAACGTATACTTAAATTTATTTTAAGATTAAAACCAATTTTTTTTTTTGTTTAAAACATTATCAAAAATAATTGAATTAAACTTTCACATTTCTTTTAATTGTATTTTAATTAACAAGCTTATTAAAGTTAAAAAAAAAAATTTAAACCTTAATTATTTTTTTTCTGGAAGTCTTTTAAAATATAATTAAACTTTTGTGGAAAGTTGAAATAATTTTTTTTTGGTTTTTTTTGGATTAATTTTATCAAAGTGGCTATCATAAAAGTTCTTAAAGTAAAGATTTTAATCTTATTTTAACGAACCCCGCAGGCAAAATTTGAAAAACTTCTTATATATGCCGTGAAAACAAATATTTTCATTTCATGTTGAACAAAAAAATAAGAAATTTCGTATACTTTTCAATAAATAAATTAGTATAGTACATATAGTGCATCGATCGCAATACTGATAATTTTGATTTAAACGGCATTAAGAATAAACCTAACCCTCGATTTAGACCATGGAACATTTGTTGTGTCATTGCTCATTAGTGCTTTTTTTCTAGAAAACCGCGAGGAAGCGGGTGAGGTAAAGCCGGCCAAGATGATATCGTTCGTTAAAGAAGTGGGATGGGTTGAAGCGCTGTAACTGTGATGCAGCGTTCGACTCCTTTAAAACCAACAAACCAACGCTCGATTTACACGGTTTCGGTTTAACACAAATGAAGCAATTAGGAAAAAGCTTAACTTAAACAGATTTATATTGCAAGGTTTCGATTTACATGGTAGTTTTGGAGAACCCATTTACCGTGTAAACCTGAAGAAATCTTTTCACCTTGTGTGTACTGCACATAATATTATAGTGCTGCCGTCTTCTACTCTATACAATGTCATACAATTAAACACTATATTAAATTTATAAATTAAAATTAGAAGTTCTAAAAACTCACAGAGAAAACTCAAAATTCAAATATTTTACAAGTTTCGGACTCTACCGTAATAAAAATAGGGCAAAAACATAATATTTTGAGTAACGTCAAATAACGGATTCAACTTAATATAGAAATTACAATTTTTATTAAAATAAAATCCTTAAATAATGAAAAAATGTATCATTCCGATTGTTAAGACATCTCTAACCGTCTGCATATAAATTATGTACGTAGGACGTACTTTATTTAAGAATATATACATCGAATAACGGATATTACATCGATACCGGTTATTCCGAACAATGCAAGTGGAAGAATCTTGCTCATTATAGTATTGAATTACGAAAATGTATCCTTTCACATCAACTTGTCGCCATACTGGATATGATCAAATTCGTAATTAAAATTGGTTTAAGATTTTTACTTGTCCGTTCGTCTGATGTTCTGCTATTGATTATTCTCCTAAAATGGAACGACTATAAGAAAGCTTAAAGTCTGTATTTGATTAACTACCCAAATTTCAGTCTTCGAACTGTTAGGTACTTTATAAATTATGAATTCTGAATCATGTTACCTAATAAATCATTACTTTTTTTACTGTATGGTTCTTACGAAAATTAAATATTTGAACGAAGTACAAATGTGCCCGCAATAGAGATCGACCTGTCAATCTAATCTGATTCAATTTAGAAACCGTGGAATTACAACTTATTTCTACTTGACTTAAAAAACGTATAAATATTTATAAATTGATTGCGAAATTTTTATTTGCCGAATTTATTATCTAATCTCAAAATTTAAAAACTTTATTAAAAAAAGAAATTTGTTGTTTTCCGACTTATAACACCTTCCTATATTATATATACATAAACTTTTGAGATTATCAATATTATTTACTTTATAGCGTTTTAAAATTTATTATCATGCAATAGCCTTTCACTAAATTATAAAATTATTTACGATAAACATATATCACCACCTAAATTAAATCATTTCAATTAATTAACAGATAAATTATGTTATTTTGAAAATATTGATTAATAAATTCAAAAAGGAAGTAGCTCATCAACAAAAAAAAATCATTAAAATTTAATATAAATCATTTTTTTTATGACAAAATTGGTTTGATTAAATTATAGAAATATTTGAAATATTTTCTTTTGGAAAAATGTTAAGTAAGAATTTGAACAAAGTCCACATATAAAAAAACCAGAATTACTAAATTAAGTTTAATATTACCAAAAAAAAAATAACCAATTCTCAATTTTTTTTATCTGTTAATTTGAAACAACTTTTGCTTTCTTTAACGAGATTTTTGAACTTAAACTGTTTTACTTTTAGTTTTTTTTTTTTTTTTGGTTGGGGTTCTTAATAGAATTTTTGTGCCAGTTATTTTTATTTAAAAAAAAAATTTATGGCTTCACATTTATTTCAATTTTTACTACCTTACATAAAATCTAAATAAATTCACATGAAAAAATTACATTAAAAAAATTTAGAATTATAGGTCAAAAATGTTTAAATACATTAAATAAAAACTGCAGAGATATTTTAAGTCATAAAAACTACAACATTTTATGTAATATTGATTGATTATTGTGTTATTTATGTACAAAGTTATATTTACAAATTTGGCATAAAACAATTTTGAAGGTGAACCATATTAAGAGATAAGTAATTATAAATTTTTACTTCTTTTTTTTTAAGTGGAAGGTAAACAAAATGATTCAAACAAAAAAAAAACAGACTTTTAAATATAGAAAAGTCCTTGTAAACTTTGTAACAAAATAAATTATCGATTGATTTGTGGTGTCCTTAGAAAATTTGATGGGATTTAATACAAATTAATAAGGTAACCGACAGTAGCCGAGCTAATTGTATTGAAAAATTATAATTAGGAGCTTTTTCACACGTAGAGTGCCACTATGTAAAGAAAATTTTATGTTTTTGTTACGATAAAAGATAAATTTACGAAATCTCCTAAATAATTCTTTAAAAAAAACATGATTTTGTATGTAATGCATACGGTACGGTAAGGTCTTGTCTACAAATGGACGAATAAAATCTGGCCAATAGCCTAAATTTCGCTTATCATTTGGTTGTAAAACGTAACATAAAAGCTGAACATTTTTAATGGTCGGTCATAATTACAAACGTTATCAAACGTTTTGTAACTATTAAAAAGGTTATCTTGGAGTTGGGTCATTATTTCCGAAATTGTGTTACACAAAGTCAATTGGCACTCTACACGTTAATTTTCTAACACTACAATTGTCATATCTAACCATACTTTTTTGTGATCAGTTGTAATAATGCTGTCAACATTTAGAATTTAGATCATAAAAATCATTTTAATGCTGTATAGAATGAACATTAAATTATGCTGGTCTTACTACATTGTAAATTCACAAATTGTATTAAATTAAATATTCGGAGAGACGGATAATTATCACCGCTTAGTATAGATAATTATTGAATTGCGGACCTGAACACCTGATTTTATAAATTATATATAATAATGAACACTTCAAATTTTGTACCAAAACTATAACATTGAACATTTCCTGATTTAATGTATTTGTTAAAATGCTAAGTCAGGTCAGTGTTAATTCAAAATATTAAATAATATTTTTTTTTTAAATTAACATGATCGTGATAAATGCATTCTTGAAATGAAAATTTAGACAAGATGATTTCCTGCTGTTCTCACAGCTCGTATTAATCAAAATTAGTAACCTTGGAAAACTTTGTAATCATCCCTCGTGTTAAAACAAAAATCTTTTATTATTGACAACCATAAATTATTTGTAAACAAAAAACTAATCGAATAGCAAACAAAGAATAAAATTATCAAAGTAAATTTATTTTAATGTATAATTATTTAATAATCGTTTTAATTTTCAACAATATAATTATATTTTAGTTAACCCTCTGACTATGGCCAATTTAGTTATCGCGTGCTATTTATTTTCTATGATGACATTATTATCGCATTACATCTAATTTGTAAAGTTCCCAAGAAGAGCACTAAATATCCTGTGAATAATCGCAATGTTGGATATATAATTCGCAAACTTCATCAGCGGTATACAATTGTTCAGCTGGTTGGTAAACTCATTTATATTAAAATGAAATGTCATAAAAATAAGCTGGAGTTAAAAAATGTAACGCTTTTTTAAAATATCATTTCGTAAATCTAACTCTACTTATATGTATATAACTTACTCTGAAACGTACATAATGCATCATTAAATTTTCGGTTATAGGAAAGAAAGATATCTGTACAAATACTCCGGGTACGGGATTTTAAAACCAGTTACTCGTATTTAACAATTATAAAACTGATTACTCTACAGTGGGTTAGCATTTTATTATTTTGACAACTTATTGCAAAGAGTTATCACAAGAATTTAACATTCAAATATTATCGAATAGAAAACCGAGAATAATATTCTCATATCGCAAATATTAAATTTTCGTAAAACTGTTCCTGTGGGTTATCTCATCATTCGAAAATATACTATTGAAATGTGGACACTCCGAGACGTAATAGTATCCATTCCGAGTATGGTCTTATAAAGGAACATCCCGAGTAAAATAATTCCCCAGTTTGGAAATGTGGCAACGCAGGGCACTCAATACTATGAGATCATTACGAGCTTACACTTTAAAAACACGGAGATTCGGTAGAGATTAACGTGAAGCGATCGAACATTTACTTTGTCATGTGTAAAATAGTCATTGTACCATTGTAATACACCTTTGCGTCAGATTTTTTTCCCTATATATTATGAATTAATCACCACGAGATTCGAGTAACGTGTGGCTCACTCAACCGAACCAAACTGAAGCTGAAACTTTAAAGCATTCATTAATTTCATTAATATCATCTGTGAATAAATTACGATGGCTCAAAGTACGTCCAATATAGAAATTAGCTGATGATTTTAGAAAATTAACATTTTTTTCAGCTGTAGGGTTAATAATATGATTTATGATGAAAGAAAAAACACTTTTTTTTTAATTACGCAACGGCGTATCAAATTTTGTTGACCTTAAAAGCTATCACAATTTTTTTTTAAAAATAATAAGTATAATCAAAGAAAATGAAATCAAAGTTTAATGATGATTATATCAATAATATAAATAAATATTTCCTTACATTACATAAATATACAAATTTGATATTTCAGATAAAAATCAGATATTTACAAAAAAAAAAAAATTTAATCAAAAATTCTACATTATTGCAGTAACGTTTAATAAATAATTTAATATGTTAAAATTTTAAATTTTATGTATATAATTTTAATAATCAGGTGTAGAATATTTATTTATAATTATAAATGTTTTTTTTTTTTTGTACTTATGGTAAAATTATTATACTTTGTTATTTAAAACCGAACCGGAAGTTTAAACAAAATAATTACCCAAGTATAAACGAAAAATTCAGGTAGGGGAGAAATTAAAGAAATATGTATAAAAAAAACTGTAATTTTATGTAAAAGTATAAATTATGTTTTTTTGGCACTATATAAACAAATTAATTTTATTAATTTCAAATAATTTATACAATTTTTACTGATATAATTTCGGAAGTGTTGAATTATATATTTTTAAGGCCATAAGGTACGAGTAAGCGTTGATTATTGTGTTCTATTCACAAAATTAATTTCAAACTATATTTGGTGACCCTTTTTTTATGTTTACAACATTTTTTTTTTAGAAAGTGTCAAAGGTTTGATAAAAGTATTTTAATATAAAAGAATTGATATTAAAGAAAACCCACTTGATTCTAGAGTTAATTTATGGACAGAGAAACACATAAATTTTAGTGAAACCATTTATGGATGTCCAAAAAAAAATTGATTCTGTTATTAAGTAGGTTACTATTTTACAGTTTCTAGAAATGTAGGGGGACAAGCATAACAACATAAGTAATAAATTAAAAAATAAATTGATATACAAATTCAAAAAAAAATTCAAAACTATTAAGTAATCTAACATCAGAACTACTTATATATATCTCTGGAGAACCTTGTCAATTTCCACGACACAGCGGCTAGGCGCGAGTATTTGCAGGTTATCTGTCTCATACTCTTCCGACAATCTTTCTCGCCTTCATTTTCAGTGCACAGAGAAAAGAAGATAGATAATTATATCAGAGTTGTTAAATAATGCATTATTTTGGTAGTGTATAACAACATCATTACTCCAGTATACTAGTTATTTCATTTGAATTACTTTAATGCAGTTCGGTATTGTAATGATGAATTTTTTTTATTACAAAAATACTCTCTAATACTGCAGTATTGCAATAATTTACTTTACTTTACTGCATTCCAGTAATTATTTAAATTCTGTAATTAATTTAAAGTATTTTTTCCATTACTCTGTACATCAATGAAGTATTTTGAAGTACTATATAACACAATAATTAGTAATTCAATGAAGTACCTATAATTATTTTGTAATTATATATATATAATGAAGTAGTTTATATAATATTATAAACAAGAATATAAAATAGTTGCAATGAAGCAAGTCTAACACAATTATTTTTCTTGTATTAGCGGGTAATTTCGAACTTGAAAGCTTTCAGTAAAAATTACTTATAAAAAAGTAATGCATTATAAATTTGAATTACTAATAATGCATTACTTTTGTAATGCATTATTATACAACTCTGATATATAGTTATGTTCTGTAACACAAAATAGCGCAGAATTTAAGTTGTGACACTTTTAACTTTTAAAGTACTATTTTCATAATTTTGTCTTGTGAATGGAAATGAAAGTATTGTTTAGCTGTAATTAAACTATTTCTTATTTGCTTTCTTTTAGCATTTTTAATCGGGATTATTATCTGGATAATTTCATGTAAATTATTTTATAAAACTTGTTGCAATATAGAAAATTGTTAATGAAATTGATTACAAATATTGCCAAATATATTTTTCATCTGATATTATCATTTTCATTATCAGATAATGCCGAAAAAATTATGTACTTATACAGATTTATATGATCAATTTGTAAATCTGTTTTGATTGGCATTCAAAGATAAACATATACTTATAATTTTTTTTGTAAAGTTTCATATATTTTAATTTATATATTTCCGTTTCGATTATTATTTGCATGAATTTTTTTTAATTTTATAACAAAATTCGTTTTTTGACACAATATTTAATTTTATTGCCATAACAAAAGATATTAACAAAATCTGTGTTCAAAATGAATGAAATACAAAATATAATAAAATTAAATTTAAATTTAATGGTAATTTAATTTTATTAGTAACGTGTTTTAATTTTATTACAAATTGTGTGATTTTTTTTTTAAAAATTTTTTATAACTAAAAATAAAATTTCACACATAAAAATTGACGTCTAATTTTCAATCAGTTCCGTGAATTTGTGTTGGTTGGAAATTTTATTTCCTTCTGCTTATTCGAAAAATTGTAAGGTTTATAAAACTGATGTACGGTTCAGAATACTGGTCAGCTCAGACAAAACATATACAAAAAATGCATGCTGGCATACTGCTGAGATGAAAAAGTTGAGATGGGACTGTGGTGTCAATATTTACGGAAGTCTAAAAGTTCTTCCATAGCCGAAAAGCCTTCAATATAGAGAACCCGCAAAAAACCAAACCAAGACAAAAAATCACGGTCAAGAAAGATACGAGGGGAAATGCGAAGAGAGAAAGTGTTCCAACTCAGGTGTTTCAAGACTGAAAATGCTTCTGCCAAGCTGTAATAAGAAACTGTTAACTGAATATGCTTCTGACAAGATGTAAAACATAACAACTGTGTAAAACATAACAAAATGTTGTTTTTGTCTACACAAATCCCCTAAATTATTTTAGTTAATTGTTAACTTAATGACCGGACGTAATGACTTAATGACCGGACCCGAACGTAATGTCAATCTGATTATTACAAAAATATTAAGAAACAAGGGAACCAAATTTCACTTACAAATTAGCTTACAATTAACGATAGAATTTATTAAAATTTTCAATATACGTTCACAACAAGTCCATTACCTAAATTAGGTATTATAAATGGAGAAAATATTTTAAGAGTAAATTTTGGAGGAGTAGGTAAGTAAATTCTCAAAATCTTCAAGTTTGAGCTCAAATTCTTATAACTTAAGTTAAGTATTTTAAACAAATACAATTTTCACATTGATATTAGTCCGAATAAATTATTGAACCCCATCTCAGATGTATCCTATTACTATATGAATACAGTCATAAACTGTTAAAATTATTAAAAAGGAGTTTCTAATTTTGTTCAAAAAAATAAATTTATAATTATTATAATTAAAAACGACAAAACTTTCACACCTTTAAATTTACAACATAAAAACTGAAATAACGTGATAATTCAACATTAAAATTAGTTATTAATCTTTAAATTATTTTATATTATATTTTAATTAGTTTTTGTTAAAATTTCCGTTCTTTTATTAAACAAAAATTATATAAGTAACATAAAAAATTAATTCAATTGTGAAACAGATAAAATTATGATTAGTTTATTTAGCATAAGTAATTTTGTTCAATGTTTTTTACTTTCCGAACTCCATAAGAAATACGAGAGTTACTAAAAGTTTCGAGAATCAGTTATTAGTACTTAAACATTCAGCATGTAACACAATAATAGAACTGAAAAGTCTATATAATTTTTATTTTTACAGCACGTTTTGAAGTGATTTTCGAAACATTTTTTATTAAGAATTTTGACAAGGTTAACCTAACAATGATCGAAATTCATCTTTTGGTAATGAAGAACCATACAAAACAACTAAGTATGTGTCCATTGTTTTGGAGTATTCAAATTTGGAGCTAAAGTATCAGTGGTAAATCTTTTCAAGGTCGTCTTATGGACAGATAAACTAAAGTGTATTTAAACTAATTAAGTCAACTCAACATGAGACATATTTATGTGCACCACGATCAGTCTAATCTAATAATAGTTGTGTCTTGGGCTGTTGCGAAGAAAATGATTCTATGATTCTATCGTTTTTAGTATTACATCCAATCTCTTTCCTACTGGTCATTTGAGGAACAGTCAATGCTGATTGATATATACAACAATTTGCTTGCCAGAAATAACATAATCTTCGCATAATTATTAAGCATACAACCGATTATATTTGAAGCTTGAAATAAGTAAACTATAATGACTTAATTTGATGTTTATTCGGGTTATTATTGAAAATTAATGAAATTGTCTACTGGAAAAGCTTGATTAAAATTTTGTCATTGTCTTCTGGAAAATGGAGGTTTATGTAAAGTGGAAATAGTATTTAACTTCGCAATGACATAACTTAGGTAAAAATATTTGATGATGGAAAGATATCGCTAGAAAATCACCTACAATACTCGAAATGATATGGAAAAATTGTGTTGTGCAAATTTTTCAGAAAGTCAAGTATTGACCATATCATTTTTTTTCTGCAGAAATAAATTAAAATTATCATTTGAATAAATTTAATTATAAAATATAAAAATTAAATAATTTTGTTAACATATTGAAATGGTGGTGATGAGCAGTTGTTGTGCATTTCATTTGTGACGATTTGCTAAAAAATAATAATAAAGAATTGGATATTACAAAATTTTTAACAAACCGTAAAATAAAATAAAAAAATTTTGTTTTTTACATAATATTTTTTTATGTTAATTTTATTGGTTCACAATGATTTTTTTTTTGCAATTTTTTTTGGATTTTTTATAAATTTGTTATAAATTGATAATTTTTTTTATATACCTTATAAGAGAAAGCTCAAAATGTATAACAATAGAGATTACTAAATAATATTTATTAGGGGGCTGTTCATCATGTACAAAACATTAATTGCTTCAATGGTAAATGATTCTTTATGTAATTTATTCGTGATATTTTTGAAGTAGTTACTTTGTAATTTTTCTTTAAAAAGAAATATTAATTACAAATACTTATAAGTAGTTCAAAGTAACAATTTAAAATTGAGAAATATTAAAGTATATAATAGAAAATTATTTCAAATTCTGTTATTGATGTATATAAGTTAATGGCACTAAATTTGTCATATTGTGGTTCGTTAAAATTGATAGATTACATTTTAATTTGTACTATATAAAATCGAATGTTATTGCGATGCTCAGCATATTTAAAAAAACATAAATTACTTAATGACAAAAATTAAAAAAAAAAAAGGTTACATAAGTTTACCGAATTTGACATTAAAAACAAATTATTATTCTGAACTAATCATTGGAAATTATATTTACTTTTTATATACTGTGCAATTACAACAATCGAAAATTCGTTGTTTTTTTTTTTAACTAAATATTTACTAGTTCATTTATTATTCTAATTTTATAATATATTTAATTTAATTTTTTTATATAATAATTTAGTCGGTACAAATCAAGGTCATGATTCATCATTTTTAGTTATATTTTATGAATATATAATATAATTATATATATTCGAAAAGCCACCTACAACAAATAATTTACCTTTTATAACAGGGCCTTGAATTTTGTACATTAAATAATATAAATTATAATAATTTATTGGCGGTATTGTATACTCAAATATAGTTTTGTGTTGTCATACAATGTGTCTGTTCCTGTTGCAATGGAAATTTTATGTCTACCGTACCGGTAGAGAAGATATACAGACTTATTGTTTGGACAAATAAAATATTCTGAAAAAAAAAATTGATTTTTCATTCTCGGTAATCCATATATACAATGCAGTACTTCTCCGTATATAGTAATCCGTATACCAACAGTAATAATATCAAAAAGCATATAAAGGAAGAGATCAAAACTCATATAATTTTTTTTTGGAGATTATATAAATTCCACTGCTGAAAGCTTTTGAAATCATGAATTTAAATCCCAAAATAAAATCCTTTATATAATGGTTTTTATGAGTTTTGTTTTCTTTCTACATACATTTTAGTACTATACAGCAGAGTTTATCAAAGTTTGGTCGCGAACCTATACCCAATTTATGATACTAAAAAGAACTTAGCCTAACTCGACAACTGCGACTTTATACCATTTCCTAGAAAATTGGATTCATAAACCATACTCAATTGATATGATTAATTTCAGTTATTTACCATTAAAGGTCCAAGAAGAATTTACCGAGTTATCGAGCGACACAGATTTAAAACTTGAGTTTTCTAAAAAATAGTTAAATGAATTTTGAATGGGGATTAGGACTGAATTTCCAACACTTACCAATAAATTTTTGAATGGGGATTACGACCGGATATTATAACATATTTCCAAAATGGCTCTAAACACATAATTCTAACATTTTGTACTACATAGTTATGTGAAACCTTATTTCAGCATATACATTGATATAAAATAAAAAATCAACGTTAAAAAGGTTCTTGCAATATCAAATAATGCTCCAAATATCAAATATATATGTCTTTATGCAAAGATAAATAAGCACATTTGAGAGATACAGTATATACTTCTTAAATACGTCAAAACTGACAATCAATATTTTTTCAAATATGAAAATCGGCCCAGAAAATTTTCATTAAAATGAAACATAGAACACAAATGATCTCTCAAGAAAACTGTATATTCCATGGCTTCTAATAGCAGCCTTTTCCCATGGATTTTCGGATATATACAGTTTTTGCACACCAAATTCAACCTTTTGCAAATCAAATCCATCCAAAAACTGATTAAATGGTTTTATGAAGATTATAAATAACTTTTAAGTCAATTAATATTAACAAAAGAAAATTAAGAAATTAGAAATTTTTATTTGATTAAAAATTAAAATAAATAAGACAATTAGCTATTATAATTTATAGTATACATATATATAACTAATTAATATAAAAAATATCATTAATGATTTCCTGCAGCGGCTAATGGCAAGATTACAATAATTAGTATACGATACGCATATGATATATGCATCATATGCGTATCGTATACTAATTATTGCAATCTTCAGAGATGATAGTTGCTACGGTTTGTTCAATTAAACATCTATTAAATTTGGAGCATTTACACGATCAGCTAATTTTGATTTGCAAAATGTTGAATTTGGAGTGCAAAACCTGTATACAATATATACGACCGAATTTTGAAATCACTGTCGCACCATTCAATTTATGATATGATTGTCTCTAGAGAGTCTAAAAGTCAACAAAGAGTATAGCTTTTCACAACAGTTCCCCAGAATTGAAAATATGAATTATAAGTATATACAAAAAATGTACTTTGGATGCCTAAGTATTCTAACCAAAACCAAATTGATCTCATTCTTCTGGGAAAAATTATAAATTCTTAAAAATCAATATACATAATCTAATAAGTACACCAGCTATTAGCAAGCAACTTTAGTACGCGCTTCTAAACATAAGTATATATAAGTAATAAAAAAATTATTTCAAAACTTTTCCACAATTTGAAATTGTAATTTTTATTATATAAACTTAGCTTATGAAATTATATATTCATTGTGAAAACTAAAACAATGTGAGAATATCTTTAAAAAAACGCATGCTTTCGAAAAACATGCGTTTAAAATATACAAATTGTTAATATATGCTATAAACATCAATTTATTTATAATCTCTACTTTAAAAATCATAACTTCAATTAAATTATGCTTTTAAATTCTGTGGTGTGTTAATTATATAAAACCAAAAATGAAAAAAAATTATTTTATTGCAGACTTAAATTTCATTTTATCTTTTGTAAGAATTTATAGAGCGAACAGAAAAAAAAAATATGTTTAAATTCACTGATGGGTACGTCAATCTGGGATTATTTCTATATGTATGTTTGTAATTCTTAATGAATGAGTCACCAAAACTTACTTATATTATATAGTAAAAAATTTATATTCTTGGTGTTAAATTATAAAATTTTGCGATAAATTTTAAACATGAAAAAAAATATTTTTATTGAAATTTATATTTATATATATACAATCTTTATAAATTTCATTAGTTTTCAGCTGTTGTGACAACTTATATATTTACAAATGGATTTAAAGTGTTAATTTATTGTTTCGTACATAAAATTGTACAATAATTTGCAGTAAAGAAGTAAGTTTTAAATATATTTTTTTTAGCAGAAATGAGATATAAATGAACAGGAAATTAAAGTCATTTAAATATTATTTATATATTTATATTTACAGTGAATTTTCGATATATAAGAGCGACCGTAGCTAAATCAATTATTTTATAAAAGTAGCCCTTAATGAAAATGGTCGCTATAAACGAAAAAAGGAATTAATCGAAAACAATTTATATTTAAGTACTTTATATGCTCCAAATATAAATAAAGATGTCCCTAATTAAATACTACAATAATAACTACATTAAATCAATTAATAACTTCTTCAATATGTTGGTATCAACAAGGTTCCTATTAAAATCAAAATTTTCTTCTATATTTTCAGTATGCTCTCCGGAAATTAAGTTTTAAGTCTTCTGTCGTACCAGTAGCCAAATTCATATTTTGTTCCATAGACATTAGTTTTTCTTTTGCCAAAATTATTTTTCTTGTTCGGTCCATCGCTAATAAATTATTAAATTATGGATGATTTATAATAGAAAAATGAATTAATAAATGTTACTATAATCGAGAGTCGCTACGCTGTACGCTATTATCAAAAGTCGCTATTATCGAAAATTTACTGTATATAATTTTGAATATTTTCGAAAATTCATATTTAAATTGTGAAATATTTGTTTCTCTTTAACTGTTTTAACATGGTATAATAAACATTACTTGACTTGCAAAATTTATATTTAATAATTAATGTACTTAAACTACTTTTTTTCGATATCAACAGACCGAAAATATTTTTTTTTTTTTTTTGTTTTTTTTTGGAATAATATAATTATTGCGATGACCCTACTTCTAGTATATAAATATCAACGCACTGTTAACTAAGTTAATAATAATAATAATATTTAACCCTTTACATTAAAGTGGAATATGTTTGTGACATTAGTATATTACCACTATCGAAAAAAATTAAACATTTTCGCAAATTGGTTACGTAAATAAATATTAGGGTAGGTCATGCTAAGCTATATAATAATTTAATTAATTTTTAAACAGTGCACAAAAATTGTGAATTTTTGTTATTTAAATAAGAACTTCGAAAAGCAAATTACTTCGAAATTATCCTACAAAAAAATTTGTTTACGAAATTACTTCGAAAGCCGTAGGTTTTTTACTGTGGCGACATTTGAAAGAACGTATTAAATAAATAAAGGTCAAATAATTAGAAGGATAATTAAAAAAATAACCAAACCTAATAAATTTCTGCGATTGATACAGGAGAAATGGATCAAATCTATCAAAAACTAAGACTATGCGAATATGTCAAGTTATGACAGTTTAAAGATGTTATTTTTTACAAGTATAAATATTTTAATTATTTCAAGTACTTATAGGGACGACCTTTAATTTATATGTAAATCATTAATTTTAAATAAAAATTAAAAAAAGTTATAAAATATAACAAAACCTTCAGTCACTTAAGTCCCTGCATATTCCACAAACTGCGATATTTTGTAAATTACTGAGTCATGTCATGTTTATTCGATTCGTGGTGAAAATGGGGCACGTTTCTTAAGAAGGTATAACGGACTGTATGGTCTAGGTACGAGGTTTAACAGCTTACATTCCCCCCTTCTAAAACCAACCAACTAGCCATATATTCACTAAAACATGTTACAATTTCTGACCGCTTAAATATTATTAAATAATTCGTAAGAAATAATCTTGTAACAGTTGTGCTATCAAGATCGAAAGGGTTAAAACGTAAATATATAATTAATAACAAAATTTCCAAATTAATAATTATTAAAATTATATTTAAAATTAAAGTTGAATAAGAACATTTTAAATTAATGTATAGAAATTTTTTAACTAATAAACATGTTTTCTTTTTCAGATTATATTTCAAGGGTCAGTGACTTTTTTCATTTAAAATAGAAGACGAAATTATTTTTTTTATTTTTTTATATATTTTGATAATGCGGGTAAGGTTAACTAACAATAATAAAATATATACAAAAATTTTATTATCCATAAATTTTTAAGATCTTTCAGGCAATATAAACAGCTGGGATACCTACCTACAACAAAAAAAAATGATAGTTTTCAAGTTTAATATAACAATTGCCGCCTTAATTTTAGTTCTTTTATTGATTCTTTTACAACTGGTTATTAATAAGTTTGTTATTTAAAGAATCGATTTATTAGTTTATGATGAAAAAACCCATGTAAATATAAAATATTAATTATAACATTTATTATTTATTAAGTAATATCATTATTTGATTATTTCTAATTATAAATATTTATACACATTAATGCTATAAGTATAAAAATATGATAAAATAGCATATTTTTAAAGACTATAATTAAAATTGTAATAGATGGGTACAGAAACTCGGTTAGTTCAAAACTGAAATTTCAAACATCTATGAAGTTAGGTCTTTTGAAGGCCGGTTTTTTAATAAATTCATATTTTTATCTCATTTCTAATTCACTGTTAGGCTTCTTATAAATACTGAGAACACTAATATCAGTAATAAATCTTAACTTTGCAACTGTATAATTTACTTCTAAAGAAAATATAAATTTAATATATATAATTAAATAATGATTCAAGTCACCAACACCGAGAGGTCCTTAAGACGTATTAACAATGAAAGACAATTTGTTTATACCTAAAAGGCTTAAACTAAAGTATATTTAGGCCACATAATGCAAAATATATTCTACAGCTTACTTGCAAAGTAAAATAATTGGAAGAAGTGGTGGAAGAAGAACTCATGGCTTAATTCGAATTACATATAGCAGAAATATTTAGATTCGCCAAGGAAATGGAAAAAATATATGAAATATTGTCATAACTCCGGTCCGGAGAAGAATACTATAAAGAAAGAATTAAAATTCAAGGAAATTTTATTTAATTTTATAACTTCGTAGGTTGTAGCCATTCTAAATAACATAACATAATCGAACTATCCCGCAAATATCATCATAACTCCAAAATAATGAATATATAATTAAAATTTTCCTTACTTTCATCTTTCTATCTCATTATAAATATTTTCTGTCAGATTATGTAATTTTATTTATATTACTTTTGGAATCCCAAAATTGACATTTCACATATTTATAAATGAAGTTTTTATTTTGTAATATGAGCATGTCATTGTCTTTCAATGCATTTATCGATCTGAAATAAATTTCTTATTAATAATACGTAGTTTCCAAAATATATGATTTTACCAAAGTGCTAATTTCTTTTTAATATTTCGTTACTATTATATTATTAATTTCCAAATTAACTTTTTATAATAAAGAGTTAACATTTACTTAAATCATATTTTAAAACATCTTGTAAAATATTAATATTATTACAATATTTTTTTTTTACAATGTTTCTTCTATATTGTACTAATTTTTCGATTGGCACAGGTTCAAGTTTTCATTTTATCATCAATTAACAATGTTGTCAAGGTGTCAAACAACGCGTTTATTTTAAGTACACACAACATTTTTTATGTTCGACTGGCTGGAGCAATAACTTTTTGTTTTAATATCCCAATTTCTCGGTTTTTTAAAATAATAAACGCACAACATATAAATTTATTATACATAAAGTTTTACACAGGAAAAATTTATTTCCAGAATTTTGCAAAAATATTTTTTTTTTTATTGAAAATGAGTCATTTTAATATTCAGGATTAAAAATAAACTACAAAATTATATATATAAAAATATACAATGCAAAATTTAACAAAAAAAATTGTATTGCAAATTCCGGTTACAAAATAAAAAGAAAAGTGAATAAAAGTTGTTAAACAAGTACATTTAAAAAAAATACAAATTTTTCATATCTACCAAAAATTAACAAAAATAAGTATAAAAAATTATGCAATAAAATTGAAATATGTTTTGTTGATTTAGCCTAAAATTGAATATTTTTTTTTTTTTCATAATAAGTAAAGTAAATTATAGCGCAAATAATTATGATACACTTGCGTTCTTGCGTAGGAGTGTATAAAATCTATTTCATTTTTTTCTTGTAAGTTTTCTTTAATCGTAACAAAAATTTTAATTATTTGATTTATTAACTTACCAAACTCCTAATTATTATATAATCCAAAATAAAAATGATTAATCCTTTCAAAAGTCCTTTTTTTCCATAAAATTTTTATGAATATATTTTGTTAAAAAATGACCAAATAATTTACAAACTAAACATCTCCACTACTCTACAAAATAGGCAAAAAGAAACACTGCACAAATTCAAATGTCAAATAAATATTTCCATATTCTATCTCTTTCATACCCGCTCGATATTTTCATTTTCGATTTTTTCGGCAAACATTTTTTTTTGTTGAAAAAACATAATTTTTTATTTTGTATTAAAATTTTCTTTCTGTATATGGAAAATTGGCGAAATACTTGAAGAAAAACCAATTTAAAAAATAAATATATTTAATTTAGATTCTAATAAGGATTTTGTAAAAAAAAAATGTAAACTTTAATACATATAATAAATTAAAATTTGTAAGAATAAAGGAAGCAAAATTCTACAATATTGTTTTTTTTTTTTTGTTAACTTCACTAAAATTAGAAATACCACGACACAACGTTACGCTTTGATTGTCAAAAGAAGACTGAATTTTTTGGTAGTATTGCGTTTCTGTAGTGACATCTATATGCAATCCATTTAAACTAATACGGCTAGATTTTGATATGTAAGCTAAATTAAAAAAAATTATAAGGGGCAAAACAGTATATAGTATGAAAATTGATTCAATAGAACATTAATTGAATTGAAATTGAATTCATATTGATTATGTTTCATTCAAATTGAATTCATTGATTTATAAACTAAAAAACCCTTTCATATGTATCAATCGATTGTACTTATCAATGAAAGTAAAAAAATATGGTTCAAACAAGCTCAACTGACGACGGCGCGACGGACGCAACGGACAATAAACGCATAAGAATTTTCGATCGAGCAAACTCGACGGTTGAGATGGACTACATATTCTTCAATGACAGTTTATAAACAATTTTTTTTTGTAAACAAAACTATGTACTTATACTTTAAATTAATTTTTCACAACTTATAATTCACTAAAAAAATTTTTGGAATGTTAAATAAATTTATTTTAATTCAAAATTTTGAAAAGTACCTATTTTCTATCCGTCGTGCCCGTCAAAAGTTGAAATCGATTGAACTTTTGCGTCTTGCGTCCTTCGTGTCTTTGCTAACTTTCATATATTCCTATACATTTCAACTTTTTTTCGACATTTGAATCCGTTTCCGTTGCGTCCGTCGCGTCGAGCTTGTTTTTGAGGGGTTACAGTTTAATGCGATATATCGAACGAAAAATCAAACTATCGCATTTTAATTCGATTTTTCTACACAACGAATGAAAAGTTGTATTGATATTATGTGAATGAACTTTTACAAATTATATTAGCAAAATAAGAATGTGCCATAGTATTAACATCATATTGAAAGTAAAAAGCCTGTCATTAAACTCTGATCTCTTTTCGTCGTCAAATATTTCCAGGATGGGAAAAGACGATTAATTTATTTTTATTAAAATTGACTTTAAGCACATAAATAGAATAATTTTGTTTTATATGGTTTGAAAGATACCGTTAGTAACCAAAACGTCAGACATTCCGGCTATTTGTAGTTTTCACTTACTCCAAATTGCCGAGATCGAAGTCGAAACAATTTTGCAATAACATGTTTTATAAAGTTTTAAATTTTTAAAAAATTCAAAATTTCTAGAATTGGACAAAAATGTTACAGAAAATTGTCAAATTTAATTTTAATGTTTCTATAAATATCAAATCTATTGACATTTCATTTCAGGAAATATCAATTCAATTTCGTTAAAGTATATAATACGATATCTATAATTACGATAAAATATTCTATTACTTGGAGAGAACTACATATTTAACTTTCATTAATTTCGCTATATATTATATTATGTACATAGAATTGATATAAATTCGAACTTTTCGAAATTGAAAATCACGAATGTTTTTTATCTATTAAATATATATTGTATTGTGCACTTATAAGATCCACATTGGAATATAAGCTCAATGGTCTCCATCGTGCACAAATGACAGAAATAAATGTTTACTTCCATATCGTTTTATTATCAATTTATTTTAAATTTTTTAACTCTTCAAACGAAATAATCGTCTTAGCTGAAGCAGCGTTGTGATCTTTATAATACAAATTCTCTGTTTCATTCGAATTGTTATATGAGTGGCTACAAACCTTCAAAGCGGTCACTTTTCTTTAAGCAACTAATATAACTTCTCATTCTTGTATAGATAACTTAATCTGATAATGTAAGCCACCTTTAATATTAATTTATATAAAATATTATATTCGAATTCGAATTGTAATTATTTTTGGTAAGCAGCAAAGCAATATAATAGTTCAGAGCAGTCTACAAAATAAAGTTTTTTTTGTCGCATTTTGTGTTTTCTAAAAATGCAAATCCGCGAAAAAAAATAGTTCGAAATCCGTATCCGGTGTCCTTTGTAAACGATCAGAAATAGTATTGTACGTGGTACGTCTCTTGATATTTGGATGAAATGTCGACTTTATTGAATAATTCTTCAACATCATTTCAAAGCCGATCTAGGGGCAATAGGTTTATTTAGGTTTATTTGATGACTGTACTATATAAAGCAGTGTAGAACATATAAAAATATACATCTATATATTTATTATTATTGCCGTTTAGAAAGAAGCATGAAAAATGAAATATAAATATATCACTATCTCCATTAGTTTGGCGAAAGCACTTAAGTAATTTCAAATTGGTTATTGTGGGGTGTCGAGTACGTGTGTTAATGAAATATTTCATACCACGAAACGATTGTGCAGAATTTTTACCTCACACAATACGGAAACATAATAAAAAAATAAAAATATCAATTTGAAATGGACAAGTAAACACAAAATAATAACGTTGCAATTATTTGTGTGATAAGGTTTACTAACTCACAAATTTTGGATACCTGCTCATAATAAATTCATAATAACTTGTTCATTATAAATAATTTTAAACCGCTGTTGTTCTTTTAGTGTATACAATAGCGTATACAAACAAATTTGGTGTAGACGGTTTTATAAGATCTGTCAAATGCTAAATTATTAGTTACTTTTCTTATATCTATTACGTGAAGTTCTGTTTGGCTTTGGAATTAAAATAAAATTCGGTAGGTTAGTGTAACATGTACTGTTTTACCAACAATGAGGTTGTGTGTTCAACACTTTATATATGGAATTAATTTTATATTGTCTACGTCTACGTGTTAACTATTTTCTAGATCTAGACTATTGTTTATACAAAAAAAGTCGACGCGTAGGCAATGATGTTCTACATAATGTTAGAACCAGAATGACGCGGCAAGCTGTCGCGTCGCGTTTGACAACAACGCTTCAAAAGTAGAATGTATAGGCATATATGAAATTGCCCACAATGTAGCGTTGCGTTGATGCGGCAATTTTGCCGCGACGCTTGAGTAGACCTACTTTCTACTTTTGCCGCTTGCCGCGTATAAATTTTAATTTCGAATGTGTCAATAAATTTATTTATTAAAATTTTTTAAATTCAATCATTTCAATTAATATTGTTTACAATTATTTTAATTTATAATGACACAATATCCATAGATATTAGAATTTATTTAATTTTTTCCATTAAATAAATTGTTTACAATTTTTTCAATGTGGTTTGAAAAAAACTCATTGCGTCGCTTTTGACTTTATACGCTTCAAAATTCGAAATTTCAAAAGCGACGCGACATTTTGCCGCGTCATTCTGGGTCAGGCATAACGAAGTCTACGTCGCACAAAACTGTATTTAAACTATGAAAACAAAATATCACATCAAAATTCATTGTTTTTTTTTTTAATATATATTTTAAATATACATTATATTAGTTTAGATAATAACTATTATATAGGCAATATTTGTTTCAAAAACTTGAAAAACAAAAATAATTGTTTACTGTTTGTTTGTAAAAAGAAAATTTCAATATTCTGCGATTCAAAGACAAAAAACTATAAAAATGTAGCATTATAAAATTCAGAATTTTCTCTCGAGAAACGAAATCATCATTAATTAAACAATTTTCTGAACGCACGATCGATTGCAGCGCCAATCTTAAAAATTCGTGCTTTCTCTGTACATATTCTGATTGTGATGTTTTTATTCAATACAAAAATGAAATTAAATGATTATCGAAACGAGATAATTCTCCAATCTCTAATTTTTTTACTGAAATTTTTAGTTTGTCGGTGGAACTGAAACAGAATAGTCGTTGATGTTTTATATCATATGTGAAGTGTAAATTTTTTATATTTATTTTCCTGAAACGTACTTCGAAGGAAAAAAAGAAATCGAGAAATTAAAAAAAATCGAAAAAAGATTTATATAGTCAAACTATTATATATATATACGTTTTTTTAATTATAAAACAAGTGTCCATTTTTTTATTATTAATTTCTTGAAAAGAAGAAATTCAAAATAAAACTATTAATATTATTAAAAATTATTTTCACACCAAAAATAAAAAAAAAAAGTCAAATCAATTTTGAGGAGCACTAAAAGAAAAGAAAAGAAATACTTTTGTCCCATCTTTATTGCAAAAGTGTTTGTGTTTAATTTGCGCGAAAGTGAAATCCATATATAAAAAAAAATCAATTGTGAATGTGTGTGTGTGTATATTTTGTTAGCAATATAATTTTAATTTTGTTCTTGTTCCAATTCCAAATACAAAAAAAAAATATTTATATTTCATTTAAATTAAACAGAAGAGAATTTTCAAATCACTAAAATATGAAATGTCAAAAAATATTGTGAGAGAATAAAAATGGCGGTGGAATCGTGAAATATTTTTGTCATATTCAACAATGAATTGTTTTTTTTGTACCATATTTTTATTGTTGGTAAATAAAAATATAGAAAATAGAATCATTTTTTAAATATTTCTATTTTCCTATTCAAAAATTCATGTTTACAGAAAATTTTATGATGAGTTTTTCCAGCCAAGATATTTAAAAAAAAAATATTGTGCGCCAGGAAATGAAACCATATTTTTTTTCATTCCTCATCGTTTGTCAACATTTTATCAATATAAATATATATACATCAATAAATAAATAATTTTTTTTTACTCATTATACAATTATACTCACTCAAGTAAAATAATAATAAATAAATAAAAAAAAAAAAAAAATAATGAAATATATGAAAACGCAATTAAATTTTAATTTTCTGAAATTGGAAATAAATAAATTACAAGAATTTTTTTTAAAAAAACAATTTCATTATTTTAGATGAAATCAATTCAAATTTAAATAAAAAAATAAAGTTTCATAAAAAAAAAAATATTGTAAATATACTCAGTGACGTGACGGAATGGATAGAAAATGTCATCATAAAAATTTCTTTTTTTTTTTGTGGGAAAAAAATTTCTGAATTCTATATCACAGCAGGAGACTATAGTTTTTTTTTTTTTTTGTAAATTTCATTTTATTTTTTTCATTTACAGGAATATAGAACGATAAAAACAATGATAATAAATTGACAATTATTCTGATTATAAAAACAAAAATTCTAAATTGCAATATAAAAATAAGAATATTAAGTAAAAATAAATTAAGTAAAATACAATTTAATATTAAGAAGCAAAAAAAAAAACCAAAGAAGAATATCAATTTTTCGGAGGTTTTGAAGGCTTGGTTTAAATATAAATGGTTTCTACTTTTATTGGTCTCCTTGGTAAGTTTATGAACTCAAAATATTTATAATTTAATATAATTTTAGTCCGTAATATAAATATTAACAACAAATGAAATCTACTTATTAATCATTTATATTAGAATATGGAAGTCTCCTAAAAGATAATTTAAAACTAGCTTTTACATAAATTTTTATCTATTGTGAAGTAAGATTTGTAATTAATTTTATGTGGTCATTAAATGTAAATATTAAATTTTAAATATGATTAATTAATTTTTTTTTGTAAAAACAAACCGTCTAATTAGATTCTTTATCATATCAAATAAGTAGTTTCTTCATCCTATCTAAGGGTTTGATCATTAGTATATAAAATGGTACCTAAACCCTTACACACCAACCAACGGTGTAAATTTTAACAAATATAGGGGTAGGGGATAAATTTGACAAATAAATATTAAAAAAGCAAAAAAATATTAAAACTGGTTTAGATTAATAACTTATTAGGTTTAGATATTAATTTAATTTAAAATAGTTTAATTACTCAATTTCAGTTACATACAACATGTTTTCAAATGTAACAAAAAACTTGTTTACAACTTAAATAACTACATATCCTTAATTTTTTAGACTCGTTGAATTAGCACGTACAATTTGTCAAAATAATGCATTTCCATCTAGTAAGAGTATTTTTAAGGGTCACCATTTTGATATTAGTATGTATTTAGTGGTTTATGTAGCTTAGACGTGGAAATAAGCGAAAATTGAATTATTCTTAATTTTTTTTTTATAATTCGTCGTTTTCATAAATAAATATTGAAATACTTTCCAATTATAATTTCCCTTTTACAATTTTCACAAGTTGTACGAGTTAGTTTCGATTTTTTTTTAGTTTAGCTATGTTTATTAATAGTTCTAAAATTACATTCATTAAAACAATAATTTTTAAATATTCTTTACTTTATTTTACAGACATTCAATCATGGTGGGAGATACCGTGTATAGCCCATTTTTGCTCATTGTTTAGTTCAGCATTTAATTTGCCAGATATTGATATAGAAGTAAATTTTTGTAATTTCAATTTCAATAATAAATCACAATTTCGTCTTTTTTTTTTTTTTTTTTAGGATTTTGAAGCAGCACTTTTAACAGATGGTACAGAGGATACAGTCGGTCTCCTACCAGAATTAATTGTACAATTATTAAAAGGATGTGATAGAATTAAAAAAAATAAAAATGATATTACAACTAGTAATTATCAAATGTTTTTAAGGCGTTTTTTTCGTTACAAATGCCGTCAACATAACATTGAAAATTATTTTGATACAGATACTGATTTTCAAACATTACCAGTTCGTAATAAATTATTAATATTACATTCATTATGTCATTTTCGTTTAGAATCTGATGATGTTATACAAAAATTTAATAATTTAGAAGCAGATAGTTTACGTGTTGAACCATTAGGATATGATTCTAAAAATTCTGGTTATTGGTATTTTTTTGGTACACGATTATATCGTGAAGATCATATAAATAATAATAATAATAATAATGCTGATGATGATATTAATACAGTATGGCAAGTAATATGTTTTACTGAAGAGGATTGGCAAAATTTAGCAACAAAATTTAAAAATTCAAGAAATAAAAAAGAACGTGCCTTGCTTGATATATTAGTTGACAATTTTCTACCAAAATTACCTCATTTATTTCGTGAAAAAGAAAAACTTAGACGTAGAAAGTAAGTGTAGTAAATTTTTGTATTTATTACAGAATTTTAAATAATTTTCATTTTAAATTGATAAATTTTATATAATTTATATAAAGTTTTTTAAAATTTTAATGTTTCCAATTAGATTAGAATATTTAATAATGAAAATTATATTAAAAAGATAAAAATAAAATCATATTAATTGAATACTTATAAATAAATTATTATTTTTTAGATTATTTCAAGCTCGGAATTCAGCTCGTATTCATTCAATTGCTGAAATCAAACAAAAAGAATTAAATGAACGACAGCAAATAATTGAAAATATTGAACAGGAACGTCAAAAATTTGAAGCACTTAATAAAACTTCGAAAAGACGACGGTTAGCTAGATTCTAAAAAAAAAAAAAAACCTAGAAAATTTTAAAAATAATTATTAAGAACATTAAAAAAAACACAACAAAAAAAAAGAAATATTCATCGATATTTTTTTTATGCTTTACAAACATTATGGTTATTTGTTAAATATTTCAATGAAAATATGATTTAATTTTGTTTATTGAATATTTTATATAAATAATTTTTACACAAATAATCAGTTTGCTAAAAAAATTAATAATTTCGAATATTCTATTATGCTTTATGTGTTTTAATTTCAATTTTAAATTAATTTTTTTTTCTTGTGCTCACAAAACAAAAATCTCCAAAAATCATCAAAATTAATTGACACACAACTAAACAAAAATAAATTTGGCTTAAATAAAATCGTATTACGATTTTCCTACGAAAAACTAAATATCAACAATGTATGTATGCATGATTTTATTTAATTTCGAAAATTCATTTTTTTTTTTTTTAATTTTAATTTGCATTTGAATTTTCTATTTATTTACGTTTTATGCATTTTAAAATATTGTTAGCATGCTGCTTAATTTAATTAAAATTAAGATAAAACTAACAATTCTATTGTCAATTTGAAAAATGATCAAACTAAATTCGAAGAAATGAATATTGTTATGAAGTCTCGTTAAACTTTTCTTTTTTTAATTATATCTAATTTATTTTTTATTCGACAAAAATTATTATTTTGAATTTTCTCTTAATTTAAAACCAAAAAAAAAAAAACAATTTTCAAAATTTTAATAAATTTTTTTTATTTATATTGTTTTTTTTTTTTCTTTCTTTCATAAATTAAGGGAACTGAAAAATTGACGAATGGAAATCATCATGAAATATAAAATATAGGTATTTTTCAATTGAAAATTATGCAAAAAAAAAAAAAAAAAAACAGTTTTTTTTTAAATTGCACGTTCTGAAAAGTTTTTTTTTGTTCATTTATTTATATTTGACTTCATCAATATATTAAAATTTAAGAAAAATATAGTTTATACTTTATTAAATGTTTGATCATTTTTATTAATTTAAAATATATTTTTTCGGCTATGGGAATTTTTGCTAACAACTAACAAAGACAGAATTTATTTGAGTAAATATTTAAATAACAATTTTTGTAAAAATAGTAAAATAAGATTATTGTTATAAATATAATATAAATTTTCGCTTAAATTTGGTATGTATATAAATTAAAATTGTATTATCAAGAGTATTTGATTAATTGGCCGAAAGCACAATTGATAGAATGTAATTTGACCGAATTGATTGAATGTACAATTAATCGAAACATAATTTCCAGTATATAGAATTACTCTATGTTAAATTAAAAAAAAATATATTAGTACCAAATCCAAAATGAATTTATGCTCATTTTCCAGTGAATTTATCTTCAGCCAATTCCGTTTATTTACTTATATTCAGTAAATTTACCTTCAATTGTGTGTTCATTTTAATTGTAAATTCGATCAATGAGTGGAAAATTATTGTTATCAAGAGCTTTTGTTGATATTTAAATTTTTTTCGTTAAATTTAATTTTGGTGAAATTCCATTTATATTATTCTAATAATAAAAAACAATAAGTTTAACAAATAGAAGAAAAAAAAAAACATTTAATTTTTTGTTTGCATTTTTTTTAATATCATATTTTAATTTTTTAACAGCATTTATTTATTAACTATTATATATAAAATTGATATTTTAAGAATATTTTCAAATTTTTTTTACACATTTTAACACATTATCATTTTACTACAATTAATATATATTTAAGAAAATTTCGGTTTTGTATTGAAATATTAATTTTATTTTAATTTAGTTTATGGTATTTTCTTTTCACGCATAAAGTGTGGGCACTATACATAATCCACAGTGTAGTTGTAGTGTATAGAAAAAAATGTCAGCGGTAGAATGAAGATTTTCAATAAGTGTTCGATCACTACAGTTTCATTTTTAGTCAGAATACAGTTTTCATTAATTTTATTTAAAAATTATTCATTTTTTTAAATTCTTATAATTAATAAAATTTCAATGATTTTCAATTATAACACACTATTTTGTATTCTCAATTTCTTAAGTGTAAAAAACACATATTTTACTCGTCACTGTATTCAGTTGTGGTGTGTATGTCAAAAGAACCATTTTTTTCATTTGATAAAGTGTAGTGTTTTCGAAATTGTTGACATTTTTATGTGAAAAGAAAATACTATTAATAACCACGTAATTCTTTTTTTGTTTAAAAAAAAAAATCCATTTGAATAAACAAATTAAATTTTTTTTTTTTTCAAGATCACAATCAACATCTACAGCTAGTGGAATATCAACATATGCCAGTTCAATTCGGCCATCAATAAATTCTAGTGATTTTTTATATAAACGTGAGAAATTTTGTTTATCACCAGGTTTATGTGGTGGTTCAGTATCAACACCACCACCTACATCACAGCTACCAACTATAAATCAACAATTATTTCCACCAACACCATCTCAATCACCAGTACCATTATCACAAAATAGTCACAAAACTAATAGTACAGATTATAGTGATAATAACGACGAAGATTACGTCGACGACGAAGAAGAAGCAAATCAGGAACAAAAAAATATTTATAAATCTGATGGTATTGGTTATAATAATTTAATTAATGAAAATCAAAATAATCATAATTTAATTGATGATAAATTGCAAAGTACAAATGATATACAAGATATTTTATTAATAAATAATAATAATAATAAAATTAATCATAATTCAACACAAATTTTAAATATATTACCAACATTATCAATAGAACATAATGTTAATACAAGAAAATTAATTTGTACACCTGAAGAAACTGAAAATAATAATAAATTAAATATAAATAATTCTAAAAATAATAATAATGATGATACAATATCTATAAGTTCTATTGAAGAAGAAGAAGAAGATAAAGAAAACTTTATATTTTATAAACGTTCAAATACATCAGATACAACAACTACAACAGAAGACAGTAGTTGTTGTAGTAGTAGTAGTTTATCAGATCAAGGAGATATTATAGTGAATAAAAATATAACAACAAATAAAACTAATAAAAATAATAATAAATTAGGTAAAAATAAAAATTTACAATTAAAAATTGTTGATGGTGAAAATATAATGGCACCAACTACAAATATGAAATTACCAGGTCGTCAAACAAATAATTCATTATCATCATTAAGTGGAAACATATTTTTACCACCATTTGATGGTACCAGTAAAGTAATAAAAAGTGAAATTGCAGGAAAAACAACTAATAGTAAAAAAGAAAAATCATCGAATATAACATTATCAGTCACAACAACTAATCCAAGTATGGCAGGATCTTCTTCTAATCAGGATGGTACCGGCAACAATTCGGGCAGTAATAAGAAGAAAAAATCAAAATCAAATGAAATGTAAGTTCAATAATTTTATAATATAATATGAATATTTTTTTTGAATTTCAAATATATTTTTGTATTTTGTATATATTATGTATTAAAGTTGCTTATTTTTTATTATTATTATTTTGCATGTAACAACTAATTTTGTATATTATCTATTGTAAATTAAAAGAATTATTGTTTATTTATTTTTTATATTTTGTAAAACAAAAACAAATAAAGCTTACTAAATAAATTTTATTGGATTAAAATAATTTTTAAAGCTGATTTTATTATTAAAGGCTAACTCCAATAGACAATAATTGGTAATGATTTTTTTTATTGAAAAAAATGGAAAGAAATTACATGAAAAAATTATAAAATGAGAAAATTTATAGAAAAGGTGTTCCGAAATTCTATAAAGTCAATTCTATTTTTCATCTTTTTCTCTAAAAAAAATTATTACACTTTTTAAGAAGTCTTGTGGAGAAGATTCTTTAAAATTATCGTAATAATTTATTTTGAAAATATTTATTTTGTTATCCTTCCTTAATAATCTATTAGAATTTTATATTATTTTTACCATAAACTTTTCTGTTGTATTCATTAAACATTATTATATTTTTCTAAATGCCTACATTGATTTCCACTTTTTTTAATATGTAATTACAATTTTTTTTTAAAAAAAAAACTAATAATTCTCTTATTTTATACATTTAACCCTAAAATAAATTGCACGTGGATATCAACTTTACCAATTAACTAAAAAAAAAACATTGCAAAAAAAACTAAAAAATCATAAAAACATTGAACGGCACGATTCACATTTCAATAATGAACCACCAATTAACCCGAAATTTCTATTTGTGTGTGTGTACAAAATTATTTTTTTTGTAAATATATGTAAAAAAAAAAAAAATCATTGGAATATGGTTTATTAGTGCTGCTGTTGCTATTAAGAAAACTTCTGTATTGTCAACGGTAGCACTAACTACTACTAGCAATAATTGTTTTTCACTACAACCAAATCAACAAACACAAAATCCATTTCTTAGTTTTACTGAAACCGATGAAGTTCTACAAATTGGTATGCATAAAGTTTTAGTACATGTTAAAAATCATCGTGATGCTTGGCCATTTATGGATCCAGTTGATGAAGAAATTGCACCAAGATATTATTCTATAATTCGAAGGTATATAAAATATTTTCGATTTTTTTTATTTATTAATAAATTATTATAATTGCTTTTTTTTTTTGTAGACCAATGGATTTACTAAAAATGGAAGACAAACTTGATAATGGAGAATATAAGAAATTTAGTGAATTTCGTAATGATTTTAAATTAATTGTAAATAATTGTCGTTTATATAATGGACAAAATAATGGTAAGAAATTTATTTTTATTTTTAATATTCTAATCATAAGTAGCAAGTAGTGTGAAAAATCATTACAGTCCAAGAAAAAAAAACGTATGAAATTAGTTATAGTTGATACGAAATTTTATTGGTTATCAATTGAAAAAATATTTATAGTTAAATATTAAAATTAGATGGTTAAAATTAACTGATATTTCAAAAGAAAGCGATTCAAATATAGTTAGGACAAAATCAGTCTGTGAATATAAGTTGTCATATCTTTCCTATTGTATACAAATATTATTTAGGGGATTAGATAAGTGGAGAATACTGAAAAACAAATTATTATACGTCGAATATTTGTAAATCCAATTTAATTTAAACTTTTCGGAAAGTTTTAAGAATTCTTTTTTAATGGTCTTTTTCTACTGATTATTTTAATTTGTTATTTTAAAACCGGTCAAAATATATAATGATATTTTAAATCATAAATAATTTTTTTTTGTATGATAGCTATTGACATTTACTAATTATTTTCTTTTCAATTTTCCAGAATATACCGAAATGGTAAATAATCTACAAGATGCTTTTGATAAAGCTACAAAAAAATACTTTGATCATTATTCTGATGAAGATGATGAAACAAATTTAGGCTATTTAGATACAAAATTAAATGTTTTTCGTGAAAAACTATATAATAAATCATCATCTACAATTTTACCACAATCAGATGATGAAAATAATGATATTATTGATAATGAATCCGATATATCAGCAGCAACAAAAATTGAACAACAAAAAATTAAAGATAAATATAAAGAAAATACTTCGGGTAAACATTACAAGCATAATAATGAAAAAATTCGAAATGACAATGATGATGATGTTGTTGATGAAGCAAATGAAATCAATGATGATATTGATGAAGTACAAAATAATGATTTCAAAACAAATAAAAGAAAACGTAAAGATAAAGATAAACGACGTAAGAAAAAATTTAAATTAGATGGAACAACACAAAATGATTTTATTGATAATAATAATGATAATTGTAAAGAAATTACTGATGATGAACATCAGCACGATGATAAATTTAATACAAATATAAATGAAAATTACAAAAATCGTTCTTTTGAAAATAATACTGTTAAATTGAATGAAATAGAAGAAATTGTTGTTAAAACGAAAAATAAAAAATCTAAAAAAAATATTGAAATAGAAATGCCGCCAGTAGTAATGAAGAAATCATCTTCGTCAATTACTAAAAAAATATCAAAGAAAAAAAATGAAACCAAAACAAAAGATATTAAAAATAAAAATAAGTTAAATGAAATAACAAAATCAAAAAATAATGAAGATATTGATGATATTATTACTAAAGTTAATAATGTTGATGATATAATTATAGAGACAAAAGATAATAAAAAATTAAAAACAAAAAATACAAATAAAAATATAAATAAAAATTCTAAATCCAAATTCACAACAAATAAAAAATTTTCCGATAATGAAAATGATGATGTTATTAGGGACCAAGAAGATCACAATTATTCTAGTTCAGATGATAATAATAGTTTTAATTCAAATAAAAAATTAAATTCAAAACGTCGTCGATCTTCTATAAATTCATCATCAATTTTATCATCTAGTCAGAAAACTAATGAAACTAGTAGTAAAATTAAGAAAATTGAAAAAGAAAATCAACAACAAACAACAAAATCTAAAAAAGATAAACGTAATAGTGGAACTAGTAATAATAGTATAAAGGACAGTAGTAAAAAATCATCTATAATTAGTCAAGACGATATTGTTGTGGCAGTGCCGCATAATAATAAAAAAAAGAAAAATTCAAATAAAAATTATAAAATACAACATGATGATGATAATAATATTACTGAAATTATACAATCAAAATCAAAACGACAAAATAATAATAAAAATAAAAATCATGAAAATATTAGTAAACATAATTATAATAAGAATAATGAATCTGATGATGATAATAAATCAATTATTGATGATCATGGTAGTAACAGAAGTGATTCAGAAAATGATAGTTTAATGTCATTATCATCACGTTCACCATCTCGAATATTTAAAGTTGATTTGCATAAAAAATATGCCAAAAGTGCCTCATTAGTTGATGATAATGATGATTTTGTTAAAATAAATGAAAAACAAGAAAATTCATTTAAAAAATCAACAACAAAATTGAATAATAATAATAGTAAATCATTAAAAAATAATAAAAACATTAATGACGATAATGACGATCATCATTCAATTATTTCAAACCAAAGTATAATTGGTAGAAGTTTAAGTCCATCTATTGAAAAGCAACAGCCACAAAATATGAAATCATCACCATCAACAATAATACAGGGTAAAATAACAAATAGTAATAAAAATTCATCAACCAAAAAGAAATCGAAAATAATTAAAAATAAATCGAAATCAATTAAAAATAATAATATACAACAAAATGACGATAAATCATCGAATTCTAATAAATCATTATTGCCAATTAATTCATCAATTTCATCATCTAATTCGTCACTAAATAATAATAAAGAGACTGAAATTCATGAAAAATCAACAAATAATCTAAATGGTCCGGAATTAGAAACATCATCATCACATTCATTATTATTTTTAGATAAATATGATCTTATTAAACAACGTCGTAATCGGGCTAATAATGCAGCATCAACACCTGAAGAAAAATGGAATCAAATTGTTAAAGATGCTGCCGAAAAAAATAAAGATAATAAAAAGAATTCAATATCACCAAATAGTGGTAAAAATGGTAGCGGTGCCAATAATACATCATCTAATAAAGATAAAAATCAAAAGCTGAAAGAAACTATTGCAAAATTAAAAGCCAAAAATGAAAAAAGTAAAGAACGTTCAGTGTTAATTGATGAAATATTTGGTGTTAAACCTACACAAGAAATACGTGATGAAAAAACTATATTTGAAAAATTACGTGAAACTTGTTCGGATACAGCAAATAATAAAACTACTGTTTCGAATGCTACAGCCATTATTAAATCAACAAATAGTAATAAAAAATCAATAAATACAGATGGCAGTGTTAAAACAAAAACTACAAAATCATCAAAAAAAACTGAAATAAAAGAAATACAAAGTAAAACAATTACTAATAAAAAGAAAATAACAAAACAAAATGATAAAAAAGCACTAACTCCTCGTAAACAAACAACACAAATAACGAATCCACCAGTTACAAATGCTACTGTTCCAACTACTAGTACTAAGAAAAAATCATCACAATCAAATAATAAAACTAATATGGAAGCTTTAGAACTTGAAACAGAACAAACCTTAAAGGATATTAATCGTTGGCTAGAACATACACCAAGATTTTCTGAATTTAGTTCAGCTAGTAATTCTCCATCTAGATATAATTTATTAGATGATTTTGATGCAGTTGCTGCAAAATTAGATCCAAATGATTTTCGTCGTCCGGTATCACAAGCTGTTGCGGCTGCGGCTGAAGCTGCTGCAGCGGCTACAACATCATCAAATACATTAATTGCTACAGCTCCGTCAACAAAAGCAAATAACAATGAACCGAAATTAGTACCGGAAACTTTTAAAGAAATTTCATCAACACATTCAGCTGTTACTACAACTGCTGTTGGAATTGCATCTAATTCTTCAAAATCACCATCTCTAGATGAAACAAAATTAACTGTAGACAATTTACCATCATCAACGAATGTTTCGAATAAAATGAACATCACAGCAGTAGCAGCAGCAGCAAAAGAAGAATTATCACAATCTTCATCAAATGCTACTATTAATTCAAGTTCCAATCAATCATCAATATCAACAATACCATCAACCGTCAATACTGCAAGTACAACAGCAGTAAAACCAACAAAAGAACCTAGTGTTACACAACTTCTACCTCATCCGCCACCACCTCCACCACATATAAAATCACAATTACAAAAGGAAGCAAAACGTAAAACGTTAAAAGAAAAATTAACTGGCCAAGCAAATACACGTCGTAAGGATAGTGTAAGAACAATGGATCGTTTTCAACCAGGTAAATCAAAAGGAAATTTATTAAGTAATACAAATCATAGTAAATCCGGTGGTACCGGTGGTGGTAATGGTGGTAATGATGAAACATTTCCAATAGGCAGTGCTGTTGTATTAAAATTAAAAGAAGTTAAAAATTCTCTAGTTGTTAAAACTGATGAAAGTGCACCGAAGTTAAGTTTAGGTAGTGTTTTAGATACTGAAGATTTTGGTCTCGGTCAATTACATAATTTTGGTGATGTAATTTCATGTGGTGAATTAAAAATTAGCGATGCAATAACATCTGGTGATGAAAATGATGATAAGAAAAAAATTGATAATTTAACAGTATCATCATCGTCGCCATCAGATTGTGGCAGTAAAGATACAATAACATTGAGTGATGATAAACTAAAATGTGATGATTTGAAGGATATGCCAAATGCGAAAAATGAAAATGAATCTGAAACGGGAAAATCAGAAATAAAAATTGAAACAAAATCAACAACATCAGCAACACCAAATTTAAGTGCATGGTTTAAAGCATTTGGTGCACCAAAGAAAACTAAAAAACAAGAAGAAGAAGAAGCGACAGCAGCTGCAGCCAAAAAAAATGAAAATTCAGAGACAATTAGTACTGAAGAAATTTTAAAATCATCTGTACCATTGTCATCTTTAACATCTACAATAGAGCATAATAATTCTAGTACATTTAATACATTAAAATCACCGGTGCAATCAACAAATGAAAATTTTTCATTACCAGCGCCACGTCAAAGAAAGGTAAACTTAAAATTATATCAATAATCTTTAAATGATTTTTTTTTTAAAAAAAATATATTTTTGTATAATTTTTAGGCAAGTACTGGCAGTACAATATCCGAAAGATCATCATTCAGTCAGGATCCTGATAGTCCACGGATCGGTATTGATGATCGTTTTGGTGCATATCCTGGACCATATACATCACCGATTGGTGCTTCACCAATAATGGTATCACCAAAACCGGATGAAATTGTCAAACCGACATCACCATATCCACTTAACGGTGCAATTAAAGTTGGTTTCTATCAAGATACAATCACTAAAAGTTCACCAGAAAAAAGTTGTAGTCCAAGAGAATTACCATCTCCAGCTTATCCACAATATTCTCAACATATTTATACATCAAATACATCACCAAATGTTACTACTGATTTGACAACAACATCAAATACAACACCAGTTACAACAAGTCCATATGGTGGTGCTGATGGGGGCGGTAGTAGTAATAGTAGTAGTACAAATAATAATACAGGTTGTTATAATCCATCTGTTGATCCAAATAAAACACCAACTGGATCTAGTACAATTTATTCGCCAACATCACCCGTAACACCAGCAACACCAAATTTATATGAACAGTACAAACAACCACATTCACAAGAATCGGAATATAATTCATCCATGAGCCCAAGTACAAATCCAAATTCGCCTTATCAACAACCACAAAGTTCACCGTATCAACATCATCCAAATTCACCGTATCAACAAAGTAGTAATCAAAATTCACCATACCAACAGCCAAATTCACCGTATCAGGCAACACAAGTGCAATCACAACAACAAAACGTAGTAGCGTCATCAACAAATAGTCCTACTAATAATAATATTAATAATAATAACAGTAATAATCAAAGTTCATTGCCAATTTCAATTCATTCACCAGGAAATGGTAGTTCACAGACATTAGTGCAACAACAACAAACATCACAACCAAATGAACCGTCAGCGCATGTTGAAAATTTACCATACCAACAACAATCAACAAATTCACTATATCAGCAACAATCTTTACAATCACCTTATCAAAAGAATCAGACTTCACCATATCAACAACCAATTCCGACAGCACACCAAACAGTAGCAGTGCTGCCACCTCAACAACAACAACAACAACAAACGCCACTTCCAATGAATTTCGGTCAACAACAAACACTTGACGTTAATCATCAACAAAGACAGCAACAAAAACAAATATCACCAGTTGAACGACAACAATATCCAAGTGATACCCAATCACGTTACTCAAATTTACTAGAAAGTCAAACTCAACAGTATCAACATCAGCCACAACAACAACAACAACAGCAATCGTCAAGTTCAATTCGTTTACCATATGAACAGCAACAAACATCAACAGCAGATCAATGGAAATCATCACAACAAACAGCAGCAACTGTTGTTCAAGTACAAAATTCTCAAGCTATGAATTTACAACAGCAACAAAATCCAATTATGAATTCTATGAATTTACCAATGAATAATAATGTATCAGGAATGGGATCTGTTGTGGATCAACAGCAAATGCATGCAATGAATCAAATGCAACAACAAGTTGCAAAATCGTCATCTGCTATGCAATATCCTAATTATCCACAGTATACAGCACCATCAGAAAAGGACAATAATATGCATAAAAATCAAGGTAAGTAGAGTTGTTTTTTGTTTATTGCATCATTTTTAACAAACTTGAATCTGTGACTTTACATATTCAACAAGACTTGGTAATTTTTTGATAATTTGTGTCAATTAACAAAAATTTATTGAAAGTTTTTATTTTTTTCATCTTTATTGATGATATTAAACATTTTTAGTAAAGTTTTCAAGGTTTTTCTAATTTGCCACTTTCACCATTTTCAGACAATTCAAAATTGACAAATTGTTATTTTTTTTTATTAAATTATTTATAGAAATAAATAATAACCAAATGATAAGAAATATAAATTTTAATAATTTTATTTTTAGTTTATGGCAGCGATTTAACCAGTCATATGATCCATAAACAAAATCCAGCAAATATATTGAATCCATTACATATGCAACAACAACCGATACATCAACAACATCCACCAAAACGTTCTCATTCCAATGATACAACTGTGGCATCATCAACAGCATCTGCTTTAATGAATTTGGGTTATTCAGAACCGAATCCTTCCATGTCTGATCCAAAAATACTAAAACGTAGCAATAATGAACAGCAACAACAAGTTGATAAAATGTTTGATACAACTACTAGTAGTACGTCAACACTGAATAAACATCAACAAATGTTTGATAGTTTCTTAGGTTCAATGGGTAAAAATTTAGGTTTTGGTAAATCATTAGATATTTCTACAAGCAAAGCATATGAAATGTTTAATAAGGCAACTGCAATGAGTTTTCATAATAAAGATTTTACAGCTGTAAATCAAACTCGAATGCAATCTGGTAAAGATATTAATAGTGATAATAATGTTGGTAATATTGTTAATAATAATTTACAACAAAATCAACATAATATGTCGAATGTTGTTAGTCAAGGTAAATCTATTGATAATACAAATTCTGGAAATAATTCATCATATCAATCACAACAACAACAACAACAGCATTCACAAAATCAACAACATCAAGTGCCTTCAAATTTATTTAATGCAAATAATAATAATAATAATAATAGTGGTTCTGTTGCTGGTAAACATTCACAACAAAATCATACATCAAATTATACACAAAATTTATCATCACAACAAAATACAAATGAAAAAAGTCATTTAGTAATACCAAATCCTCGGCAAGATCAAATGTCAAATATTGGCCGTAATATGGATTTATCAAATTATAAAACAACTGCATTTAATAATCCATCTGTGAATAGTTCTAGTCTTCTTGATCCATTACGTAATATTAATCATGCAATGGCTATGTTGGATGATAACGGTACTATGTTAGGATTACAAAATTCATCATCATTAAGTGGTGGTAATGGCGGTTATTATGATAAAAGTATGCCGCCAGCTGCTCATATGTTTAGTAAAAATTTACCACAACAAATTTACCAAAATCCTGGACATTATGGTATGGTTAGAGATCAACAAAATCCTCCACCACCTGGAAATTATGTGCCATCATCAAGTAGTGGTGTTACAAATATGTCAACAGCGGCATTACAAATGGAACAACAACAACAACAGCAACAGCAGCAACAACAACAACAACAAATAGTTGAAACAAAACCAAAACGTGGTAAAAAGAAGAAAAATATTGCTCCACCTGTAAATGATATACAAAATAATCAGTTACAAAATTCAATGTTATCAAATAGTCATTTGCAACAACAACAACAATTGCAACAGCATCAACAACACATGTCATCACATTCAAATAGCAGTAGTAATATTTCTAATAGTAATTCTCAAAATATGCTTAATTCAAATCAAAGTTCTGTACAAGCTGCGGCAGCAGCAGCTGCAGCACATCATCAAGGTTTTCAATTATATGCTGGCCTAAAAAATGCCGCAGCTGTTGCAGCAGCATCAACATCATCAACATCAGTTGCTGGTGGTAATGGTAGCGGTATACAAACTAATAGTACAGATGTATCAGCAATTTCATTAAAAACTGCATCAGCTGCTAGTATGGTATCAGGTAGTGCATTTAATTTTGGTCCATCAGCAACTGGTCTAGGTTTACCAACTGGTATATATGATAATACTGGTTATTTAGATGAATTTCGTGGTGCACCAAATCCATATTATATGCCACCTACACACCGGGTAACACCAGATCCAACTGGTGGTGTTGCTAGTGCTGGTGTTGTTGGTACTGGTAATTTAATAATGGATAAATCAATAAATTCAAATAGTACAAATCCAAGCGGTTCATCTGCTACAGCTGCTGTTGCTGTTGCATCACCATATCATCAATTCTTATCACATCAAGCAGCAACACAGCGCAGCTCATATCCATTTATGAATTCAACACAATTAGATCCAAATTCACCACTTTATACACAATATATGCGTCCAACACCTGAAGAATTAAGAGCACGTATGATTCATGGTTTATTACCAGGTGCACCAACTGGTTATTCACAAGCTGGTTATCGACCCCCACCAACACACTTGGGTATGCCCAAACCTTATGATATGAATCGAAATCCTTGGTTCTAAAATAATCTAAATAATAATGAAAAAAAAAAAATCAAAAAATCAAAGCAAAATAATTGATTTCCAATTATTGGGAATTATTAAATACCAAAGAGATTTTATTTTTTAATTAATAATGATTGATTTTGTACAATCAAATTCAATATATTTTAAAGACTTGTAGATTATTTTGTAAATGTCTTCTACTCGTAAATTTAATTTCAAATTAAAAAAAAAAATTAACCGCCGATGATTAAAAAAAACACTTGTATTTTGTGTGCACTCATAAAAGAAATTTCTATTTGATTGTCTGTTAAATAAGTTTTTAAATAAGTTTTAAGGACCAAAAACAAAAAAAAAAATTAATATTTAACAATTTATATAAAATTAGAAAAAAATATTAAGTGTTAAAGTTAGTTTTTTTCTTTTTTTTCATACATTATAAAATTACATTTAAGAATAAAAGAGTTTAATATAAATTATATACAAATATAAATTGAAAATTAAAAATACTCAATACATAAACAAATTGTAAATTAAAAACAATTTATAAAAAAAAATAAATCAACATTCATTATGTAGAATTTTCAATTAAAATATATTTAAATTTAGGATTATGTTTTAAGTATACATTATATTAAAATTAATATATATATTTATTTTAAAGTAAATTAATGAAATGGTAACAATAATTTTAAGTGCAAAAAGTAAAAACATAAAAAATATATTTAATTTTATTTTAAAATGACTATTTTTTAGAATTAAGCTTAAGTTGTTACAATAATTATAAAATAATTACAATTTATCAATTGTGTATGAAAAAAAAACATGTTATAAATTTTAGGTGTTTCAGTTTATTTAAGATTTTTGTTTTTCGAAAAGAAATTATATTTATAAAATATAATTTTCTCATATATTTAAGGAATAAAAGTTTTATTGATGTAATATAAGTCAAATTTTCATATTTTGAAGATCTTAAAAATATATGTATTTCGTAAATATTTAAAAAATATCTTGATTTGTAATTTTTTTGTAATTAGTTTTTCAATTTAATTTTTCTTTATTAAATTTCGAGAACCATTAAAAAATTTATAATATTGAATGACCGAAAATAATTTACCGAGGTCAGTATGATTTACTTGTTAACATTCATTCGTGAGAACATTTCATCGTCAAGTCGACCGCATATCACTTAAGTTTTACTAATATGTACAATTCTTAACATCTAAGTTCGATATTTGTAAATTCAAATATTTTCACACATTTTGTTTGTCAAAATCGAGAGAAACTTAAGTGTGGGCTAAATAGTTTCGATCGGTTCAGTTTCAAATCGTTCAGTAGTTAATTATTTATAATTTTAATTAAAATTAAAATAATATGCAGTATAATATCAATTTGTGGCGGATGAGATTTCAAATTTGTATAATTTCATTTTAATTCAGTTGTACTTCTTTAATTAAATCAATGAACAATTTGATTTGTATGCTGTATGCAATAATAATTGAATCGGTGAATTCGGTCAATTCTGTATTCATTCAATTATTTGGAAACTTTAATTGAAAATAACGTTTTACCCATTACATATTTAAAGATTGCTGAAATATTATAAAACAAAAATTCTATATGAATTATTTTATATTTGTTTTTATTTTTATTGAATGTTTAAATGTGTTAAAATTATATTTAATTAAATGGTTTTTAAACAACATTAAAAATAACTCCAAAAGCATAAGTTGAGAATCTTGAAATAATAATATTAATTCTGTAAAAAAAATATTTAATAACATTTAAGGTTCTTTTAAATTCAATTTTTTTTACATTCCTTGTATTTCTTTTTAAAAATTATTAATTAATATACAAAACCAATTAAGTTTTATCTTATTGTATATTTTTTTTTGTTTTTAACCTACTTGTAAATTATTTCAAATATAAAGGAAAATTCGTTTTTGTAAATAAAAATCTGTTTCAGTAAATTAAAATATACATAAATAAATAATATATTTTAAAATAAAATTATTACATAATAAATAAATAGTGCAAAACATTATACAATTTAAACTTAGAAATTAAAATATATTCACACATAAATTAATATTAAATAATTATAAAAATAATTAAAAAAAACTAATCAAAAAATATTAAATGAACATTAAATATTAATTTAGATTAAAATTAAATATAAAATGAACTTTTTGAAAAATTAAGAAAAATTCTATTTATATATATTATAAATATTACTTAATGCAACAAATTATAAATTAGGAAATACAATCGGATTAAATCATTAACTCTAAAAAAATATAATAAATAATATTGAAAAAATAAAAAAATTATCGTATATTTAAGAGTAACGTAAAAAATTTATTAACTAGTACGAGTAAAATATTAAAAATAAAAATTTTGGAAAAAAAAATTATTTAGAAAAAAAATATATATTAGAAAATAAAAAAAAAAAAATAACAGAAAAACTAAAAAAATACAAAAAAAAAAAAAAAAAAAATCTAGAGAAATTATTATACAAAAAATGTTTATATTTTAATTTTTTTAAGTTTTAGTTTTTATGTTGAATGCAATTTTATTATTATTTCATTTTTGATGTATCAAAAACAACAAAAAAAACTTTATTAACATATTATTATAGAAAATAAAAAAAAAGGATAAAATTACAAAAAAAAGACAATATTTTTAATAATTCCAATTTCATTTATGCACTTCATTTGTAAACAGCTGCCTTCAAAAATGAGATTCGAAACTATCGACTTACGGAGATGTCATAAAATTAAAATAAACGTAAAATTACTGGAACTTATATCTTTGTACTCCATAAAACCATTAATTTAATAGAATTATAAGTATCTAGAATAGACTTTTATAGTAATTAATCGATTTAAATGAATTTGGAACATATTTGGTACCTAATGTAGTTGGTGGCTGCGTGTAAAAATTGTGGTTTTAAATTCCCGAATTATATTTCATATGTTCGACTGTACACTATACAGTAATTGTTACCCAATTTCAAATACATTTTACACTGGTTGTCATCTAGTAGGTGATCCTGATTCCTAGCCTCAGTTATATTTATATCAATATGTAATTTAATTTCCCATATATTTCGATGATTTTGAAATTACGCTAAAATTGCAATTTTGTAATATACGATCGGAATAACCGCGAAAATTTTATTATTCTAATATGTACACGTAGTACAAATATTCAGTAGTCCAAATATTAACCTAAATTTCGTAGCAATATATTAGATAACCTAAAGCAGTTAAACCATTTTTTTTTCAGTAACATTCTTACTGGAATCACCGACACTCTGTAAAGATATTGGAACAATCTGTAAAAATTTTGATGTTTTTTGGCATAATATTATTATACGATTTACAAATCTTAAAATGTCATAATCAATGCTCTTTTGTCTGAGTTTCTTAAGTGGATAGCTTGCAAATATTGCCGTAAACCATACACAATTGAAACTGTATATCTGATTATCGTTTCCAATTTGAACCAATGATCCATCACAGAATTCTACTGGATTAACGGAAAGTCGTTATGGCTTAAATAACTTTATGAATTGAGCTACCACAGAACTCTTGGTTCCTCCTAGGTACAATTACTGATCAATGATCGTACAGCATAATGGAAATTATAATGTAAATATAATTGTCTTCAATAAATGTGTACTTACTTATACGTAGTTATGGCTATTGTTGTCTACGTTACGTTTACAAATTTTGCTTTATTCTCAAGAGATTTAAAAAAGCATATACTCTTTAGTACATGTGCCAATAACACCATATGGGAAATAACTCCATCTGCAGGTGCCGGATAGATAATTCACAGGGCAATGTTTCTTAAAGGCCCTACTTATTTAAATATGAAAAGTAAGTACCCATCGATCAAAATTTTTTACAAACAGTTACCAAGCGTATAGCAATACCAAGGGTATAGCAAATTATATTCAAAATGTTGGATTAACAATGAAACATAGTAATGATTAGATGAAAAAAACCAACGAAGTTAATTTGAAATAACACTTACTTTACTTGCATATTATCTTTATAATTTATGTTGAATAGAGATCGCAGTGGGCCTTCTAAGAAAAGTGAACCATGGGTAACACAATAAATTGCCCACATGAGCTATCCGTGATTGTCCACCTAGGATGGGATAGTAATGTATTGTGAAGTTATTTCTCACTTAAGCTGTGAATTACTTTTAATTCCACTTCCTGGTGAGAATTAAACCAACTTTTTTAAATACAATGTGGAGATAATTCCACATAGTTTCAATAGTATTTAGTATAGTTTTAATATAAATTCAATAGTATAACAGTATAAATTTAATTGATTTTCCCGTGTTGATTTTTAAGTGTAATAATATTACACTTAATTTTCTTTTTGTAATTTTATGTAAAAAGGACTATAAATCTACTATATTGAGGTCCTACTATTTCAATTTTTAACTGGGAAATAATTCCATACTTATTTAATGTTCAGTGTAATTCGTTATGGAAGCCTTCACTTTTTAGTACAAATTAAAAAAACCATTCGGAAATATTATACATTGTATCAGTAATTGATTTTTTAAAAATTCAGTAATAAGTTTTATATTTACTTTTTATTGATTTATATAAGCTAAATAATTATAATTGGATTTATTTAAAGAATATTCTTTTTTGCCAAATATATTTGAAAACTAAATTTAGATTATTAAAAAAAAAATCTATTCTTTTTTAAAGTACAATTCCATCTTGAAGTTCAATCATCATATTAGCAGCTGTTTTTAATTGATCAATTTCTGATTCATTTAAATTTTGTTTAACAATATGTGTTACCCCACTTGAACCAATCACACATGGCAATGATAAAAATACATCTTTGTCAATACCATGTTCACCTAAAATCGGTACTGATAATTGTAAAACACTATGAGCATTACGTAAAATGGCACATGCAATATTCGCTACACTAAATCCAATTGCCCATGATGTATAACCTTTTAATTTTATAACATCATTTGCAGCATTAATAACATCATTATGTACTTCTTGCCAATTTTCTGGATCATCTGGTTGACCAATTTTTGGATTTATATCACATAAACGTACACCAGCAACATTTACACTAGACCAAACTGCTATAGAAGAATCACCATGTTCACCAATTATTATACCATGACATGAGTTAGGTGATATACATAAACGTTGTGATATTTGAAAACAAAATCTTGACGAATCTAAATTGGTACCGGAACCAATAACACGATGTTTCGGTAAACCAGATATTTTCCATGCAACATAAGTCATAATATCAACTGGATTTGAGACCATTAATATAATTGCGTTTGGACTACATTCAACTAATTTTGGTACAATTCCTTTAAGTATATCGGCATTACGTTGCATTAACGATAAACGGGCTTCACCTTCTTTTTGACGTACACCAGCAGTTATAATAATTAATCTTGAATTAGCTGATATTGCAAAATCTATGTTTTTATTTGTCCAGGATAAAAGATTAAAAATTGTGCTTTTATAGAAGTTAAAAAAAAAAAAATTACCACTTGAAGATGTAATTCTAGGATCATTAAGAAAACTTGAAGCATGTTGTAAATCCATCATTTCACCTTGTAGTTTATCAGCAACTACATCCACTAAACATATTTCATTGGAAACATTTTGTCCCAAAATACTTACAGCACATGCCATACCAACCATACCAATTCCAACAATTGTAATTTTATTACCACTGCCCTCAGAACAATCAGCAATTTGTTTGAAAAGTGCTTCTTTGATACCGGCTCTGGCTCCCTAAGGAATATAGTTTTTTTTAGTCTAAATATTTTATGGAAATGTTCAAATAAAAATAATATATGTAATTATCTAATATATCAGAGTAATGTGAACATTATTGGCATTATAATTATAAATACATTTCATTTTAAATCTAGGAAACATATAACTTGGTTATTTAGACAGTTCCTTTGTGGTCATAGTAAAAATTGTGATGTATCCTCAATTTCATCTTTAAGAAAAATATTTTAAAAAAATACTCAGAAAAATAGTGTCAAATCAAACATATTCATCGCATGGCTGTAAACCAACACAAAATGAAGCTATCTTCAACATCTAGCAAGTAGATATTCACATTACAAAGGTAGCAGCGAATTCGGCAATTCGACTAAACCTTAATAGAAGAAACCGAGTACCGCAGAGTAAGATCGTAGAAGTCGACGATGAGGCGGGTCATAACTTGAATATGTATATACCGATTACCTTAAGGAAGTCTTAAACTTTGTTGATCTACACAAGATGGGTCAAAAATTGAAGCTGGGTATTTTCTCTGCGAATCTAGCCATAAGTTTTATAAGCGGAGATCTCTAGTAAAAACAAAGCGAGTACCCTTGAAACCTTGAGAAACCTTGAGTACCCTTGAAGGACTACCCTTGTAATCTTACTTTATAAGTTATTCTTTGGCTAACGCAAAAACTCTTCTGCATAAAAGGACAATACGATTACAGAAAACTATTCTGGAGCACTCCGGACGAAAAGAAAACTATAATAATATTATAAATGAATAAAGGAACAGTCTGGTTATACACGGGTATTGTCCCGCGACACATACTCCTACGGAAACATGTCGCACAGTTGGAACCGATTACGGTTTCGACCAACAGAAGTTGTGAAGAGGACGAAGAACTTAACGACATCTAAACCAGTATTTCTATCGGTTTATTGTACAATTTTTCAAAATTTATTTAAATTAATAACAAGCTATTTTCAACAATTTTTGATAACAATAATTAGATTAAAGGTAAGACAAAACAAATTACAGGACACCTGGTAACTCCTAATTAAGTAAATATTATGTTTATAAAAAAATATATCTAGATAAAAATATTTTTTAATGATAGAAACATTATTGTATTAAATATAGAAATTATGACATGATAATATTATTTATTCAATTTTTTTATTTATCTATAATTTTATTTTACAAATAATATAATATTTTAATTATTCAATATTTTTTTAAAATTTTATTTATATTATAAAAGAGAAAATAATGAAATACTTTGTGTTAGTATTAGAAACTTACTTTGCTTATAGACTAATAGCTAAGCAACGAATTTACTTATTTCAGCAGTCTTGAAATTGATTAGTTAGACTTTTATGAATTCACTAAACATGAAATTGATGATATGGAAAATTTATGCGGTAGCGTATTCTAACAACTGGCTTTCAAAGAAACTAAAAGATTTTATAGTTACATCTGTTGAGGTGAAATTTTTGTACGATTATTAAATGCATGTATAGACTAGGATCAAAATAGCGTAATAGGGACACTAACACCATGCCACATCATAAATAAGATTCCTAGTAAGTGGAAATAGAATAATGATTTGTTGTGGGTGCAAAAGTGTCCATATATTGATTGTTATATGCCATTTCCTTTTTTATCTATTTAAAATACTGGAGTTTAACAAACTTTCCATTCCGCGTTTAGTGAGTTCATATATAAAGAATCTGCCTATTCATTTTCGAGATTACTGAAATAACTAAACTAAATTCGTTATTAGCTCTCCGGTTAATAGTTTAAAAATATTATTAAAAGAATCTTAAACTTTTTTTTTGGTGGTTTTTTAAATTATAAAATTTTTATTTGTGCCAAAAAAAAGAAGAAAAAAATAATAAAATTTATCAAAAATTTTATTTAATATAATTTTGTGCTTTAAGGATTTTAATATATTTAAATATAAATTTATTCTAATTATATTTAATTTATATTTACTAATAATATTAATTTAACAAAAACAAAAATTGTGTCCTATATAAATATTATTAAATAATCCATTTCAGCAACATTTAATTTTTGGGAAACTTAAAGTTAATCCCCACATTTCAAAACAATTTTCTTTTTTATTTTAATATACAATTTCCATATATAAAAAAAATATATCTCGCAGTTTTTTATTTTAATTAATTTCTAATCATTTTTCTTATCATTTTCCAATTTCCTATTAAATTTTTTTTTTATATAATAATTATATCCTTGTCCTGAGGTAGTTGTGGTTGATTAGCTAGTTATATATATTTTATTTATATTTTATTTATATTTATTAATATTTATTCATTAATTTAATATATTTTCGTACTTATAATTAATAAATCTAAGTAAATATTTAATTTTACTAAAAATTATCTAAATTTTATCTAATAAAAAAAAAAGAAATTTAAATAATTATTAGCAGATTATAGTGCAAGAATTAATTGAGTATTTATGATTTAATCATTTAATACAGTGGTTCTCAACCTTTTTAAGATCAATGTATTCTAATAATAATTCTGATAAATTCGAGCAACCATTTTTAAAAACAACCAATGACATAAAGAATTATTTTTACATTAAGCTATAAGACCGATATGTGTTCCAGGTTCCAGTGGTGCCATATTATGAAAAATTTCACATATTGTTAGGTTGTTAGGCAATAAGTTTGTGGGATTATGTAACAGTAGCTTAAACTGCATCCGTCCCTTAAAAAAAAGCAATTCTAAATTCCCTTGGGTAAAAATGACCCATATTTATGAATTTATACAAATAAATATCTTACATAAATAAGTTAGTCAGTTCATACACTGGTGACATACGATAAGTAATGCTCTAATTTGTTGTCCGGAAAGATGATTTTCACTACGATTGAAGTATTTTAAATATAAAATTATAATTCGAAGACTTTTCCTAATCTAATATAAATATTTTACACTACAAATAATATTAATAATTAAAAATATAGTACTAAGTGGGTCAATTACACCCAAGGACCCAAGGAACTTATTTTTTAATCGGTTCATCATAATTTATTCAAATTTCGTCTAATATTACTTTATCACATATTAAACAATTTTAGTGAGTCAAACATTTGCAACCTTTATATTTAGTACGATATTTGCGAGTACATTTTCTTTGGGTCAAAAATACCCGAGGGTGGATGAACGTTAAGTAACTTTCAAAAATTACTGAGTATTATACATAGAGTATTATAATGTATAATAATGAAATTAATGTAATGTAAATTTCTTGAGTTTGTTCTATAGATGTCACGGCACTGCGGTTGAGGACCACTGAATTAACAGATAAAATTTAAGTAAGTAATTTGTAAAATTTAATTAATAATCAATATTTCACTATTTAAACAAAAAAAAAAAAATGATGTTTTACAACGTTTTTTTTATGTTCAAAATCACAGAATTTTCTTGAAATTAGAAAATTTTAGCTTTGGATTTGGTCCTTCGTCTAAAATATTAATCAAAAAAAGTTTTATTTTAAAGCTTTTGAACCTATGATACGCATACATTAAAAGATTTTCAATACATTCAAAAAATTATTTCACAATTTAACCAAATTTTTGGTAAAATAATTTTCACAATTTACAACAATATTAAATATTTTTTCAATAAATTTTATTATTAATTTATATTAATTTAAAAATTATGATAAAATTTTTACTAAATATATTAAAATTTTATATTATATTTTTGTCTCTTTCTATTTATTTACAAAATTCAATTAAGAAATTTGTTATCTCTGTCTTTATATATACAATTTTATGTGCTTTTCAATCAAATAAATTTCACTCAGCCGAATTTCACCTATAATAAAAATCATAAATAATTATATAAAAATAAAACCAAAATTATAAAAATATAATAAATTTTTATTTTATATTTATTATTATTTTTAAAAGTTGCTTACAAACGACGAAAATTATAAATAAATTAAAATTAAAATATTAAATGCCATATGAAAAATTAAAATAAAATTAAATTATATAAAAACTAAAAGATTTTCAAAATTTTCATTTAAAAAAAATTAAATTAAATTTAGTTTTTTAATACTTATAATAAAAAAAAAACAGCAATGAAATATTTTTTTTTTGAAGCTTAAAAACAAAAACATTAAAAAATTGTTATATTAATTTAAAATTTAATTCCTTGCTGAACTTCATCCATAATGTCAGCTGATTTTTTTAATTGTGTAATTTCTGTTTCATTCAAAACTTGTTTGACAATATGCGTTACACCATTTGAATTCACTACACATGGCAATGATAAAAATACATCCTTATCAATACCATGTTCACCAATAACCGATGTTGATACAGCAAATACATTACATGTATTACGTAAAATTGCAGCTGCTAACGAAGCTATACTTAATCCAATTGCCCATGATGTATAACCTTTTAATTTAATCACTTCGTATGCACTATCAACAACTTGTTTATGTAAATCAAACCATTTTTCTGGATCTTCTTCTGTACCAATATTTGGATTTAATTCACGTAAACGTACACCAGCAATATTAACACCAGACCAAACTGGTACACTACTATCACCATGTTCACCAATAATCCAACCATGACATGATGTCGGTGCAACATTTAAACGTTGCGACATCAAAAAACGAAAACGTGATGAATCTAAATTAGTACCCGAACCAATAACACGATTTTTTGTTAAACCAGATAATTTCCAGGCAACATATGTCATAATATCAACTGGATTTGCTACCATTAATAAAATTGTATCTGGACTATATTCAATTAATTTTGGTATAACACCTTTCAAAATATCAGCATTACGTTGAACTAATGACAGGCGTGATTCACCTTCTTTTTGACGTACACCAGCCGTTACAATACATAAACGTGAATTAGCTGAGAGAGCATAGTCTGTATACGAAATAAATGAATAATTATATTTTGATAAATATTTAAAGGTTTCATATTTTTCTCACCAGTTCCAGCTGAGATTTTTGGATTTTTTAGAAAATTTGAACCATGCTGTAAATCCATCATTTCACCCATTAATTTATCAGCACAAACATCAATTAAACAAATATCGTGAGAGATATTTTGTGCTAATATACTAAATGCGCATGCCATACCAACTTGACCAACACCGACAATTGTTATTTTATTGCCACCGGTTGGAAGTGTTTCAGCAACTGGCGTTAAAAGTAAATCTTTTAAAGCTGACATAATTTTTTTTTTTTTTTAATTTTTTTTTCTAAAAAAAATAAATAAATTTTTTAATTTATTTTCGATTCATTTACATTTTGATTAAATTGTTGTTAAGAGTAAATTGATTTGCTTGAATTTGTCTTGTAATATTTTTAACATTCCAATTATTTGAATTTTTTTTAATAATAGATTTGACCTTTTTGAGAGTCATACTTGCAATAAATATTGTTTTTTTTTAAAAAAAATTTAAATTCATAAAAATTCCTTGGCTCACCAACGCAACAACGCTTATTTATGCAAGCCATTATTATTCAAATTATATTTAGGTAAAACGTTTAGCTCCATATCGATTTTATTTTTGTGATATTTATAATTAGATTTTGTTATTTCAAAATTGTTTGTTTTTTTTGTGTATCAAAAATGAAAGTGTTTTTATTATTTATTTATAGGATTTTTATAAGAGAATATATTTTTAGATGAATATAATAAGTGCACATGGCGTACACAGGTTGGCGAAGATTTTCTATAATTAAAGATTCAAAATTTTAAAAATTTAATATCAAAAAATGACTTACAAACAAAACACAAATTTAATTATTCGCATGTCAGAAAATTTAAAAGTAATTGACCAAATTGAACAATGCCTACTTTTTGAATTGGAGGAACCTGTAGCATTTTTTTTAATCTACTACTTAAATGTTGGTAATTTTCCAATTTATAAATATCAAATGAATAAATTTCTTTTATAGAAAATTCATAATCGTTAACTTGAATTGTAAAATCGTTTTGTACAAATTGTAAAATGGTTTACTTGAATACTTGAATTGTAAAATCGTTTATTTCAATTGTAAAATCGTTAACTTGAATTGTAAAAACGTTTTTTCAATTGTAAAATCGTTTACTTGAATTGTAAAATCGTTTTGTACAATTGTAAAATCGTTTACTTGAAATTGTAAAATCGTTTTGTACAATTGTACAATCGTTTACTTGAATTGTAAAATCATTTTTTACAATTGTAAAATCGTTTATTTCAATTGTAAAATCGTTTATTTCAATTGTAAAATCGTTTATTTCAATTGTAAAATCGTTTATTTCAATTGTAAAATCGTTTACTTGAATTGTAAAATTGTTTTTTACAATTGTAAAATCGTTAATTTGATCTGATAATGCTATATTTAAGATTCACATGTCAGAAAATTTAAAAGTAATTGACCAAAGTCTACTTTTTGAATTGGATCATTGAACGAGAAACGTGTAGCATTTATTTTGGTCAACCACCAATTTTCCAATTTATAAATATCAAATTAATAAATTTCTTTAATTTACAAAATTATATTATGTACATTCAAATAAAGGATTTCGTATTGTATCAATCCGAAGGTTTTTATATGTAAAATTCAATATAATTTAACTTAATTTTATTGAAGCTTCTATATGAGTGCATTCAACTTTCACTTTTATAGCATAAAATATAAAAAAATTTATATGTATACTAATATACGTAAAATGTCCTTCAAGCTTTCCTTTGAAAGTCAAAGTGCCGGGAAAATTATAGATATTATGCTAAAATAAAAAAATATTTTTTATGATAGAAAAATAAAGCTTTTTAAATTTTTATTAGGCGCCGGAATTTCACCCACTATATAGAAAAGATTTACAGGGTCAATTATAAAAGGACTTAAGGACATTTATATTTTATGATTAAAAATAAACAAAATTTATTTGATTTAGATAGAAAATTTAGATGATTTTAATTATTTTGTTTGATTTTCATATCGGCCTGTGACACACATACTAAATAAGAAATTTAAAATGCGGGAGTTTTGCGCATGACAAATTTTATGAAAAATGAAAAGTGCAAGTGAAAAGTTTATTGTACCCTACAAACGAGGTAATAAGTTGAATTGAAGGTCAAAGAAAATAAAAAATAAAAAATGAAGAAAATTTAAATTATAAATTGTCATTTAATAAATAGTTTTATTAAATTAAATATTTGTATTTTAATGGGAAATATTTTAATTATTTTTGTGAACCATTATTTTAAATAGAATCTAATTTGTTCAATTTTGTTATACTAATATCAATTTTCAATATAATCAATTAACATTTTAATAAAATATACTATTAAATTTAAATTTATAAATTGCTGTAATTTGTGTAAAATTACTGTCGTAGCTGAATTAAGGTAACCCCTTAAAACCAAATATTTTTTTTGATTTAATCAAATCAATTTAATTAATTCAAATCACTATGTTAAAAAATATTACAAACATATTAAAACAAAAAAATTATAATGAAAATGGAAAAATTAATAGTAAATTAAACAATGAAAAATTTCAATTTCACATTTTAAACCACGTACCACTAAATTTTAATTTAAATATTAAAAACTATTAAAAACACTTAATAAAAAAACTTTTGATTGTTTTAAGAAGACAATTTACGAACACTCAACTTTACTGTTCAATGTTTGAATTAACTCTGAATCTGAACTGAGGTTTTTGAGCAACAATATCGAAGTTTTATATAAAAATGCGAACTTATCCAAAATTATGAGGGAACTTGAAAAAAAAGCTTTCAAACACAATTTTGGTCATATTATATGATGATATACACTCAGTTACAGTGAAATTTCTCCAAGGTGACCTTTTATAATAATGTTGACTGTGAGTGTCATTTTGAGCATATGGAAAATTAAAAATATGAAATTTTATTCAAAATTGGGAAATTATAGACAGAATTCTCGTGATTACAATTAAAATTTGCTTGTAAATATATGAGGATAATTTAGTAAAAATAGTTTTAATGTTTAGATTTGGTTGACTGCCTCTGAATAATTGGATTGTTTGTATTTTGTAGTGATAGATTTGTTGACTTAAAGCTTTTGGTTTTTTTTTGTTGGTATGAGGAAGTACGATGTGTAATTGAAGTAAAACTAATCGCCGGCTGACAATACTTTTATTGTAAACGTAATTTTTCAAATTTTTGGAAATCGAATTTTTATGTTTTCTAGCTGGAGCATTAAATTTAATTAATTTTCAACTGTTTCTTTTAGATTATAGAACATATTAATAAATTTGTGTTTGCTGTAAGTGCAACTTAAATGTATTAATACTTCAGTTTCAAAAATACATTCAGTTATATTAAGTATGCTTAGTATTTATTCCCTACTATTATACCGCAAATAATTTCACACAAATTGTACTATAAAATTTAAACGTAAACGCCATGCATTGAATTATATTGCAAATAAGTTTTAATAGGTCCTTTAAATCATGGTTTTTACAACAAAAAGAAACATGCTGAATATTTCAGCAATGAAAGGAAATATCTAAGTTTCGATGAGTGCCAACGAATAAGCTGATCAGGAAACTCCAAAAAATCAACGTAACTCAAAAAAGTCGAAAATGTCGTTTACGGAATATAAATTCTAAGCCACAGTAATGTACATTAATGAACTGAACATTGTTATAATGTTGTAAAATATAATTTAGTTTTTTATCAGTTTTAATGTTAAACTAGATAAAAATATTGCGTAAATATTAATAGAATATTTAGAAATTAAAATATTGAAGCGCAGTAATAGTAAATTTCATGAATTTTTTATGACATACTAGTCATTTATTTTAGAAAAACCAGTATGACTTCATAATTAATATTATATTTTACATTTCCATGTGCTTTAATTCTAGACGTTTTCATAGTGCAGTATTATTTTGATTAGAAAATTACTCATCAATTTTGTATTGACAAATTTGCTATACAAAATTGTCAGTTTATTATAAATTTGTATTCTTTTTGTCAGCTTAAATTAACTGATTTTTCGAAATTGAGCACTAAACATAACAGAATAGTAAATATATCAGTTTCGGTTTCAAAATATTTAATTAATTTAATAAACAGAATTATAGAACCAAATAATATTTATTCGAAAATAATAATCAAAAATAATTTTAGAACGAACTTGACCATCATATACTATAATAATAAACAACCGATTCCAATAATTGGTCATTATATTAAATCATTTGATTAATTATGCATGAACTGGAGCAGCTGATTATTCAAGTTTAAGTTAATTTAGTGTTTGATTTCAAATTAAATACCGAATCAATATGTCGTGTTCAAATATCAGCCTGTCTGTCAACAAGAACAAACATATGCCACACAAAAATATTTTAAATAGTATCATATCTACAAAAAAAAAAAAAATTAGATAGTAAAATTTTGGCGGTAAAAATGAAATAAAAATGATTTTTTATTTATTTTTTTCGGAAGAAATTTTTCTGAAAAATTAACTATGAAAATAGTCTGTCTATTCAGTTACACTTTTCTTAAATAATTTAATTATTATCATGTGTTTCTGTTCTTTTTTTTGGATAATTGCCATTACGATCAAATCTGTTTATACATGAATTTCATCACGTATACGATTTTATTGCAATATTTGAAAAAGCTGCTAACTAGGGTGAACAGATAACTAGTAGTTAGGTTAGGTTCAACGGTGATTTATGTAATATACAAATTAATAAATAATAGTGCCTACCGATGTTTAGTAAAAAACACTGCCTTTTTAAAAAATTTACATCTTTCACACTAATAATGAACTCAAATTTTATTGGCACAAACTAGATCACGAACCAAACCTGTGTACCAGGTTCGTATCATTGAAATCGGAGAATAATTACTTTAGTTAATATAGCGTAGATTGTAAGAGCATTGAACATGAACTTATAATTGTGGATTTTTTCACTGACCTACAACTACTGATTTACGTATTAATCAGAAATTTTAGGATTTACCCACTAAAGCTACCGACCAACATGTACCAATGAATAAATCTGTGTACTTTTTTTTCCGTACAGGAATAAAGAATGCAGAAATTTGTGTACTTAAATAGAGAAACATAAATCACGACCCTCTTCATAAACGGGTAATTTTAGCATAAACACTCACTTAAAATAATGATCCCATCTTTGACGGGTATAACGATAAAGTTTCGATAAACCTGTGTGCCAAATTTGACAAATTTAAATTTGACGAGTGGTTCTAGGAAATGTTCTTTGCACAGGCTAATTAAGCTTACGCGAAGGGTTTATTTTATTGTATTTTCGCATTTTCGACCTTGGAAATCGAGTATTGTCCTCGACCCTTCTTAAATTTGTTTTAATGGTCGAGTACAATACAAAAATTCTAGTTATTTTAACTCCTCGTAATAAATTTTTACATATGTTTTTCATATCTACTACTAGTTTATACTTTAAATTTAAACGCATATTTTATTAGATGAGAAGGGAAATTGTATTTTTTACTAAACATTCTGAACATTCTCCGATGTTGTAAAACAGGTTATCTTTTTTTGTGAATCTTTTTAATGTTGATTTATTGTATTAAGAGAATTCCACTTCTTGAAAAAAAAAGAATGAATCATATTAAAAATATGTTTTGTTGAGAGAAAACAAATAATAATAACCGTCCGTCCGTCACACTAATTAAAAATTTCTATATTAATTCTAATGTTATTAAATAAATTTTGATTTCATATAAAAATTGTTTTTATTTGTTTTATCAATTAATTTGAACAAAAATATCAGTTTTTTTATATCTTTAATTTTAATTTTATAAATAAATAATTATTAAATAATAATAAATATTGAAATTTAAGCAAATTTAGCAAATTAGAGACAATTATTCTTTAATACAATTTGATATTTTTAATTATTTAGATAAGAGTGTATAAAATTGAAAATAAACAAATAAATTTAAATTAAATTTTAATTTTTTTAAAATGGACACTAACTAAATCAAGCTAAATGGAAATATCACTAAGGTTTTTTTGGTATATTTATTATTTATAGATATATTATATAAAAAGCTTAGCTACGAGTAGTAGATAGATATAAGTTCTCCTTCTCACTTGAACCAATCACATAAGTAGGTAATTCCCATCTGATTCAAATTTTTAATATTAATGTTTACAGAATATTAATTTTTACTATCTGGATTTCAAAAGGAAGGTAAGTTTAGTTTACTGACATATAATTGACCCCAGCACCTTCATTAATATTATGAGGTCCCCTGAAATCTTTTTGATAATTTTCAGTATGACGGATGTGTATGTACACTATAGCGTCTCCACGAAGCAATAAAATCACACCAAACTTAGCATTAAGTTTAAAACCTATTTCTCTAAAGGGAATTAAACCTATTTAAATGCATTAAATCGGAGCAAAGGGAAAAGTTGGTGGTTTATTTGCAGCCAGAATGGTAAATGGTATAAAGTTATAATCTTCGAAACGCGATGAGTTATGTAAAAATATCTAATAACCAAAAATGATTGCAGTGAAATTTCTCTACAATTTTTATAATTTTAAAATTTATACCGAAAAAGATTTACAAAAATCAATAAAAAATAATTTTATTAAAAATTTATTAAAATTATTTAAAATTTTTAATTATTTATTTAATTTATTTTCAACGTTGGTTTTAAGGATAGTACCACCGTGCTCTAAATCCTTATTAAAATGACTCTTCCCCAGTCGACTATCTTTTTACTCATTGCAGTGTGTAGAACAAACCTACGTCTCTAATTAATTGCTTTACCTGAACTTATTCATTAATTACTGATGAATTTTACAAAAAATACAAGTAAAGTTATGAAATTGAGTTAGTAAAATTTATATTTGAAAAAATGGTATAATTTTGGTTTCATTATTTAAAATAAAAATAGCTTTTAGTCAAGACAAAATTGAAAATTATTTTAAGAGCTTTTTGTATTTGTTAATAGAGGGCGTTAAAAAAGCATATCATATTATTGAAAATTATAGTTTCATCAAAATTCAGTTAATTTTTAATATATTTACTTAGTTAATTTTCACTGACTGACTTGAATTAATGTTTTATATTTCCCTGGATTTTAATTTATAGTCAAAGGTTTTAATTATAATTAATCTAAGTTAAATTTATAAATCTATTTTTTAAATATATAAAACTAAAATAAATATTTAGTGATTTTTATCAAAAGTTTTAGTATTATAAATCTTAAATTTTGTTCTATTGCCTTTTACACGCAGTACAAAATTTAATTTTAATATAAATCTTCTTTAAAAACAAAATATTTTTTTTTTATTTAACCGAAGATTATGTATTTAATTAATATTCAAATATTGCGTTTTATGTTAATTAGTCTATGTATTTGAATAAAATTTTTATACATAAAATATTTTTTCGATTTACTGATATGGAAGTTAATAAAAATTTTTGCAAAGGACACAGAAAATTATTGAAAAGGTTTTTTGAAAATTTAGCACGTTGACAGTGCTCCAATTAATTACAAAATAGATTCAACTGCTTACCTTTAGAAAAATTTGCTCAGGAACGTTTATAAAAAAATATTTGCTTTTAAGACAAACTAATGGGTATACTAGAAAAATTTCTAATAAAAATTAATCAGCCAGTTTTGAATTATGAATAACATCCGTATGAGCTATGAGGTTTGGTAAATCTACAAAATTTATCATTGGTTGCATTAAACAATTATATTCTGGCCACGGTTGTAATCGGAGAACCTGCCATGAATATGAAAATTTGTAGAAACAGCTTACGTATCCACGAAGTAAAAGTGTCAAGTGACACAGTAAAAGTGTCACTGGCGAGGAGACCAAAGAAATTGTTCGATTCAAGTACAAATTCTTCTTGCATGATAGAAGTACAAAATTAAAGATTTATCGATACTTAAAATATTGCCTTTATGAAGAATCAGATTTTTTGACAGAGAATATTTTGTTTACAATTTGGACATTCATTCGTCTTCACGTATTGATTGCTCCACATCGTTCTTAAAATCATTTGACAATTGCAATTAAAATATATATAAAATAACAATATCTACTGAGTCCTTTACAAAGTAACCAGTTTCGTAAGTAGTAGTATCAAAACTGTTACATTGTTCTACATTATTTAGGATCTGTTCTTTGGAATTCATGTGAAATATTTTTTACTATAACAACAATAATTTGAAATTAAATAAAACATTTTTTTTAATGTCGTCGTTATTATATAAATAAATATTTTTAATTTATTATATTAAAAATAAATTCGCTAGGTTTTTGCTTCAGTTATTTTTCTTCTTCATATACAAATAGAAATAAAAACTGGAAATTGTTAACTCTAGATATTTGATCCTTATCAGTAATTCTTTTTCCCATATGCATTATTAATATAGTTGTACAACAGAGCATAAGCATCCGCATATTTTATATATACATAAGATTTGTAGTTCATGCCAGTTTTCATAAAATAATTATATACAAATATATTTTTTTTTTTGTAAATATAAAACCACTTTTATTTTAGCTGCTGGTTGAATATGGATGACCAGATATACTTTGGTAAAAGTTACACTAAAAGATCCTTGGTTTTATAATTTTGTTTATAGAATTAATTGAAATATTGAAAATATTTTGCTCAGAACTAATTCAACTGTTTTGGCAGTTAAAATCCTATTATACATCTCTTGAGCATAGGGTTACCATTTCACATTTATACCATATTTAGTTTGCATCTTGTGTTTTTATGACTATGACTTTTTGATACTTATGGATTTCACTCAAACGACATTCTTGAAATACTATCGGTCCATCTTTTTGATAGTATAACCCATCAACCTCCAATTTCTTCGTTTTATTTACTACTGTAAGTGTTCTCCGTTTGTTCAATTCATAGAGATTTGTATACAGCTGGGTGTTACATTACTACTCTGCATATGATTCTATGGTTTACTAAGAAGATATGCTGTACTTGAATTGGCTATTAACTAACGATTATTATAGTTTTGATTAAAAAGCCATCTAGATATAACAATTAAAGTTTCTAGGAATTCAATTACATCTGGTTGTCCTATTTGTAGAAAAATGACTATGCCACTAATAATAATTAAAAAAGCATTTTCTTTTGAAAAGATGCTACAAAATTGCGTAATATCAACAGTTTTATGTTACCAAAATATTTAGTTTAAAATTTTGAATTTTACTCAATGAATTTATATTTAGTTTTATAAATTATAATATCTTATTTATGCTGAAATTGAATATTTTGGAATCGCTTAAATGCTAATTATTGTCAAAGTAAAAAACATTAAATATTCATGTTACTAATATTATGGTTGACTTTCAAATTGAATTTCATAGAACATATTTATTTGCATAATATTTAATTAAAATATAAATGAAATGGTGCAAGTATCTTAGAAGTGTTGATAATCTCTAGGATGCGTGTGTCTTTTAAAAATCGAATTTAAATTAAAGTAAAAGGAAAAAAAGCATATTGAATAATTGCGGAAGATTACAATCTGTATTAATGAATAAAAGATTAAATTATTTGTAACTATAAAGTAAAGTTAATATTATCGTTATCTGGGAAATTTTCTGAAAATTCTATATAGACTAATAATAAAATGTAACATGACAGTGCCATTTTATACTTGTAATATGAATAGAGCCGGCATGCAGTTCGGATAGTCTATAGTAGTAAATTCAATTTTATTTAATTTTATTGAATTATGAATTAAAATTTAATAATTTTCATTAATTAAAAAACAATTTTAAATATAATTAAATATTTATTGAATACCATATTTAAAAAAAACTAATTACATTGATGAATAGTAAATATTACCAATAATCTCAGGGGGCGATGCGAACTGAAACCAGAATTAAATCAAGAAGAAAATCAAGCAGTCCGCTGAGCATATATTCGACCCACCAATAATTTAGTATATTTTTTAATGTTATTAAATCGAAAATTCGTTATCCTTTTTCCTTTTCAAATAGTTTTATTTATAAATCTTTTTATATTCCGACTGTAAAACTTCATACCAAAAGTATATGAATTCCAACTAAATATCCGCATACTAAAAAATTCGATTTCTTCAAATAAGATAAAAATGTATAAAATAGGAACCTAGATAAACTCTATATAAACTAAAAATCATAAAATTGTATCTTATATTTACAATCTACCTAAAACAAATAGTTAACAAAAAAAAAGGTTCCTAAGGACTCGCAAAAGATTTTTATCCATTTTTTTCTTTTTTTGGAAAATAAAAAGGCTTAACCCTTGATGATTACAGGGTTTTACATTCTGATTTCGGAGATGATAAAAAAATTGAAAATCTCTATAAACACTTTGATAGTTGATTTTTGTCCATATATTGAGAAATTTTATACCTTTACCAAATATACTTCGAAAACCCAAAAAAAAAAAAACTAGAAAAAATAGAAAAAATTATACCAAATTCAATCCCTTCGGGATGTTTCTAAAAAATCTAAAACCAATTGGTAAAAGGAGTTTCCACAGATTTTCTATATATATAAATTTTCTTTTGTTTGTGCGAGGAAATCTGTTAATTTATGTAACGATCTATATAATTTTTGAAAAAAAAAAATTATCTATTTTTATAAATCTTAAAAGGAAAATAATAGAAAAAAATTCTTTTTTTTTGGTCTTGTTCACAGATCAATGTAAAATATAAATTTAAAAAAAATATTGAATGGATTTTCCTATTTTTTTTTTATATGTTGTTTAAGAAAACCCAAAAGATAAAAGATAATAATCTCGTGTTCTGGTAAAATAAGAGATTTTTTTTATATTAATCGTAGGCGATGTAACATAAGACAAAAAATGAATAAATAAAATTGGAATGTACCTTCTATTCTATAATTATTTGCAACATTTTCGTTTTGTTATTCAATTTTTATAGTAACTATAAAATATATGGGATACGTGTAAGAGATTTTTGGTAATTCATGAATTTAAATAATTAATATTAAAATAGTGAATTACCACGTTTTTTGTGTAACCAGAGCCTTTGACGCCTGATTTATTCAATGTCAATTGTGTCCATTTACAAGGAGAAAGATTATGAGATTCATTGTATAGAGCTTTTAAAATAATTATCTTATAACTACGGAATTTCGAAAGTAGTTTCATAAGTCCACATAAGATTTGCTCAATAGATGGCGTTCAATAGACTCAGAAATTATTGTTTTAGGTGTTAACCGACCTATGTCCTTAGAACAATTCCACTAGCCACAAAATAATGCCATTCCAACCATTCCACGTGAAATAATTTCACTAGAGAATATCTACTCTCGCAATTCCACTTGGTATAACGTATAACCTCACTTTAGAAATATTTAATTTAAAATTTAAATTTACATGTTCCTTTTAATTAGTGGTCCAAACTCCAAACATTTCGCAACTTGTACAAGAAATAGAAAATAATCGAGGTGAATTGGAATTTTAAATGAGTAAGTGCGAAATGAAAGAGAAATATAAGTACCTCAAAAGAAGAAATACGAAGATATGTCAGAACATATCCGGTTTAGCTAAATAACTTTATAATTATGATCCATTTGAAGGCTATTGCAGCAATATCGAGAATTAATTTAATCAAATAAAAAATTTGATTCATTAACTTATACAATTGCGCGAGCGGTATGGTTCACAAGTGAAATTATATCTAGTAGAATTGTCGGATTTAGGCTTAAAATCGTTAAATAAGTTTCTATTTCATATAATTTTCTAAGTCTACCTTGAGGTATACTGAATAGATGGCGCTCAACTAGCTTCGAAACATTGGTTATTATAAAAATTACAAATATATCAAAACTTAAATGTAAAATTATCAATCGATGTGAAATGAAAAATGATAACTATTGACTTATAATGCACATACCTTACAGTTTTAATTGGAAACTAATTCTTACATTACAATATCAAAAATACTATATAAAGTAATTAGGTACCTAAGTTCCTCAAAGGTATAAAATAATATATTTATATATATTTTTATCATTTTTAAAATTTATATTCTATTTAAAACCACATTGAATAAAAATAATAATAATATAATAAATAATTTTAAATGCTCAATAAATTTGTAATGGAGGTGTGAAAAATGATTATAGTTAAATTTTTTTTTTTACAACAACTGACATGGTGGTCCTAGTCCTCAATTTGCGTTCTAGCAAAAATTTATATTATTTACCAATGTCTCAGCTGTATTTAAAAAAAATGTTTTACACTTTAAAAAAATATATTTATATAAATATACTGGTATTATTACACAACAGAGACAAAATGCAGGTGGCCCCAGGTTAGGGTCTGCCCTCACAGAACTCAGTAGAATATTACAAATAATTTTTTTTTTAATATTATTCACCGCATTTTTATAAATTAACGAAATAAAAAATAAAAATATAAAACCTTAAGTTTTTGCGCATTGTTTGATTTGTTAAGGTGATTTTCTGACATAAATTTCGCCAATTTTTATGATCAAAATAAAATAATTCTTTTTTAAAACAGCTGCTATTAAAAAGAGGCTGGACATGTCACAGTCTGATAAACACCACATTTGACATAATAAAAAAGGGCGATAGAATGCATAATGAAAATAGTAGTTTCATTAATATTAATACAAATATTGTATATAAATTTATATTAGTAGTCCACCAATAATATTAAAGTTATAATTTTCGTAAATTGATGAAGTTTCGAGAAATTAAAGGTGGGGGCACCATATTTACATCACAATTTTTTTAACAAATATAATTTTAACAACACTTACCTTTCTTCCAGTACATTTACATTCCCTGTGAGTCATTTTTTATTAGTGAACTTCTTTAAATTTAACTCAAGAAGATACTTTTTTGGAACTGCTTGTAATTTATCTCGTAATTTTGAATTTTTAGAAATTGACAAATTTTAATTTACACTGTAATTAAAAATTAAAAAAAATATTTATTGTAATTATTTTGATTTGTTTTTATTATATAAATAATTTTATAAAGAAATATTTCGTAATTTAATTTTCATCAAAAGTTTAAGTTTCACTAATAACGTTAGTGGTGGTTTACTGTAGATTGTAGTTGCCATAATAATGGCTTTACGGTCTTTCAAATCGAGTGATAGATAAAGTCATTAAAAAGACTTTTTCTTATATGGCTTTATATTATGGGTCTTATATCGCAGTGCCTAAAAACTTCATAAATAAACTAATAAATTTATTAGTAACGAAATGGAAATTACCAGAGCCTTGTTTGACACGTGGTTATTCAATGTCAATTGTGATTCATTGTATAGAGCTTTTAAAATAATTATCATATAACTACGGAATTTCAAAAGTAGTTTCATAAGTTCACATAAGATTTGCTCAATAGATGGCGTTTAATAGACTCAGAAATTATTGTTTTCGGTGGTAACCGACATAAGATTTGCTCAATAGATGGCGTTAAATAGACTCAGAAATTATTGTTTTTTGTGGTAACCGACGTATGTCCTTAGAACAATTCCACTAGCCACAAAATAATTCCATTCCAACCATTCCACATGAAATAATTTCACTAGCGAATATCTACTCGCGCAATTCCACTTGGTATAAGTGGAAATATTAAATTAAATATTGAAATATTTAATTTAAAAATTACGTGTTTCTCAATTCGTTAAACCACTTAATTAATATTAGTGGTCAACTATTTATTATAGTGCTTTTCTAGGGGATTCTTAATGGTTTAATGGAGTAATTACTCCATTTACTTATCTGCTGTATCCGCCACTGCCTGATTATAAGTTATTTATTATAAATTTTAAAAATTAATGTAATATGTTAGAAAATGTTATATTCGTGATTATATATTTGTATATATTATTTTAAATATAAATATTATCATTGCAATATTATTTATTACAATTCTTATAAATAATGTCACTGCCGAAAGAACTGCTGGAATGTTCTTATAAAAATCCGACAATATGGAAGAAAAAAATTCATAAAATCAAATTAGAAAATCGGATAAACTAGAGTGTACATGATTATAGGCAAAACTTATGAAGAAAAATGTCTTTAAACCTCCCACACATCCTTCAATGAACATGTATTTTAGTTTTCTAATAGGATTTCTTATCTTAATTTTCGTATCATAATTTATTTGTATATGCCATTGAATTTTATATGTAATTTTTATGATTTCTTGATTGTGTTTTTTTTTTAGATCAGTTCAAAGCCAAGTGCTCCATCATCAAATGACTAACCTTTAATGATATCTTTCAAATAAATATTAAAGGAAATAAAATGTTAAATTTTGATTATAAAATAAAAAAACCATAAATTAAATGCTTAAAATCATATTTTTATGTTATTATGTGGAGTACACTGAAGAAAATTTCATTATAAAGTTGAATATTTTAGAAATGTAACAAATTGTTTTATTAGTGTTGTGTGAGAACCACATTATTAAAAATTTCTTATTCGTAGTCGTAGCCCATAATCAGAGACAAAGCAGTTCAATCTGTCAAACCATACTTATCAGGACCTTTACACTTTTTATTCACTCGATGAGTTTATAAAGTTCGTAATACAACAATTTTTTCGTTGCTGCGTAAGTTCGGTAATATTATTGAAAAACGATTATAGAATATTCCATCAAAACCAATTTTTTTTTGTTTAGATAAAGTGTCAACATCTTTGCTATTTTCCAGTGGATTTCAATTAGCTATTTTGACTATGATTTGACTATGACGAGAATATACTCGATAATATGCGAATAGGAGAGAATATACTCCATTTTCTAGATCCACCTTAGGTAAGAAACTTACCGGTAACTTCATTGAAGTTGAGGCCTCGAAAAGTGCATTATCTTGTCAGATGTTACTGTCTTATTTTCGTTCAGTTTTTTACAGATTATGACATGATTGATTGAATGGAATTCACCAATTGACTAGTGCTCCATATACACCGCTATGGATCTAGCTAATTAATTGCGGGATTACGTTGTCCGTTTTCCTCTTTACGACGGTTATGTTTAACTTAGAATTAATAGTTCTTTGGTTAAAGGCAGGAAGTGGATGTAGAGATATTTCTTTTTTACCGGGTTTATTGACAGGTTCAATAAATTATGCTTTTGTGGGAATATTGATAATTTAACTAATATTTTGGTTTCAGTATATTAAAAATTATAATTTATAAAATTAGTTAAAATATTTTTATTCTGATCTCAATTTTAAAATTAATGAAATTTTCTATTTTATTTATTTTTATTGATTTAAATCTATTTATAATAAGTTACAATTCTGTTAAAATACAATTGGTACTTTCAACTTTAAGAATCTTCTTAAAAACTATCTATATTTTAATTTCCTTAATTTTCTAGAATTTTGCGTAGGTTTATATTTGTTTTTTTTTAAGGAAATTTATTTGTCTATTATGTTTATGTTATTTGTTTTAACCTCATCTCTTATAGTTAAATCCCCTTATAAATTTTATGTTGGATTAAAAATATATTATATGTTTAAAGATTTAAATAATAAGATATTGAAATAACATTTATTTATAAACAGATAATGTTAACAGATATGAAATTATATTTGAATAGAAAAACCCACTAGAAATTTTCAATAGTTAGTTTTTTTTTTATTATATTGTAAATTATTAATAAAAGATATTTTTATGTAATTTATATTATTAACTTTGTAAGTAATTCTTGTTTTTTTTTTGTTTAGCAATTACAATTATTACAAATATACATAATGAAAAAGAAGTTTCTATGGTGTCAATGCTACAAAGATATTTTCTGTTTTGTATATTTTCACTTTTAAATTTACTTATAATTTCATTATTACAGATGAAGATTGTATAGTGTACTGATTTTGATCAGAAAATATATGGAATTCTGAACAACTTTGTAATGTGTTATGGCAAAATAGTTCTCTGATCTTAGCAAATTATACATGATATTAAAAAATTCATAAGAATACTGGGAGGTATTCGGAATTGAAAGTTTGTGTTAATTTTTTGGAGAAACTAGAGAAGATGCAATTAAGACAAATCATATAATTTTAAATAAAGGTATACTCATATTATAATAGTGGAAGTGGCATATGATTCGTGAACAACGGTTTCTTTTGACAGGAGGATGAGGATGTGTAGGACTAACTTAACGAAGTTATTGAACCAGAGCCGTTTTGTGGTAAACCAATAGGACACCAAAACCTGACTTTATGATGTAGATAAATTGAACAAGAGCATAAAATCTACTGGCGTAAACTACCAGGCCTCTCTATAGCAAAAAAACTCTATAAACATGGAAGAAATAATAACACTTAGCAAAGGGGACATAACAACCCTAAGAGGCCTCCTGACAGGACATATTCTTTTGAACTACTACCACAGTGAAATGGGTCTGGCTGATACAGACATCTGCCACCTCTGCCTAAATAACAAAGAGACGACGGAACACATCCTCTGCCACTGCGAGCCACTCGAAAAAGAAGCAGACTACATATCTTAGGCAAGTCTCCTTACGCCTGAAGAACTTGGCAATGTTGCCCCTCAAACATACTAGGTTTTTTTAAATCTATTAAATGGTAAGAGGAATAGGAGCTTTAAATGCACAATAAATCGTTAGGGTCGCAGTGCTCTCTCGCGTTCGCCTTTACAAAAAAAAAAAAAAAGTTATTAGTCCTACTAATCTTACCCATTATCTCGAAAAGTGTGAAAAGTGACATATGACAAGTATATTGAATGAAGTGATGATTTGTCACTGTCCGCCTTTCCTTTCCTTTAACAAAATTATTGAAAATGATTATTGATATTTTGTAAAGTTGTTCCGATAAGATAAAACCGATTTAATTGATATTTAATTAAGGAAGTGGCAGTCAATATGCTATAAACTGTCCTGAAATAACGCTTAAAACTAATAACGTTATACGTCAAATAATTTTTGTTATTTCTGTTTTCAAAATTTTAACACAATTAGGAAGCATGAAATATGATTTTTTTTTAAATGTTTTAGTTTTACATTGATTTGTATAGAAAAAAGGAACACGTATTATGGTATTATTGAATAAGGACACCTTATAAGTCAAAATTTCATAATTAAAAGTAAATATATTTTGAATTAATTATTGTTTTCGGTTAATCTTACGACATGGCCACTTGTACAATGATAACATCTTTTCGAAATCTATAAAATGGCTACTAATAGTTGAAATGGTTCACTCCTAATACAAATTTATTAAATTTGTTTTATGGAGTTACTTTTTTAAATTGTTATTTTTATTTAAATAAATTACGAAATGAAAATTATGATAATTATTAATATAAAATGTAATTACTTAGTGTAACTGATTAAATGATTTTGGTTCATACAATCTTGAAGTACCTTTAAAAAAAATTACTTCTAATTTAATTTTTTTAATGTTCTCTTACTATATAAAAATATCGTTATATTGATCATGATGGTTCACCAAAAAAAATTGATCAATCTGTCATATTTATAACACTTATATTAATGTACACGTATGGATTATTAATAAAAAATAACGTTCAAAATTTAATAACTATAAAAAAGGAACCGTGACGATGAAAACGAGATTGTCAAAATTTAATATTATATTTTTTTTTTAATATAATATTTTTACCTGTAACAAATATTATGAAATAAATATTTTTTTTTTATATACCTTTGGACATTACGAAAATAACTCTGCCTGGTTAAATAGATGTTCAAATCGTTCAATCTTTTTAAATCGATTTTAAGATTCCTGAATATATACTTGATCATTCAATGGATCAATGTTTTCCGTTTTTTTTTTGTGATATGTTTTTTTGTTGTTGTTGGGGTGCCGACAAGTGTTACGGTGATCATGTTCTTCAGAGATCAGAAAAACAATCAGATTAGTTCAGACTTTGTTTTGTGTAGTTTTTTTTTATATAATTTTGTTTGTGGTTTACACTCACAATCACCTAACAATCGATCAATCCTAATATGAAAAAAAAAATATTCTTGAATTCAATTCTTTTGACATGGTAAACAGGAATAAAAAAATCACAACAACGAAGAGGACGTCAACGTACTACTGCACTCTCCCTCAAATAAAAAATACACTTTTTTTAAATAAGAATCTGGTTTGACGATTCCAAGAAATTATCTTGATAATATAAAAAGTTTCAGATTATAAAATTTAGTGAAAAATATGACCTGATTTTTTTAAAGAGCACAAAAATCAGAAATTTATTTACAATTATTTTTGTTGACGAGGAAATCTTTGCCTAGACCATTAAAAGTCCTTAACTAATTAACTTTACTAAACGACAAATTAAATATTTGTGGGAATTTTAAATTTTTCCAGAAAATTGATATCTACAACAAATATCCTTACACTGAACCTGGCTAAAGGTGTCGAACTTTGTCAAAAAATTAAACCGTCTTGGGAAAGGTGCTACAGCAGAACGTGTACCAGTCATTGATCCGAGAAATGGTAACCAAATAGCTCAGTAATTTCGGTCCAGCTAAGCAAAATACAATCAACCATGGTATGCTTGCTAGCAGCGGTAGTTCTGTAAAGGGTAACCGGTACAGTCAGTTAAAACCGATAATGTCAAAACCTTGATGGTACGTAGAGTTATGTCTGCAAAGATTAAACGAAAAAAACGATTCAGCCCTTTTCATTGCGAATGGACCGAATAGTGTTTAAGTGCCGATACCTTTGTTCTGTGGAGACGCAGGGCCTTATTCAATTTAAATCATTTACAGCTAAAAAATAAATGAAATTACATACAATGTTTTTATAGGGTCACATAATTTTTTGTTTGTTTGTTAAATCAAAACGGAATTATAAATAAATGTCATAAAGGATGCAGCAACAAAGAATGGCTACATAAAAAAAATTATATAGATTCAAATGCATTGTACAATAATTCAAATTGAATTTTCTTCAAATATCCACAATTGTACACTGATACGAAATGACACCGTACAAATTTTTTTGGATACAGATTGAATTTCTTTTTTTATTTTTGTGTTTTGTGGATTTCTTGTTGGATTAAATTCACATTTTTGTCTACCCCAGGTGATTTGGTCATAACCGAAATCAAATACAAAAAAAAAAAGAATCACGGTCCATCGTCCAACAATTTTTTTACTATCCAGTGTTGAATATAACAAAGATTTTTGAAAGTCCTAAAATATTTTTTTTTTGGATTAACGCATCAACATTTTTTTTTTATGGATTCGTTTTTTTTGTGAATTGAAATTTATTTGTGATATTTAAATATTAACTAATAAAAAAAAAAGACCAAAATTTATATATCAATAATTGGGAGTAATATTTAGATGTAGCGAACTGGAGCCAGTGCTCATTTAATTGAAGGGCAAAGTAAAAATAAATTGAATTTTATTGAAAACAGAAATATTTTTTTAGGTATTTGCATATGATAAGTAAAAATATAAAACAACAAAGACAAGTTTTATTACCAATTAAATCAAGGAAATGAATAAACTTGATTATTATATGATCCAATTAATGGTTTATATGATTTTCAAGAATCAGAGGTTATATAAGTACGATAGCAAAGATTACAAAGCAACATTTTTTAAGATGAACAGGTAAGATTTCAACCAAACAGTAATTGTGTAGACCAGGCGAATACACTACGCATAATATTAATAGAATAATCAATAGTGGCGTACTGCCCTGTATCATAGATTTCAACAAGGATTTCGATATCACAGTAAATTGAGTATCACAGTAAATAATTCGAATTATCAGAGGCAGAGCGATGTACGACAATGCAGAACTCTGTACTTCATAATGGGATCATCAAAGTTTATTCTACACCAAAAAGGACACCCTTCACAATCGCTTCAACTATTCATAATCATAATGGATGACATAATGAACGAAGTTTGCGGAAGAGGAATAAGTGGAATCTTTAACGACAACTTGCAGACACTGATTATGCGGATGATATTTGTCAATATCACCGACATGCAAAATAAATTACAAGACCTCTAAAGAAAAGCATGTAGTGTTGAACTTGAGATAGATATCAAGAAAAGCAAAATAAACAATGTTAGCAAAGAGCACTCTAACCTACAAGGCCAAGTTCTAGTTTCTGCTATATAGACAGTACAGTAGCAGATGGTGGCGTAGAGACGTACACAAAAAACAATCAATTTGATCCTGTGGAGAAACTCATAACTTGACCAGACATATGAAAGTGCAACTTAACGCAATCTATTTTTCGGTAATTTGGTAACTAAAGTAACAAACTTATTATAAACTGACAAATGGTCAGGAATTATATTTTCATATAATTCTTTAATATTTGTTTTAGCTGGTAACTTCTATTTGGTAACTAGCTAGGGTGATTCTTTCGTGGTCCATATTTTTAACATTTAACATTATCACGTTATAATTATCATTTTTAATTTCTAAATATTGATATTTAATATGGATAATAATCACTTAATTTTATTTAATAAATTTAATGTTTTATAGTTAAATAATTTTTAAAAGTTGTGTGTGATTCGTGTGTGTTTCATTTTTTTCATTAATTAAAATTTTATTTCTATATTTATATATCAATAAAAAAATATACTAATTTTTATTGAAATTAATTAATTTTATTTTCTATGTAATTAAATGCCTTAAAATTATATATTTAATTGCTATATTATAAATTTTAAAAAGAACTTGCAACTGGTAGTCAATTTTAATCTACTGAATCTATCTTAAAATTGTGAAAATTCTTAAATATACACCATCGCACCCGAGCATTAAAAAAAAATTGTACATTTACAGAATCATCTTAATTTTCATTCTGGAATTGTTTAACCGAAGCTAATCTATACTAAAGAATTATTTACAACTTAATTGGCATGACTATTAGTTTTTATGACTTTTTACTAGCTTCTCATATTTGCACTATTTATTTTATATTAGCTTATAGAAAAAATTCACCATATAATAATTAAAACTATTTTTATTTATATGTTTTTTTTATTGTACAATAATGTAAAAAAAAATTGGTATATAATTTCTGAAAGATTGTGTTCATTATATTAATTGGCCAGGTCGTTAGAAAAACTCCTACTTAATTTGGTTTTTTTTTATTCTTTTACATTAATTTATAAAGATTTAAATGTTATATAGCTAAAGATATTCGACGTATATTATAGATAAAATATAAGTACATACGTTAAATTTGAAGATACGTTAAATTTTTTAAATATTTTTGCAAGTTAAATTTAATATGTTTCTGTAAGTGTGGAAGGTAAATACGAGAATAAGTTTTTCTACCATTTATATATCACTTAATTATATATATTCAATTGGAATTAATTGTGATAATTAGTTATAACTTAACTGGTAATATTTTAGTGATTCATTTTTATACATTATATTATAAGGTTGGAAATTTTAATTATTAAATTAAGTAATTAATTATAAAATGGGCAACGTTTCGTAAGGGGGTACAACGGAACGTATTTGTCTGGGTACGAGGTTTGGCTGCTTCCATTCCAAGTGATAAATTATAAGAAGTATTTTCATTTCTTGGATGAACTCTTTTACATAATCATTTAAATGTAGTCATTTATAGCATTTTCAAGAGAAATTGATATTTTTTTTACGTTGAATTGATTCCCTTCCAATTCAAATTGGTCTATTTCCAAAGTCAAATTACGTTCTCCAAGCTATAAATTAAATAATATTTATTTAAAAAAGAGATCAACATTGACTAAGCCTTAGACAAAATACCATTTTGACTAGAGAAAAGGCTAATTTGACTTGGAAATGTTATATGCTAGAAATTAGGATTTTAGATTTAACATCAAATTTGATTATAAACCACTGGTTTGGTTCTTCAACGCTGTTCCGAAGATAATTGGTGTTCCGTGATTTTGAAACGAGTGAAATTGGAAAACGAAGGCAAAATTCGTAGTAATGTCTTTTTAATGGTGATAGGTAATAAGTGAATAAGTTGTTTGTAAAAAAGCAGGGTACTCGTACTCGCTCTCGTTCTGTTCCAGTTTTCCACTTTATTATATATATAGCATTTTCAGGTCAAATTCGTCGTTTTCTATATCAAAATTCGTTTTTTTTTTCATTTCAAATACTAGATAGAAAAAAGACGAAAAAAAAAAAACGAATTTGATATAGAAAAAGACTAATTTGATCTGTACATGTCATTATGCGAATTTGTATTTTCGTCATTAACTTAACGAAAAAATCGACAAAGACTTAGTATAAAAGAGGAAATTAGAGTAGATATTTTTCATATTAATACGATCTGCAAAACTCCATTTCCATTGCAATTATTACTAAGCTATTTTTAAATATGCTATATAACTTCAGTTTTCATTCAATTCTAGTTATTAAGTTTGTTGTTATCTTAAATTTTAGACAATTTATTTGTTATAATTTAAGATATTTTCTTATACAATAGTATTTAATAATTCGATTCAATAATGTTCAGTTTTGATGTACCAGTAAATTTTTATATAACTTAAGTATTTCGCGAATCCAAAAAGGTTAAGAAGCTATCAAATCTTTAATCCATCAATAAAAAAATCATCAAAATTGAGTAGACCTATAAAATTTATACGTCAATGATGTTGATTATATTTTTTTTCAAATTTTATTTAATTATTACATAATATTTTAAAATTAAATTTACTTATCTTTTCAAAAGTTTACTCTCAGTTTACAAATAATATAAATTACAAATTTAAAAAAAAAAAATAACAACTTTTACCATTCAAGTTAATACAATCCCGTCCACTATCATAAAATCAAATAATTTTTATTTACAAAAAAAAAAAGGATATTATAATAAAAAAATCGCGTGTTAAAAATCATTTATCAAATCAACAATTTTTTAAGGTGAACATTTCAATTATTATTTTTACAAAAATCGTAATATTTCTATATAGACGTGAATTATACATCGTATTGGTACACAATATTTTTTGACCAAGCACGAGTAAATTACTAAAGTCAATTACAATGGAATTGAATATTGATTGGATAGTTTTAAAAATGTTCTCTAAAGATTTCACATGCTATGCGCCATAATTTCAAAAAACTCGATTTTAAATTTAATTTTAAATAAATTTGTTTATATATAAAAATAATAACAATTTTATTTTTTTTAACTTGCGCTTACTTAATTACCAACTATTAACATTTACCTAAGCTAACAAATCAAATTTATAGTCATAATAAAATTTGATAGGAAAAAATAAAAATCATTTTTATGTCACCGGCAAAAATTTCAAATTTTTAACTAGAAATCTCTAGTTATGTTTTGTAATTGGGAAAAGTTGATGTAACTAGTTTTTGAGTATAAACATTGTTTATATATTTATAATGGTAATATATGACACAGAACGAAGTCTGGGCAAGACAATTTAAAGACCCTGATTATGAGGTTGATATTTCTTTTAACTAGAAAATTAAATAGTTTATAACTAGAAAATTTTAGTTATGTTTTGTAATTGGGAAAATTACCATGAACTATTTTTGAATATAAACATTTTAATTATCATGTAAATTTAACTATATAAACGTAATTAAAGTTAATACTTGAATTTACTTACTGACTTATAGAAACTAATTCCAAAATTGAACTATATAATAACTAGAATTTTTTGTTCTAGTTAATTTCAATTTCAATGTTCGTGTTTTTGTCAGTAACATATTTTTTTATATATAGATTTGTAATAATAATCATATAAATATCGGCTTTTGTTTATACTTGCAATTATTGGTGCCAATAACACTAAATCAAAAATCACTTTTACCTTTAAGATATTTTCATTTTCAAAAATTTGCACACGCAAGAAATTAAATATAATTTTTGTTGTTTTTGTATTTGGCTATGCTATTTTTATATATTAAATATTTTAAGCGTCTCACGTTCAGAAACTTGGTTACATTGAGATTGAAAATTGCGGGTAACACAATATTTTGTGGTATTTTGTGCGATCGAAACGTACCACTTAATTAAACTTTAAATATTGTTGATAACCGAACCTGATCTAAAATGTAATAAATCAATAATTTTTTTTTTATATATTAACGAATTAGTTGCAGAAATATATGCGAATTACAAGTTTTATATTGATTTAGAGTTATGATTAATATTATGATTTTTTTAGAGGAATTTTTTTGAAATAGCCAACAAGTTTATAATGTAGTAAGATTTAGTCTACAATGTTAGGTACTAGGTACAAAATGACAGTAAGTAATAAATATTTTAATATGGAATGACAAATAATTCTCGAAACAAAAAATACGAAAACTTTTTGAAAACTATAATAAAATTAATTAAATTAAACTAAATAAATTTAAGAAAAATTATTTATCTGAGCTTGGAGATTCTGATAAAAATAAATGACAAATGATCAAAATTAGATTGATAAAACATTTTCATGTCATTTTAGGTGCTTTACGATCCTAAGAGTTGCTTTAAGATCCTATTTCTTCCTTCCCTTCATACTTTTGTTATAAATTAATTGATTCATTGATAAACTATGTAAATTTTTTACATTTCAAATTATCGTAAACATTTTTTAATTGGATGCAACATTTTTTTACTAGCATTAATTCTCACCTTAACTACAATTTTGTCATTTCATATTAAGTATTCAGAATCGGTTTTTCGAATAGATTAGTCTTTTTAATGTTTTTTAATGTTAGTCGCTGGTTCTGCAGATGAAATTAAAGTTAATTCAACTTTGGTAGTTACTTGCTAGAAAACCTTAAAAACATGGGTAAATTGAAGCCATCTAAATTGATATTGATATTACGTTCATTAAAGAATGACAAATGACAAAATGACTTTTTCAGAAAATACTAGTATGGACATTTTGTCATTTATCATTGTCAAAATTTGAGTTTGACAAAAAAACATAATTAAAGTTAACTCAACTTTGGTAGTTACTTGCTAGAAAGCCTTAAAGTCGCGGTTATACTGAAGGCATCTAAAGTGATTGAATTCATTAAAGAAGTAGGACGGATCGACATGCTGTAATTATAATGCGGCGTTCGACTAGAAGGTACAAAAGACTCAAGTTTCGAATGACGAATGACAATTTTTTTGCCAAATTGTCAAATTTTGTCAATGACAAATGACAAAATGTCTTTTTTTTTTTTAAATGCCCATACAAGTATTTTCTGGAAAAAAGTCATTTTGTCATTTGTCATTTGTCATTGTTAATTTGCTTATCAGAATCGAGGCTTTGGTAATACTTTTTTTTAAAAATTTACTCAAATATTGTTGCAACTGATAATTTTGAAACTTTATTTTCATTTAATTAATTTCTTACAACTTACGATATTTCAATACAATACGTTACGTAATAATTATATTTGGTAAAGAATTACATTCAATTATATAAAATTAACGAATATTTTAATCAACAATTTAAAATTTCTAACTAGAAGTTTAATATCAATAAAATTTAATTGATTATAATCTTTTTAACCATTCATTAATAATTAATTTTTCATGTTGAGAAAACTAAATTACATAGAAGAAGTACGTATTGCTACCCAACATTAAGTTGAGGCCCGGTTTATAAAAGTCTAGGCTTAATCAAATCACCATTATAACTATAAAAATTAAATAAATATTTAATAATTTTTTATTTTATTTTCATTAATTTGTAATTTCAATTTAATAATAAATATGAATTTTTTAGCCAGCGGGCAATATTAACAAAACAGTTGCTAACTTTGTAGCATAAATTGTATCTTATGGATATATATATCGAGTTGCAAATATTGCAATTCATTTTTATATGATATATTGCAAATATCTTTAAAAAAAATCAATTTTTTTTTATAATGTCATGGAGTTTATAGAGATAATACTCATATTAAAAAACTGGTATTTCATATTTTTTTAATTTATAACTTTGATTATTATTAAAGTCAAATTTAGTTATATACTTAGATTGATTCGCATGATTAGAAATTTAAGAATTTAATAATTTAATAACTGAAAAAAAAATTATTAATAGTTTAGTAGTTTTTTTTTTGAATATGGTGTTTTGTTACCACAGGGATAATAATTATGACAAAATATTAGTTGTTTTACAGTATTTTATATAATAAAAAATCTCGTTAAAATGTGGTAACATTTTTATGTTTTTTAAGAACACTCCTTTTATTTTCAACATAAATTATGATTTTTAAATAATATTTATTATTACTTTATAGTTTATATTGTTTTTATAGATTTTATTGACTGTAGAGTTTTTTAATGGGGTGGTTTTTTTTTATAAATATTGTTTTTTATTGATTTCAAAAAATTTTATTACCAAAAATTTTTGGAAATAAATTTTATGCTGTATAATTTATAAATTTATGAGTTTTTTGAGATGCTTGATTAAATTATTATTGAATAATATTAAGACAAACAGTTGCAATTTCAGAAGTTATGAAGTTATTGAACTATTGTTTAAAAATTTGATTATTTTTTAAATTGAATTTATTTCAATTATTATTATTTAATAATTTTTAATTATTTGGAAATATTAAATTATTTATTTAATAGAAATATTTTGTAAATTTTGTGCAATGGTTTATAATCGTAATTGAAAATGATTAGCAATATTTAAAGTTATACTATACTGTACAAATTAAGTAAGTCATGTGGCATTAAGTTATACGGAAATATGAATTAATTATTTTTCTAAATGAATTTACATATACGAAAAAATAAACGTCTTTATTTTATTTGATATAATTAAAATAGATTAAGCTCAAAACGTGTGTAACCTTCAGCTTCCATCTGCAACAAGTTATAATTTACTTATTAAATTATAATTGATTTGGTCCGCATTCTTGATTACAAGCACATAAAGCTCTCCAGTTATTATAATATAGCTTGTTTGTAAATGTGTTGACAAGTTCGTCAAGTTGTAATTAAAACGAATTAAGCCTAAAAAGTGTTTACCCTTCAACTTCTGGCTGCTGCTATCTAATTGCAAGTTGCTTTTTACTTATTAAATTATGAATGATTTAGTCCTGATTCTTGACTAGAAGCGCATAAAGCTACCCATACATTATATATTTTGTTTGTAAATGTGTTGATAAGTTGGTCAAGTTTGTTTATGTTCCAGTTTAAAACCATGTTGTATAATGCATGGGCAGCATAAGAAATAACAATTTTTATTCCTCTGGATGGGTTCGGCGCCTAAAATTCGCATAAATTTAGTGATTTTTCAGCCACAAATATATAACATAAGAAAATGTTGAAATACATATTTTTTTATAGATATTCTTATAAAATTATTTCTGCCAATACTAAACAATTTCAATAAATAAATATTTATTTATTGAACAACGAATATTTTTTTTTTCTAACCAATATACAAATCCGCATTTATGTCAAAAATTTTTGCACGTTTTACTACAAATTTATTGAACATAATTTTTACTTTCATTTTACATTAAAGCCATTAAACCTATCAAAAAAATTGTATATAATTTTATTTCCTAAAACCTAAAACATTATTTTGTGTATGTACAGATAATTGCAATCAAATCTCATATATCGGGGAACAGTCATCTTCATAAATTTCCATCTGACAAGGTGGTTCATTTAAGTTCAACAATGAATTTTTTTGTGTTCATGAAACATAACATGATGTTGTACATAGACAATCTGACAATACGATCAAATTGGAATAAACTAAAACTCTAATTTAAAATTTATGATATTTAGAAAATTATATACCAACATATTTTTGTTGGTATTTGATGGAAAATTTTATGATTATTTACTTAGTGCAAAAATTGTGCAATGAACATTAAAGTAAATATTGTAAAATAATTTAAATCATAAATTTTTTGTAAATTTAGTTTGAATTTTTCAATTATGAAAATGACAAAATCAAAAATTATATTTAATATGTTTGAACTGAAACAGAGTTAATTAACTGATAAATGGCCTCTGAACTGATATATAAATTTTTATGAATATTTAAATGGGAGATAAGTTTAATGCTGTCAAAAGAAAAAGAGTTAAAAAAATGAAATTATATGAAATACTGTATGCCAATATCGTACAAGTTGAATTGATTTCTACTTTGACAGCTTCGTTACGGCGTAAAGTCGATGAGAGACTATTTCCATCAACTTTAAAATTGTAACTTAATAGATCAGACTATAATTTTAGTGATGAAGATATGATCCTGTAGGAACTTATAGACAACTTTGCATCCAAAATTATAGCCATTTTGTCATATGACATAACACATAACTATCTGCAATTTATTAACTTTCTAGTACGAAACGAAAGCTTTGGCATATCATTTTTATAAAAAATTCCAAAAAAAAAAACTCAAGCTTATCAGGCTATTGTACTGCTTTAATACCATAAAATAAAATAATAAAACTTTTAAACCTAATCTGTTGGATCAGTCTTGCAAAGTATATTTGTGAATTACATAACTGGCTTCACTGCAGGCGGCTATTATCTTTTGAACTAAATTTTTATTGAATGGCGTTTCTTTTATTTTTTTTGCAATATAGAAGAACTTTTTTATTATATTTCCAAACTATCAAAATATTTCAAATAAATGAACGATTTTCCACGTCATTTTGAAGATCAATATACAATTGACTTTTACCCGATGTGAAGCTTCTCCAAGGAAATTAGATTTATGTGATAACTTTTTATTTACATTAAAAGTTATTTATTTAAAAAATTAACTGATTTTTGGTTAAATACGATACGATTCACTATTTTCATTAGTTCATTTACGATGGAGAAATAAATATGAAATTTATTACATGATTGAATCTCATGAGATCATTTCAAATTTACGATACAAAATAGTTTTTGTATATAAAAACTTTTATGTTCCTGCTGGTAGGATTAATTTAAGTAAATTTATAACTTTATGTTCAAAATGATTTTTGATGAAAGTGAAAGTTTTCGTAATCAGACCAAAATAAACAGCAGATTACAGAAGTTTGTATATTATTATGGCATTTATATAATTTTAAATTTTTAGTAGAACAAGTTTTTAACTGATATGTCCGAATTGTTTAGTGATACAGAGCAAAGTAAATATTGAATTAATGAAATATCGGAAGCTTAACTAGATTTTTGGATCAGATCTAGATTTTATTATATAATTTAATTAGCCCTAGTAAATATATTAGATATGGTCCCGTATTGGTAGTGTACTATACTGTGATGCATTACGTCGCGGATTCAATTTCAGACCGATGCATCGATGTCGCTCTTAGTTGACGAACCTTTAAAGTAAGTACCAGGAATCTAATTGCGATTTTGACGGTTGAGATCATTTGCTGACAACCAATATTACACTATATAGATTTTAAGTTTGACCAAACATATTCAATTGTATTTAACATTGGAGTATATGGTGCGAGTCTTAGTAGCTGATTATTATGAAATTCTTCTTCTAGGAATACTTCCTCAATGGCAGCATGACATGGTGCATTATCAATCACCATTACAATTGAAGTTCTATATATATATTTTGAGCATTCCGAAGACATCGACGCATGAATTATGAATTGTATTAATAAATTTTCAATAAATATATTTTAAATTAACTGGAATAAATTATTTATTTTTTATTCCCAGTGTGAAATTGTTAAGTCTCAATTTGAAATTGTTTATTCCCATTTTGAAATTTTTAAGTTCCAATTTGAAATTGTTTAGTCCCAATTTGAAGTTGTAAAGGTATAGTTTTCTGCAATTAAAAGTTTCTTCACTAAAAAGTAATTTATAGTTCGGAATTTTTACAAAAATAGTGCACCTATCTTGGAATTTCTATCATTGAGGAGGCCAATACTCTATATAGGCTCTAGTGCTATCGGAAGAAATTTATTTAGTTATCCGAAAATTTGCTTTTGTACGATAGTGTACATTATTTATTTATTTTGTAATTAAACTTAATATTTACAACAGGTATAAAGATAATAATTACGATAAACGTGATAACAGAAATAATTTAACAGAAATAATTTAATTTTCTAGCAATATATAATTTATACTAACAAAAATAGTTTAGTTCTATCTTCCGAGATTTAATGTACTATTTACAAAATGTTATTCAGTTCAAATTTATACAAAATTAAAATTTGAATGTGTCAAATTTAGTATTTAATAAACTAAATAATCAAATTAAATTTTAATAAATAAAAAAAATGTATGAATTTCATATCTAAATGTCCTATTGCAATGTAAAGGTTTAAATAAACTTGATAAATGAAAAATTAATTTCTTTTAAGGAATATTGAAAGGTTACAATCTAAATCTTCAGATACTGCACAAACGATTTCATCTTTTCGACAAACTTTGTCCCAATATTCAACAGCATTTAAGAACGCAATGGAATTGTCGACATTTTATTAGTATTTTTCGGAATTCATGGATTGGTATAAATTCAATATTTTTGGAAGTACCACTTTTAGTGGATACTGCTCCAGAAGGATGGCGATTACCATCATTTCTTACGATTGTAATACAAATCGGTAACATTGGTCCAATTTCGTGCACTTTATTACAGAAATTTCGTGGTAGTAGTATTTCTGATGCTAATATTATTTATTGTGGTCAATTAATTGGAACTATATCATCATTAATATTAGCCTTTGTTTATCAAAAGACTACAACTATTGGAAGTACTGAATACAGTTTGCCATTATTAATTTTAGTATTTTTCTTAGCAATTGTAGCTTGTACTAGTTCAGTATTATTTATGCCATATATGGGACGATTTAAAGAAATATATTTGGTTACATATTTAATTGGTGAAGGTGTTAGTGGATTAGTACCGAGTATTGTGGCATTAATACAAGGTGTTGGTGGCAGTACAGAATGTATACTAATAAATGGAACAAATCCGCCAGAATATGAGCCATTTAAACCATCACCAAATTTTAGTACAATGGAATTTTTCATTTTTGTATTTTCGGTAATGTTGTGCAGTCTATTGGCATTTGTATTGTTGGAAAAATTACCACTTTGTAAACAAGAATATGCAGAAAATGTTAAAATTGGATATGGCAACACTTATGAGTATATTGAAGCAAAAGAAAATGTTACTCCTAATGAAGTTGTTAATCGTTTACCTGATAAAAGTTTTAACCAAATTCTAATTCTTTTGGCAATAATTACATTTATTGGAAACGGAATTTTACCAAGCATTCAATCATTTTCTTGTATGCCGTATGGCAATAATGTTTATCATTTAACAGTTTCATTAACATTAATTGCTAACCCAGTTTCTTGTTTGTTGGCAATGTTCGTGCCTCATTCATCAATTCGTTTGATTTTAAGTTTGATTGCATGTTTCTGTATAACCGCCTCATATATTACAGCTATGGCATTAATGAGTCCGTATCCTCCTATGGTTGGATCGAATTTCGGTGGTGTTCTTATAGTAAGTTCATTTTACAATATCTAATTTTCATTCAAAACTAAATTAAATGTGTCTTTTCATCATAAATAAGACCAGACTTGTGATGGAAAGAAATAAGAAATTTGTTGAATGGAACATTTTGTTTTACTATCATTTGAAAGCTATCAATTATTTTTCCATATTTTTTGGTAGATTTTAATTTGGACGATTCATATTAGTATTTTTAGTTACATCAAACTTTGCATTACTACTTTAATGCGAGCACAAGGTGGGAATTCTCTTGTTTGGACTGGTGGAATTGCTCAAGCCGGTACAGCTGCTGGTTCTATATTTATTTTTATTATAGTTAATTTGACAAAATTATTTACTTCTGCTGCACAATGTTAAAATACATTTTATTTTAATAAAAATGATTTAATTTATATTAAAAATTTATTTTATATTATTTTACATTTTAGGTTGGTCTGATCTTGGGTTTGTGAAAAAAGCTGATTTTCTGCTTACTATCGTAAAAATGTATAATTTTTTTTAAGATTCTTAAGAAAAACTTGAATTATTCGCAACCTATAAAATTTTATGGAAGAAAATATTTGTTTATAAATATTAATCACTTTATATTAAATGTCTATTGAATTGATACCCAAGATCGAATTGGATTGACAATTTACCAAACAAAATCACTAAATGATTTGCATATTATATTCTACAGTATTTTATGTGATTATAAAATTACATATGATCTTGATTTACTTATAGATATTGTAGAGAACAAGAAAATAAATATTGAAAAATTATTTTCAAGCTCAATGTAATGTTTATTTTAAATAATGTAAATAATTCGTCAAGTGTGTAAGGATTATTGGCTGTAATGCCTTTCTAAAAATGTGAAATCTTCATTTGCGATAAATTTTATTTAGAAATCTCGAGTGAAGAATAAATTTCATGTTGGTAGTTGCATTTACATTTATTTCTTGTTTTTATTCAATGGATTGACAATCATGATCATAAATGATGAAAGTAAGATTATTATTGAATTTAAATTATAGTATGCAACTTTTAAATATAGCATAATAGAAAATTTAAATAATTTATTTTTGGTATGACAATTTATCGAAATAAACCTTACATTGTAAATGATCTGTCAAAAAATTATGTTAACTAATTAAAATTAACAATAAATTTGCTATAGAATTCATGAATTTGTTTTGTAAAATTAATTTAAAGAAATTTTTAATGTAATTATTTCAGTTTGTTACCAAATTCGAAGCATTCAATATTTCATTAATTTTCTTTTAATTATTACTAATTCAAAAATATAATCAAAACATTTCTGAATTCTCTCTATATTTATATAACAAAAAACAATAAACTTATAAATCCTAATTATTTTAATATATAGAATTATTGGTGGTAAGGTAAGTAGGATATTAACATAAAAATAAGTAAAATTTTACAACTTTAAACTTTGTTGTGTTTCCGAATCTTATCAGGAAAACTGATATCTTAAAATTAGCTTGATATACGATTGCGCACATGAATTCTTTTATTTGATATTAAAAACTCAATATTTATAATTATATATTTTGCTGATTAAGTAAATAAAAAGCTACTTAAATTTGATAATATACGAAATATTTTTTTAACAAAATAGTTTAGTTTTGTTCAAACTTGACAGTTTCAATGAACTGTTTTAAATTGTGATTTAATAAAATTTGAAGTGTTAAATTCGTATCTAATCTAATAAGTTATTCTCTGTCAGAATTTGCTGTATAGTTTCAAACTTTTAAATAATATAAATGAAAAAATAAACAAAACACAAATAATAAATGACACTAAAGAATTAACTAACTGTTACGTTTGACGTATACAAAATAGTGAAATTGTGTGAATAATGAAATTCAAAATTTAGATAAGAAGAGCTTTCTTTTGTGTAAATTAGATAAGAAGAACTTTATTCTTATTAAAACTCAGAAAAGCTTTATTGTGAATAAATTTATGATTACTTTTTTTTTTAATTAACTGAACAATTGTAATAATATAGGGGAATAACCCATTATTCGAAATAAATTTTCTTAATTGACTCACTCACAACACAATCTAATAATGTAAGTTTAGTTTATACTTTAATTATTTTTGCTTGTTTCCATAAAAAAAACACCGAATTTATTTTAAGGAATAACGAACAATCTCAACCAGTTGTTTCTGCACCAACGACTTCATCTTTTCGACAGACTTTGTCCCAATATATAACAGCATTTAAGAATCGCAATGGAATTGTAGACATTTTGTTAATATTTTTCGGAATTGGTTCATGGATTGGTATAAATTCAACATTTTTACAAGTACCACTTTTAGTGGATACAGCTCCAGAAGGATGGCGACTACCATCCTTTATTACAATTGCAATACAAATCGGTAACATTGGTCCAATTTCGTACACTTTATTACAGAAATTTTCTGGTAATAGTATTTCCGATGCCAGTATGATTTATTGTGTTAAATTGATTGGAGCTGTATCGTCATTATTAATGGCGTTTTTGTATCAAATAACTACAACTATTGGAAATACTGAATACAGTTTGCCATTATTAATTTTAGTATTTTTCTTAGCAATTGTAGCTTGTACTAGTTCAGTATTATTTATGCCATATATGGGACGATTTAAAGAAATATATTTGGTTACATATTTAATTGGTGAAGGTGTTAGTGGACTAGTACCGAGTATTGTGGCATTAATACAAGGTGTTGGTGGCAGTACAGAATGTATACTAATAAATGGAACAAATCCACCAGAATATGAGCCATTTAAACCATCACCAAATTTTAGTACAATGGAATTTTTTATTTTTGTATTTTCGGTAATGTTGTGCAGTCTATTGGCATTTGTATTGTTGGAAAAATTACCACTTTGTAAACAAGAATATGCAGAAAATGTTAAAATTGGATATGGTAACACTTATGAATATATTGAAGTAAAACAAAATGTTAATGCTAATGAAGTTGTTAACCGTTTACCTGTTAAAAGTTTTAAGCAAATTCTAATTCTTTTGGCAATAATTTCATTTATTGGAAACGGAATTTTACCAAGCATTCAATCATTTTCTTGTATGCCTTATGGCAATAATGTTTATCATTTAACAGTTTCATTAACATTAATTGCTAACCCAGTTTCTTGTTTGTTGGCAATGTTCCTACCTCAATCATCAATTCGTTTGATTTTAAGTTTGATTGGATGTTTCTGCATAACCGCCTCATATATTACAGCTATGGCATTAATGAGTCCGTATCCTCCTATGGTTGGATCGAATTCCGGTGGTGTACTCATAGTAAGTTAATTTTACAATGTCTAATTTACATTCAACACTAAATTAAATATGTCTTTTCATCACAAAAACAAACAGACTTTCGGTGTTTATGTGAAGGAAAGAAATAAGAATTTTTTTGAATGGAAGATTTTGTTTTACTATCATTTGAAAGCTATTAATTATTTTTTCATATTTTTTGGCTAGATTTTTATTTGGACGATTCATATTAGTATTTTTAGTTACATCAAACTTTGCATTACTACTTTAATGCGAGCACAAGGTGGGAATTCACTTGTTTGGACTGGTGGAATTGCTCAAGCCGGTACAGCTGCTGGTTCTATATTTATTTTTATTATAGTTAATTTAACAAAATTATTTACTTCTGCCGCACAATGTTAAGATATCAGAATAAAAAATAAATAAAATAAATTAAGTTAAAAAATAACCAATGAAATTATTATATAATTCAATCAATCCTATTACTATATGCATTGTATAGTAATGTATAGATATGTCTCCAAATATTTTATGTAATATTGAAATCAATAGGAGGTGGATATAATTTTGAATAATTTTATTTCAGTAGTTTTACTTGTTAAAAGTTGATCCCAAACGTTTTAAAACTATTTTTGAAATACAAATGATATTTTTATAAGAAAACATTTTAACTTGAATTGTGACAACTGCAAGAATTAGTAATAATTTATATTACTCTACAATAAAAAATATGGAATTATAATGCAATTTATTGCTACATTTAAAAGTTTTTATTGAATTGTTTATTTTTTGAGCATATAAATTTCAATTTGTAAGTAGTACATGCGTAACCAAAATCCATGTTGAAATGCGAGTAAAAATTATGCTTTGTTTTTTTTTTTAGAATGCTGCTAACTGCTAACCAAGCTAACCAAAACCAACCTATATATGTTATTTTAGGTAATATATTTAAAGAAACTGTCAAAAGTTCAACTATAAGGTATGCAAAAACTAAGTGACATGAAAATTGTAATTCGCTAATTGCTTCAGGTTCATAAAAACAAATTTATATACAAATAAATAAAATGTTAATACAATTATTTGAATTGTACATTGAATATTTTAATAGTGAAAATGATATTATAACAAGGTGAGTCATAAAAAATAAAATATCTGTAGATATTATTTTTTGAATAATTCCAACAATAAATGTAAAAGAACATGTAAAATTTGATTGTAACATATAAATGGCAGTTATCCTTGTTAAAAATAAATAAATAACTTGGAATGTGAAAGAAAAATTAAAGTACACTGTAAATTTTACGAGGAGTTATGTAAGATGTTGTGTTGCTGAAATAAAAATTTGAAATGGCAAAGAATTGGAATAAATTAACTTAAATAAAGTAATTGTGATGATACACAGATCATTGTTTTCATCATCTACAAGCATCAATTATAATTCAGATTAGTCAATTTTAATTCAGAAAGTATGAAATGAAGTATCAATCGTAATTCAAAAAGCCTTAAAGGTATTTAAAAAATTTATTAAATCTATATTTAATTTTATTAACGTTTAGGAATGGATTTGTAGCAAATTATTAAATTAAGACATTCAAATTTTCAGCAGACGTTAAATTGCAGTTAACAACCAACAGGCATTGCATTCATTATTAAAGCTGTAGCTTGTACAGTGTTACACTCTATATGCAGTTGAGATTTTAATTGATGCTTCCTGAATTACAATTGATACTTTCTGAATTACACTTTGGAAAAGTTGTAGTTTATGCTTGTAAACATATGAAATATTACGCTAACAGAATTATATGAAACACTTTCCTAATGTCCCAGAAAACTGAAATTTTATACATATTCCTGGATGTGCTATTCTGAATCCTCTGAATCTTGCCTCTAACCTATTTTATTTGTTTCTATGATAGTATAACTTTCGAAAAAAAGGAATATTTATAGAAATTTCTCATAAAATGATGGAAAATGAAGTAATATTTATCGAATATGATCGGATATTTTCATAATTCAATTAAGATTGTCAATATTCAAGAACGACATGAACTTGTATAATTGAAAGATAATTTTTCTATATTTACAGTGTTTCTCATAAACTAAAAACCATAAAAATTGTGTAGATAATAATTTTGACTATGGTGAAAACGCAGCTTCATATGTACGGTAATTATATTGTCATATACAAAATTATATACGCACGAACTATAAATTATTAAAACAAATAAAAAAAGTAAAATGTAAATAAGTGAAAAGTTGTTGAAAAGCATTAAAAAAATAGGTCATAAATATAAGATGCCCTTAAAAAAAAATTCATAACATAAAATTTATATGATAATTTTTCTTTTCAATGTATATGAACCTTAAATGGAAAGTTTGAAAATTAAAATATATACAATTTTTCCGATTTCCATATTTAAGAAATTTTGTATATTTCTAAAGATTATTTAACTTGATTTGCATTCGTAATGCTCGAACTTTTGTCCTTAGGCGATAATATTTTTTTTTATCAGTTCTTTTTAGTTTTCTCGAAATTTTCATGAACTTGAGATGTTTATATTTCCATATTTTCATTTCATCTTAATATGAATATATCATAATTTTGTATAATGATTATTTAAAAATCAATTTTCAAAGACAACGTGACTAAGTTAAAGTGAAAGGTTGTTAAGAAATTGTTGATTTTGATAAAAAGAAAAGCAAGTGATAGATTGTCAGTCACCTAATTCCCTATTTAATTTCGTAGAAAAAAATAATTGTATTTAAAAAAAAAAATCGTTTTTGATATATATAAATAATAAATGGAGGAATTTCCTCTTTCTATATTATTATTATAATTTCATTCATGAGCGAATATTAAATAAAGTTATTAAATTAGATTGTTGAGCGAGAAATTATGGTAAGACAACATCATTATTATATAGCTTAGCCTTACGGGGCAGGCGTACTTTTTTTGTAGTATTTGTTGAAATATTATGTTAAAAACAACGAGGTACAAACCAGATTCCAGAAATGGTGTACTGATAGGTAAGTGAACTAGTTGAACGTCTACTCATATCATGGATGAGTAAATATCACTTCGATGGTTTTGATTTGAATAACCGGAATAGTGTAGAGTAGACTATCTTCCAACTACGATTGAAAATGAGTCATAATTCGGAACAGACTGTATTGATTCAGGTCTTTAGGTGGTACAAGGGCCCGATATGCACAATAATTGCCCGAATTACCATAGTGTGTAAAATTAAATTTAATAGCAAAACATAATAAGAAATAAATTAGAACTGTCAAGATGAAATGTTCATCAGGATTCACATTTTAATAAATTTGTAGTAGAAAATAATATTTATAAAATTGAAATAGCTTCATTATTATATAACCGTATAACGTATAAGACTATATCTATTACAGATTACACAATGCGGGAATTAGACATAATCATTTCCGACATTAAGTAAATATTTAAATTTTCCAAATTTTTCTATTTTCATTTAGATAGCAGGCATTACATATATTTTTTAAATTAGATACTCAATTCCAGCTACCCGTATAAATACATACTTTTTCGAATCATAATTAAACCGTAGCAAATAGATCTACATAACACGAAAATCGTGCCACACGTCTATATCTTTTAAACAAAAAAAATGTTTATTTTTTTCTTGAATGGATCACGATTCATGTATAACTTTTCTATTTTACTTATATACATAATAATAATACAAAATATTTTCTAGAAAAATGCTCATTTATACATCTCTTTTTTGCTTAGCATCGACCTCAAAAAATATAAATATGTATATAAAAAAAATCTTTTACCAAAAATAGAACTTACAAACTTACATTCATAATAATAAAAGTTTTTCTTTTTGTAATTTTCTTATTATTTCGTCGTATTGCCAAAAACGTAAGTAAAATAAAAATTCAATTTTTCACATTTAACAAACAACTTGTGATTTTGAGCTTCTGTATTTTTTCTTCAATGTCCCAAAATAAGCATCAAAACTTAAGAATAAATATCGATTTTGAGTACTTTAATGATGTATATTATCAAGTGTTGAATTAATAATGAGTCATAAAGTATGACTTTTTTGTATATTCAGATAGCCAAGCTGCCCTTAAGGCACTGGACTCATATCAAAGTGTATCAAAGCTAAGCTCGTATGCGTTTGATTCCAGGAGGGAAAACAAGGTAACACTATCATGGATTTCAGCTCATGTAGGCTTCGAAGGAAATGAAGACGTGGACCTTTTGACGACACAAGGAGCAGGTGAGACATTCACAGGATCAGCGTCGTTCTGTGGAGTATCACGCTGTCACCTCAAGTCACTTCAAAGGACCAAATAGCACGAGACCAGGAAACTCATGGGTATTCGCGAATGTGTTTGAAACATTCAAAAATGTTCATATCTGGCTTGGAATGAATTGGAAGAAAGTCAGGAAAATGGTAGGCCTTCCTTACAGGATTCTACACAGAACATCTACACAGACTTGGACTATCAGAAGACCAACTGTGCAGATTTTGTTAAGACGAGGAACATACGGCAGAACATATATTGTGAAAATGCGACGCGCTAGCGAGAAAACGCATACGACACTTCGGTAGTTACAAAGAAAATCACAATAAACCGTATGGCTATGGCTGCAGTGATTGGTTTTAGTAGTGGTCCTCCTTGCAAAATGGAATCTAATCTAATAATGACTTCGATGCAGCTAAAGTGACAATATTTTGTCTTTGTCTTTCATCATATAATGTAAATAATAAAAAGCTAAATCAGTGACGTCCGATTTCTTCAAGCTTTTTCCTTTCGACAATTTCGATTACAGAGTTGTAATGATTCAACCTTCTCCTTAAATACTAAAATTTTACTAAAAACATTTACACAATCAAATCATGAAAGTATTTGGCCGACGATATCGAAATTATTTCTTATAATATTAAATATTGTAAGGACATTTTTTATTTATACATTTTCAATGTTTCCTAAAATGTAATAGAATTAAAAATAAATAAAATGTTGACTACATTCAGAACAAGAAATTCAATGTAATTTGGTTAGAAGAGACAAAATTTACAAATTTTATCTTTCTATAGATTCTTATTAGAAATTAAATACATATTTCCTGCCTTACCGAAAATGTTCTTACTTATTTTATTTAGGATTCAGTATTATATTAAATTAGATAAATTCCTGTAATTCAAATTTTGTTGAAGAAAATTCATAGAATTAACGTAAAAAATGTTCTATCGAAAATGATAATTTTCTTTATATTCTTAAGAAAATTCAAAATTTTGGGTTAAGTACACATTAGAAACAGTAATACACATCCGAATAGAAGCAACAAAATCATGTATTTTCTACCTACTTAAGTAATTGCAAGTGGGTAATGTACACTATTATTTGTATTTTGAAAATTATCTGATGTTAGATAATTTGTGACAACAAAACTATAAAAAACTACCAAACATAGAAGCAATCAGAAAAATTACAGTGGGTAATACATGAAAAAATGTTGTAATTTTCTAAAATAAATTTAAATATCTATAGTTTTTTTTACATTTCTACAGAAAATCAGATAATTTAACATTATTTTGGTTACAGTTCAAATGTAAATTTTCATTATAAATCGAGAAAGTTTAGATTTTTCTTTGGGTTTTATCAAATTTAATTGTGTACATATGAAAACATAGATTACAAAGAAAAAAATATTGAAACTAGTAATTAAAAAAAAATCTTTTCTAAAATATTTATTTGCCAAAATCTATCGAAACTGTAAAAAATCGCCTGAGAAATTCTTTTAATTGTGAAATTTAATTTTTTGAACTACAGAAAATGAATCCAAAAGTTTGTAACATAATCTTTCTAAAATTAATCATTCTTTTATAAAAACATAATTTTAATATAAATTGTTTTGGCTTCACGAAAATATTTTAAAGTTATTTTACATACAAAAAAAACACACAAAATTTATATGCTTCCGTCAAAATGTTACAATATTTGAGAAATTATAGCATGCAATAAAATTAAATTATGTAATTTATATATAAAAAAAGAACACTCTAACATAACACAAACAATGACAAGAAAATTGCTCAATTTTTTGTATATAAATTAATCATTTCATCTGGAAAATTATTTAATATTTTTGTTGATGGAAAATTTGATTTAAATCTACAATTTTGTAAATTATAAAATAATTTTGAAATTTAAAAATAAAAGTGAAATTTTGAAGCAAATTCTTAAATGTTTATTTGAAAATGTGAAATGAAATTTTGGCAATTATAGATTTATTATTTTCGTAGATGCGGAAGCAAATAATCATTGTGACCTTATTGATCTATTGTGCGTTTATAGACTCTTTCCTCACAACAACTTAATAGACTAAAAGCCAATTATTCGGTGATGAGGAAGCCTTTTCCTAGAAGATGCAGCAACTGTCTTTGCAACTGTCTCGCAGTGTTTGTGTATTATGTCCTTTCTTTGTAAATTAGGTGGTATTTCAAAGGAATGTGTACTGTCATGAGTTCTCTTAGGGTTTTGATGTCATTTTTCCTGAGTATATCTCTCACTTTTATTATTATATCGTGTTTTATTATTATATCTTTCACTTTTGCTTTATTGTGGGTTTATCATTTTTTTCATCTGCCATAAGTTGCAGAAGGTTAATTTTCTTTATTCGAAATCAAAGAAAATTTACAATTTATTTCGATATCAGGTTTTTCTTGTAAGGACATTTAGTGACCTATGACCTACACTGTAGGAAACCAGAAATATAATCTAATACAATTTAATATTTTTCTAAATCTAAATTAAATTTAACTGGTTCTAAATCAGTCATTTGTCACATGGAAAATATATGCTCGGGTAGGGAGCTGTAAGAAATTCTAGACTAAGGAAAGAGATAAATAATTTATTTTTAAAAAATATTTCGTAATAAATCAAAAATAATTTCAATGCACAAAATAAGTTTTACAGGGTTTGTTATAAAAAACTTTATAGAGAACATTTTCCCTTTTCCTATTGGGATGGGATTTTAGGATATTAGAATTAGATTAAGGGATCGCGGTTAACAGCGAACGCTTCAGACTCCTCAAAGGAAATAACTCTAAGGAAATACATGAGGTTGTGATGGTAACTAGTTCTATAATTTTGTGGTTTGAGGAAATTTTATTGTACGCTGAATATATGTAAGCCTGGACTACTCTTCGTGTATTGCGTACGAATACATTTAATCTCCTCGAAAAAGATATATGCAGAACAGACTAAGAGCTCCTACATTACGACTGTGACTTAAAAAATTCCATATCTTAGCATAATTTATAATTTTGATGGCTATTAGAGACAGGTTTGTCATAAATGTGCTCAATTATGAGAGTTATATTCAAGCCAAGGACGAATGTAATTATTGTACATATGTATATAACAAAAATTCCTGAAGCTGAAAAAAATATCTCACATTTATTTATAATCCACAATGGCAAAGAAATGGTTATTCCAAAACAGCTTGCTATTTATTTCCATACCTAGAATTTTGTTTGTTTCAGAGTTATTGCTATTTAAAATTTCGAATTGGAATAGGAGTTACAAAAGATGCGTAATGCGTTTTACAGAGAGACGACATTTTTGAGTATTTGTAGTATTAAAATTGAAATGAATTTTTCTTGATTTATGCTGTGTACTTTTACTGTGTACCGCGTATAATTTTCCTCCCCAATTTTTATTTTAGTTTACACAAAAACAAGATCATTTTATTAGCATTAAAATTATGGAATCCTAATTAGATTTTCTTGACAAACCCTGTACAATTCCTTGTTTATTTGTAAGAATTTTTATAGATTGATCTAATTAATGTTATTTTGTATTATAAACTAAACCTCTAGGGCTAATTACCGATTAAGTTTACAAAGTTTGCCTTTGTTAAAATATTTATAGGTATTATTCTGAAAACTATATCGGTTATTAAAATATTAATAATTTAAATATATAATGTAAATTTTGTTTAACCAAAGGCCATTTTTATATATATGTATATAAAAGAGGTGGTTTATAGTGTTTAATCATTAAAACCCAGCCACTTAACATTTATGTCTCCTATAAAATATGTCGTTATTGTAGTTTTCTGGTTAACAATTTTCTTATAATTTATAATTACAATATAAATAAATTTATAATATCGAAAGCCAAAACTAAAGCAGAACATAAACAATATAAAAAACATACATTTATGTATAATGTTTGTGCAAACATCTTGTTAAGTCATTAAATACATAGGAGAAGTGTACCAGATATAAAAATTATTCTTTAGCTAAAATGGTACCATCAGAGATAATTTATATTTTGTGGTAAATTGTATAGTTAGAAATAATAAATTGAATTGTATACTAATTTGTCGCTACATTATCAGGAAGGATAAATTAAGGATATAAGTAGAATTAATTGTATACAATTTTGATAAAATGAAAGAATAATAATTAAAATAACATTTTTAGAATAATGCATTGAAGAGGAAATAAATGATAAATGATTTATATCAAATAATAGTACCAATATTTATAATAAATGATAATGACATTCATAGGATTTAAAGTAATCTATAATAAAAACTGAAGAAAAACAGCCAAAATTATTGAAAGATGTTATATTTTAAAGGAAATTATTAGATTGAAGTGTAATAACATATAAATTTTAATGAACTGTGATGAAAATATTAAAAAATTATGACTACAAAGTTTGATCTATTAGCACATCGCTGACAACAAAAAGTTCCACGTACTTAGGTCAATTTCTCAGTTCTCAGACAGAATCTTCACTTCACTGATAGTAAACTCCTATCTGAAATAGCTGGCTGAGCTATACTTTTTGTATAACTTTATTCCAATCTAAGAAATATTAATGACACAACAGGAAATTCGTAGGTAAATTTATCTATCCATAAGCGAATTTTAGATGGGCGAGGTTACTTTTAAGATGTGGAGTAAATTCGGTTATAATGATTATGAAAATTGTAACGAAATTTTCTACATTTGCATCTAATTTTATAAATCCTATAAGTTTAAAATGTTTTAATGAAATGTTTTCTACAATATTACATAATTTTTTATGTTGATTGTAAATATTTCATATTTAGTTAAATCTTTTAACATTTTATAATTCAAAATTAATTTCTCTAACAACTTTTTCCTGTAAAATTTCTATACTTTGTATTTTTCGATTCATATACGCATACAAAATACATATATCCTCGAGGACATTACATATTTACATTACAATTATCATGATCATAATTGGTTGTGTACTATTATTTACAATGTTTATAATATGTTTCAACTTTAAATCATGCGTTTGTAGTTTTTGCAGCTCCTTTTACGATCTTTATCAAGAATTTTTTATATAGTTTCATCCATTCTCAATTAAAACAAACTCTTTTTTTTATTATAATAAATGTTAAAAAAAAAAAATGAAATAAAAGTAAAACTATTCACAATTCTTGGCGATGATAAAATCTTTTTTTGCGTACTGTGTGTAGTTCTTATAATAAAACACGGTGGGAACAATAAATTCTTCAAGTCAACTTCGAGAAGGCCATCGATTTTTCATGTGACACAAATAATTGCAAACGCCTTGAGCTTGTTAAATATAATAATTGTTAAGATTGCTTTGGTGGTTTTAAAATATATATATAAAAAAAAGGATTTTATTTCAGATAAATCTTTTTTATATTTGTAGTTAAAATGCGTATATACAAAAGTAATAATATATAGCCGCCAGAGGTTAAGAATTTGTAACCCACGCAAAAAAAAAAATTAAAATAAGGGAAAATTTAATATTTTTCAGGTTTTTAAATAAAGGGTTAATTTTATATTAAATTATAATTATTTTATATTTTGCTAAAAAAATTGTATTTATAATTAGTCGTTATAAATGAAAAGTGAAAGGGATTGTGTAGTTAGTCTCTGACTCGAAAATATTACACTCATAATTAACGATTTTACAAATTTGTCTTGGCCATTTTTCAGTATTGATTTTATATTTAACGATTATATATTTTTATTTTAGTGATTGGATGGTTTGGATGCCAATGCTATACAGAAAATATAGCTTCTACTTTAAACCTGAGAACAACTGCAGAGAGGTATATACCAAATATCCGATGAAAAGTAAGGTGTTGAAGCTGACATCAGAATGATCAATATAAACAGAATTCTGAAAGGTATAATTAAATAATATGGCGACGAATTATACTTTGAAAAAAAAGAGTTGCGCCGGTGATTTCTCTATAATACAAAAATAATTGGTTTACAATTATTATGAATTTGAATTAATTAGCTTTAAAATTATGAATTTTAATTAAAAATATCTGCCATTAATTATTTGCAGTAATACGATTTTTATTTCCATATATTTTTGTAAATAATTAGTTTTCCGGCGATTTAGTCTCAGCGCAAGTTACGCATATACAACAATTGCATAGTCTTTAAAGTTTCAGTTTAAAGCAGTTTTTAAAGTTATAGATTTATCGTATAATATTTTGTTTTCTTTTAGCATTTCAATTAAGTTTTCTACAAAATGAACACGTAATTACTTGAAAAAAATTTATAAATTTGTCTGTCAAATTTAGTCTTGTCAAATTTAGTTAACCCAACGAATTTAAAGCTCCCATATATATTTTATATTAGTTACCTTTTTTTGTGATACGAGTTGAACCGCGCCTGTGTTTCTTACGTTTAGACTAACTATGGGCTATTAATGTAATAAGATTGAAGGTTAGTACAAATGTGATCGTCAACCTGTACAGCTGTGTGAGAGTTAGAAAGTCAATAAAGTCAACAAAATTCCGTACCCTTAAATTAATATTATAGTGATAGCCCGGGAAAGAGATAATTTGATATGAAATTTTTGAATCAGTTCATTTTTGTACATATATACTCTCAACGTCTTAACAATCTCGCGGATTCAATTAATAAAATCAATTTTGAGTTTGATTTACAATTAATTTCAAAATAGAAAAAAATGTATGATGAAAATCTCTTATTCTATTTGACAAACTATCATGTGGTCTTTAAATCACCAATCACTGACATATTTACGTAATTTCATATCATTTGACTACCATAAAAGGATAATCACAAAATTTCAAAATTGTATACATTTTTATATGAACATCTAAAATAAATGCACGAAAAATATTTGCATAAATTGTTTTAAAAATTGCAAAGCATGGAAAACTACATTTAAAAAACTAATCATCAAAATTATTAGAAAAAGTTAATCCTTTTTGAGAAATAAAAATTTGTGCTGCACAAATTGCATTTATAAAAATTTATTACAAAACAAATAAATAAATAAATTATTTAATACAATTTAAAAAACAAATTAAATTCCAAACAAATAAACTAAAACTATAATCAAATCTATGATAAAATTACGTAAATACAACCAAAAAAAAATCGTGACTTAATGTCATGTTAACCTGTCACAGATTTTAGATTGATTTACATCACAATTTTTTTTATTTTTTCTATATTTTGCTGTTTATATTCACCAATATTAAAAAATTTTTTAATGTTAAAAACGTAAATGTTAAAAAACTCTTTTTGAATGGTTATGCAAATTTCAAACTTATGGAATTATTTTTATTTTGAAGCATATCTCACCATATTTTAGTATGGCTCTGGGTAAAGATTTTTCTTAATAAAGTTTTCACAAAAGATTTTTCTCAAAAAAAGAAAAAATATGAATTCAAGAGAGCATCCACATATTTTTTAAAATAGCATATACCAAGTAAAGTGTATTGGCAAATGATACAGCATAATAGCTACAATTTGACATAATTCTTATTATTAAATGGGAAATTTCAATATTTTTTATTTTTATAAGTTGATTTATGTATAATGAAAAGAAAACAATTTTACACCCAGTGTTCAATATTATAAATATAGCAAGGATATGAAGAACTCTTGTCAACGACTTTATTACCTATGTAAACATCTTCAAGAATAATTTGCATTCCATGAAATTGACAAAGATTTCCACTTCAAAGTGGGTAATGATTGCACTGTAAAGATCAAAATAAACAAAGTTTAGAGGTATAGAGTGAATGTCTTTTATATAATGATTGGGTATATCAAATTATTACTAATAGGGTTAATAATAAAATGGATTAGTTGTTGACTTGGTTACAATTTTTAGCACAGGATTTTTAGATATTTTGTACATTTTGTAGATCAAATTTAAAGAAAATTGATTTTAATTTAAAATGAATTAGGTAAAGAGTTTATAAATTACAGGATACTTAGTGATGTTTGATTCGCTCAGAATGATAGTATCTATATTGTTGAAGTTATAAATTACTGTATAATAGTTTCTACAGTAGTTATTTTTTAAGTATCACACATGCCCACTCTTCGTAGATTTTATAACGTCACTCCTGGCGTCAAGACATTACTAATCATTGTATAGTAATATGAGAAAAATGCATCTTTAACCAAACAAATTCCAATGCTTCTTAAGATGCAGGCAATCAAAAGAAGAGGAAACCGAACAAACCTGGAAAAGACGATCATATTGGAGTATACTATTACTATTAGGGTCTATCGTAATTACATGCTACCATTTGAATCTAATTTAGTACCATACATATAAAAAGTACCTAAGATTACATATATATTACCTCTTTGGTTTGAGAAACGAGTAAGATGAAAAAAATGCCTCTTTAACCAAACAAATTCCAAAGTTTCTTAAGATGCAGGTCGTAATAATGCAATCAAAAGATGGAGAAACCGAACAAAACCGAAAAAGACCAGCGTTGCAGTACAGTATTAACTATTAAGAAGGTCTATGGTAATTATATGATGCCATTTGAATCTAATTTAGTGCCGTATATATAAAGAGTACTTAAGATTACATATAAATTACCTCTTTGGTTTGAGAAAAGAGTAAGATGAAATGCATCTTTAACCAAACAATTTCCAATGTTTCTTAAGATACAGGTCGTAATAACGTATTCAAATGAAGATGAAACCGAACAAAACTAATCATAAAAATGTAATGTAAAAAATTCCTGTACTAAAAAACTTTTAAGTTAGTTATACGTTACAGGTTACATAGTTATACAAACTAAGTTATCTATATATAAAGTAAGTTAATTTCTTCGCAGAAAATCTTTGCAAATGAAGTGACAACAATACTTTAATTCCTAAGAAAATTTATTCAGCTAAACAAGTTAAAAAAACATAAAATGAAGAGTGCAAGTTAATAGTAGAAAAATTTTAAAGACAAATTTTTGTTATCCTTATTTTTTGATGGAGTGTGACATAGATATGCAAAATATTTTCGAAGAATCCATTTAAATATAGTATATTAGGTATAACTAAATTGGAGGATTTATTTATGCAGAAATTTATCTTGTACTTTTTCTTAATAACCCAGTCAAATAAGGATTATTATTTTTTTTTTTTTTTTGTAAGAGAATCGTTGACAGTATAATTTACTAAGAATTCTAAATTTATAATTTACTGTGACCTAAAATGTTAGTCTACTAAATAGATGATTTTTTTTGACAGACTAACATCACAAGAAGTATTTATATAAATATAAATAAATCTTCTCCGTAGTGAAGTAAAAAAGATTGATAAACGTAATGATATTAGAAATCCTAGAAAAATTATTATAAAATTCAAAAGAAACCACCATAATTATTGGAACATTTAATTTGTAATGCTCTTAAAAATGTAATCCCAATTATTATTTGAAATTTCCATGACTGCAAATAAGTATTTATTTTGGGTATATTGTATATTATTATTATAATATAATTTTTTGAAAATGGTGGAAATTTAATTAAATTATTAAATTGACAATGAGAAATCTCTTCTTTTTTTACTAAATATACAATTTAAAATAAATTGTAGTATGAATACTTAAATTAAAGTAATATATTAAAATAATTTAGTATGAAAAGATGTTAAAATAAGATGTTAAATAATGGAAAATAATTGATAAATGGAAATTTTTTTGGTAATGTTTTTAGGAAAATAATTACAGAATGTGTCGGAGAATTCGATGCAATAGGTAATTAAATCGAAAAATTCATGTAAATATTAATAATGACAATATTTGGATCATATATTAATGTAAATGCAATTCTAATAATTATTCCAATTTAACCGAACAAGTTAGTTTAAACTTAGAAATAAAGACAGAACGTTGCTGAAGATTTAAAACCTCATATGTAGCAAATGCTAAATTTAAAAGAGGTATGAAGCAAATAAATACTATACCAAAACTTGTATTTTTTAAACATAAATAAGTAACATTTTTAAAAAGGCTAGATTATATTACTTAATGGTGTCCTTATCAGACGGAATAGTATAATTTTCTTTTTTGGTTATATTGCTTCTTACGAGTTTTGACATCTTCAGTGACGCAATACTTTCTTTTATAAAGAAAATATTTTAATTAAATACTATTCGTGAGATTCAGTAAAGTAGGTAGTAGCTGTCGTCTAATATTGGAACGTTCATTAAGTATTAAATTTGGAAATATGTAACAAGTAATAAATTTCGAAATTGATGTAGACGTAGTTTTTACCACACAATTTTTTGATATTTAGACTTTCTTATCTGTAGTTGCTGCAACTTCTAAATAAATGAAAACTTTTCCTAACCAATAGGTAAAGGAATTTCATACAATTGATAGAAAATGCAAAATGTTTTTGTATTGAAAATTTGTAAAAAAGAAAAAGAATTAAGTAAGGATTCATATAGTAGGCAATCGCCTGGTTAAGTGGACTGCAGTTACCGATTACAATCCATTAAATCTCAAATTATTTAAAAAAAAAAAAAAAATTAAAATCAAAATTTAAATCGTTCCAAACTCTTTCTATTTGATTTCAATCGCACCTATGCGTCCACACTCAATCGATTTTCCATACAAAATCTATGAAGACATCAAGTTCGAACTGTAGTAAACGAATCGGTACTGAACTGATACTATGTACTACTTGGGCTACATCGTAAGTTTTAAAATGACAGCTGAGTCATTTCATTGAAGATTTATCATTACCTTTTAAAGAGTTACAATGACAACACTAATTGTTTTCATTTTTTCCCCCTGGTTCGTGCTCAGACAAATGTAAAATTAATTCAGTTATGATTATGGAATCGCCGGTGCCCATACTCCAGTTTTTGTTAGATGATAATTACGAAATCACTCTTTTATTACTAATTTATAATAACAATAACATTCAAGTCTATCAGTTTTTCATGGCATTTTAATTTTTTTAGATGCCTCTCAAAAATTAAATATTGATTTTGTTACCTAATAATCTGTTAATGGGTGCCTCTTAAAAATTTCACACTACAAATCACCCTATCATTTACATTTTATATATATATATGTACACTTTTAATAGAAAATTCAAAACAGTTTGACATTTATGCTCCCAAAACATATCAAAACAACAACAACAACTTTTACCATTTCAAAAGAAAATCTTTAACGATAGTGTGGAATCCAAAAATAGTTAAAAATAAGATGAAAGATGTGTTCAGTGTCGACACAATAGTACCAGAAAAATAAAATAAAATAAAAATTAAATTCATCTTATTTTTGTTGATCTTACTGTTTATTGTATGTATATAGAAATTTTGTATATATTTGATGATGAAGATGTTTTTCCTCGTTTTTCCATCTTTTCATCCAAAAAAAAAAAATTATATATTTTTATACTCAAGAGACTTTTCAATAATAAAAAAAAATAAAGCAGACGACGATAACAACGAAGCACTAATTGAATTATCTGATTTTGGAAACCCAGGATTCATCTAAGTTATTTCCATTATTTTTTTTTTTGATTTTGGTTTTTCCATTTTTTTTAAGCTTATTATTTCAATTGGTAACTTGGCAAATTTGGTTTGTGGTAAAAAGAGATTTGGAATTGGCAAATAAAAAATATATTCATTGATAGGTGGAAGAAATTTTGTATATTCGCGTTGTAGGAGGAAAATCTGTGTTTTTTATATATTTTTTTTTAAATTTACATTTGTTAGTTTTTATTCAATTGTGTAATTTTTTTTTGTATTTGATTTGAATTTGTTGTGCCTTGAGATTTTTAACATTTGATATTAATTTTTCGTTTCCAGTTGTTTTAAGGTTTTTTTTTTTATTTTTGTGAAACTAATAAGGCGCGAGTTTAACAAAATTTGTTTATATATAAAAGTCGAATTTTTAAGGGATTTTTTTTATTATTTTATTTTTTGGTTACAACAAAAATCTTAGTTGATTTTACCTGGAATTTTGAAGGCACGATTGTCGTGATGATGATTTTATTTGTTTTTTTTTTTTCAATCTGAAAGAAAATAATAGTTTTAAATACGACACATTTGAAATTAAATAAATATATATTTTTAATTTTTTTTTTAAATTTATTTTAGAAAATTATTTGAATGTAGAATTTATGTGTTTATTTCGGATGTGTTAAAATTTTCTACAAAAAGAAAATTAATGTCAAATAGAAGAAAATCGCTTTAAAATTAATATAAAAAATTACAATTTTTAATTGAATTTATAAATATTTAAATTTCTCAGTACTAATGAAATTCACAGAAAAACTTTGTAATTAAATTATTTAATATAAATAGTGTCAGCTATGGAATCAAAGTCGTAAGTGTCATTTTCAAAATTGACGGAAGTTTTAAAATTTTATTTGCAATTCAAATGATTTTGTTATTTCGTTAAATTCTATAAAATAATATTTAATGTTTTTTATAATTACATAATCGTTTTTTAGTTAATACATACGAGGTTTTCTATCCATAATATTTAAAGAAAAGTGTTATACGAGGTTTTGTTTTACAAAAATATTGAATACGTCAAAAACGGAAACACACGAAAATCCAAATATTCTTATTTAAAATTTACGCAGTCTAATATGTATAAAATAATTGGCAATTGTGATAAATAAATTATTATTTGCATATTTTTAACCTTATATATGTACATACAACATTTGTACACTTCACGACACTAATTCACTAAAATCAATCGCCGGACTATGGGTGTAAGTAAGAAGTTTTCGTTGTAAGTAATTGAGCTATGGATTCAAATTTAAACGTTTTTTTATGACATTTTACGAAGACCGAATTTAAAATCATTCTGAAAGTTTGATTGCTTTTTAAACATAAAATTTTTGTTATAAAATATTGATCGGGACGGGAGTGGAGTTACGAGTTTGGTTTCCGTACGGGTTAATATGTAAATATTTGTAATATTATGGATATAAGAAATGATTGAAAATCGAAATATATTCATATTTATTCTAAAGGATAATATAAAATTTAATAAAAATATTTTTGTTTTTACAAAATTGTGTACTATAAAATTCGATTCATCTTTTTGATATAACGCAAATTTATTTTGAATTTGAATTGACGAGATTGTTTTTTGATTCAACTTTAGGCAGAAAATGAATTGAATTCATTGTAATGATTTCAAAATTTAATGCAATATTTTAATATTAAATATTCAAGAACAAAATGAAATAATAATTTAAATCATTTTTATACCAGAAAAAATGGTAGAACCTAAATTACGTCTGGAAAGTTGTCATATTTCCATATCATTGAATAATATTGTGATTTTATCCGTTAAAACAAAGAAAAATAATTTCCATATTTTTTTTTTATATTAATGAAAATTGCATAAAACTGAACAATAAATTTTTTTTATGGGTTTGATTTAAATGAACCAGGAAATTATTATGATTTGATTGAATTTATGTACCGAAGCATAAAAAAATGATGCGTTGTATAAATTTAATTTAATAAAATTGCTTAAAAACGGTTAAGAAATTTTGTTACCTTGTACTTGTGTGTATAGGACAGTAATGCATTTTAGCATAGTACAGTATCATTACATAACCACCGCTAAAATACAATAGAAATAACTAACTAAATTATAAATAGGAATACAAAAGTTTTATAAATAATTTAATGTAAATTATTATTTAATATTATGCTATTATCAAAATATAATTAAAAATTATAATGTAATTGAATACAATTTGAATTAAGTTGCCAAATATAACTTGTAATAATGTTAAATTATTTAAAGTTCCGGATTTCGACGAATGTGCCACAACAAATCTTTAAAAGTATATATAAGTAAATTTCATTCGTAATAGAAATAGTAAGGTAAATTTCTCCCACTTTCAATAAGTAGTGACAGATTACTCAAAATCCATAGCAATCCTCAAATTTAGACTCAACTAAGTCGAAAGCTTAATCAATCGAATCAATTGGTCTTAATCGAAGACTAATGAAAATTTTCGGTTATATTTTATTACATTAAGTGAAGTCAATTATAGTTCAGCTCTAAAGATAAATAGTTTGTGTTTAACGTTAAGTACTACATTTTAAGCAGCAAATTCAATGTATCGATCAGTTAAGAAGGTATCACAACGTAACTGTATGGGTCATTATTAATAAAGTTTGTACGAAACATCTGATTTTGTTAATTTGGTATTTAGATTAGACTTTCCGGGGAATAAAATGGAGATTGAAAATTATATTTTTACTAGATGAAAGAAAGAAATTGATGTAAAAGATATCGAACCATTTTGAAATCCAGACCCTAAATATTACCCTCTTTTAAAATTAAATTAAATCTAACATTCTTAATCATCTACCAAGATTTCCATATTGTAGTACAAGTGACAAACCCAACTCATTAAAATATGATTTTAACAAAATTGAAAATTGTAGAAATTAAATTATAATTTTATAGTTAATTGCATTATAAAAAATCAATTAATGGTCAAACTAATACGTTAGAAATTTCCAATTAATTAAATTAATATTCAATATTAATTTTAATGTCAATAACTTTTGAAATCATTTCGAAACAATTTTTACTAATGATTTTTAAGGAACTAATTATTATTTGAAATAAAATAATTCTCTAAAAAATTGTTTTTCAATATTTTTAAAATTATTATTCAAAATTTTATTTCGCGACCATCTCTCTAAAATTTTATTAAAATTTTATAGCTTCACCCGAAATATGGGCGCCATGAATAAATTTACAGAAAATTTTCATACTTTTATAAAGCCTTACATAAATTTTGATTCTTTTTTTATTTATTTATGTTGTATATATTATTAATATTAAAATATTCTGGTCCATGTATGTTTGTCCACTAAATGAATATGTCCAACATAAATAACCTGGCAAGAAGAAAAAAAAAACTTCAAGAATTATGTATTTTTATATTACATATTTTTACTTATTAATGAAGAATGTATAAATAATTTTCAATACATCTTTTTATATTGAAAAATTTATTCCAAAAAAGAATCCAATCAATGCATCGTTTTTACAACAAGACGGTGAACACAAATAATATAAGAAATTTTAACTACTACTGCTGATTTTTATGTATATATGCTGCATAGATACATTTTTTAATTTCCACTTCCTTTTTATTCGACAAGGTGCGATCGTACATTAAATACACAAAACGCACCACACGGTACTTAACTTAGTAAATTTTTTTCACCACTGTATTATAAAAAAAATGTTATATAGGCCTCAGCAGAAGTTGCACAACATTATGGTAAAAGTGCTGCACAACATATATTACATAAAAATGAAAAAAAAAAATGTAATAAGAACAACCAAAAATTTCAGTCTTGTTGTTTAGCAGTGACAAGAAACAAGTTCAATTCTCAAAACTATAAAATATTTTTATATGTTTGTGAAACGCATGTTTTTATTATGTTTCTCATTTCAAGTGTACGGGAACCTGGACCAGAATAAATGTGAATTATAAAGTGAAAAAATAAAATTAAGAATAATAAATGAATTTATGTAGAAAAAGAAACTATTAAAATTATTTGCTGCTGCCCAGCATATTTCGTCATACATAATTATATGTTATCTAAAAAAAAGTAAAACTGAAAATATCCTGGGTACTTATTAAGTAAAAAAAGTCCTTTTGAAATCGACAAGAAATTTTAATTGTATATCGAATTTGCAAGTATTATCATTACATTTTTCGAAATTTCGAATTTCTGTCGGAAAACTTTTTTAAATTTAATTCTTTATTTTAGATTCGCTATTCAGTTTATATTATAACGATTTTACAGAAATTTTCCGAAAGTCAGTAAAAGCACTATATAAAGTTTAGATAATTTTCGTAAGCATTTGTGATAATTTTAGTAAGTACGAGTTTTTAGGTTTCGCAACGTATTTTATTGCACAACATAATTCTTGCACAACAAAGTTGAAAATTCTAACTTCAATATAATTCCATTCACTTCGAATTCAATTTTTATATATCGAATTCGATAAATATTTTAAAATAAACCCCCAATAATTATTTTAAAATATATAGAAAATTCAGTTAGGAAATAATAAAGTTTTCTACATTTCATTTCTAACTTTGTTAAAGATGAATGTAGTAGCCTAGAACAGGATATAAAGTTTTATATAATTTTTATTTTTTTTCTTCAAAAAAAAAGTCATCCTTCTCATGTTACATGGACGCAATGCATGGGTGTTAATTTAACATTAGTTGATTTATATTTTATGTTATTTATTGAAGGTTATAATTTTAATTTATTTTATTTTTTTAAAGTCATTTGATATTTGCATAAATCTACAATAATTTTTCTTGTGTGATATTTATGTAAAAAAAAAATAGAATAATATAAATTTGTAATGTAAAAGGATATGATGAAATATTGTGGAACAACTGCGATGTTGTTTTAATTCGTAGGAAACTTATATACATAAATATAAATATATTTAATTTAGTGAAGATTAATGATTTTTTCAAGAAAATTACATCATAAAAATTTAATAATTAAGATATGCAAGAATATTGAAAGAATTTTATAATAGTTCTTCAGTAATTCTTATAATAATTATAATGTTCCATTTCGGAATTAAGGAAATTTTTTAAATGAACCACTTACATAGCTCCAATTTTTGACAAAAAATAGATCAAGTGGAAGGCATGAAATTTAGGACTTTTCATTTGACTGTTTTGCGTATATAACACGAAATAGGTCCGTCCACATTAAAAAATGTAAATTTTCTAACTCTGCTGATTTTGGCAATTTTACTTATCAAACTCAAACCATTTTAAATTTATTTATTATTTAAATAAATATAATTTCCATTAATTATCCAATCTTGTAAATTTAAACATTTTAAAAGTGTTAATGTAAATAGAAACAATTATGTAAAAAATAAATCTTTCAAACGCTTAATAAATTAATATAAATTTTAATTCATTCTACTTTTTCTTTAACTAAATACATTTAATTTCTATTATTATTCTTTATGTTAAAAATAAATTACCTAACAATGAATTGTCACATTTACTTTAAATTTAAACAACATTAAGAACGAATTTTCTCATCTACCTACTCAACATAATTTACGACAAAATCTTAAAGATATAATTTTCTTATAAAATGTTAACTTTTAAGAGATTTATTTATTAATTCTCATAAATTTTCTAAAATTGTCCCATTAAAGTAAATTATTATCATTTCTTTACATGTAATATGGAAATTATAATTAGCATTTTAGATTTCATTTTATAGTATAATTTTATTAAATAGTTCCATTTTTTAAAAGCAGGATAAATAAATCGTATTTATGTTAAAATTTTAAAAATATATTTACTTTAGTTATACTATTGTTGTACAAAGAAAGATTTAATTTAGAAATTTAAAGAAAGAATTAAAATTATTTATGAAAAAGGATATTTTCGCTGTAAAATTTCCTGGAATAATCTATTTAATATATTTATGCACCTGTTTATTATTTAACATAAAATCAAAATTCAAAGAAATTTATTTATGCTCGTCCTTTTACAGAAAGAAATTATATAAATATTTATATCGATAAGATTATTTTATCGAAATCTTTTGATGAAAAGATATGAAAAGTTTCATGGATTTTATTTATGTTTATTGTGAAAATATTATTATAAAAAAGATTTATTTACAATTTTTAGTATTATGATTTAAGGAAAGCTGCTTTTAAAAGATAATATCTGATTTGAAAAGTAAATATTTTTATGTTTAATAAAAAAAGAGAAGATTATTGTACGAATACTAAAAATAGTATTCAAAAATGTTATTAAATTTTGTTTAATGAACAATTTCATTAATAAATTGCATAAAAAAATGTAAATTGTATATTAATTAATAAAAAATTTATGATTTCATAAATATCCTACATTTTAATATTCAAAAATTGAAGAAAATTGATTCTTTGAAGATACATGCTACATCATAATATGAAGCCCAGACCTTCTCGAAACTTCTCTCTCGCTCTTTATAATGACATTTGCGCAGAAAAAGCATAAAAATACATCCCATTTGTGACGCCTATTTCTTCCCGAAAGTTAACTCTTCCCGAAACTAAACTCTTTTTCTGTTTATAAAGGCTTTACCGGACCGTCTCATGTACTTAAGTTAATTATTTTACATAGAGCAAACCCGTACGGATGGATAGATAGTTGGTGAAAGAAAAGAAAAATATTTAACAATCCAAAAAAATGTTTTCAATTATTTTTTTATTTTGTAAACAATTTCGATCTTTAATATTTAACTAAAAATTGTCAAACATGAAATTTATGAGCCACTAAAACTATAAAAACCATCAAAATAACTGAAAATTTATAGGAAATTTTAGGCGGCATTGTAAATATAATATTATAATAAATATTACTATGTAATGTATATAGCTACTATGTATAGCAAAAAGCAGTTATTTACTTAACAGTTTAAAAAAAAAAAATCATCTATGATTACGATACAGCAAAACGTTTAAAAATGCGGGTATTATGCAATTATTTTTATCGCACTATAGTTATTATTTAACGGGAAAAATAAGGAATAGCATTACATTTTTTTTTAACAATATAAAAGAAAATTGTCAGTAACTTTATGATGATTATGGCAATCTGGCAAAAACTATTTATATGAATATTAAACAAAACGCATTTATTTTATTTTGTATACCCAGTAGGATTTAAAACAAATAATAAAATCTACAGAATTACGATAACAGAAAATATTGCATGTTTCAATATGATGGTTTTTAATCGATATAGAAAATAGGGAGTTTGTTTAAAGTTCCGGACAAAAATGCATTAATTATTCAAAACTTGTTTCATACATTTTTCCGAAACGGCAGAAATATTTTGCTTGGCGGATATACAAATTTTCAAAATGGCGGATATATAAATTTTCAAAATGGCGGATATATAAATTTCCAAAATGGCGGAAGGACTGTTTATTGTTTATAATAATACTGAAAATATTCCTGTAAAGAGATAATAATTAACAATTATGGTGAATATATTTGGTAGTGCCAACCCCGTCACAATGTTCCTGTCACAAATGTTTTTAAAGCCTCAGATATGTAAAGTTAAGATTGATCATTTGGGAAATGCAGAACATTTTCCAAATGGCACTATTAATTTTTTTTTTTTGGAATATTAAAGTTCTTGGAACTGATATATCTACACTAAATGCTTAGTACAGTGGTTTTTAACCTTTTCGAATTTGCGGAACTCATTCAATTATATAAAACTTTCCCGGAGAATTGGAACTAATTATAATATTGAGTATTAGATTTAGATTGGATTAAATTCGATTTTACAGAGAGGACCACTACTAGCTCCAATCACTGCAGCCATACGGCTTATTGTGATTTCCTTTTCTAATTATGCGTCACTATCCAGACCCGTACTATTGATGAAACAGTACAGCTGCTTCAGTGACATGGGCAACGATTCTGAGCCTGTAATTATGGAAAAAAAAATTAATTCCTTCATTCAAAATTATGATAATATAAATTAATAATCAATGCAAGTAAATTGTTACAAATTCAGAATAATATAATAAAAAATTCAGAGTAATATTTGAGCCTATGGCGAAGCTTTACTAAATTAGTATACTAATATAAGATATTGCTACCCTCATTTTCTCTTCTAGAAAAAAGTCTTTCTTGTTTTTTATAGTTTTTATATTGCTTATTAATGTGTAAAGTCTAAATTCGCACTGATATTAGGTAACAAACTTCAATAAAATCCTGAGTGCATTCTTAGATAAATGGGTATTCTTGACGAAAATCCAAAAATTTTTATTTGATATTTCTAAGAACTTCATTTTCAGAGAGCACCTGTCAAGAAGTCACTTAACAGCACCTGTGATAAGGTTGCGGAAAACAAATGCTCCGCATGCCACCGGTTATAATATTGTCATAGTTGGACTAATAAAATAATTATGATGTCATTAACAATAGAATAATTTTGTTCAAATGACAGATACTGATTCATGTTTTGGATTTAATCAGGATTCGTTTAAATTATTTACAAAATATTTAGCATTTGTATACATTCTAACATGAAAAATGAAATATAAAGTTAATATAACAGCCAATAAAAATTTATAAGTTAATTTTAATTCAATTAATATTCTACATAAATCCTGATCCAAAACAAAAGATAATATTTGTAGAAACTATGTAGACATATATAAATATCTGCTGACTATTTCACTTGTCATAATCCACCATATTCACAGAAACCATATAAGAATTATTTAAATAGAAAATTTTCATTAGATAAAGCTTGTCAATTTAACCTATATAAAATTTACAATAATTCTGTGGTTACATATATACAAAAATTTTATTACATAAAAGAATATTTTATGATCTTTTTTTTTTTTTTAACTATGATAGTGTTTTTACATATAAACTAACTGTATGTTTGGTATGCATTCAATTGTAATATACATTTTAGTTTTTAGTTGAATAGAAACCTCAAGGCTGCATAATTTTAAAATTGTTGTGGTTATAGAAACTTTGTTGTTTGTTTAAATTAAAATATATGCGGGTAGCTAGCTAGCTATCTAGCTATATGTTTATGAAAATTTCCATTTTAAAGAGTCAAAAACTATCCTAGAATAACACTCATCTTATACTGATAAAACGTGATTAATTGTTATTTAGTGGTGCAGTATAGAAAAATAGTGATATTTACATATTACAATTTTAATGCGAAATATATGGAATTATTATATTCAGGTTTAAGGAAAATTATTTTGGAACTTTAAAAACAAAATATATTTTCCGAATTTAGAACATATTTTCATCTCAGTATTGTACATAATCATAAATATGTATTTTCATATACAAAAGAGGAGTGTGTCATGAGTAGATAATTTTAGAGTTTTATACATTTTAATTTTATCTAAGTTGTCCATTTACGTGTAAAGAATAATTCTTTACATGAATAAAGAAATTGTTGACTTCAAAGGAAATTAAAATCGATAATTTCTCCTGTTTATTTTAGCCTATTCGTAAGTCTTGTTTAAAACACAATCCGTTTCATATAAGACATAATGTCTAACAATGCTTTCACATTGAAGACCACCCGGAATATTTCAGCAATATTACTTAATAAATACAGTTGCATAGTTACTTTGACGACAGTGGAAAGTGTCGGACAGTGAATTTTGAAAGATAAGTTCTACTTTTAATCCTTGTCTACCTCTACAGTCCATTAAGTGATGATATTTTAATTTGCAAATGAATAATAAAGAAATTAAAAACTGTTTACTGAAATTTCAAGTTCTGAAGATTAAGGACGATTTCGTAATTTATAAGCAAATTGTCTGACAAAATGTTTAAAGCTTTATAAAATGTGTCTGATACAGCAATTTTTAGAAACTCTTCTGGCAGGCACATACTATGTCATACATTTTTTATCACACATTTTTGACTGACACGTCCAAATTGAAAACAGTTTATTTTTGGCTCGCCAACCAATGCGTTAATAATTGTTCAATTTAATATAATATTAATTTAATAAATTGAATTTATTTCTGAGGTTATGAGGTTATGAATTATTACATTATCTACAATTATTACATTATTGCATTGTAATATTTCGATCTCGTCTGTAAATAATTTATAGTTAAAACGTAAAGAATGGTGTAAATTAAGTTTTCTTATTACAATAATAAATATTTCCAAAATTAAACTAGATATAATGAATGCTCTTGTTCCTGAAATCATTAAATTAAATTCCAAAATTAAATATTATTCAATTAATATCAGAAAATTGATAATAAATTAAATTCTTAAATTATACATCACGATTGTTCATATGAAATGAAAACTATGAAAGTCTTTTATGTTTGTCAAATTTGACTAGAAATAATTGCCCCACAATATGTTATCAAATTTCATCTTTTTTTTAACTCTTAACACCATACTGTCAAGGAAAATCTTTGTACAAGTGCCGAGCCACATTATTATTGAATTTTCATCTTTTAATTAATGAAAACACTCACAATTTTACAATTCTATAAAAACTTTAAACCTATAAATCTAATTTAAAATATTAATATAATATAATTCAATTTCATAGTTCAAAGTTATAACTTTTATATAGAAGACTTTATATATTTTCATTTATCAAAATGTCGTTTGTGTCATTGCCATTCATTTATAAATTCCAATTGATTATTTTCTATATGAACGTGACAACATTTTCTATATAATAAGTTTTATTTAAAATATAAATCTATATTTATATAATCTGGAAGATAAGTGTAAATTTTTTATATCTTGAAAAGATATCCTTCTGCAAAACATTTGAGAGGATTCCATCTAACTTAATACGAAAGATAAATATATAATAATATGAATACATATAAAATTATTATAATGATTTAGTGGCAAGAAAAAAGAAGGTTTTATAATAATAATCATAAAATAGAAATAACAAAATAATAATAATATTAAAAGATATATGAGCATTAGCGACCACAGACTGTGTTCAAGTGCATTTATTATAATATCAAATATCGTTTTTCAGTTAAAAAATATAATAATAATAATAATATAAAAAATAATCAAAAGATGAATTGGAAATTGCATTTTTTCTTTTTTATTATATAAATTCTTGTGGTGTCATAGATAAATTTTCAATTTTCCAATTTAATTTATAGTTCTTCCTAAAGAGAAAGACAATAATAAATTCTATGACTAGAAATATTAATTTTATTGAAAATTAAATGGTTATTTTCATTGTGGTTTTCTTGTGAAAATATTAAATGGTATAATTTATTTGGTTTTCTTTTTTTTGAAATAATAATAATTTGAATTCAATTTGTATTATTATCATTTTGTTAAAATCAATTTAATATTGATTATGGCAATTAAATTAACAAAAAAAAAACAATATTTATATAACTTTTTCTGGAAATAGATAATTCGTAAATTATTATATTAAATTTAGTTTAATATTCAAATAACTAATTTTTTATTGTTATGGTTTTGATAGGTTAAAGATACATAAACATAATTAAATATCAGAAAATTATGCTAAAACAGAAATAATAAAAAAAGATGTAGAACAATTTTTATGCTTTTACCATATAATTTAAAATTATTGGTAAAAAAGCATTTTATGTTCAACATAATTTTAATCAATTTTGAAAATTTAATAAGATATCGAAATTTTTCCATACTCATTTGAAACATTTATGGTGTCATCAATATTCTACTTCCAAATTTTCCGGAAAAAAATTTAACTTTATCCAAGTTAGGATAATTATGTAGTGTTGTGATGGAAAGAAATATTGAAATATTGAGAAAATCTTAAAATACATTGTGCCCAGTACATTAGCAATATCTTATTGTGATTGATATTCAGTATTTCGAATGTCATTTAAATTGAGTTCCATTTTCGTAGCCTCTCATGGTATGTACGAAATTATTAATTTAATAATTAAATTATAATTATTAAACATATTTCCAAACCAATTTTACTCTTCTTAATTAATATTTATTTTTTTGTCTTTAATTTATCTTTGATTGAAATGGAAAATTCGTTTAATTTAATGCCATATTGAAAATCTATCTTGAAATACACAATGAATAATAAAAGTATCTTTTTACCCAATCTCAATTCGTATCTTAGTAACATAACAAAAAGGAATTGGACAAAAAGCATTTGTCGCTTACTTTAATTATTTCCATTCTATTCTAGTTTTTCTTTAGTACATCAACCGAAAAATATCTTCAGAGTCTTTGGATAAATATCGTAAATTCAACAGGCAAAAAAATAAATATTGGATCTAAGTAAATTAATTGAAATTGAATTAAATATAAATGGTAAAACGATAAAAGTAATTAAGATAAGAAACTAATTAAAATAAAGATATCACTTGAAAAATTATTTCTTTTTAAAAGGTAAAAATTGGAATTTAAATTAAGGGAATTTATTCAAGTTTTATTTTGGCCAATCAATTTAGTTATAATTTTTGTTAATTTTATTTTGTATAATTTAGAAGTAAACATTTAGTATTGGAATCAGTCCATTTAGTATGTGTATATATATTAAAATGATTTTGTACAAATTTTTTATTAAATTTAATTTTTTTATATTATCTTATGATTAGATACTATGAGTTCGAAAATTTATGGAGATTTTTGGACCGAGTTTCCATAACATAAATTTAAATGACCAAAGAAGTTTTAAAAAGAATTAATGCAACAAATGGAAAATATTTTACACTAAACTCCGCATTTACAAAACAATTATCCGACCGACCTTTATATATGGATTAGAAGCGTGGACAATAACACAAGCTACTTCAAATAAAATAAAGGATTTTGAGAAGGATCCTAGAGGGGCCAATACAAGAAGAAAATGGAAGGTGACGACTGCGGTACAATAATGAATTATACGAAATTTACAACGAATCAGATGCTGTAACTTTTATTAAATTAAATAGACTTCGATGGTTGGGACATATGCAGCGAATAGAGTATACTTGTAGCCTAAAAAAAGTGCTATCGAATAAAGCAGAAGGAAAACGTCAAGTAGGAAAGCCAAGAACCAGGTGGCAAGATTTTGTAAACCAAGATGCCCATTTAATTTGGGCCAAATTTTACGGACCCTATAATAATAAATATAAATTGTCCGAAAATTGTGCAAAAATGGTTGAAAAATAATAAATAATCTATTAAAAAGTATTGCAATTTATATAAATCGAAAATTCACTATTTTTTTTGATGCAATTCCTAAGTAAAATACTATAATCTTAAATTTGACAACTTCTTTTAATAACTGCCTCTAGTAAAAATTATGATTTCTATTAAGAATATTAATAATAAGAGTGCCCTTTTCAGTACAAGATCAACTAATAAGTACAATTTATATAGTAACTTATATTTTCACAAAGCCACAAATTTATAATCAAAAAGAAAGGTTTCCTCTAACGAAATTTCCATTTATTAGTTATTTATATAAAAATTAAATGCAAATTTAATAAACAAAATTTAAATTTTATATATAAACCGCCTATGAACCAAAATAAGAAATAAAAGTGAAGTTTATAAAGTCTTTTAAGAATATCCTAAATGCTAATAATCCACAATTTAGTCTCCGTAAAATACCATGTAGAGGATTTACAAAATGTATAGAAACAAAAAAATGAAATGATGATACGCACTTAAATCCAAGAAAAACTGAAGAAATTGATGATTAATTGTCCATTGTCTTACAAAAAAATTAATTTCCTTTCCTTTATGTTATACAAAAAATAAAATAAAATATGAAATTTAATATAAGGATAGATAAAAAATAATAATTTATTTTTAGTTTCCGAAGGAAATTGAAAAGTATATAAATAATGAAGATAGAAAATTTCAAAAGGATTTAATTATAGCTTGAAATAAGAAATAAATCTTGAAAGTAAAATGATAAAATACATTTCCTATTAACTAAATGAACCATCGAATCTGTCCATATTTCAAGCTATAACACTTTATTAGTTCTACTATGGTAACATAAATTACATAAATTTATTTATGAATTTTCTAAGAATAATTAATATTTGTTTACTCTCAATAATCTCCAATTAAACCTAATTAAATTGATATAAACTATCACATTAATTAATAATAGTTTTCTTCCTGTTTTTTTCAAAAATTCTCATTAAATTTACACGTCCTTTTCTATATTTTTGTAATCATAATAAAAACTGAACGGTCGTTCTGAATCTAGGCTATAAAAAAAAACATTATGTTTTCAAAAATTCGAAATCCTGTCCTAATAAATTCCATTCCTTTCTCTCTTCTCAATGGTTCTTTATAAGAAAAAAAGTCATTGGAAAGTTCCCTGCAATAAATTTCATATATATATATATAAACATAATAATAATAATAATAAAGTCCTTTTTGTGTTTCAGTATTATTGAAGAATAATCCTTGTAACATTTTCTTACATCTATAATAAATTTTGCAGAAGAATGTTGTAGCTGCTGAACTTGCGTGGCTATTCTACTTCTTTATCTATATCTATATATATTTATTTTCTTTGATACTTTCTCCTCATTTTATTACAATCCTCTCAAGGGAGTTAAAGATTAATACTAACAAATAGTACAATTTTTTTTTTTAGATTATTCTTCTGTAACATAATTTTATGATAAAAAATAAAATGTTCTTTTTGATTTAAGGCATTTAACTAACGAAATTATTTCAATATTTTAATTTTAATTACTTTTATTGGAGAGCTAGTTTTAAGAAATTTACATACCAAATGCTTTGCTGAAAAGTTTTAAATCCAATTTAATAGGATAATTAAAATTAATATTTAAAATTCGAGTTCGGCGGAACATTAATGGATGGAATTTGATAAATATGAAGAGAAGTAACAGAAATTGGATATAATTGTATGGTAATAAATGGTATAGCTGAAAGAAAACTAATTGAGATATCTACTCTGTATAAAAAGCTTTATGTTCCTAATCATATTTACACTTTAAAGCATAAATTAACTTTATTTTAAAACATAATTACATAAATCGAAAAGTAATTTTAAAGACATGTAACATAAGACCATAACAAAGGAAATTGTTATGAAAATGACTGGGAAATTAGTTTCGTTTTATTAAGTGAGAATTAAAGTAAAATGGCTTTATCAGCCACTGTGAGTAAGCCATAATATTTGCGGTTGGTTTTATGCCCGGAATGAATTAGGAAATCATTTATATTGAGTCTGGCTTTATGTTAACGAAGGAGTCAAAGAAGTAATTATGATCTATGATCTTATATCGAATATGGTTTCATTTCACGGTACCAACTCGCCAGCTTGCGATATTTTACGGTACCAAATCGATACTTTTGGACACTACAAATAAAGTTTGTAACAAACCTTCAGTTTTGTATATTTAATATTATATTTTTAGTAGTAATTTCTTTTTGTCTTACGTTGTATTTTCTGTTTTTATTATAATCCTCTTCAATATTTGCTCATTTCGTACTTTTTTTTTTATGAGGGTTTAAGGAAAAAATCATTTTGAAAATGAAATAAAAAAAAAAAAGTCCATATTTTTTTTTTATCTTATGTCACATTATTTTGTTTTAGATACTAGATAGAAATTATCGTTTTTAGTTTAAAATGTTACTGGGTTAATACTCAGTATTATTTTTTTAAGGATAATGAATGTACTCATTCTTAAATTTGATAATATTTATGTGTGACTTGAAGAATTTTTATTAATTTTATTATTTTTTGAAATTTATATGTATTAATTATTGTAATTACTTCATGAATTATAAATTAAATTACTTAATATTTTCATTTTCATATTTTCATCTATATAGAATTTTTATTTTACATAAATTAGTAAAGTATTTCATAATTTCGAAATTTAAATAATAATGAAATAACTAGAAATAAAAAGCTAATTAAAATGAAAATTGTTAAAAATTTTAATATTGAAAATACATTTTTCAATTAACTTTATATCTAAGTAGAAGATTTGCACTACTTGAGTGTCAATAATCATAGAGTAAGTAGTACAATTAAGATTTTTAATAGTTTTTTGCAGAAACCATAAATCTGTACGACCGTTGTAATTTTTTTTTAAATAGGTTATACAGTAAATTTCCACCTCTAAAGTATTAGTACATCCCTAACATTTTAAAGCTATAACAGTTTAGAATCTGACGATACTGAGGTAAAACTTAACGTTTTTTGTATGTATTTTTAAATGTGAATTTTACTATTTATATAGAAATTGATGTTTGAGAGGTCATTTTATATAAAATTATTACACAGTAAATGCTGCTACACATAATTTTTCGTATATTATATATTAATTATTAAAACTTAATTTTGTTTTTATATATCGAAGTTAATTAACAGAAAAATAAGTAAATGAAAACTTTGATTAATTCCAAATAAGGAAAATATAATTACAATTTAGTAGTAACATTGATTGACACTAATTACCTCATTTTAATAAAAATATTCTAAGAATAATATCACCAAAAAAATAAATAAAATAAAATTGATTTTAATTAAATCTTTAGAAGTATAAATTTTCTTTAGTTTGACTTTAATTCTGTTGGTATTATCCGAAAATCAATGAGACATAAAAATAAATAGTTTGACACTTTCATATATTATTTCCTCTTCACATCACATTATCAATATTATCATCTGTGACAGACAAGATTCCAAAATCCCAAGTTTTTTTTTTTATTTTTGTAATTCGTATTTAATTTTACTGTATTCTGACAAGATATGTCACCGAAAAAAGAAATTAACAAGACATTTTTGGATATTACGTTTTTTTTTAACTTAAATTTTTTTTTATTTTAAACCTCTTGTAATATGGTGTGCCAATTTATACCAAAAAAAAAAAATATACTACCGAGATGAGTGGATTTGGTAAAAATCTTCTTCTTCTTACCTGATTTATATATCTGTAAGGTCATGAATATTAATGATTCATCCATCATGTACAAAACATATAACATGTTCCATCGATATCTTTCGCGAGTCAACAAAGAATACAAAAAAAATTAACAATTTGTGGCCAAAAATACCAAAAAAACCGGAAAATAAAAACAAGGATGAAAATATGTTCAGAGTAAATGAATGAATAGTGGTGGTCTTTTAAGGTAATTTTCATATGGGGACACTTGAGATGGTAATCATTTTACTGATGGAACAGTATGAGTTAAAATTTTGGTATAAAAAAAGAAGAAATATTGTAACTGAGTTAAAAGAGGGGCGAGGGGATATAGAATTTAGTTTAATAACACGAAAATCATGAAATTAATCATGAAAAACATGCAGGATGCACCGCATGTGTGTATATAGTGTGAAGAAGAAAATATTCTTAAAAATATGTAAGATGATAAAATTTGATCCGATAAAAGGGCATACAAAAAAAAATATATTTTTGCTGATTAATTACTGACACTAAATTAAATTGTTAATCTACGTATTTATTTTATTCATATATTAAGGTATAGAATTTGATGTATTTTATTGAGAGTGATTTTGAATGTATTTGACGGTTAGGATAAGCAAAAATTATTGAATTATATTATATTTGTTATAGATTTCAAATCGCATAACTCAAAATTTGATAATATAGAGATTATAATTTGGTTGGTAAAAGTTGATTATATTATAAATATTTGAAAAATGAGATTAGCTCCCCAGTGGAAGTTTAAGCTTAACCTTAACCAAGCAGATTGTGCAGCTTAAGCCTGAAAACTTAAGGTCACTGGTGATTTGTATCACTATTTATACAAATTCAATCAAAATTTTCCCTAAGCTTAGCTAATCCAAAAATTGTGAATTATTGTGAATTAATAAAAAATGTCAAAGTGAAGCTTAAGCTCTACCCATCATCGGCTTAAGTTAAACCTTCCTTTAAAGAAGGATTGTCTTTAAGATTGCATGTAGAAACCATAAAATAAATTAAATCGAAACTTAAGATCTTGTTGAATTAATAAAAAATGTTAAAAGTGAAGTTTAAGCTCTACCCATCTGCGGCTTAAGTTAAACCTCACTTTAAAGAAGGCTTATCCTTAATCTTGCACGGAGATACCCCATAAAATAAATTAAACCGAAACTTAAGTTCTTGCTGAATTAATAAATATTGTCAAAATTGAAACTTAATAGCTGATTCATAATGAGATTAACGCAACTGAGCTAAAAGTTGTTTTATTTGCAGCGTACACAATATTTTCTTATTTGTTTTATTTACACCGTAATATTTTCATCACAAAATAAATTAAATTTGACTTTTCAATTTTATATATTTTTTTTGGCATTTTACAACTTTTATAATCGTAAAAGTTGGAAGTTGGGCAACTTTAGTTTAGCGTGCAGTTGCGTTATGTTTCTAACTTTGCATTGTGAATGAAAGTACTATTTTCATATAGTTTAACTTTGTAACTTTGAGTTCAGTTGCGTTAACTTTGTATTATGAATCCAGCATAAGCTATTCATCTGCGGCGTAAGTTAAACCTCACTTTAAAGAAGGCTTGTCTTTAAGATTGCACAGAGAAACAAGGAAATAAATTAAACCGAAACTTAAGCTCTTACAAAGGCTTAAGCTTCCACTATGAAATCAACCTTAAGCTTTAAATTTAATTGATGATTTACATCTTAATTTTCTATTTCTCTAGTAAAAAGATTTTTTGTTGTATAAATCTGGTTATTTGGATGTACATAAGTGACTAGGTTTCAAAAATGTTGAAGCAGTTTTCGTTGGTACAATATTATTATATTAATTTCTCAATTATCCTTACCTAAAAAAAAATTATCTGATACGTTGTGTTGAAAGATCAAGGCTATATTTACTATTTTTTTAATATATATAATAATTTTAATTTGTTCATTTTTTAAATTTTAGAAGTGTAAATCTTGTATTTTATCAGAAAATTATTTGGCTATATATAAATTATTAGCACACCATTTTTTATTATGCGAAAATTTATGCACAGTCAATAATTTTCTAAAATTATAATAATTTATGTAAATTGAACTATATAATTTTTTATTTTATAATCGTATATTGGGAATACAAAAAATCATTATTTTGATGATATTTTCATTGGAAATGGTATCTACAAAAATAATTTTAAAGATTTTAATAGCAAAAATAGAATTTTTTAATTTAAACTGTTCGTTTATAAGTTTATAAAATGTAAAAAAAAAATGTGGTGTTCCAAGTATAGTAAAACCACAATCTTATTATCACAAAAAAAAAAAACAAAAGGTTTTAATAAAATTATTTCACATAATTTTCATAATATCTTCCAAGTACATGATTACTAAAAAAATAGAAGAAAATATAAAACGTGATAAAATCCGTCATTATATTGACCATCAAGTTCAATCATTATGATAGTAATCCAACAAAAAAAAATGTGCAATGTATGGCCCCAGCAGCAGCATCCGTTTTATTATAATCTGTTTTTGCTTGTATATATATTTATATGTTATAAATATACCTCGACATGTTTTATGTTCATTTATTCATAAAGGTATTAATAGAGTTTAAGAAAATATATAAAGTTTATATTATGCTTTTAAGCGTTTTAAATTCAAAACATACACACAACATAACATTCAATATTAAAATTGTATAGCTGCGTTTATTATTTTTTTTTATTTATAACAATTTTCATATATGAAAATGTCTTAATTTTGTTTCACTGATTTTTCTTGGCCATAAATATACAAAATTATTAATATGCCATCATCAAAAGAATCTTGTGAGACTTGATGAAGAGGTTAAATTCTTTATTCGAACAGATCTTTTTTTTTTTTTTTTTCTACTTTGTCTATAATAAAAAAAACTTAGCCTCTGGTCTAATATTATAAATATATAAGTTAATAAAGTAGATATTAAGTTACTTCATTTTCATAGTTTGAAAATTTTTCACTAGCTATACAAATTTTTATGCATATTTACAACATTAATTTGGAATGGTTCAAAAAAGATTTTTTTTTTGTTGGCTCTGCTTCTTTTTTTTAGTAAACGTACTTATTTTCTAGAATTTAAGTGATTCGTGTATATGATTATTTAGTGATAGTTTATTTTCAATTTTATCCAAAGGGTTTAGAATTTAAATATCGCAGAATTTTAAAGGGAAAATACTTGAATGCTTTCGAATAAAATGAAGATATTTTAATTCAGTGTAAAATACTTGTAAAAGTTGTTAAACTATTGCTTAAAGGGCTAAGTAATATTCAGAAAAAAAAATGTTTTAGAAAAATAATTTATAAAATATTTTTTTTTTTTTTTTATTATGAAATATATCAATTAAAAATTATCAAATAATTTCAACATGTTTGTGAATAAAGTTATTTTAAAAATCCATTAGAAAATCGATGTAAAATGAAAAGAACATACAAAATAATGCAGGAAACATAAAAAATGAACAGAAATCATGTTTCAACAGCTTTGTTTAGATTAGAGATTGGCAAACAGATAATTTTTCAATACAATTCAGGCTAATATCATAGTTCAGCATCCTTTAAAAATTAAGAATGGAGTAGTCTACTTAATTACGCAAGATGATCATGATATTATGTATGTTGACGAGAATGTTGACAAACTTGCAATACGAAAATGGAAAATGAATATTCAAAAATATTCACAAATTCAAAGTAAGCACTCGATCAATGAGGTCATGGTGCAAAATATAGTTTTTGACGTTGTCTCTAATAAATTTGTCTATTCTACTTGAAGAATAATTAAATCAATTTAATCGACTGAGAGAACGCAAAACCGGAAAGCATCCAAGTATGGCAGTTCAATGCATCCAAGTATGGTAACTATACCTCTATTAATTTTTTGATTTCAAAATTTATATAATTATTTATTACTTGATAATATATATGGTTTTCACTTTCAGAAGGGGGAAATGGAAGCGGCTACACCTCGTACTCGTACCTAGACCATACGGTATACCCTCTTACGAAACGTTACCCTTTTTCACCATGAATGGTACCATCCCATTTCTTTTATAATGTTTTTATAAAGTTTATCAGGCTAGCAGGCCTTTTCTTGCTTATTTCTATTAAATCTCTTTCAAAATAAAAACCGAAATTTTTTAATCTTTTATTACACAGAGAAGTACGTCATTTCCGTTGTCAGTCTTAGTCGCACGGCGTGTTTACGTAATAGTAAATGCCCCGTAACTATTCCTCTGTACAGTCTGAGCATGAGTTTGGTCATATTTAAAATACTTCTCGACTGTTTAGCGTTGGGGGTACCCCAGAACAGCTTTGTGTGGAGACAACTGTTCAGCGTGACCTATTCTACTAGCCATAGTTTAAACAGTTTTTTAATCGAGTTAACTTGGTAACCGATCCGGAAAATTGAGAGGTTGGTATCCACCGCACAATATCAAGCCAATACATCATCTTTCTCATTACCCATTATATCCAGGAGATCAAATAATAAGAAAATTATTATTATTTGTCTTCATTTGCCTTAGGATAGTTCGGCATTTAAAAACCAGTTTAGAGTTAAATTAGTTGTTCGCCAGTGCTTTGATAATCGCTTGACTATCCGTACAAATCACAATTTTCTTATTACATATACATAGATTAATTTCTACTATTATTTCCGTGGCAACTCTTATATCTGCAATCTCAGCCAGGAAAATCGTGGTGTGGTAATCAAGATTGATAAAATAGTTGATTTTCGTTAAACAATCAAAAGACCAAAAATATATCTTAAGACTAGATTACAAAATCATAAAAAATATTTTTTTTAAAAAACGATTACTTTAAAAATATTTAAAAGATATTATGCGTACATAAAACAACAAACCGATAAAAATTATGAACTATACTTCAATTATACCGCCATGAAGTAATCCTTAATAGTAAAAATTCGTAACAAGTGCCATCAATAAATATAATAAAATATTAAATAAATAAATATTAAAAAAAAATTAATGTTGCGTATACAGTCAAGTGCACACACATCACATCCTTTTTGTTGTTGTTGCTATATGTGCCATTTATTTAAACACGTTTTTTTTATAATCTATGATCAAGTTAAAGAAAACTATCTACTCTACAATTTTTAACAATTTACCAATCGAATTGGTCTGACACAATGACAAGTGAGTACAAATATTAATAATAATAATAATGAAATTAAAATATTGAGCTTTAACAAAAAAAAAAACTGAATAATCATTTTAGCTCACTAAAATCGTACACTCAACTAAAATTGATTATATCTTTTTTTTTATATAAAATATGAAAAATTTATGTATTACTATATAAAAAAACTAGATAAACTTCTTCCTTTTGATCATTTTCCATTTCTTATATACATAAAATTACATTTATGTACAATTTATCCTTGGCGGTCAGCGACGTTACAATCGGTATTTAATATCTACGAATAGAAGAGAGTACGCCAATCACAGAAGTCGTGATGCACATAACCGTGTCTTGTTCAACATCAAGACTTGAATAATTGTTAAGATATCGAATTACTCTTAAGCAAAAAAAAATGTTAAATAAATTTTTTTTTATTCCAAATTATTTTTAAAGTCAATTTCATAATAAAAAATTATCTTCGGTTTACACAAAAAAGAAGGAATTTAACATTCTTGTCATAATCATTGAAGTGTTGTACTCTTTTTTTAGAAAAAATCTAAGATATCAAAAAGAATTCTCACCATTTGTAGCTTCTGAAGTGCTACTATACCAATTTCATTTATCAATTTAACTGATTTCAATGTTTTGTATCTTTTTATGATGTTTGGTTTTTGTGTAGTATAATCATTGCAAAAAAAAAAAATGTTTACAAAAAATGGGAAACAATCCATAACTACAAATGATATACACAACAAGAAGAGACTCCTGTCCAACTTGATTCTAGTTATAGATTTATAATTTGTACAAGATACCACCTTAAATAATCAAATAAAATTTTGAACACCTGATTTTTGATATTGTATAAATTTTTATAAAGGATTTTGAACATTTTTTAATGGATCAATGGCATAAAGAGGACTTGAAAAGATGATAGAAATTTGTGATAGCTGCGAAGAAGTAAAAACTATATATAGTATTATACACTGTAAGAAATTATGAAAATTTAAACATTATTCAAATATTTGATAAAGAAATCAAATTTGGGACAAAAATTGATGAATTAATTCTTTATCCAGATAATAATTACTTATGTATGTATCAATGATCGTAGTTTTGATTAACCATTATTGTAAATTTATTAATTGTGTAAAATATTAAATTATATTTACATAAAAAAGTATAATTTCTTCGAATACTTCTTCAATGACTGTTTCTTTGATAAGAACAAACCATGAAATCAAATCCGGTGCAAGAACTACACGATTACAATCAAATAAAAACAAGATTTAGCGAAAAAAAAATATTATGATGAATTGTATCTCAAAATTGCAGATATTTTTAATTTATAACCAATGGCAAAAAGTTATTAATCAACAGCTTCGACTTTCGAGTGTTTTGATCAGCACGATAGAAATAATTCTATACGAAAAGAAGCAGTATAAAAAGAAAAATTGATATGAAGAGTAAAAGGGTTCAGGTCACCATTTACTTTAGTATTAAGAAATTTTATTTACTTTATTTCTTTAAATAAAATGTATATATTAATTTTGATTTGTTTCTCGGTGTCGGTCTGTCGATAATTTATATTAGATTATAATTATACTATTGATGTAGGGTATCTAAATTAAAGCTTGGGTAGCACAAAACCTTAAAATTGTTGGTGTACTGTTAAAGAGCACAAAAAAGTAACCGAAAAAAACATTTTCTATTTTTTTGAGGCTATGAAGCGATTTACATGCTTCGACTGGGGTGTACAACTGGCCAAATTTGTGACTTCAGTGCGTGAGGTTTTCGGATCCTCCTCCTTACAAACCAGCCAAGCAACCAATAACATTTTATTCCCAAAGGTTACGACGACAAATTAACAAAACTATGTTAAATTATAATTAGGCTTTATAATTTATTCATGAAGAGATAACATTCATTTTGACGCAGACGGGGTTCTTTTACCCAAAGCACTTGCTTTGTAATGCTTATTTGTTTATCTGACCCTGTTTTTATGGATATCAGAAATATAGATAAATTCATATTTTAATAATTATAATAATATATTTAATTAAATTACAAAAATTGTCCACTTTTTATTACCCTGACTGTAAAAATGATTTGGACTAAATTATTTTCGTCATGATATTTTACCAATTTTAGCTTAAATCTTAATTTCTTGTGGCGAATATGTAATTTATTATTATTCTATGATCTCTAGTCTATGTAACAAACTCCTAGTTATTTGCGTTTTGTAATAATCATCAATATTTACTTTTTTAAATTGTACATTTACTATAATAATAATTATTTGGCTCGCTTTTACTTAGAGAAATAAAATTGTGTTACCCATTAAAAAATCATTGTAAATAATAAGTCAACATTATTATGTTATATGTATATGACTTTGAATAGAAAATATATCTTGCGGTTACAATATAAAATTCCAATGCATAAAATTTCTATTTCTTTATATACAAACAAAATTTTGATAGCGATATTTATTTTTTAGATAAATATTATTTATTTTTTATCGAAATATATATCAAAACTACACAAAAAATAATACAAAAACTTCACTTTGACTATTTTGTGATCTAGAATTATTTGTATTATTTTATTTGGGTTGTTGAAAAAAAGCTGAAAGGGCTTTACAATTTACTATCATCGTCTGTCTTTTAAAGTAATCAATCTGAAGATTGTTATTTTTTTTTTAGGTTTATTTGAAAATTTGTTTAAATTCCGATAAAATTATTGATAAAAACTCTTGTACGGTTTTGAATATAATATAATTTTATGTTTTTAGGTGGTTACGTTACGAAGTTACAAAATATATATATAAAAAATGATTAAGTATTTTGATACAATGAATAATTAATCAAAATTTTGATGGAATTTTAGTGATAAAGAATATTTTTTTTCTATCTATTTTATAATAAATAATTTCCTATCAAATTACTTGAGTATTTTTGCTAATTTCTTAAAACAATTTCGATATTATTAATAGTCAGTAATTAAAATAAAAGAATTCACTGTTTTTAATGATATATCTAGTATACTATTACACCCTGCAGTGCATTACGAAAAATATAATTTATTGAATCTTCTTTATTGAAAGAAATAACTTGGTAATAGTAGAAAAACTGTAAATATTTTACATTACCATATATAATTATATTTTGAGCTAAGAGGTTTATACATCGATCTCAAATTTGATATAGCTAAATTTTGTTTACATAATAAATTATTTGTAATTTGATCAAGAATATATGGTTGTCAAAAAATTATTAATATAAAGTGAGTTATCTAAGATTCAATCAATTTTTAGTTTATATTTCAATAAATTGTCAAACTTGAATTAGCAAATGATGAGAATAAATTTTAGATTAAAATTAATTGAAATTTTTTGTATTTAATTAATAAATAAAAGGCCTAAATATTTACCTCAAATTTTAATTGACATGTATTCGAAAAATTCAATTAAGTGTGTGCTATATAGTTTCGATCGATTCAGTTGTTATTCGTCCAGTTCAAATTTGATGCCTTCATATATTTTGTATGGGAAATCGATTGAGTTGTATAGTTCGGATTGCAACGAATCGAATCGAAAGTGTTTGGAACGATTAGAATTTTGCGAATCCAAACTGAAGGAAATCTCTAGATAGAGGAATGAAATTCGACATTTTGAAAAAAAAATATAATAATATGTGATTTAATCGGTAGCTATGTGTTCAGTCTACTTAAAGAGTCGAATCGAATCAAAACTGAACTGAACTGATAAAAACTATGTAGTCCAACCTTAAATCTACAATTTACGATTATTAAAGGCCTTAATTACTTTAGATTTTATAGACTGAGTAAGAAGTGATTATTTTAGCAGTTATAAAAAAATAGTATAGACAAGCTCTTATGAAATCACTAAACATGAAGTTTTGCCACCTTTGCGCCGTTGCGTATTGACTGTGGCTTTAAAAATAATTAAAATATTTCGAAATATATTTTGGTTCCATCAAAAATGAGATGAAATTTTAGTATATTAACTGCATTAAATTAGATAGTGACACGTAAGGCTGTGCTAGATCACAAATAAGTGTGAGTAGAATAACCATAATGTAAAGGTACGCGGGAGTAAAAAACGCTTTATATGTTTACCTATTTTACCAATAGTTTTAATAGGATATTTACCTTTGCAATACTTAATTGCGTAGGTTTGCCAGACCTTCAGTTTTATGTTTTAATAAGAATCTGCCTATACTAATTTTCTTGCTTTCATCATAATAGGAAATTTTTCAAAATTTTTAGTTAATGCACTTTTGTCACTGATTTTGATAGAAAAAAATAAAAAACTTATGAAATTATGAAAATGCCAGACAAATCATTTATGACAAAAAATAATTGAATTGTAAATTATTCAGAATTTACGCGCACTACGAGCTAACGAACAACTGATCCCTATATTTTACTATCAAGTCAACGTCATATTATATTAAAACTGTCATTATAATTTACTTTAAAAAAATATAATTACAATTCAAAATTTATTCATTTTAATAAACAATTCATTTTACATAATTTATATTATAAATGCATAATATTTCCAAATAATTTATAATTTATTTCATCAATATTTATATCAATTTATAAATTATAACTTAATTTAAAATTTTCTGTATTTATTTCTTTCCTCATTTAGAGAGAGCCTACAAGGAACTTAACCGGTCATCATTTGATTGAAAATTCATATTAAAATTTTCATACATAAAAATATTTTTATAATATAAAATTTTGAGTTGTTGATGAGGAAAATATTTCCAGATTAACTAATCCATGCAAATCATTTTAAATAGCATAACCATTATTTTTTGTACACAGTTATAAAAAACCGCAATAAGTGCCATAATAGTGCGTTTCAACGGAACTACAACGGACTTCAAAAATACAAAAAACGAAAAAGCTGGTATAGCAAAGTAATAAAAAAATGAGGCACACGCTCGTCGTTATAATCAAGTTGGACAATAATCCATTGGAATTATTCTGATTATCAAAAAGTCCCAGATAGTTTATGTCTTTTTGTGGTCGTTTTTATTAACTTGAATCTTCTGTGTGTATGGAACTCTTAAAATTTATTGATCATGGAATGTCGGGTTAAGTTTTTTTTTTCATAAATCCAATTTAAATATCGTTTTATTAGTACACAAAATTTCTTAAATATAACTTTTATGAGAAATAAAGAAATATGATTTTAAATCAGAATTTCAAAAATTATAAATCCTTCTGTAATAAATTTTTTAACTATGCGTATATATACTAAGAATATCAAATTTTGATTGGCTTAATGCCGTAATGAGAAGAAAGAATTTTAAGGAAATTTTTAGCTATATTTTTGATCCAGAAACAGAAATATTTTTTATTAGATTTTTTTGAGAGATTGAATATGACCTCTAGTTGGAATTACTTTATTTAATCTCTTCCAAAATTATCCTATTCTAGAGCAGATTATCACGGAAGCAATTCAGTGCGGGAACTTTCTATTACGTACCACTGTTATCAAACTAGAAAAAGAGCAAACCTCAAGTTTTTCTAAAAATTCTTGAAAAGAGTTCGACGAAATTTTTGGAATGAAAAGTGCTCTATGAAATGTCAACAATAATCTGCCTTGTTATCATACAATTAGCAACAGAATATTAAATTACTTAAAAACATGTTAAAAAATGTCAAGTTATTACTTAAAAAGTGTAAATTTAGAAGATCTGTAGATTAATGGCTATCAGGATTGTTTAAATTATTATATTCTTTTTTTTTTATGAATTAGTAATCGAGTATCTAATCCTGGGATAGAGATAGAAGATTTGTTTGGATCAGCGAACTCAAGTATAACGAGAGATATTGCTAGTAAGACTGGTAGAAGGAATAATTAATGAAAATATCTATGATTCCTAAACTTAATTCCTTGCACTTTTTGACATGCTGAGAAAAATTTTACAATCCGCAATGGATTAAACTCTGATGTTAACATAACCGAACACAACCAAATGTTAATTAGACACTACTGCTTAATATAAGCAGTAAAATAAAAATAAAAATATAATAACTAGGAAAACAAAACATTAAGGCTTGAACCAAGAGCCCTCCACACACACACAAGGGTTCACAGTTCTGAAAAGAACTACTACCACCTACATACGTTGCCACTTATTTATTCAAACCAGAAAAAAGTGAACAATTAACTTTTTGAAGTAAAGTAATAAAAAAAGTATGACAGGTACTGCCAGCTGTCTACAAGTTAAAATATTCGCTAAGGAAAAACAAAAATTGTAGTTCCAGCGTCACAAAGCATTCGAATTAACTGGTTACAACTAGAACTAGCTTTACGGTTCGCAGTTCTAAAAGGGGCGCTATTACTGAATTAAGATCAGTAGAATAATTGTTTACCAGATTGAATTCAGAACAACAGCAATCATTGAAGTATTATGGATTGAAATAATTGCGTATGGTCGAAACATTATGTCAAATTTGAAGAATATATAGCAATTATTGAATAATAGAACTAGCATATCACCAATGACACCGGATCAAAATGTATGTATATCGGCTTCCTAAATATATGTTTCACTTTCTGGAACATTGAAATGAATATTTTTTTGACCTATTCTGCACAATATCATTGTAAAATACAAAATCAAATGAATTGCACTTTATTAAATTTATTTTACATATTTATATACATATAGATATAAATAATGTAACTTTTCTTCTTTTTAATTCAAAATTATTTATCACTTTTATCCCTGTTTAATGTGCCCAATAAATCGCCTTAAGCAGATATGCAAAATGAATGGGCAAAAAAAAAAAACTGCACGTAAATTTTTCTTAATATCTTTTTTATTTTTTCTTCTTCTGGCTCATTTTTGCGTTTGCATGATTTTGCATAAAATTGTTGTAGACTGTGTAGAGTATTATTTTTGTTGTACGTTACGTTACGTATATTACCTGATTAAATTCAGATACTGGATGGAAAATCGTATTTACCCAAAAAAATGAGAAGAAATTGCTGTGATAGTTTGATTTTATTATGTATATATTTTTTTGTGGGACTATACGTTCTTGTATGACAATCTGCTTTGGATAGTTGTCATCTTAATTAACATAGCAACACATATTGGTGGGCTTAAAAATATAATATTTATTTTAAATGGGCAATAATCCTACAGTAAGACCATTGAAAATCTCCTTGATTAGGTTAGAGATGGAATTGGGAAAATTAATAATGATTCAAAGGAAAAATGTAAAATTTTATTGAATAATATTTTTTTATACTGAGAGAAGAGATTAATAAATTTTTCATGGCAATTTCATTTTGTAGTATTAATTTATTGCTAACGTTTTTTTTAAAAGGATTATTTGCTAGTTTTGTAATTAAATGAAAATGTATAAGTAATGATTTTCAAAGAAATTGTTTACAACAGTTTGTTTTAATATACCATACAATTTGCTTCCAATATTTGAAATGGGATTGATTATTCTGACCCAGGAATAAGGGTTTATATCGGCTAGGTCTAGTTTTTTTCCATTTTAGTCTTGTTATGATACGAATACATGAAAATTTAACTAGACTATACATAAAATTCATAATTTTGTATTAGGTAAATCTAAAATTTCATGAAAATTATTTTATGGGAATTTTTAATTGAATAAATAGTTTCAGAAAATGTTCAATAAAATTCTAAAACAATGACAACAAATTCAGCATAATAATTTTTTATGGACGATAAAAGTTTATTAATAACGAATATTTTACATTTTATATGTAAAACAATTCTAGATAAAAACTTTTAAGGTATTTTTTGATAAAATTTACAAAAATATTAAAGGTAAAAACTTTGTCGTTTTTGTTCAATAAATTTTATTTTGTGGTTTCATTTGTCTATAAAAAGTTTTACTTATAAATATAACAAAAATTTTTGTAATGAAATGTTTTCTGAAATTTAATGAAATTGTAAAATTTAATAATCTGTAAAAAAAATAAATTACTTTATTTTATTTAGTATGCATTCTAAATATATTGAAAATTTAAAAGAATTGTCTGAAAAGTTCATTATTAAAATATATTCATTATAATTTCCGTTGAATTCGTTAATTTATTTGTGATATTTTAATGATGATATTAATGATAAATAACAAATATAACCCGAAAGACCTGAGAAAACTTTATTTCCAATTAAAAATATACAAAAAAAAGAAGAAATAATAATTTTGAAATGATTTTTTATAAAATTCTGTTATTATTGATTTATTTATTTCTATTCGATTTCCCCATTTATAATCCGAGAATCGTATAGAACGAATGAATGAATGAAAGAAAGTTTGAAAGATGTCACAGAATATATATAAAAAAAAAAGTATAAAAAAACTATTTAATAGGAAAAATAATTAGAAATTCTTATAGAAAAAATTGCATATAGAAACTGTATTACCAGACACCTTTCATATATATAAAGGTGATAGCAGACGGGATTTAAGAAATATCTATAACAAAGTGGTAATTTTTAAGTAAAATGTTTAATTTTCTAATAGAATGTGACCGATTAATGAACCTCATTAAATACATATCAATATTTTGACAGTGGCTGTTGTTTTGTTTTTACTTTGATTCAATTGACGTTTAATGTTGTCATTATGCTCATTTGTACAGTTTGTATGTGTCAATTTTAAAGATAAAATCAGGTGTGGATTTGTACCAACATTCTGAGAGTGGGGGATGGGAAATAGAACTATATTAATATTAATTCGCAAAACTTTATTACATAATAACTCTATTCCGTTTTTATATCTTTACAATCGTCCTTTCTTCGTAGCGAATCTGCAAGTTTAAACATTAGCGTTGGCTAATGGAAACCCCTACTATAAAAGAGTAAAAATTTACCTTCGGCTTTAAAAATTCAAATTTAATAAAATATTTTTATTGAATATTTCTAACTACAAACAATTGTTCAAATTCCGATTCATACGCGATCCGTTCTATTTGCAACCAAATCGCAACGAATTCTTAGATTGAATTAAAAATATCTTTTCATAGCGAACGTAAAGCGACTATCATTTTTCTTTAAACTCACAAAATCTATAAGGTTGTTATAAAAATGATAAACGCCAAATTATGACATTTTAAATGTTTATGCTAGCGAGCTTCGAATAATCATGCATTTACAGGACCGTGTTAAGTAAGTATTATATTTTTCTTACTAATATCTATACAAAAAAAACCGAAGTAAATAAAATTTAATGAGACACAAAATTAAATAGATGATGCTATAATATTTTTCAGATATTTTATCGTACTACCAAATCATTAGATCAAAGTCTAGGGAGGAGTATATAAACTAAAAATGTATAACCATTTCATTTTTATAACCTTTAGTTATAGGATTGGTCATAAATCTTTTTAAATTGTTATATTCATACAAATCCACAAAGTATGCCAGTAAATAATGATTGTGATGAAAAAATAAAAAAAAATAAAAATGGTTATTATGTTTAGATTTTTCACGCGATCACAATAGTCATCCGCTGCGCCGCCGTTCACTATAGACATTTTCAGTTGATATGCAACTTATTTACAGTTAATGCAACCTATTATTGTGATGGCGGTATGCTTCAGTGATTTTTTTTTGTATTTGAACTTTTTTTATTAATCGAAATTTATTATGCATTTTTTTTTCTCTTTAAGCACATTTTCAATTATCTGATATTAAATGTTCTTGGGTAATTTTGTGTGGTTGTTTTGTCAGTTCTTCTGTCGGTATATTGGTATATAGTGTTTTACAAAATTTATTTAGTAATTTAGCGTTCCAAAGTCATTAACACTATTAATCCAAACCAATAACTCGAAACGAATAAATCCAAAAAAAACCTTTAATATTGAAATATGTCAAATTCGGGGCTTTTATTTATCATTATTCCGATTAATTAAAGTAGAGTTCAAAAAATTTCGTTTTACAATTATTAAATAATTATAATTATATATTGCTAATATAAATAATAACAATTTTGTTAAAAATTAATGTTCCTATCTCATAAAAATTAATACATAAAATTCCAAACAAATTGCAATGTTTTAATGCTTTTTATGTTTAAAATAAAGAATATGTTTACATTCCGAATTTTAAATTAATTATTGTTTTCATAGGCGAAATTTTGACAACTCGAAACCCCCAGACTTTTATGATAGTTTAAAGTTTGAAGAGATTCCATTCCATCTAAATATCCGAAACAGTTTCGTCGACCATTTTTGAAATCTTGGTAGTACGATTGTCTGTGAACAGTTAACACGATAAAGATTGAATGAAATCTCTCCTAAATTTAAATTTTAGACTATAATTGTATTTCCGGGAAAAACCAGATGAAAATGAATTGAATTGTGCATGCATGCAAGATAATTGAGATTTTACTTGAAGCGAAAATAATACGAATTCGTTATAATTATTATTCAGTGAGTATCAGGATAAACAGGGTAGGCACCGGTTGCTGACACAGTTTTGCAACAAGTGTTTGCAGTACCTCTACGTGGTGGCCGACGGATACTGTTCATCTAATACAGTTTCAATTAACAGGCTAAAATCGCAAAGTCTCGGATCTTCCTAGTAGGGGGTGCTCATGGATCTGACTAATCGCTGCCGCTCAAGAAATTGGGAAACCACAACGTCTGTAATCCTTATGAAGAGGCCAAGGCTCGTGAAGGGCTGTAGTGCCATTGGAATGAATTAATGAGTATCAGTTTCAAAGTTATGGTTAATTAAAAATTGTAATTTCATTTTTTATTTAATTTATTACAAAATTTTTACTTTTCCAAGTTAAAGCTGGCATAGTATGACGTCGTGAAATGTCAAAATAAATTCTTAAAGTACCATTTTCATATTATTCAACGTCGTGAATAGTTGTCACTAAGTTTCAATTGGTATTTTCGCTTCTTGTGTTTATTTTGATATTTGTTTTTTTAAATTAATAGAAGCTGTTAAAAAACGAAATTTAATTTATAATTTAAAATTGCCTATGACAGATGACAATGTTTCGCGGCAATTTATTCTGTTTAGTTAAGAAGCGACAACGTCAGCGATACTGTAACTGTCGAAAAAGAAGACGCTAGACGATAGCGACGTAATCTGATATTATATCTGTACGATAATGAGAGTTATAAATTAATATAATGATGTGAGGCCTAAATAATAGGGGTTCGGATTTTTCAAAATTTTGATTTTATTTTATTACACCACAAATCAATAATTTTTGTATACATATTTCAATTTGTAGAAAACTATTTTAAATTATGTTTTGGCAACAATTTCAATTTAATTTTATCACATTCCTTTAATAAAATTAACAAATCTACAGCACATTCATTTCCTAATAAATAAAAGTGATTCATAAACCACACATTTTTAAATAGACCAAATTTAAATTGAATCAAAAATATTTTATTTTCCTTCTGACTTCCATTTATTATGTTAGGTAAATACAAAAAAACTGACATATCGTCGGCCACCAGGCAATAAATAATCATCTTATTGTCAGATCAAGTTCAAGAGTCGATTCCTCCTTACTAAATATATTTTGGTTTCATTTAAATTTAAAAAAAAAAATGATTTTTTGTTGGTATATTATTTTCTTATAAATGGTTCATTTTTAATGAAAGATATATTTTTATTGTTATAGATCTGATGACATCTGATGAGCATTAAAAATTGAAGTTTGTAACAGGTCAAAAGTAGAAAAATATTCAATTTGATATTATACAAAATTAAATTTATTTATAATATTATTATGCAAAAAATAAAAAATGAAATTTTGTTTGGTTTGTTTATACAATTTTGTGTTTTAGCTGTCATAATATTTTCAATTAATAAATCAAAAATAGTACCGGACTTTAGATATAGAGTTTATAAGAGATATAGAGTTAAGTGTGTTTAAGAGGAGAATAGTAAAAATTTAATATTATATTGAAAATTTCATTTATCAAAAATTATAAAGAATTGATTTAATTAATTGAATAAAGGTAAAAGAGAGTTTTTTTGTATGTCATTAGGTCATAAGATAAATATTAGTTTTTTATATGATAATAAATGACTTGGAAAGTTTAAAGTTCACTGACCAAAATTGAAATTATTTTAATAATAATGATTGATTTTAAAGATATTTTGAATCTCTTTGCACATAAATTCAAATATTTATATCATAATAATAATTTTAAATTTAAATATATTTGAACTTATATGCCTCAAGGTAATAATATTATATTTGAAAGTGTAATTTATAATATCCGGTATTTATTGATATTCTCAATCATGTTCATATCAGGGGGGAAAAGACTATAAATAATAAATTAGCCATAAATTTTAAAATAACCGAAACATTATCTAAAAAAAAATAAAAAAAACCAACACGAGAATTCGATTAAAATATCAAATGACAACATCGTTCAATCTTTTCTTTTTTAGGCCATAATAAGAATAAATTCGATTATAAAATATAAAATTTAAATGGAAAATTTAATGTAAATATTTACAAAATCTTGAAAATTATTATTATAAATGATTTTTTCAATATCATCAAAATGTTATGATCAAAATTCATATTTAAAAACGTTTGTAATGGTGAAATTTAATGTTGTTAGAGACCAAAAGTTTATATTAAAAAAAAAATTGATTTTATTTTCCGGAATTTACTGAAAAATATTTTGATTTTTGTATAATGGACAAACACAGAACTATAAATTATGGAGATGAGCTAAAAGATTTGCAAATATTTTTGTTTATGCAGAATATTTAGAAAGAATAAGCAACAAAAATTAAAATTGGAGTATTTCTGCTTTAGGAAAAATTTGTGAACCTATTTATCTTTAGTTTATATTTGTGTCTCAAACATGTTTTCATGACCACTAAATGCTTTCAGTTTGTTTATTCTTCTGTAGTGTTTTTAGGAATTGAGTAAAAGTCAAACGAAAGTGATTTCTTTGCCGATTTATTGTCAATACGCTATTCTACTCTAAAGAGTACACGAATGAAGGAAAAACACTGGATGTAACAGCAATAAAGAAGTCCTATTTTTTCCTTTTAACTATCCCAAATTTCGAGAATACAATTTGTGGAAAAAAACACTGCCAATCTGTCAAATTTGCTATGCAGGTTAGCATTTATCTATAAGCAGAAATTGTATTTATTTATATGGTTTTCCATGTGTCGGGTTCAGAAAAAGAATGAGTTGATATTTGGAAAAAGATTCCGAAAATGAAGTTAATATTAATAAACAACGCTTTAAATCGGCCCCATATACAATTAACTTCTCTCGATAAACCTACTATTCGAAACTACTAAAATTGTCATTGCGGAAATATGCTATGATGTATTAGTATTAGGTCTTAGGTTCAACTCCAAACCAACGTAGTATCTCAAAATGCTGTATACATAAATCACGAAACTTCTACCGTTAAGATGAAACCAAGCATACAACCGGACAGCATTGCACAAAACTAAAATTTATCTATAGATCAATTTTTTAAAATAATTAGCAAAAATATAATTAGTGATATAAGCTATCACTAAAATATCATTTTAGACTACATATTAAAAAAAAAGATTGTTTTTTTGAAAAGTTTCTCTTCATTTTTTGCAAATCAATTAAGAAGTATATTATTCTTTATAAAACTTTTTTAAGCTGATTTTAACTTTGGCCTTTTTCAATTTACTGAATAATTTTATATTCAACGTCAGAGATTTATTTCACAAATTTTACTTTATGGGATCAATTGAAAAACAGGATGACTTAAATTAATTTTGCTGCAATTACGAAATTCTTCGACTTACTAGATAATCCTTCGACACATACTCAGGGTTAGTTATATTCATAAAAGTGGTACCGCTGACCCAGCGTGTTCTATGCAAGGCCAGTATAACTACAAATTAATAACTAGCTAAATAATAAGGGTTGCAATGAGAAGAATTAAGTTATTATTTAATAATTATAATTTCAACAAAGAATTGTTCAAAAGTATATTCACCAATCAGTGTAAATAGAATTTCCTTATATAATATTTAGACACCCTATATTTATTCTGATTATAATACCAAAGAAAATTAAAAAAAAAAAAAAATTGAATCAACTTTTTAATGATAATCGTTGACCTCATTTTATATTGTTTGTCCCTCCAAAAAAAAAAGAATCTAAATACCTTTCTCTATACTCAAGTTAACAAACATCCTTTTTTTATTATATAACACACAATAATCATAAAAAAAACCATAGTGAACTAAGTAAAAGAAAATATATAAGATAAATAAAATCATTTAACATATTTCTTATACACTGGTGTTACTTTTGGGTGTGCCCTATAGGGGCAGGTTTTCTTATCTATTCCGGATATGCATATATGAATTAATTATATTTTTTTTTTGTAAAACTTCAATATTATAAACCATTAGTTGTTAAAAAAAAGGGCCACCACAGTTTACGCTATCTTACTGACAGCTCTATGAAGTGTTTTATTTTTTTATCTAACCCCAAAAAAAATGGTAGACGGTACAACATGGTTAAATAATGACGAATATATCTACATAAAATTCGTACCATTGTATTATGAAAAATTGACTTTTTCGATGTTATTTAAAAAAAAACAAGTATGAACTATATCTTTAGAGCAAGAAAATTTGGTACAATACAAAATGAAGGGTTTGATAATTGCATTTTAGTTAAATTGGTTGAAAGTTGTCTGGTAGAAAGACAGTAATTATATATTTTAGACTAGTAGTTGGACAAGAGTTTTATAGATGTCATACGAATGAGTAGGCAGATTGTTATGAATTCACCGACTCTGTCCAACCTCCTCCGTAGTCTTCAGGAAGGAAGGGTTGGAGTGCTCTTTGCATAAGAAACTGTTTAGTCTGGCAGTCTCTGGTGTTATCGATGGATTAGCAGTACTCATGCCATCCATGGTATTTGGCTGACCTGATAACTCTTTTGTACTCTCTGAGATGGTCCTTGTAGGGTCGCCAAGAGTTTTGTTTCTAACAGATATTATATGCTTCCCTAGTCACCTTTCTCAGGTAGAATTGAAGGTTTGCAAATCCTGAGCCTTTGCGTATATTTAAAATCATGGCTTTCAAAGGATTTTAATACGTTATTATATAAATAAGGATGCAGCAATTGAAAAATCAAAATAGTAATCACTATATAATATTTTATCAATAATTTTAATGTATGTTTACCTTATGAAATATAGGTTTAAAAAAGTAATGGTGCTGTTTTTCCAGACCGACCTTCAATTTCCTGTTCCTATAAGTCTGGGTACTAATTTTTATGAGGTTCAAAACAACCAAATCAAATACATTTTGCTATCTCGGTTATTTAAGAATGTTTACACAATATTTTTCACAAATTAAATTAGTAAATGATAAGTTTTCAAAATGGCGACGTTAAATTGTGTGTATCAAATAGTCTGCATGTATCAAAATTAAAATTGAAATATTCGATGCCATCATTTTTATTATATCCCGTCAAAAAAGTGCAATTAGAGATTCTAGAGACCGGGGAACAATTTAACTTCAAAACTGTTTTTTTAGTTATAGTAACCTATTAGTCAGTCATCTCACCATTGTTGACTGCCAAGAAATTTATTATAAATAAAATATGCTAATAAATTGTTATATATTGTAAAAAAAAAAAAAAAATTGCCATTCAAATAATTTCACAGTATTTATTTATGAAATTAAATCATTTTTCTTGTATTTATAGGGAAGGTGTCATTGGGTTAATAAAAAAAAACAAAGATAATCGTCATCAATCATTTAGGTCAGTGTGCATATAGCTTCTCTCTTTAACATATCATATACAAAAAGTTTCAATTGCTGTGACGATGAGGAAGGTTTTGTTGTATATGACGTGATCATCCACAGCATTATAATATTATGGATTATTTACATTGGCGGTAAAAATATAAAGTATTCAGATGAACATTTTAGGTTATGTGCTTCTTTTGCTTTAAATTGTTTATTTATTTCTTCAAAATCAAAAATTGAATTAATCATGTTGAAAAATTGATAACCAAAGAAAACTAAGAAAATTACAAATAATATTTTTTTTCCTCAGTTTAGGAATCGAAAGTTAAATTTTATCCGTTCTTGTAAACCCCAAATCAGTTTTAGCTGTCCAGTATTTTTTAGTAACGATTTTTCGATCACGATTTTTGATGAATTTCTTTTTTTGAAAAAAAGAATTTATACAAAAATATTAGATAATCAAAGATTTCTGACACTCTTCAAAACATAAATAAAATATATTTACAAACTAACCTATCCCTTCAGAGGAATTCATTTTATAGTTAGGTATACAAAGTTTATATAAGATTTTTGTAATTAGATTTTATGTTAAAGAATCATTGTCAAAATATTTATTGAAATTGTGGAATTGATGAAAGTGAATAAATGAAAAAGACCACCTATAGTTAAAAGTAATATGATTGTGGGTAAGTTTATTAGAGAAATTATGCAATGTTTTATTCAAATTTAGTGAAAAACTAAAATTTGAAATATTGATTTATTTTAGCATATACTGGAAAACTTACTAAGACACTGCCTCATTAAAAATGATGACTTATTATATGTAAATGTGAAATATATCATCAGTGTTGCTCTCGTGACAATAAATTATAATGTTAGAATGATAAGGTTTTCACACAGTTTGAGATCTAAATGTAATAATTGATTGTGAAATTGGATAATTTATGTGTTCTTTAGAGGATTTTAAGCCAAAATCAAAAAAAATTATTGGTGAGTAAGAAAACACAACATAGAACGGCCTCATCAAAAATTTTTAAAGCTACTTACATAGATAAAAATTGAGATTATTTGTTGGACCAAACTATAGTAAACACTTGTGTACTATTTAACCAATTATAATTACTTCTTATATATCAAAAATAATATTTTCACTACTTCTGGATCCATTACGTTTCATTAAGACGTAAAGAAAGTAAAGTTCTGTAAACAACTAAATATTAATTGACAGATCCTTATATTTATTAACAGTCAGTCGCGGTGGTTTGATATGGTACAAGATTGAATTTAATTTTTTTTAGTGAAATGAGTGAATTTTTAAAGGAAAATAGAGGTGATAATTGTGGTGCTTGTGGAAGACCAATTAAAAATAAAAATGTACTTTGGAAATAACACTGGTTTAATTGACAAGAAATAGATTTTCATTAATGCGTTTTCTGATACTGGTTTATTTAATCGAATCGTTAGCTACCTCAGGATTAAAAATGACGTTTACTTTAGCATAACAATTTCCAAATAACCCTAATAAAAATCCGTTGTTAGGCAACTTGTTTGTAGAATAGTGATACATCTGAAGCAAGATTTTGCAATTAGTTCAAATTCTTCAGCTCTCAAAAGTTTAGTTGAAGTTTTTTATATTCATTCATAAAATTTGTAATTAAATTAATTTTATTATTTATGATTTTAGGAAATGTCAATCACAAATTTATTTATTTTTAATTTTTCATTATTTCACAAATTCAATTTAATTTAATTATTATATTATTGACTAATTTAATTGGTTTGATATTTGTAAATATTTATAAAATTCTATGCCCTTTTCTCCATTAAATATTTGATGCGAGGTCTCTATCAATCAGAATATAAAATTATCTAAAATTATTTTTATTACACCTATTTTTTTTTACTACCAGTAAAGGTCGTTAAAGGTTGTTGAAAAACCAAAAAAAAAAAATTATTTTATTTTGTGATATTTTTTTATTTGAAAAATTTGATTTAGTAATTTGATCCAAATCACTGATCACCCAAATTTTTTGTAATTCTTTGAAAAATAATCAATAAAAAAAAAACTTCCAATAAAAACTATTATTGATGAATTAAATTTAAGAAATATTTATTTTATTTTGAAAATTTAATTTTTGTTTTCAATCGCGCGACATTCGAAAAAGGGGGAAATCATTTTTTTGTTGTATATTATTCCATTTTATTCTTTCGAGGTCTGTGTGTTGATTGTATGCAAACATTGGACAGATCATATATCAAAATGATTGTAAATTATTTATTATATTTATGAAGAAATGAGGAAAATTTATAATTAAATTCGAATTTTGTTGGGAAATTATTATTGAAAAGAGTTTTGTGTAGCTAAAAGTAGGATGTTATTTTACAATAATATTCATTACAAATGTCAAAATCAGAATAAATTACAGAAAGTAGAAAATTGAAAATTGTCTATCTAAGCACGATATTGATGGAGTTTAGGCGAATGCTTGCAAATTAGGTTTTTCAGGGAATAATTGTATTGGTCTACAGAAAATTATCTTATTTGAATATATATTAACCCGGAAAGAGCGAGGTATATTTTAAGAGAACAGGCATATTACTCTAGCCCTAGCGATATCACATAAAATTATCAAAAATTGTCGCTCTTATAATGTTGATACCATTCACTAAGAACACTTTATATGTAAAAACTAATTAGGAAACCTGCCAATTAGTTAAAGTTTTTGTAATACATATTACAAATCCGATAAGTTTTCGAAGTTATTCGGTAAATCTTGTGAAATCTTACCACAATGAGTTTACTTCCAGAACTTATTGCGAACAGTATATCGAATTTACGCTTGCCGTATCGCAAAACTGTTGTGCTTTCAAAAATTCTTACAAAATATTAATTTTATAGACAAAATTTTAAAATTTCATAATTTATAAAAAAACTGACAGAGAGAACAAATTCAAATTAATAAGAATATTATTTTCATAAACAAATTGTATATAATTTTAATTTGCCTTTACCAATAATAATGATATAGTAATAAAAAGTAGTAAATATTTAACTCTCTACCAATAGCTACAAATAATAATGATGGAACACCTTAACTATTATATCTTCGCCGCTAGTTTTATTTGGACTGTTGTCAGAATAAAGCTGACAGTCACCTAAATGTCTATGGTATGCCTTCCTATATCCCGAGTATATATAGATTTTTACCGCATGGGCGGACATAAAAAAAAAATGTTTATATTAAAATATAATAAAAAACAGAATTATAATCTGAAAAATAAATAGTTATGTTGAGACAATAATAATTATGCTATAATTTATGAGCAATCATCGTCGTCATTCGCATAATATAGAAGAAGATTTTTAACTTGTAAATTTTAAAATAATACGAATTTTATTGGTGTGGGGATAATTTTTTTTTTAATTTTAATTTTATGTTGTCTCCATTGTTTACTATTGATAGTTTCAACTAATTTAAAGTAAAAATTGATTTATTGGAAACAATTAAATTAATCATAAAAAAATACATGTTAAAAGTTCAATGTGTAAATCCTTTCTGGATGATTGTTTGTAAGTAATTTAAAATTGTTATGGTTGATGAATTTATTATTTGGAATTATTTAGAATTGGGTGGAACAATTTGGGTTCTGGTTACTTTGAAATTAAAATTAATCGCAATTAAATAATGTTAAAAAATCAATATAATTTTTAACTATTTTCGATAATTTTTTTTTGTTAATTAGCTGGTGTTAATTACTGAAATATTCCAATGTCAAAATTTTCCAAGTAAATGGAGACATCTCCCGATTAGATAAAAATACAGTGGCTTAGTTTTACTGGACACATAATTTATAATGAATGAGAGTCATGCACAGTGATTTTTTTAATGCTATTCCAACTTTCTTTAGAATAGAAAAATAGAATTTGCTCAACTGGCCTTTGGGTTAGATTATAAGGTTTTAGTAGCGGTAGAGGCTCAAATCGTACACAATGGGTTCATAATGGAACTACTTTTATGTATAATTAACACTGAGTAGTTATTAAGATGGTTTCTAATTGAAGGATTTCGTAATTTCAGCAAACAGGAGTTTTCTAGTGCTGATGCAATTTATCCATGATTGCACAAGCATGGCCGAAAATACCGTACTGTAGTGCGCCATTTTTTAGGAATGCATTTAATTACATTTTGGTTTGTACCTTTGCAAATTTATATTACAAAACTAAATTTCTCACTATGTTGTAAGTAATAATCGGTTTAATAAAAATTATGATTGATTTAATTACTCTTTACTTTACAAATTTATTATAGCTCAGCTATAATTCAATAGATATTTCTGTAGTCATCATAAATACTTAAAAAAAAATATTTCAATCCGATTAAAAATTAACATAAAATTATTGTTCCAATCAATTCATAATTATGTTATAAATAATAATATCAATAAATAATCATTTTACTTAATTCTCAAATTTCAAAATTATTTCAAAATTTAAATCGTATTGATGACTCTATTTACAAATTAATTCCATTTGATTTTGATTCTATGATCTGTTAAGTAGATTGAAGAATTTTTTTAATAGCGTTTTATTTGTTTTCAAAATCGCCTTAACCTATTTTGGTCAACAAATTTATTTTTATAAGTTTTCCGGAATTATTATAGGGTAGGAGAGGACACATATCACGTTGAGGCATATATTACAGACAGAAGTAATTTTATGGTTACACACAGATGGTACCATAAAATTTTACATTCCTTGGTGAGAACTTCAATTCATGTGGAAACTTATCCACACAAAGTTTCGCAGTTGTATTATAATCGGGACGAAAGTGTGGTATGCCTTAAATACAATAATAGAAAAACAAGTAGCACACAATATACAAATACGCATTTTAACATGAAACTGGAGCATAATTTACATGCGGAATTATGTATATAATTTTATTTTTCTCTAATTTAGTGAAATAAAATATTAAATAACTTAAAAGATGGCTTTACTTAAAAAAATTGGAAAAATAGGATTTTCTGAACTGGCGTAGGTTTCCGGATTATTCCAATAAAAAGCGTGAAATAGTCCCCCTTCAACCTTATATAATTTTTAAATTCTATTATGTATGTCGAAATGCAAATCTTTCTATAGCAATTATTGATCGTAAGTATATCAAAATAAACTTTTTTATCTCGCATGATGTGTTCTAGATATGAAAACGCTGGATGAGTTCTCGATACGATTTATCCAAGACTAATAATTTTGATTTTAGTCTTGTATAAGTCAAATTTTCAAAGATAGTGCGCGGCATTCAAAATTATTAGATACAAAAATTTGAGTCAGATAACAAATGATAATTATATCGCTACTTATAAATTATCATACAGAATATAATTAGCATTGAAATTTAATTTTATATCCGAGGTACTAAGTAAATATAAATAGTATTTAACGAAATTTACAATTCACCCACACTTATTTAACATGCTTGTTAAACCAATTTTTTCTATAGTAACCTTTCATTATTAAGAATAGGTCAAAAAAAGTATCTACTATTTAATTTTTTTATGATACCAGATTTTCAATTAGGCAACTAGTGTGTTAATTGATGTTAATGATGAAGGCAAACTCTTGAAATGGGCGTCAAAAAAATTGTTCTAGAGACACTAACCAAAAAAAAAAAAAAAAAAATTTTATTTTCAAGTTTCTTGGTCTGTTTTAAAAATGTTTTTTAAAACAAAAGCACAAGAAAACTAACAATACACAGTGGGTGGTTCTATGCTTCTCATATACTTATAATAAAAATTGTAATAATTTCTCCTACTTGCCAACATAAATTACACAATATCGCGTAGTAAGTCCAACAACACCAAAACTGAAAAAATAAAAAAATATTATTTTGTTAAGTTGATTTTTCGTTGTTGTTATTAACTTCTGGTTCTTAAAACCTCTGCTCAAGAATGTTTCCAATTTGTAAGATCTCAGTTGACAGGAGTGGCCCCCTCTTCAAAATAGTGTTAGATATATATAGAAAAAAAAATGAAACTAAACAAACTTTTTTGTTTAGGTCTAACTAAAATATAAAAACGTAAGAAAGCACTTAAAATTTTAGGTACAGGTAAATCGGATTTTCAAGTTGTCTGCCGTGATCACAAAAAAAAAACTATTTTTTTTTTAGATTTAAAAGATTTATGATGAAATTTTTTTTTGGTGATTGTTTTTATTTTCGGTTCAAAAAGAAGACAGAAGTACTTCATATAACGACACTCTAAAGAAAGTGGCAGTAGTAATAGCTTCGGGAAATTTTCCATTATTTTATTTATTTTTTGTTTGTTGTAGATTTTGTTGTAAATTTGATTTTCTTGTTAAAATTTTTTAATTCGATAATAAATTTTAGTGTTATAATGATCAGATTTCAAGACAGTGTGAGGTCTAAATGTAATAATTGATCGTGTGATATTTTGCTATAGAATTAATAATTTGTAATTATAATTTAAGAGTTATTCAAGGGAAATTTAATTGGTCAGTTTGGAAAAACAATTTGATGAACAAAATTTGTTGTTAATGGACGTACTAATAGTATTTACACTTAGTTATTTAGGTACAAACAATTTGTTTTCGGTGGATCGTATTCTAGCAAGCACTTGTTCACTATGTAGTCAATATGGACCCCCCTTTATATAAAATCAATATGTTTCCTAATCCTGGATCTAATCCGTTTCGATGACAACGTCATTTATTACAATTATTCTTAATCGAGGAAAATGCCGTTTCTTTTGGCTTTTCTCATAAGTCAATTATTGTTAATATTTTTGGATTTGCTGGACAGTTGAAAACGTGTTGTGATCCATGTCGTTTCTTGATTTTTTTTTCATTTCCGGGTTTTATAAATAAAATCTGAAGCAGTACAGCCGGTAGTGTCTGCTTTAGTGAAAAACAATTCTAATAATTTTTCTTGTTTCCTCTGTGATGGTCTTTGATTGAACTTTGTTGCAAATAGTTCTGGAAATGTAGATCCATCTTCATTATCCTTTCCTACTAGATGGTTCCGAATCGTTGGCAAATCATAAAATAATGAATAGTTTACACTCTAGGATACTACAGACAAAATAACCTTAAAAAAGATCATATAATGTAAGACGTAACCATTTTGGTCAGTAACAGTAACATGTTAATAAAAATATTTCTATGAGGTCATAGAGTTATACTATCGAGAACAACGTCGATCGTGTTATTGATGCTATGTAGTTTGAATATGAAAAATTCATCAATTATTTAAATAGCTCGTGGGTAATTTATAGCAGATTAGGAGAGTAATTATTAATCGTAATTGATTTTGCAAACAAATATTTCTTTTACAATACTTACTCTATTTTCATTTAAGACTGGATTATAAATTAAAATTTCCAAAAATAATTTACATTTAAACAAAAAAAATATAAAAAAAAATTTAATTTAAAAATTATTCAGTCTTTTTTTTGGATGTTTCATAAATGGAAATATTATATTTATTATGATTTTTTTTGTTACCTTTGAAAAGCAAATAAGAAATGCCAAAAAAGTGAAGCATTATAAAAAAATATATCTGCAGAAATTTTTAAACTTAACCTTAAAACGTGATTTAAAGATTTTAAATCATTTTTAGTGGCCATGTGCATATAATATTCAAAAACTGATTATAATTCCCAAGAAAACTTTTATACAATAACATTTTGTTTTATAAAGCAAATAATTCAGTTCAACTCTTCATAATATTCAAAAAAAATTGTATAAATCTACTATCAAACCTCCATATGCAATTTTTATTCCATTTACGGATTATACTTCAAATTGTCTTCAAGAATATCATTAAAATATTCAATCTGTAAATATTTTTTTTTTTTGCTGTTTATGTCGTTATTTTTTAATATTTTATTTCCTTTTGGTGGCGATCGAGTATCGCCAATCAAAAAAGAACTAATATTTACAAATATAAAATTCCTTTGCTTATATTAAAAAAAAAAAAAAAAAATTGAAGATACATTTTTTGCAAGCATTAAAAACATCTTCAGATATAGTTAAACAAGAAATTTAAAGGTGGCCATAGACGATTAAGATTACGTAGAGTTTATTTTGTCATATGGAAGTTGATGCTGAATTGCTGACACATCACAAAATGTATAGAATCAAATTCAGTAAAACGAATTTGTATATTGGTTTCGGAACAAGACTAATTTTATTGAAGTATATCAACATTATCTAGAAGCATATAGGATGTAATGAGAAGGAATAAACTTTGAAACATAATATTCTAATTGGTTTAACTGTCCGTTACATTCTGGATGTTTTTAAACTTTCTTTAATTATTAGTTACAGGAGAATACTAATAACCGATTTCATGAATAATGTGTTAATCATAGATTACATAATAAACCATTAAGATTTAACCAAAGATTAGGTTAACGAGCGTAATTATTCATTGACATCCTAGAGCACAGTTGGGGGTAGTGTGTCATGTTGTGATATATTACATCCTAGGTTCTATTACAGGTAGGCATCGATGTCGCTCTAAGTTGGATTAGCTTTAAAATCAGTTTAAAAATTCAAAGCTGGGAAAATTACTGTATAAAAGTTTCTTCACTACAAAGAAACTTATGGTTCGAAATACATGTAAAATTAGTGGATCTGATTTGTAATTTAAATGTAGCGAAGCCTATAGCGCTATAACGCTATAGAAGAAAAATGAGAATAAATATAGCCCCTACTTTATTCTATTTAATATCAAAGTCAATCATAATATTTTGAAAATATTTGACCGCCCCAATTTATGAATATGTGTTGCTTCAGAAATTTGTTATTTAGTGATACCAGGCCATATAATTTGATGTGATTTTAAATATATAGAAAATTAACCATGAGGCACACAAGTTATGAGCTTGCAGAACGTAGGACGGATTGACGTCAATAATAAAGCGAAAAAGTTGGGAGAATAATTCGATAAAGTTTATGGCATCTATTATGACATCTGTCAAAATAGATTATTTTGGTTTGCTGTCATAATAAGTAAATCTGATACTAACATAAAATTAGTTACAAATAGAATAATCTACAGAAATATTTATAAATTAATTGTACATTTAAATAATATTGATTCAAGTGAAACTCGAAATCCTATCACTCATCATTTAATAAATTTTGAACCACATAACCTGATAAATTTAAGGAGTATTCTTTCATATAATTTCTCCTCTAATAACAAACTACAAAAATAAAAGAAATTTATAAAAAAAACTTTCGATTAATTTATAATTACAAAGTTTTATTTTCATTTTTGGAAAGACTAAACTTTAATTCTCCGGTAATAACCATAAAGATGCATCAAATTTTCAGTAACTCCATTACAAAAACCATTAACGACAGAATTTCGAATCTATGAAAAAGGACATTGAATAATAATCACTTTTCATTTCCCTATAAAAAAAACTATAATTTTAGCGGCCTATTTTCAACTGTAATCTTTCTTTCTTTGTACTTGTATAACCCCAGCTTTTAAAAGTAAATGGTATAAGTATAGATTATGGCATAAAATGAATGTATCCAGTAAGATAATATTCGTCTATGAAATATTCTGCTATTATAGTGAAAAAAAAAATTAAAAAAAAAAAAATTGGACACAATGGCAGATTACAAGGTGGACATATCCCTACATAGAATTCTTTTATTACAATTATCATCATCATCATCATCATCGTGTTCTATATAGATTTTTTTATTTTGTATATTATAACAATTTCGTTGACCATTTTTGTATTTTCGCAAAATAGACCAAGCTATAAAGCTAGTTTATATGGAAATCAGTTACGTTCTTTTATGCTTTTGTATACTTTTATTAATACAAAAAACAAAAAAATTAACATCCAGAGACAATTTTTGAACATTTTTCGTATATCCAACTATGGTCATTGATAATAGGGTAAACATTTTTTTGTTATATATTTGAAGAGGGTTTTCTATATAAATGCCGACAAAAATTATTTTGATTTTATGCGTATATTATTTATATTTTGTTGAAAAACAATAGCATGTAAATCAATAATTGTTCTAAATATAAGAGTACATAAGACTATAATTTTGAAATGCGTTCAATAGGCACGTAAATAAAATTCTAAATTATTGATATATACACTTACTTTTAGGATGAGGTGCAAAAGATCGAATTACAATTTAACAATCATGGATTTTTTCTTCTATATTCATCGTGTATAAGTTCAAAATGCAATGATAATATTGTAAAATACTTTTGGAAAAGTAAATTTTAATGAACGAATTTAAGGATTTTATTAAAATTACATTATTTTGCACATTGGCGTTGCTGGTGGGTAATTAAAAGAATTTTATTTTCAAATAATATTGATTTTAACTTTATTCATATTGGGAAACATTGTGGATGCTGCTCTCTCGGTTAATGAACAATACATTATCTGTTTGTTTCAGCTTAGCAAATTTAGCTCATCTTGATGCGATTAGATTTCGATATAACGTCAAAATTCAAGTATAACGTATAATGATACTACACACATCATGAACGAAAAATCAGTTTAGTAAATTTCAAAAATGCTATTTGAAAAATGTTTGATTAAGTTTACAAGAATATTCAAAAATCAAAAGATTTCATCGAAATTTCAAGCTAACGCCATCTATAAGAAAATAGTAGAAACGAATTTTTAGTTTTCCATAGCTATAGTTTTTCATACAGAAGTTCCATGAAAAAAGTGTCAAACTGTCAATCTCCAATGATTGGTAATAAACGGAAGCGCCGTTCCTGTTTTCCGTTTCAAGCCACCATAATAGAACTTCATTCACATTATTTATATAATGCTTTGTAATATTAACTCTTCTAAATTTGTAGTTTATATTGAATTAACTAACTATCTACCAATTTGTTGAAAAAATTCATAAACATTAATTAAATCCACAATTCAGTTTTCAGCATTAGTTTCACGAAATCTTTGACAATTTTGACAATTGCTGTGAAATTAAAATTCTTGTTCTGTAGTTTAGTTTGATTGCTAAGAAAAACTTTCAATATAATCTTAAATCTAAAATAAATGACTAGTACTATTTTTGGCTGCGAATTTTTAACGCTGTATTAAATAATTTGGAAATCGTATTTGACTTTCCCAAAACTCATAACGTTAAAGAATTTAAATATTACATGCTAGAAGGCTCATCAGGGCTAGAAGAAGTCGGTCAGTATGATCTAATTATATATATATTAATTAACACATTGGGAGCCAAAGTAAAAATAGCCTGTTTTTAACTTGATCATGTCAAGCATAACCGACTGACAAAAACTTTATATGTAAATGGCTTTGTCAGACATATGTTTCTGACAGAAGGGTTTATAGAAATTGCTATGGCAGACACATTTTATGAAAGCTTAAGCATTTTTCAATACATTTTGTCAGCCAGTGGTACCTACGTATGTTTCTGTAAAAAAATGGTGGTATTCTAATGCAAACTGGTCGATTTACAGTGACTTTAATATTGGGTTACTCATAAACATACAATATTGAAACGGTACCAATCGATATTCGTGAAATTTTTAGAGCGGTCTCCAATGTAAAAGTATTGTCAGACATATGGTGTCTGACGTGGCACCCAATGTGTTAAATAATAAGATTTTACAAATGATGTTAAGTATTCGTAATTTTAAGTTTCTTTGAGGTTTCTTTGAGGTTTTCAAGTTTCATTATTCAATAAATTTATCACTTACAAACACTTTATTTCCTAACAAAATTAATTTTCATAGACCGGAATAATGAATCAAAACTTAACAATATCGTTATCAATCTAGTTAAATATTTGAATTTAATTTTAATTTCAGACTTTTATTTGAAATTATTATAAAAACAATCAATATAAACAAATATTAGCAAATTTGAAATATGAGTTAATCCTGTATAACAACAATTCTATATGTAACTAAAACTGATGATGATTTTAACATATTTATTATTCTATATATTTCAATAAAATAAATATTCAGTACGTATGTCAAGTAGATATCAAATCCATAGATCATACAGAACATTGATGAAATAAACATATTGTTGTCATTTCTGATTGTTGATCAAATGATTGATGATAAAAAAAAATCATTTATATTTTGTATATTTTTTATATTAGGATTCTATATTTTAACCATATTAGGCCACACATTGAATAAATGATATTATTATGTGTTGAGAAGGTCATCCAGAAGTCTATTTTAAATACAGCACTAGGTTAAAAAGCATTGAGTGAGTGATATATACCTGGTGATATCAAAGAATCGATATTATATATAAATTATATTTGTCAGTAAATTAAAGATTAATCATTCTTCAAAATTTAAATATATGACCTGAATGTTCTTTTTGAAGTTAATTGATGACAATACACTATTTAATAGGCTGTTTTTTAATAAATGATACTATTTTGATTTAGGTATATTTATATATTATTATATATTTAAATGTTTTTTCATTTATATTTTTTTTAATAGTTTTATCGTTTTATAATAGGAAATTATTAAGATAAATCGAAAATAGAAAAAATTGAAATATTAAGGTGACCAGATATTTAAAAAGTAAGTTATGTCTGATTTCAAATTGTACTGTTAACTGTCATATGGTTTCAGTGTTACCAATCAAATGAAATTTGGAACGAGCACAATAAATATTCCGCGCCTTCTACTCGACGAAAGATGGCATAATTTGAAAAAATACTAATTTATTTTAAAGGAGTACAAAAGTCATGAAAGGAGTAAAAAGGAGTGCATAATATTTTCAGGAGTACAAAGTTACTAAAAGTAGTACTGTACTCTTTAAATGAGTACGAATGGTTACCTTAATATATAAAAAAATATGATTCCGAACTAGAGTTTAGTTAATATTTAATTTTGTAATGTAATTAAAATGAATTGAAAAACATTTTCAGAAGATAAAAATTCCTAATTTCTAGTTATTTTAATTTTCATCTATAGCCTTACCATATTTGCATCAAAAAAATTGTTGCAAATATATTCAAAACTAAAAATTCTGTACCATTACTTAACAATTTTAAAACCGGTCTTTAAATTTTTCATTTGTAAATCATCATTCCTCTGGGTACCAAGGCAATAAATATGGACAATTAATTTTGAAAACCAATCAACACTATTGATCTAATTTGCTTATCAACCGGCAACAACAAGAAATTATATGCACGAATACCTAAACTAGGCTTACCTTCCATAATTTTAAACAATTTTTCATTTTCATTCTGAATAATTATAAATTCCAGTCAAACCACTTTTAATTTAAAATTGCTGGGATATTATTCATTGTATACCATAAGAAAAATACCAATAAACTGATATCTTAATGGTACCGATTTGAACATGACAATCTCTCTAAGTAAAAGATTTCGTATTTTTAGTCAATTCGGTATTAAAAACATTTTCATTTATATATTAATGTCAAAAACTGCAAATTTACATTGGCAACTTAGTAGCTAATATTTAAAATTTTGTTCACTTTATACTATCGGTATAGAGACATTTGGACCTACGAATTTTATATAAATTCCGAATCGTAAGTTTATTTGTTGTGAAGAAACTTTACTTTATTTGTAAGAGATTTGTTTATGTCAGCACATGATTTCAACGGTTAGCATTTTTCGTCAGTCTGAAATAATTTATTGATAGTAGTTATTTAAAGCTGAGTCAACTTAGAACGACATTAATATCTCGGTCGGGAATCGATTCCAGGTTATAAAATGCATCATAGAATAGCACCATTACCAATAAACTAGTGCCAAATTAAAAGATTTTTTTTCCTTTGTTCATTCTCTTGGGGAACATAGGAATTCTACAGTACCTTTCCATCCCACTCTATTCTTGTGCCATGCATTTTATCTCTCCCCATGTTTTGCCTAATTTCTTTCATTGCAGTCCTCCTCTAAGTATCTTTTAACCTGCTTCTTCTTCTTCTTCTTCCTTGTGGACTCCACTCAAAGGCCTGTCTGGTTCTGGATGATTCTGGTCTTCTTAGTATGTCCACCTCCATTTCTTTTTACGAATTTGTGTTTCGATTGGTTCTTGTTTTGTCAAATTCCATAAATCTTCATTTCTTATTTAATTAAATAATTTTAGTATTGAAACTCTTGAAACAAATAAAATTCAGCTCTAACTTTAGAAAAATCGAACGTTTAGTTTTAGGTTTTAAACTATTGACTACAATTTATAATTCATTCAAAAATTAATTTTATATAATAAAATCAGTTTTTGCTTGTAACATTAATATGAGAAAATTGCCAACTAATTAAAAAAAAAATATTTATGATAAAAATATAAAATTTATATAAATAATTTTGCTAGTCGTTGATATATTGAAAATCTGTTGGTCTCGTCTTCGATTTAATAAATGATGACCAAATTAAATGTGACCAATGATATTGAATATGTTTAAAAGGGAAAATAAAATCTTATCTTAAAAGGGTCGTATTTTAATGGATTTTTATTTAGAGATGGAAATAATGGAGTAGTTACGACAGGCCTTTAGATATACAATATTATAATTTTATTTTGGGTGCTAACTAATTTACTTCACATGAAGATTATGATAATATATTTTAATGGAACTAGAAATTACAATTCTTTATAGCTACTTAATGTATACCTTTAATTTAAAAAGAAAAGTTAATTGATATTGTACTGATTATATTTGTAGATGTATTTCATTTTTCTTTATAAAGTGTGGGTTTGGAATTTTAGATATAATATGAAAATGGCAAAATTAACTTTTTAAGGTTAATTAACAGAACAGTAATTGATCGATTTGACAACTATAGTGAAACGAATATTAATTTAGAGTAGCTTAATATGCAGTGGGAAATGCGGTTTATTTTTTTTACAAAAGTTCTTGACATTTTAGTATCAGGAGTTTCCAGATGATTCCCCATTTTCAATTGTAAACAAATTATAGCAGTCAATAATTTTTTAACTGAAATTTCTGTCTGGTGCGTTCAGAAATAATGAAGATGTCTTTGAATATTGCATTTACTAAAGAAATAATACTTAAAATTGATTAAATTAATGTTAATTCAGTTCATGATTTAAATAAAGAAATAACTAAATGTGACAAAAAATACATAACAAATAATTAATTAAAATTTCAATCATTACAAATGAATTTGAAAATGATTTTATTTAAATATTCATATATAGATCATATTGCTGTGGAACAGAGGATATTAGCAATAGATCAAATTAATTCAAATTATTCTGGAATTGACCCAGTATATAGACATTTATGAAGCAACAAATTTGTCAGTTGTGTAGACCTAGAAATAATATGCTATTTTATATTTTTTATAAATACAAATCTTTAAGTTAGTTAAATTGAAATTGAAAATCATTTCTTATCTGACCTTTATACAAAACACACATGGACCTAAAACATTGGATTATTTACAATACTAACGACTGAATTAATAAAATTATTAATTTCTACTGAAATCCTTTTTTTCTTTTATATAAATACAATTCTTAAAAATTCCAATTTAGTTATAAAAGTTATTAACAAATTTCTGAAATGGACAGAAAACAAAAATTAAAAAATCTTTTCTGGAATTTTTTATCGTTAGTTTGTTTATTAAACTTTACAACAATAATTTATTTTCAATTTTCGTAAATATCAAATTGACTTGCTCTGCGCTGATACCTCTTTAAATGTAACTCTATAGCCAACGATTGGTTAAATATTTAAAACACGGAAATAAAGTTTCTTGGTTATCACAAAATTTAATTCCTAACTTTTGGGTAAAACAGATTTTGGTAATAATACTACCGAAAAAAAAAATAATTTGTAAAATTTGTTGTCAGCCCATGAGGAGAAACGTATTTGAAAATTTTTAAATCTCTTGTAATTCATTTTAGCCTTTTGCTAAAATTTTATATTTAACGTATACACTGGTTCACCTTTGGTACTTTGGTGACAAAATGTTTTCGGTTACTATAAATTTTTTCATAATTTCTGTTAAATTCCAAATTTTTAAACTTTACAAAAATATCATACTGAGCTTTTGTGTTTTTGTGAATTATTTCGAAGGGTTTCACCTTTCTGGACTTTCCTGACAAGGCTTCTCTGTAAAAGGTATTTTATTTCTATGTTCTTTATTTCGGTTTGTATCAATTTTTGTTTGGTATTTTTTTTTTTCAATATTTTCTTTTTGGTTACATTTTTGTGACAATTTGTTTAATTTGGCATTTTTATTGGATTTCGGTGGTGACCATAAAATTGACCTTTTAACCAGAAATGTTCAGTTGAAAATTTGTTAAATTTACGAAAATAAAGAATTCCATGTGGGACACGATTTACTATAGTAGTAATAATTTAGTTTTAGATAAAGTTAAAGCCAGAAAATTGATTTCACATCTGAATTTACATTAATTTAGTAATATTTGTATTATAATTTCAGCGAATTTAATAAAAAATATCTTATGATCAAAATTTAATGTTTAACATTTTAATTTAGATCAAAAAAACTTTTTCGTTTATCATAAAAAAATGTATAATAACAAAAATAATAAAAAAATATTTTATTATTGCGTAAAATACTTTCCTTAAAAGTGTCTATAAAATGTTGCAATAAATTTTATTAAGGAAATATAACTATATACAATAATAATCTAGCCACAGCTGGAAACCAATATTCCCAGTCACATCTGGTACTGATGGGATAATATTATTGTGTGTATCATAATATTGTGGTGGTAATAGTGGTTTCAACGTGCATAAAAAATAAAAAAAAAATTATAAAAAAGGATATCCACAAAATCCTTTAAAGCAAATAAAAGAAATCATAGCAAAAATAACATTGTTTTATGGTATATAGTGGGAGAGATTCAGAGAATGTAAATCATTTTTATATTCCGGATATAAAGTAGTTTTTTTTTATTTTGTATTACCTTTGGCCGGAACCGGATATTATGGTCAAAGTTATTGCTATAAACCAAAAAAATTACATAATATATTAATTTTTTTTTGTTGTTTTAATATTGGTTTATAAATGGATTTACTTTTTATATATTTAATTTCGTTCAGTATGGTAATATTTTTTAGAGTTATATATCTTTTAACAAAACCAAATATTGAAAATTTAAAGAAATTTGTTTAATTTGTGTTGTTGGAAATTATTCTATCTAATTAAATAAAATATTTAGTTTTGCAATCTAACCATTAACAATTTCAAAAATGTTGCTAAATTATTGAAATTCTTAATATTGTTTACCAAAATTTTGTTGCCGGGAATTTTTTAAATAGCCAACGCCAAAAACGTTGCTAAATTATTGAAATTCTTAATCTTTTTTATCAAAATTTTGTTGCCCGAAATTATTTAAATAACCAGATGCAAATTTAGTAGCAATATATCAGTAAACAATATTTAACACGTTCGCGGTCACCAACTTCAATTGCAGTGAGCTGATCATGTGATCTAGTTTCAGCTATAGCGTGAACGTGAACAAAATTGTGTCCGCCAAAGCGTTAAATATTTTAACTATTTCATAAAAACTCAATAATTCAATATTGAATTGAAAATTATTGAATTGTTACTAATTGTTACTATATATAAATAGAAAGTGATTAACCCCTTTAGGAATTTCAAAAACTACATACTTTTTTTTTGACATATTGTTACCTTAATAATTTTTTTTTCTGTATAGATTTGTAAATTTTTTTTTTATATAAATATCTTTTAAAGATGTTTTTCATATAAAATCTTTACAACGTGCTGTGAATTAAAGATTTACGATATGTCAACATCAAAAGTGATTTATAAAGAGGACTAACTACTGTGATAAGACAGTGGTGCCAAATATCTTAAATCAAATTCTTTAAAATAAAAACCAAAAAAAAAAAAAAACGGAGCAAGAGTTCATTTAGAGTTTAAATTTGATTAACTATAAAATTGACTTGGAACAGTATAAAATTAAATATATTGAACGTTTTTGAAGATTTCGATAACTCTAAAGACTTTAGAATTGAATTACCTTTAAAATAAGGATACATTTCATGTTTTTTATTTTAAAATTGCTTAATCAATTTATAAATATATAATAATTATATTTAAACTTACCTTGATTTCTTCAAAATTATGATAATACAATAAAGATTTGTTATATTCTGATACACTAGAATTGAAATAGAAAAAATATAATTTTTAATAGAATCTAAATTATTATTAAATTCATTAATTATTAATTAAACTTTTACCTGTATTTGTTATTGTTATTGTAAAAATTTAAGATCTAAAATTTATGAAGCCAACAGAAAATTTTATATATTTTTAATTTGTGTATAAAATTTGAATTTTCTTATTCACTTTTAAAAATTATATGTCAATTTTTGAATGAAATTAGAAAAACTTACTGAGAAAATATTAATTTTAATAAAAACTTGGTTTCGTAAATAATGTTGATGATAGACGGGAACTTAATTTGCTAATGCGAATTAATTAATAATGAATATAGTTAAAATTAGAAAGGTGCTGTCACTTATTAATGTGTAGAGATACCAATTTTAGATAACGAATAAATTTTCGTTTATGTATTCCTAATTAACAATTCTGATAGTGATCTGCAATTTAGTGATGGATGATTCTTTAGAAAAGGGATCGACGTTGCACAGTCAAATCAATTGTATTTATGTATTCTTGTAGTACATCGAACGAACATACTTTTATATTGAACGCAGCCACTGATTAGTCAGTCAGCCATGAAGTAATATTTCAAGCATTTATTAAATCTTCTGACATTTATGGAGATACTGTTTATTAAACGAAGTCCTCCAATATGATTTTTCTTTTCTTCACAAACTGCTAATTAACTGCATATAACTGAAACTATTACCTTATAATTAGATTAAATAAATCTATTGGTCCCGGTTATAATTAAGATATAAATTATAATTTTTTTCAAAGTTTATAAATTTTTCCATTTAGTTATTCAGATATAAATAAATTTCGTATAGCTAGAAATGGAATAGTGCTAAAAAATGGTTTAATAAAGTTATAAAGCGTAGATAATAGACAGAGTTCGTAATTGTAATAAATTGCAGCATATTTATTTTGTGGACATAATTTTAAAATAAGCGTTTTAACTATGGTATTTATCGATATTATTCACTTTTTTTAAAAAAATTATTATTATTTAGCGGAAATATTTAAGATAAATTATATTTAATTATAGTACGTGGTCGATTTAGATTAAATTTTCTTAACGCATATTATTATTATTTCGAACTTTAATTATAATAAAATCAAGTCCTATTTATGTTTTGAAGAATGAAATGAATTACTGAGGATATATATTAATATTAGCTCTATTAGTTTTTAGAGATATAATATAATGACAACTAAATTTTTAGGAGATAGATTATTAGAAAGGTTTACTAATCTGCCTGCGTATACCAAAATTTCATAATAGGTCACTAACTGATGTCACTAAGTTTCTGACAATATGGACACTCCAAGACTGTATCACAAAGATTATGCTTACACATAATAAACTACAAAATGTTAAATTAAATGACTACAATAATCGGGGAGTCCGAAAATGCAAAAAAAAAAAAAGATTTCCTTTTTTATACAGAAAATTTGCATTTGTGCAGCAACATCTTCTAGAACCGCTCGTCCGATTTTAATGAAACTTGGCACACAGGTTCACACAAACTTTAAGATTCCGTACAAGATGAGATTATAATTATTTGAATGCAAAATGGCATAAATTTCATATAAAGATCCCGATACTAATTTTTATTTTGGGGCTACATTTCGTTATGAAAAATAGCCCAGAAAAATTATTTTCCATTATTCGTTGTTTCCATTATTGGCCTTAGTTTTTATTTGTACAGATATTATTCATTATAATAAAAATAGCCAAAAATCAAAAATCTGTAATTGTACAGGGGCAAAATTATTTAATGTTAACCTTTAATTATAAATATATATACATTTAAAATAATTAATATTATTTTATAAAATTATGAATTAACTCTGTACAATCATGGGTATTGTAAATGATGCTCACGTTAGTTAGAAACTACCAAAATTATTTTACAAAAAAATACGAAATAAAATGCTTGGATTTTAATCATTTTATAAATGATATTTTTTTATTACTGAGTTTTCGTATCATGACTCTGACAAATAATGTGTAGACGATTTTGTATGGAAGGTTCGATAATTACAGTTTTTAAGGTATCTTGAAATGCGATATGCAAATATAGCTGATTAATAACAAAATGAGTTTAATTTTCAGAGAATATTAACAATTCCTTGGACACAAAATTCACCTGCTAAAACAACAAATCAATTACGGAATTGTAATAATATCTGTACAATTCTAATATAGTAATATCTTCTAAAAAAACTTATGATTTTCAAAAATTTCATATTTCGTCATGTGTTCATGAAATGCAAAAATTATTTAAAATTTATCGTTTAAAATTTATCACAGTAAAAATTATTCTTTTAAATTTATTACAAAATTAATTTTGTGCTGATAGACGATTTTCTTTCTTCCAAGAAAGCAAAAGTCGATGATAATTTATCACGAAAAAATAAGCAATTAAAATTTTAAATTCATTCCTCACATTTACATTTTTCATTTTTTTTTTCTGCAATCAATTTGTTCATAAAAGTAATTTCAAGTTACAAATGCATTTACGAAGGAAATTGCTGTGAATAAATTATCCTGAGCAAAGTAGAATTCAGAGTAATGAAATGTAATTGAGTGAAGTTAGTTAGTTTAGATATTAAAAAATGTTTCCATTAAAAATACATAAATTTTATTTAAATTTTTTTTTTTTTTTTATTATTATTATTTTTATTAATTTAGTAAAAAAATGACAAATATTAGGGGCCATTTTTACAATACGAGTTTAACTTTTATTTTAATATTAAACTGAGTTTAATTTGAAAAATCGTTTGGTCAATTACATAAACTTAGTTAATATCTCATTAAACTTAGATTAACTTAGCTTAACTTTATATAAATGAAAATAGTTTTGTAATTTTTTGAAAAATATAATAATTGTTATTGATAAATTACAAATTAAAAAAAAAGAAAGCTGCTAAACTAGGAGGGTAACTCAGAATTCTTAGATTGTTTAAAAATTGTATGTATATTTGGCATATTTTTAACAATTAATTTAACTACATATAAAACTGCAGATTAAATTTTAAAAATTAGTTGTAGTAGTAGATTAATCTATAAAATTTCATTACTAAAATTGAATATTTTTATAATTATATATAACTTTTGTAATGGAATAATGATCTAAAACAAATCATTTAATACCAGTTTATAAGATAAAGATAATGATACAGAAAATATGATATTGAGCTATTGAGCAAATTATTCTTCCCAACCTTTCACATATTACGAAAATCTATAAAATAAATATACTGGTCCAACATTGAGTTAGAGAAGTTGACAAGTAAACTGATTTTTTAACGAAACCGCATATGATTTAGGATAACTAACACTAAATATAGCATCAGATTTTAATTAATTGTGGGAATCATGTAAATCATATTAACCCAATATTATTTAGATGATTTGGTTGCTATGTAATTAATTACTAAAAAAAATATCATATTTTAGAGTTAATTGAATTTGTATTTTTATTATTTAATTTCAAGCCCTAAATTACAACACAAAATATTATCTAAAATGTCTGATTTTCATTCACAGTGAAATCTTCTGGTAAACCAAGAATTTTGTTGAATTTCTTGATGTATTTTTTAAAAAATCACTAAATATTTAAACACAAATTTGGAAAGTGTTAATTATTTGTTCAAATACGAGTACGACATAAAGATTATTTTTCGAAAAAGTTCATCGTCAAAAGATTTGATCATTCCTTTTTTAATAATCGATTTATTCATAGCTCAAGCAAAGGTTGATTTTTTCCTAATTTCTTAAGATTGTTGAAAAAAATAATAATTGTGTTGTTAATCTTTCTCCAATAAAACAAAAAGATTTCAAACTTTTATACCGTCAAAATCAAGGCTCAATACTAGAGAGCATTTTGACTATACTAATACTAAATTGTGGAATTTGTGATGATACAGGGAACTGGTTCAATCATTGGTTTTGGTTTTAATTTAATATTTTTTATATTTTCTGTTGAAGTTCTTTTCACTATTGATATTTCACAAAAATTTTTGAGATGAGAAAAAGTCCTTGTCTAAATATTTACTCTTTTTGCGGCTTCCTTTCATAAATAAAATGTTTACTTATACGCAGCGGTTATTGTTGGAAATATATACACAAAAGGATTCTTTTAAGTTTGATATCTTCATTAACTATATGCTTTGCGATACTAACCAACTAATTGAATGTTTTCAGTTTTGAGATTAACAATATCTGAACACCTTAAATAATTTTTGTATATTTTCTAATGTTGCAGGCAAACTGCATAACTTTAAAACTCCATAACATTGAAGATTCAATATTATGGAAATCAACAAAAAATTCTTAACTGGCTCAAACTGTTTAATAATTTAATAATTTAAAGGAAATAATTGTAAAAAAGTTATAATGAATTAAACATTATAGAAATATGCAACGAATTTCATAATACAAAATTAAAATATTGAATTTAAGATTATTCTATAACAAAGAAGTTCATTGCTTATCATTTGGAATTTTAAGTTTGATCATTGCAATATATTTAATTAATATTAGTAAAATATAAAATAATATTTAAAAATAATTTTTAATTAAAAAGATTAAGAAAAATCTTAAATTTTCTTAGCTTTTCCCGAATTTAAAATCCTTTTAAAAATCTGTTATTGAAATTGAAAATGTGCAGGTGTTTTTTTTGTGTGTGTTTAAAAATTAATTTAACGAAAGTTTTAATTTAAGAAATATGAAAATTTAGTGTTAATTATATAAAAATTTCCATATAAAATATAATTTTATTTGAAATTCAAAATTAATTCGTCCTTTTTATAGTATGGTTATGAAAATTTATTTGATAACTTTTTTTTATATAAATGCAACCATTTTAAATCAGTGTTTTGTCATCACAGGTAAATTACTTTAAATAATTTTTATTTTGTTATTTTATTATTTTTTTAAGATTTCCATATATTTTATTATGGTTTCTTTTTAATTTTTACTAATATTAAACATATTGCAATGATCGAACTTAAAATTTCAGATGATGTGTTGACTAAGGTAGAATTTAATAGCTTTAGGCTAGGGGATCCATGCTAAATTGTATAAAACTACGAGTTATCTGCTAATGTACTCCTAATAAGCAAATTTTTTTTATTTCTAAATATTTTTTAAATGATGTATTTTAACATGTTAGAATATTACATAAAACTTTACACATTATTTCCATTTATATTAAACTACTACTTACTACACAGTAGTTTTTCTGCCCGGCCATTTTTTTTTACATAAAATGCATAATGAAAATTAGTAAACATTTTATTAATTTTAACAATTTATGATATTTTCGGCATCATATTCACTACCTACGTCAATTACTTAATAACTAAAAAATCAATTTAAATATTTTTAAAAACTCTTTGATTTAAGTTTCGCAATAAAAAACTTTTATGTTGATTATATTTAACTAAGGAAATTTTAAATAATATGAAATTATTTTATTTTTGTTAATTTATAAATATGTTTATGTTATTTATTTATTTATACAAATTATTTATTGAACGCCTACAGTTTTATGTATCCTTTAACATTATTGTAACTTCACAGTAAAAATTCTTCGTAAATTTATATGGAAATTAAATGAATTTTTCTCTTACATTGTAGACCAATTTGCAGTCAATCAATTTTATTAGCATTATGAGTAATAAAATAAAATATTTTGATTAAAATTGTTTTTTTTATTTTTTTTATGGTTGTTTTTTTACTATGACCAAAATGATTGGACATGTTTTTCAATGTATTTATTTAATGTGAGAATCATTGACACCAACTGCGGAACAGTGGGCATTTTAAAATTAATAAAGATAAATAATAATTTGAAAAATTATCTTATAAATTTGATTCTAGCAATGTTTCCGTATAGTTCACAATATAAATTGCTTCTTTAAAAATATATTAAGTACCACTCCAATTTACTATAGAAAACAAGGAAATTGATAGCTTTCGCATTATATTTTCTATTAAATTTTACAAAATTTGCTGCTGAAATAAATTTGAACATAAATTTTATGTTCTTTAAGGTAAATTTTCAATGATTTCTTTAGTATTTTCGATATACTAAGCTGATCATGTTAAAATATTATTCCAATTTCGAGACTTAGTACAGCGCCGAATTTAGTGATAGCAATAAATCACCAAAACCAAACTTTTAACATACGTTTTTAATGGTTCATATTTTAATTTGCACAACATTTCTGTATCTTTTTTGATTTTTAATGTTGATACTTTACAAAGGCAACAAAATTTTAATTTTCTTCTGTCAAGTTATTTGATCTCTGTTCCTTTCATCATAATTTTTCTTTGTATAAAAATTAAAATTATATAAAGGATTCTTTCTCGTATTGCAGAAAAAGAATAAAAAAATGTAAAAGAGGAAGAAAACATTGATTTTTCACACTTTTAACTTAAAAGGAATTTTTTTAGCAATTCATAAATAAGTAGGTGGATTTTAAGATGGCGTTAATTACATCTACTCACATTGCACCTAAAGAAAAATTAAATTACAAACTCATCGAATATAATCATTATTCAGAATTCATTAAAATCAAAATTTATAAAAAAATTGTGGGAATATTTTTTTTTTTCATATAAAAAATTATTCAATATTAAAATTATATAGTTTCCATCGAATTTGAATTTTTATAATAAGAATTTTGATTTAAATTTTACAAAATCAATATTTCGTTTTAAAAAATTTAGTTTCCGAATTGAAAAGTTACTGAAAAATATTTTTGGCGGTCATTTTACTTCAAATTCATGATTCGTATAGTAAAATTATTAATATACGAATTGTAATATTTTTTAAATTGTAAACTTACCTTGGCACCACTTTACATTGCGGTAGTAGATATTCATATAATTTGCATTTATGTGCAAATAATTTTATATATCGATACATTATTCAGATATATTGAAAAAAAAAAAAACACATTACATCAGTGAATGCAGAATAAAAGAATTCTCAAAAAAAATCCTGACATATGCGCCACTCCTCTTCATTTCATTTATGTTTCAGTTGTTTACAATTTCAATATAATATTTTCTCGCCTTTCAGTCAAAGTAAATAACGTTTGAGTTGGGTAATAATTTTTACATTAGGAGAAATATGACATTTAAATTATTTTGTTTTTATTATACTCTCTGCTAAAGCAAAGAAAAAATTAAGTATTCGCAGTTGCGAACCGAACTGATCACAAAAAGTGTATATACCTCTTACCTCTACGGAAAACACGCTTAAATTATAGTATCAATTTTCACGAAACCTATATGAAAAAATAATTATATTTGAAATAATTTAGCAATTAATGGTTGGAATCACTCAACCGAAAAGAACTTTGAACAAAATAATTGAAAATGAGAAAATCAAATTTTGGATATATTTTTCGTAATTTTTAAATCAGTGCTTTTTCACCTTTTCGAAATTACGGAAACACAGTTTCAACATTAACTAAACACGATAAAAGTAAAAAATTCGTATTAATAACTGTTGTAATTTTTCACTAATTTTCAAATTTTGACAGGTAAGAACCACTGCTTTAAGTAATAAATAATTATCACTTAATTCTAAATAATATACCATTTTCAGATTGAATTCAACATTTTTCAGATTAAGTTAGTAATTTTATAAATTGAAATTTTTCAAAATTTTTTAATCATTTTTCAAATAAAATTATTTATATTTATTTATCCTTTTTTTAAAAAAAGTGTCGCTAATCATAGAAATCATTGGACCTATGAAGAAATCCTCCGTGAATTGGTTTTGCCAACTCAACCAATTAAATGCAAAGATTTTAATGTAGTGAAAATTTGATATAGAAATAATGATTGGTTAATTTTTTAACTTGTATTCAATCTTCTTTATACTATAACTTGTAGGTTGTTCTGCCCTATCGAACATCGTTTTTACACTTAAAATATGTTTTGTTTGCAATTCTTTTTTCTCACAATCACATATTTATAATTATAATGTAATTTTTTGACCATATTTCATAATTTCATATAGATAAAATAATAATAATAAAATGTCATATACTCAATTCTACTATAACTATATACAAATGTTCATTAAATTGTTGTGAAACTTTGTATATTTTTCAAATTTTTATAATTTTCATCCTTAACCCAAAAAAACAGCATTTTATGGTACATAAAATTTTAAATAATTTTCTATGTTTTATTATTTTATTACAAGTTGAATAGAAAAAGTTTTTAGGATGACAAAAAAGCTAAGTTTTTGGTTTTGAAATTTCATATACATATCTATAAATTTACTGTATTCTTCTTCAAAGCACTAGAGAGACTAGAACCAACTATTTTGAATGAAACAACAAATCTGGTAGTTTTTAATAGTAAATTTTTCATTTAGTATCCTTATTCATTTCAACCAGTTATTTATCAATTTCATACAAATATTTCTCAAGAGGAAAGTTTTTGGAATATTTGTCAAGGATTAAATAGTCAGTCGGCCAAAGAACACCTACAGTTGGACAGTAGTCCAAGAACTAGCTCCCTAGAGGGTTAATTGAAATAAAAATTAAAATATTAGATAGAAATTAGTAAAGTTTACACAAAAATTCAATTAAAATTTTAGTTTTAGAAAAGGACTTGTCTAAAAATTCTATTTGTGTGTTTGGATGTTATGATCTCTAAAGCACTGAATTTCAAACTTCTAGGCTTCAAACATTGAAAGCATATAAATTTTAAATGCCACATCGTTAACTAAACAAAATCCCTTATTAATTACAACGGGTCAAAAACATAATTCTTTGGACATAGGTTTTTACTTATAAATCTAATGATTTTGTGGTCAAGGGTTTTTAAGATAATGGTCATAAATTTGTATCCTTTTAAGTTTCGGTTAAATATTTTAATGTTGTTTTTCATATTTTTCCTTACAACATTTTTTATTTTCAGTTTTTCTCCTTGTTCTATAATGGATTATTATTTTTCAGAAATATATTTCCATTACGTACATCAAAACAAACAAGCAAATATTTTTCGATATTGATGTATAAATTATTATACTTAACTGACACATTGTTACTAATACAAACCGGGCTGTACTACTGCAAAATAACAACCAAAACTTTGACATATTTGACAAATTTAAATGATTTTCGCTGTCACCTTTACTGGTCTGCTTATTTAGGTGCCAATTATTGACTTTACATTTAATTTTATTTATGCATTTGTAAACTCATATGGAGTCGTACTACATGAAAATTATATATGATTATTTTTGTTGTAATGGTCAATGTGTAAGAATTTGCATAAATACTTTTTCATGAATTTTCATATATAAAGTTTTATGACCAACGAAACTATTTTACTCTGTATTGGGGGTAAATATAAATAAATGCGATTCAGTTTCTAAATTATGGTATCTAGATAAACCACACATATATAACAGATCAATTGCGTCCTTGGGAATCAATCGAAAGTGTATAAGAAAAGACAATTTTCTTCATTTCTGTTTACATTTCTTGTTTACTTTTATAATATTATGGATAGAATTGAAAGAAAATTTATTATTATATTAAAATATTTGTAATGCAAAATTTAAGAGTTTGTTGAAATAACTTTTAATTTTTTACATTTAAGCAAACATTTCTTAAGAAAGCAATTAGGAAGAAGACTAATCGCCGTAACAAATATTACTAAACACTACGTTTATCCAAACAACAACATTTGCCTTAGTCCTGTATACATCCGATACATCCGTCTACTGCCCACAAATTGAATTGGTGGCTACCCAATATCCAAAAACTGGTTCTAATGAGATTCAGATAGTTTTAGAGAGTAATAATTGATATCCTCGACCCTGATTTTACACCCAAGTCCTCGAACATGATCCTAAAAGTACAAATGCAATAAGAAGAAATTAACTAGTTCTTTAAAAAAAAACACAATTTAAAATAAAATTTTTAAACGCAAAATCCGATGGACCGACAGATAAAAGCGTCAATATTTTTCTATATAAAATACTTCATTTTAAAAACGTACCCGCAAAAAAATATGTGTATACATATTTATATGTTACGAAAGAAAATAAATTTAAAAATAAAGTGGCATTGAATTTGCATATCGATATCACCTGAATATTGTGTAGACGACCGCGATAACTGCAATATGGTTGGCATATAAAATAAATGACCCTACGTCAGGATTGTTAGTTTTTTTTATTTTTTGAGGATTCTAGTAAGTCTTGATGATGGTGTTGCGGCAAAAGATTTTATCGAAAGAGAACGAATGTCAATTCAATATGCATTTTATATGTAAAAATGTTTTAAATTGGTTTTATGGAAGCAGAATGAATTAAAGATTTTTATTTAGGCAAAATAAATAAAGTAAATTTATAGACTTCGTAAAGTAATTTATGATATCATGGATATTTAAGTATGGAATTTAAGACAAATGTGATTTGATAGATTTTTATGCAGTTGTTCAATATATTTATTGATTTTAGGAATTATACTTTAGTTGTTTTTCGATTTTGGGGATAAATACAAATTTTACATGATTGTTTTTAAGACATGTCTTAGATTAGATTCATAGTAATCAAAACAATAACTGAATACTAAATTAATTTAACATATAAACATGGTTTTGTCAAATGGAGATATCGTTTACACCTCATATTCAAATTAAATTTTGGAAATATGCCAATTGAATGTAAGATATTATAACAAAATTATAAGAAATTTGGTTATTCATTATCACTGTATCAACAAACTTACATAATTCTTTGTTCCCTGGTATAACATTAAAACCAACCATTACATTAGACAAAATTATGTTTAACACATAAGTTATTAATTACGCAAGTATAGTGTTGTATTAAGTAACTGGGGCCAATACAGATAGCACTTAGGAGAACGGTTGTGTGTGTACAAAAACGTTCTGAGGTAATCCTAACCATACAAAGCCTAAGGTAATTCTGAAAATATCGAAAGCCACGGTTGTTAGGAGAACGTTTGTGTGTGTACAAAAACGTTCTGAGGTAATCCTAACCATACAAAGCCTAAGGTAATTCTGAAAATGACGAAAGCCACGGCCAGATTGTTTATGATTTAAGCAAGCAATAAGTGAGAAAATAAGATTAGGAAGTACTTCTTTATCCCCTAGTGTTGTCGTGGGTGTATGAAAGATGAAGAGACAATAGAACATTTGTTATGTCATTTTTCTTCAGTCCAATATAAAAGATTTAGAAAAACCTTGAAGATGCGGGTAAACTGAAGTCGACTAAAATGATATCATTCATTAAAAAAGTGGGTGGGTTGACACGCTTTGATTATGATACAGGCTTCGATTGGAAGGTGAATGGGCCCACTAATATGTAGACTACGTGCGATAGAGCTTTAAAGTTCTTACTTCTTTAAAACCACGAACCAATCATTGTGATCGCTTTATTCAACACCTTAATTTTTTTTAAATAGTTTTAATTAAATTAACCATCTATCATCCACTTAATTATTTACCTGCTTACATTATGGTCTAGATTTTTACCATTCCGCAATTCAACCCTGACAATAAGACCAATAATATAAAGATTTATTTGTCCTGCAAGATTTACAAAATATATAATTAAATTTAATATTAAAATTGAACTATTAATAAAATTAAAATTTAGTATACATCATAAATTTCAACTGACATACATGACTATTATTATAATACTAAAACCCACCATTAGAATTACTAATTTGTTGTCCGCATTCATAAGAAGTGTAATAAAAAGGTTTCAACTCCTTCAAACTTCAAATCATCATGGTTGACCAGTGACCAAAATATTTTCTTTCTATATATTATTCCAGAAAATGTTTATGAATTTATATTACGACGACAATAAATATAGAATTAGATTTTATGATCGTGTTTTTAATAAATTGTTTTCTTTTAAAAAAATTTAATGACTTTTTCATTTGAAGTATTAAACATCTGTCATGAATTAAACGGCCATTCATTATAAAAAGGAAAGATGTAAATTTTGTTGGTTTTTATGATGACTTTTAGTCTTAGGAATTATTTTAAGTACGAGTATAAGAAAGGAATCCAATTTGATAGAACAATAAAACCAAAATATTTAAAATAAAATATGTTTGTATTTTTTGTTTTTATTACATAGATATTAAAAAGTAAATGACACCAAAGGGGGTGCCTTTTTAATAGCAATGTTTTAATGTTACTTTATTTAAAGAGTTAAATTTTATAAATTAGAAAAATATAGGTAGAGAGCTAGAAAAATGTATTTATATGCATATATTTATTCGTTTATATAACGAAATTAATTAAATTATTTAAAAAATGTTGAAATATATTACAAAAAAAAAGAAGAAAAAAATTATAAATTTAAAATCATCTTATATAAAAATTGAAAAATTTCAAGAAAGGAATGAACAAACAAACATGAAATGAATCTTAAAACGGCCCTCTAACTATAATTATGAACTTATCCCTAGGTAATGAAATATCTGAAGCACCACAAACAGAGTTAAATTCAGTAATTAGCTAACTATTCAATGGTGTACTGTAGACTGTAGAGGATAAACAATTGAATTAATTCGTAAAATGAATGGTCTATATAACTCACTAAAATTAACTTATAAATCGGGACATTGACTTTGGTTATTTTCGAAATGAGTAGACAGAATCTTTTATGAATTTAATAAATAGGAAATTGGAGCTCCATTTTGAAAAACCCATAAATTTCGGAGTATGAACTTAAAATTATTGATAAAATATGTAAAAAATTGATACAGCGAACAACATTTCATATAAAACGTTCTTTTTCAAAAGAACTCTCGTATATACGGTTGTTCTACTCTCACTTACTAGGAATCTTATTTGCGATCTGGCAGGGTTTTATTATCGCTATTTTCGTATGGGTTTTAAAATGGATACAACCAAAGTCCTTTCAAATCTTTTTACGTTTTTTCGAAAATTTTCATGAATGCGATAATAATCAAAGTCAATGAATTGCTAGCTCTAAGTCTATTATTTTAATTTAATATTAATTTTTATCAATAAAATTCGTCGGTAAATGTAACTATAGTTAAATTAATTTTATAGAAACAAATTGTTAATAGTTTAAAGAAATTTCAATATTTGCAAAATGTTTAATCCTTAAACATTTTATTTTTAAATATGTTATTAAATACAAATTTAAAACTTAAGGAATTTATGTTATTTTAATTTTAATTTCTTAAAAAGTATTTGTATTTCTCCAATAATTAATTAAATAAAATTTTAAAAGTTCATATCAAAGGATAACTTTTATGGACTAATCGAGTTTAGTTCTGATTTTTTATAATTTTATCCAAAACTGAAATTTATTTCCTTAATTGTAATTAAGGTGTTAAATTTAATTAGGCGCCAGGTTGAAGTCCAGAGTTGACACAGCTTTAAATGAGTACCAATTTATAATATTAGCAATATGTGTGATTCTGATTATAAGAATGGAAATAATCTTAACGGCTGACAACAAATGTGACACTATTAACACATATTAGCTGGCGTATTGCAATTAAAATGTTTCTTCATTATAAAGAATCTTAGAAAGTAATTGTAATAAAATGTTACGAAACCCTTTGATGAGGTCAAGGATCGATTTGGACTGTACCGTCATTGCAAAGAAGAAGATGTTTAATTTTTAATTATGTTGAACACTAATAAAACATTTATTAAATTGTTAAAGTTATTAAATTTGCAATATATTCCAGATGTGTTTTCAAATATCCACGAGAATATTGTGGCTTCTAAATTCCGTCCATCAAATGAAACATGAACTAATTTTTTTTGAAATTATTATTTTTTGCTAGAATTTCTCTATATGAAGTAAACTAAAACAAATATAAATTTATCTTAATTAAGTATTATTCAACACTTGTCCAATACTTAAATATACATTAACAAACATAAATTTTACATTATCATAGAAAAATAACTTTATTTACATTGTGGTAATATAATTCATTATGTAATTTTATGCAAAGTCATGCCTTTTACTGTGCAGAAGAATAAAAATGGTAAATAATTCTGTAATTTTTACAATTATACACATAATAAAAAGATTTATTTAAACACCTTTTTTTTAATGGTATAAATTCATTTGGAAAAAAAATTGCTTACGTCAAGAAGTTTAGAAAATAATTTTTTTATCATTTCATCTTGCCAAAATCAACTGGAAATATTAAAATAAACAAATAAAATTACATTGAAACTCCTTTAACTCTCTTCATATAGTCAGACACAATTACCGACATAACCGACATAAAAATGGTTATCTAATATTTGGTTTCCGTAAATTAGCACTAACAGAATAAATAAATCTAAAGTTTTTGAAAATTTTATGCTATCATGAAAGAATAATCATAAGAAGTTTTCAAACCAATTTTTTTATATATGTTTAATTCAATATTTATTGTTTCCTGTGATAAATGTTATTAATTATAGCTTGCTTATTTTTCAAAAATTTGTTATATCATTTTTTTAGCAGATTTTTTACTTTTATAATAATTTAGAAAGAACAAAAATTTGAAAACAAATGAAACTAAAATAAATATGTACATTTTAATTAAGTTTTTAGTTGTCTGGATAGAATAGTAAAGCTACTAAATTAAAAATATTATTCTGAAAGGAACTGAACTATGTAATTTATAAAATTTATGTAATTGAATATTAAATAATTTTGTTTATGTTATAAATATTTAGTATGTTTTTTATTATTGCGGAATAAAATATATATGAACACGTTGATTATAAATGTTTGGTATCAAATATAGATGGCACTGTATACAGAAATAAGAAATATTTTATTAAACTTGAAGTATATGCTGCCTTCAGCCTTATGATTATGATAAGATTACGAAATTTTCAAAATTCTGCTTAAGTGGTACACTGTTAAAGATTACTAAAAGTAGTCCTATCGGCATATGTTCCAAAAATCTTCATAATAAATTTGAAATTTTTGACATTTGATGAGGATTTTAATTTTTTTAGTAGTTTAAATTGGTTCGTATTCTTTGAAAGTTCAATTTTTTTAAAAATGAATTGATAAGAAAATAAAATGATAATGTCCAAGTTTATCTCTAATTGCCATTTTTTTATAGTCAATTCCGATCTCAAGCTGTGTAGACATTAGACATTAGCTTACCTATAAGATTAAGGGTTTTCTCAAGTCATAGTCGCCGTGAAAAAATGACAATGTAGATATAAAGAACAAAAATCGGAAAATATCGTTTTATTATTAATTTAAAGTATTGAAGTTGAAGCTAACGCTAGGGATTCGTTAGCCAAATTTTAGGCTTTAAAAATAATATTAATTTAGAATCCAAATAGAATCAATAAATATTTATTTATAAATTATATAGAATAATGCTTAGCTGCCGGAATATGACATAGTATAGTAAGTCATAGTTACTATGTTTTACAGTATTTAAAATATTTGAAATATATGATCTAAACCAAATATGGGACTGTGATTCATTTTTCTCTAGCTTATTTCTAAATACTCATAAAAAGATGCATGTTACAATATTTTTTTAAAAATTTGTTCGAAATTCAAAATTTTGTGGACAACATAACATAGTAACTAGGTGTTTCGGAGGTTATCAAACAATTTTCAATAAAATCCATCGAGTAAGCATTTGTTTTTTACTGCGTTCAATCAAAGCTAATATTTATTGCACTATGGCAGTAGTCCTTTAAATTTTAAAAGTGATAGTTTGTTTTATAGTCAAAATGTTGAACCGTGGAAAAATAATGGTGGATATGGGAATTTTGATAGAGTGTAGATTTCGAAATATAGTAACTTATATAGTTACTTGTTTCTATCCAGAAAAATAATATTTCGTACTGAGAATATATTGTTAAAGGTATTACAAAATATAGTAACTACTCTAGATACTACGTTTTGACGTATTATATATGAAAAATAAATGAAAGAAATCCCCACTGTATATTTTTTTTGTGTTAGTAACTTTTTCACACCAATACATAAACGAAGTGTTCGTTATTTATTATATAATAGTTTCATCTAATAAAAGTTTCTGGTTTTCTTGACGGATGACTTTAAAAATCATTGTATTATTGCAGTTAGATTTCTTAATATGAAATTAAACACAAAACCTTATATTCCCAACATTTTAAAATAAGTAGTTACTATACTATGTCATATCTCGGCAGTTAGGCTATTTTTAATAAAGTAGTTACAGAAGTTTTGAGTTCAATTTGTGGAAGTAAATACATAATTCAATTACCGGCCGAAGTGCAGGCAGAATATATTCAACTTCTTAGAGTCACTATTGTCAAGTCAGTGTTCAAAATACTTAAGTTTGATCTTAGAGATAGACAAACAGCATCAGTCAATAATAAACATAAAAAAATCATTTTTATAATATTACAATTCGACACATTTTTTGTAAATAAAACAAAGCCGAAAATATTTCCAATTCTATATTCAGTTCATTATTAACATTTTCATAGCCCGAAGAAAATCATATCAGTTTTAAAAGATGCTATCTAATATATTGTTCATTAAAATTTAACGATTCGATTTAACCAAAATATTGTAATGCTTTCAGGTTATATGAATTATTCTTATTACGAGTAGTTTATAAACCCCTTCAATTGTTCACTTAAATTTAATATATTTTACTATACATTAATAATTAAAATAAAAAAACAAATTCTATAAATAATTTTTATGTTATTTTTTAAAATTTTTATAGTATATCATTTTGAAAAATGATTACAGACATAATAATATGACAGTAACTAAAATCTACTACTGCAGAAACATATAAAAATGAAAGAAAGAAAATATTTGGAGTAGAAAATTTAATTTTTGACTCCCACCATCAAAGAATGGAAAAGATTATAACGAAAGTAAAGTTTTAATATTTTCATTTTATTTATGGATTTTACGATTTTACCAAACATAATAAAACTTTTATTTTTAAATTAATAGATCAACGCTTATGGCTACTAAATAACTTTTTGTACCTAGCTTTTTTTTTATTTTGTTGATTTTTTTTTTGTAACCATTATAAGTTGAGGTTATCTTAAAGTTATCTGTTGATTTTTTAATGGAGAATTTTCGTTACTTATTCGTAGCATATTTGGTAAGCTTTGAAAAATTTACATGTCGGTCTAAGCTATCGTTTTCAAATATCGGTCGATTTCGATTTTTGCTAGACCAATTCGTTTTGCCATAGTTCCACATGAAACAACTTAAATTACCTCCAATAGGAAGCTTTTTGCTTTTTATCATAAAACGTTGAATTGTGCAAGTTAAATTGGTTCCCAGTGCTATTGTGCTTAGTGGAATTGTTCCAGTGCAACAGGCCTAGAGCAGTGAAATTGTGCTTAATTGAACTAGGCATAGAAAGCATCTATAATAGTACCACTTTTAGTGTGATACAACTTTTTAACTCCGAGTTGATATTGAGATGTGGTCGCTTCCATTAGAACGTTTCAACTTGCCACAATTACACATGAAATAATTTTACATGCACAATTTAACTTAGATAAACTTCCAGTAGGAAATATTAAAAATACGTAAGCTTTTCTCTTTTTCCAGTAATTTGGAAAAATTTGATTTTGAGGTTTTTTAAGTTGAATGTCTGGCCATTAAAAATGTTAATTTAGGCAAAAGTTAAATTAGTTAAACTGTTTCGTAGTGCAATTGCACGAAGTGAATTGGTGCTTAGTGTAATGGTTCTTGTAGAATAAGCATATAATACGTGGTACTACTTTTTAACTCTGAGTTGGTATTGAGATGTTTTATAAGTAAGTCGAATAATTTCATACTTAATGGAATTGTTCTAATGGAATTTGCCTAAAACCTATTATTCGAATAACAAAACAGAATAAGAAATTAAAACATAATGAAAATAAAATTAATCTAATTAATTACAAACTCCTCAATTTGTAAATTGAACTTTTCCCTTTTATTTTGATTGTTTTTTTTTTCTTTTTTGAATTATGAATTCAATGATAGATGAATATAAATTTTACATTTTTTTTATTTATATATCTACGGTTAGTTGGGTTCATTTTCGTGTATGGAAAGTTTGAAAATTTTTGATTATTAGATAAAAAGAACAGAAATATTTTAATTGTCTTTATTTGTCTTAAAATATTAATGTGGGACAGACAGACTTTATTTTCTTTTAAGAAATTTTGTACAATTTTATCAAAGTAATTTATTTTACAAAATTTTAAGAATGCATGAAGTAATAAACTTAAAGTTTGTTTGGGGAAAAATTTATGATTCGTTGGTAAAATAAATTTTGTAAAATTTTCCGCAAATATATTTAAATTAATTATAATTTATAGTAAAAATTATGTTAATTAAAAATTTCTTGGGATATAAAGTTAATTTTTAAAAGTTATTTCTGAAATTGTTATTGATTGTGACATAATATTAGAACCGTACATTTAACTCAGGGTACGAGATGGTTCTATAATAACCTCATATATGCTAGGTTTCACGAGAATGTGTCTTAGAAAAATAGTGGGTGGTAAAGCGTTACTTGGAAACAGTCTGGGGCTAACTATAGGGTTCAATTTTTTGCAAATTACTGACTAGTAATCCATTAATTTAAAATTCAATATGAAGACCTTCTTGGAATGCTAAATTGATTCTTGTTTTTAAAATTTATGTTCCCTAAATTTAATTGTAACATAAATTACTTCTGAAGAAATTACTTCATTTCGTAGGGATATCGCAATTAGATATTCGGTATTCGCGCGAGGATATTTCAGATCCATACGAGGATTCGACGACATAAAGATTAAACGACGTGAACCAACGCATGAAAAGAACGGTTGAGAATAATTCTGAAATGTCTTCATAAATATAATTTAGTTCATGTTTGTCATTTATACAAAATAAATTTTAGAAATGAATTTAATTTGTAAAATAGTTAAATTTAACAAGTTCTTCAGTGCGTGAAATTTCAACTAATTTCTCAAGTTACTGAATCGTAATAAGGTTTTTGGATCACAAATGTCGTAAATTTACTATTATAAATAATTTTTTTTGAATTTCGATAATATTATGTACTAAATAACACTCCACATTAAAAGTTAACAGTGGTGATAACATTTTATTAATATAAATCAATTTAGAATTTATGATTCTACGGCTAGAAAACGTTTTTAAAATCGGAAATGTTCTGATTAGCAAGTACACACTGGCTCCAGATTACATTAAAAAAAGAACTATTTTTTAAATTACTACCATCTTACAATGCACTGTAAAAAATTTGAATGCTAAAATTTAATTTTTCATTAGTTTAAAAATTTGGTTCAATGAAAATTTAATGAATCCAAGATAAAAATTGAAAATATCTATCGTTGGTTCAAAAAAACCAATTAAATAAAAATATATAAAGGAATTACTGGTTGCGTTAGGTGGCATTTAATTCTCACATAAATCATACAATTCGTCCATGTCGTAATTGCAGCAAACTTGAGAAGTTTTCTCATACTGTAATTCAATACCTCTTCATTTAACTATATTTTATATAATATTAGAAATTATGGTGGTATCGAAATTATTACTGAAATTCATAAACAAAAATTATACAGAAAGAATATAAATGAGTAATAAATTCAGTCATTACATAATTATTTTAAATTTTATAAAGTTTTCATGAAACTTTGTATTATAGAAAACAAAATTCCATCTACAAAATTGTTTTATTAAATATTCTATAACTAAAAAATATGAATTTATGAATTTTTGTAACTAAAATCACCTAAATATATTTGCCATAAAATATTTTTCACATTCATTACAAATTACAACATTTTTATAGGTAAAATATTTAATAAATTATTTTTTAAAAAAATTATTTTATTTACGGAAACCATAGAAATATATTTTTTAAATTTTATTAAATTTCCTTTATTATTTTTCTTAACTACAAATATGGAAAAGAAATTTTCAATCTTCTAAATTTTTAATTTTTCATTTTTTTTCCCTTTTTATTCTTCAGTTTATTTAATTTCGCGCTTACATATTCAACATCAAACGATATCTAAAGTGAATGCCGCCGCACTATTTTGTCCGTGTTTGTTCAAAAAAAAAAAAAAAATTAATCTGAGAAAATTTAATATATATTTGTTTTAACTTCAAAAATATATAAGAAAAAAAAAATCATAAGATTAACTGATCAAGATATACCCAAAGATCCTAACCAATATACATATGTATATAAATATGGATCCACTGAGGCTAAAATCTTTATCCAGGAGCATTTTTACGCTACATATATATTTGAATGGATTTTGGATTTGTATGCAGTTTTTTATGATACTCCCATTGAGGATATTTATGAGAAAGAATCAAAGATTTAATCCAAATTATACAAGTTTTTGTGTGGTGGTGATATTGCTTGAGGATCGTCTTTTAAATAATTCTTTTTTTATATAATATAAGTTTATTGTGAACTTGCGAAATTTATACTTTTACCTTATAACCATCCTTTCTATTCAATTTAGATTTGAATGCGTTTTCAATTTGATTTTTTCTTTTATTTAATCTTTGGTTATATTTTGGAATGAAACTACTTTTTGTAAGACACTCAGAAGAATTTCATCTTTAAGTATGAAAGAAGATTTGAAATATGGTTTTTTTTTGAACGAATTTCGATAGAATAATATTTCGTAATATCGCTATTTTCTAGCGTACGTAAGGTTTATCAATGCAGAGTGTTAACCTAATAAACTTATTTACATTAAATCATGATTTATGCATTTTTGTCATTTCGTCAATTACATGTGTCAATTTGAAGTGAAAATTTGTCGGTACATATCAATTTTAGTCCAAGAGGCCATTTGAATTTGCAACTGATCCAATTAAAAGCTAAAGGAAATTTACAATCTTTGATATTGTAAAGCGAAATATTTTTCAGTTTTGGTATACAAAACTACAGGTAAAAGTAACCTAACACTAAAAATGGATTCTATTGTAAATCTATTGTAAAATATAGTACGTAATATTTTGATTTATTTTAGTTGTTTTCGGAGGTGGAATAATATTCATTTACCATTCATTTGGGTGTGTATGTTGCATCTGACATAATAACAGTTTCTCTATTAGTTCTTCGCCGCATAAAGGAATTCTTCAGGTTTGAGAATGCTTTTTCTTTCTAGAGTAAATTTATATTTTAGATTATTCGTTCCATTTTTTTATAACAAAGATGCAGTGTACTTTGGAAATTCCATTCACTTTTTACACGGAAATTTATGACTAGGACCAAATTGTAAATCTTGTCTCACAAATTTGCATGTTTTATAGTGCAATTATCATTTAAATATTAATTTATAATCTATTTTAGACCAATTAGTTTTATAATTTCAATATAATATCATAGATTAAATATCTTTCAAAAACGTTTTTTATATAAATATCAATATTCGCGAAATTCAAAATAATTTTTTCAGTGTATACAAAACTAACATTTTTATATACTTCCTTTTTCTTATACCTTATTTATATTCATGATTTCCTATATATATTTTATCCATTGAAAATATTTATACAAAAAAGGGAAATATCCACAACAAAAATCAGAGTAAACTCCCATAAAAAATAAAATGGTACCATTTCTATATTTATAAATTGTGAGAATCTTATTATAATGCCACACGTAAGCACCTTGTTCAAACGAATGTTTAACCATAAAATTTACACACGCACGACGTCGACGATACCGTTGACGGAGACAATTTCTGATTCATTTTATTTGAATTTAAATATTTATATTACAATATTAAGTTTGTCTCTGCAATATATTATTATACGTACGATATTATAAAAAAAACGCTTTCAAATTTTCACAAAAAAAAATAATAATAAGATGACTTTAATTCTAAGGCGGCTTTAATAATAGAAATGACTTTTGTAACCAAATTTGGTCTCAACCATATTTGATCTAAAATAATTTCCATATTAACATTATATATAGAAGAAATGTTTACTAAAAAAGGATATTTTCAATACTATTCACACGACTATGATAGCAAATATTTTAGGAAATAGGAAATGCCATTATTATTTTGTCGGTACACAATAATTTTTATATATTTTATTCCTTAGTTGTTCCTTATAAGCAGAATTTATAAAGTGGACCTTTAAAATTTATATAGCATACAATTTTATTTAAATGTATATACGAAAAACAAAATGCCATTTAAATGAAGTGTAATTTAGGCTATATAGTTAGTGTTAGATTGAATTATATATAATACAACCACTAAATATCACAAGTAATATTTTTGAGTATTAATCGGCTCTACTTAAAATTGTAATTGATGGTTCGTTCTTGTTCTTATAATGTTTTATTAAAATGATAAATTTTGTTAATTAAAATTTTTATATAAAATAATGATTGAATTAAGTTCAATCAAAATATAAATTAGATTAATCATAAGGTCTAAAAATAAAAATTGTTTAATTTATTTTGACTTCTTAGAAATCTTAATTTTATATTTTTTATAGTTTTCATAGATATTTCGTAAATAATTAATAAAATAATCTCATTCTATAGGTGGCCACATCACTTTAGCCAGACGGAGTTGAAAATTATAAGAAAATTGCGACTATAGCTGTTTTCATATAAAAAAATGGGACCTAGCTACAGAAATATTAAGCCATTTTTATTTTAAACACTAAACCTGTAATAAATTGATGCAAATTTGCAACAATTTCTACCATAATTTTTATTTTGGTATATATAATGAGTCAGTCAGTAGCATCAGTAGTGTCCGATAAACTTAGTATACACGCTTATTTCGAAATAAAGATACAATTTTGCAGTATTTTTTGATATTTATCAGTAACTAGTCTAGCTACAGTGGTGGGTCTAGCCAATTCCATAAATAACATCTTTTTTTATTGTGGGATTTGGTTGCTTGGTTGGTTTGAGAAGGGAGCAATTGAAGCGACCAGACCTCGTACCTAGGTCATACGGTCCGATGTACCCCCTTCGGACCGTTGTTACCCATTTTCAGCCTGAAAATTTTAATCTTTTATTACACAGAGAAGGACAATGACATAAAAGATGTTCAATGACTCGTCATCCTCAATACAGCTGTTTCCGTTGTCAGCATGAATCATATTTAGAGTCATATTTAGAATACTTCTTGATTGTTTAGTATTGGAGTTACTCCAGAACAGTTTTGTGTGAAGACAACTGTTCAGTGTTACCGATTCTAACCTGTTTGGTTCAGATTTCTTGTTTAAGTTTGGTTGGTTTAATTCAAATCATATAAAAAAAACTCAAATTGAATAAAGTCAAACTTAATTTAAATTTCTAATGCTTTATTTTATTCAAAGATAAGAATTGCAGTAAGTATTTTAAGATTGAAATAACTCTTCCAATAATTCCTCTAATCAAGTAATATGCAAGACTTGAAACAAGAAATTTTAATGTTCATTTAAGCATTTTAAAACTTAATTTAAATCAACAAAGTTCTTCAATTGTCTAATTTTCAGTTCGTATTCATTTTAATTTCAAGGATTTTAAATCAATTCTTCATTACTTTGTTTGAAGAATATTGTTGGCTTTACTCAAGTTTTTAAATTACTTAATTCAAGTCCACTAAATTTATTTCAATCTCCTTTTTTTTTTTTTTTTGGGGCATTTCGCATTCTATGTGGGTAAAAATCATTCGTATTCTCGTGTTAGTCGCGTTAACATTAAATTTTAGTTTGTGATTTTTATTGTGTTTTAATAATTATTTTATAAATTTAAATAAGTATATTTATTAGAATAAAAATTGCAGTATTTTAATATATAACTATTATTAAAAAGTGACTAATTAATAAAAAAAGTGAATTTATTATAAAATATATAGGTGTTAATTGTTATATTGTATATTTTATTTTTAAAGCATCCGAAATTTTCATTGAATGGCCGATATTAAAACATGCGAATGCATGCATACATATGAATTGGTAGGTTAAATTTTTATATGAAACACTAAATTTATTTTATTTTCGTCTCATTATAGTTTGAAATCGACTTCGAAATGGATTGCATTTACAACTCAAGCAGCTAAAGTTTTTAAAAATGAATTGAAGTATCCTGCAACAAAAAAATATTTGATTCTTTAAATGAAGCAGTGAATGATTATGATAGTAAGTAATAAATCTATATTTAGTATATTAACAAAATCTGATGATATTTCCTTTTTATAGATTCTCGAGATAATATATACATATTTAATGTGCCTGCATGCAGTATTAAAACCAAATTTAAGTCAGCAAGAAATCTAAATTTACGAAAAGTGTAAATAAACCAACCATCGCCGATTCAAAAGAAAGCCATGTTCTGCACATCACAACTATAAATGATTTGGAACAACAAGTGGCAGAGCGGAAAAATAAATTTCCAATATTACAGCCATTTATAATCATTGTTGGAGAAGATGTACTAAATTTCACCAATATTTATGTTTATCTGGACAACACATATTATAAATTTTGTTTTGTTTTAAGTTTTTATGGTTTTTAATTTAGAGTGTCCAGTAGAAAGCAAATCAGTATGGTCGTTTTTTGAAAATTTCTTTTATGATATTTTTGTTTCGCCGGTTCAGTAAAGTGTAAGGGTTTCCAAATTTATATCATTAATTAAAAACTCTAATATTTAATATCCATACATTTATTTGTGAATTTGAGTTTATAAATCATGAACGAAATTTTTTTTTGTCACATAATACATTCAGTTTATTATTGAATCTGAATCAGATATTGTTATAAATCTAAATATAGCGACTTTTGATAATATTATGTACAAAGGAACTTTGTACAAAATATGTTTTTTTCTAGCAATAAAATTCAAGTTTTTTTTAGTTATGAAAATTCAATTTATATCGTAGGCCAGAAATATGAATTATTAAATTATGATAAGCACTATAGAGCTTTATGGTCAGTGGAACCTTGAATAAATTTATTGCTGTAAAAATAAATAGGTTCAATGGTCCACCAATTCATTTATATCTGCTTCCAAATGGCATAAAAGTAATTAGAAATAAAAACTATTTTTGTGAAAATTATTTTGATATAAATTTTTTATAAAATATACATTTATATAACTAAAACTAATACATATGAATTACCTTTAATATAAAAAAATAATCTATAAGACCAATATATAATATTAATATATAAATAACCACGTTGTATGATTTATATTTTCATAATAAAAATCTGTTTTAATAAATTAAATATTTAATATGAAAAAAATAAAATATATATGTAAAATATTTTTTTATGAAACACATAAATAAATGTAACATTATATTTGAGTTAGTTTTGTACAAAATATGTACAACCAAAAATAAAGTTATTTGAAAAAAAAAAAATAATGAAGCTTAATTTAATTTTAGTTGGTTAAATTTTAAATTTTTTTACAGGTTTGAACGAAGTCATACATATTTTAAATTTGTGATCGAAATGAAACTAGAAAATCTCATATTGAGTAGTTAGATAATTGATCAGAATCCTTGAAAAGAATTAATGCAAATCCAACTGAAACTTATTTCAAGACTTTTATAAAAATTTGAATCAAAACTTGAAATTCTCATATTGAGTAGTTAGATAATTTAATACAAGCATTTAACGTGACTTTAATGAAGATTGTTTGTTATTAATCGGAACCCTAACAGACTTGATACAAGTCCAATTGAAACTTATTTCAATAATTGTATAAACATTTGAATCAAAACTTAATTACTCAAATTAAGAAATATATTTACTTATTTTAAGTTTAAAAAATAGTACTTAATGTAAGTAACAAAAAGTTGGTTATCAAGTTTGAAAAGTTTTGGTGCTATAGTGAGCTTTCAAATTCTTGAATCAATGCAATATTTTCTTAAATCTACTCCATTATTTTTTTGTGAGTAGTCGTAGTTTGAACAGTCTTTTAATCGAGTTAACTGGGTAACTGATTTCAAGATTAAATTCTACAACAAGCATAAATATTCAAAAATCTTCAAAATTTTATATAAGTTTTGATCTCTTCTTATATATATCCTCTTTGGGCTAGCTTAATAAAGCTAAATAATCTCAGTATCATCTGAAGTTCTATAATCTACAGAAAGTTAAAATATTATAAAAATTATTTAAATGTTAGCTATTTTAAATATAAATAAATCTCTAGAAATAAATTTATGCAATTCATTGTCAATCTGTTATTCTAACCAAAGTCTATGCTCTGATACTGAAATCACACTGTATTATAATTTAAAAATTATAATATTATATTACTATACGATGTCTTCGGCCGTTCTAGTTGCGAAAATTTATTATTATGAAATTGTACATGTGACTTTAAATATAAACTGAAACTCTTTAACTTGAAATTGTAAATTTTCCGCGGTTTTCAAGTATATAATTTATTTACCAATATTTACTATGGCTATGGTGACAATTTTTATTATACCAAACTTTTTTTAAGCATAATCTAAATATAAAAATTACTACACGCTCAATTCATATATTTATACGGTTCCAATTTTATTTATATTATTTTTGCCGATAGGATGTTTTTGCTAAATCCTCCGAAGAATAAATTGATATAATAGGAAAAAATGCAGATGTAAAATGTTTTTTATGTTTTCTAAGTTGTAATATTGGAGGATTTTTAAGGAGCTAACATGCTGTGAGCATATAAATTAAATGAAATTTCTAAAAATATTCTAATATTTTTTCTCCTGGTTCTTATTATGTATACGTACTAAAATGTTTGATGAAGTGGTTTTTTCATGCGATTCGAATTTGGTTTACACACATACAAACATGTTATTTATGTATATTGGTTTCCAGGATGTGATATTTTATGGTTTTATATTAAAGTGAACGGATGGCTATTTATTACCACAAATGAAGTTTATTGCACGCGGATAAATTTCATTTTCTAAGCTATCTATTTAGGTAACTATATATAAAATATTGGTGGTTTTGTTTTGAAGTTCATGAGGAAATATTGTATAAAGCTATACCATAATATCCTATGTTACGTGAATGAAAATATGCAAAACAATTTTAAGTTATTCAAAAAATTTATGAATTTTATGTAAATTTTTCATGGTTTTTATTTTGCAATTTATAGTATTTTTTTCCAATATATTATCATTAAAATATAGAAAATAATTACTAAATAATTCAGTGGAAATAACCCAAAAGTTCTTAACTCGAGTTAAGTAGTTTTTAAAATTCCTTTATATTTGAATTCTCCGTTTTCCCGCGAATCTAGGAAAATATTCGGTTTGTGTTTTGCTATAATACAATCACAGTTATAGCGAAAGAAAAAACGACCTAACTGATTTGTTATAGAGTTTGATTTAGAAAGAACTGCGTATCTCAATTATTTCCTTTCTTTAAACTATTTCTTGTTACATAAATATTATATTCATTTTGAAAAAAATGCTTAACTCAGTTTAGGATTTTTTTTTTGATTTTTTCAAAATGAGTTAAGTAGTTTTTGCTTGAGTTATGCAGTTTTTTCGAATTCAAAGTTGTGTAGTAATTAGAATATAACGACTTGAGCAGTTTTTTTCAAACCTAAAAACGTGTCGGGTGTGACTCAACTCAGATATGCAGTTTTGGCTATTTTGAGTTTATAAAATTTTTATTTTAACTCGTGATAAGTAGTTTTTTCGCAAACAATTTAATAGAAAACAACGAGTTAAGTTTAAAATTTAGTATTTTTCATACGAAAAAAATAAGCCAGTAGAGCAGATGCAAAGTGTAAGTGGAAATTAAAATTAAAAATTGGCATATAAAGTGAAAGTGTTATTGAATTCTAGGATAATGAACCGCTCTTCCCGAATTTTGGCTTTGGCTTTGAAAAATAAACCACCTGCATTACATTCTACACAACAACATAGCGGAAAAAATGAAGTAGCTGGAACTGGAAGTATTGTAAAAAACTACCGTAAAAAACAAGACGATGATAAAGAAAATGAAGGAAAAGAACAATGTTTAGGTAAGTATATAAGTTTGAATTATTTGTTAGCTATTAAATCTTTTCATGTTTAAAATATGAAATAAATTTATAATTTAATTTTAAGACTTTGGACAAACATCTCGTCAAATTAAATTTCTTGAAGATAATTTGAAAAAAGAAACAAGCACTTTCCTATTTGATGAAAACAGAAAAGAAGTTGAATCAATATCATCAATGCTCCAAGTTATTTTTTCTGATAGAGAATTAATACTCGATTCTGATGATGATGATTCAGTGAAGGATCCTAACTATAGTACTCCTGAAAGCGAAACGGATGAAGAAATTATTGAAATGGCCGAACAACTTGAAAACTTTCTGAATGAACAAGATGTAAATTTACCTACTGAAAATGATTACGAACCAATTCCAGAAATTTTCCAAAATACAAGTGCAGCCATCACATCGGAATCAGCTACTGAGAATTTCTCTGCTGAAATTATTTCTTCTTTAAGTGGGGCTTCGGTTGAGGAAAATGTTCCTTCGACAAGTGCAAGGACATATGCAAATTCAAGTAAAATATCTACAAAGGAGTTACAGAGGAAGAGAAATACTGGTCAGGCATATACAACAGCAAAAGGAAGACAAATACAAGCAAAAAAATTTAAGGAATTGAACAACTGTCGTCGAAAGTGCTCAGAAAAAATATCTTATATTCAACAAAAACAAATATTTGATCAATATTGGGATCTTGGATCCTATAATATTCGAGCTGCATTTCTTTCAGGTATACATATATATTAATAAATTAATACAATATTTTTTTCCGACAAATTTGTTACCGACAAAATTTTCCATCAACAGGTTTGATTAATGTTCAAGAAAAAAAGTCCCAAATGCTTAATTCTAAAAACATAAAAAAAAGAAATTATTCCTGCTTCTATTTTTTAGAAATTGGTGTGGATAAAATAGCGGTGTGCAAAACTTGTTTTAAGTCGACTTTTGGAGAAAGTGATGGAATCATTAAAACTATTGTTCGAAAGAAAACACAATCTCCTGGGTCTACTATAAAATCTGATCAACGGGGCTGCAGGAAACCAACAAACTTGATACCAGAATCTAAAATTCAAGAAATTAAGGACCACATTAATTTATTTCCAGCATATGAGAGTCATTATAGTAGACGACATACTTCACAGAGGTAATAATATATTTTTTTTTCTAATGAAGTCTGCTCTATAGGTATTTTCACAGCGATCTTACTTTGGCCAAAATGTACGAATTATATATGGTTAAAGTAGAACAACCAGTTTCGTTGTCAAAATATTCAAAAATATTTCATACCATGGGGATCAAATTTAAATCTCCAAAAGTTGATATCTGTACTGTTTGCGAAACATATGTGACAAAATTACGAAATGTGATGGACGAAACAACTAAATCTAGCATTTTGGATGATCAAAAACGGCATCATGAATTAGCAGATGCAGCATATTCATCTAAAGAACGGGACAAACGTTCTTGCAAAGAAAATCAACATTTAAAAGTTTTCTCATTCGACTTGCAGCAGTGCTTACCAACCCCGAATTTACAAACTACTAATGCTTTCTATAAGCGTTTGCTATGGACTTATAATTTTACTGTGCATGATTCCAACCCGAGCCATGCTCATTGTTACATGTGGCATGAAGCGGAGCCCCACAGAGGTGGTAACGAAATTGCATCTTGCCTTTGGAAACATTTGAAATCTATAGAAGTAACTATAAATCATATAATATTCTACAGCGATAACTGTGTGGGACAGAATAAAAATTCTTATGTTCGTACCATGTATCACATTTTTATGCAAGATGATCAAAGTCATATAAGTATTTTAGATCATAAATTTATGTTTCCTGGACATGGTCATATGGAATGTGACTCTGATCATGCCTCAATTGAAAGAAAGAAAAAGAAGACTTCAATGAAAATTCAAGAACCAAGAGACTGGTATCAATTGATTCGTTCTATAGGAAATCGTTTCACAGTCCATGAAATGAAGCAAAATGAAATATTAGATTTTGCCGATATTTCAAAAAACAAATTCGTGTGGCGTAAAGTAAATGAGGACAATGAGAAAATCAATTGGTTAAATGTCCGATGGATTCGATTAAATAAGGAATTTGGAAAAATATTTTATAAATATACATACGATCCTGAAGAGTCGTTCAAAGAACTAAATATAAGACGTCGTGGTATAAACCATATTAACATTGATTCATTGAAGAAATGCTACTCTGAACCAATCAAGATTTCCGATGCAAAAAAGAAAGACCTCATTGATTTGTTACCTCTTCTTGACAACAGGGTCCATTCATTTTACAACAATTTAAATTCTGACGTTGCACCTGATTTTCACCCTGACTTAACAGCCGTAGAAGATGATACTGAAGATAATTAATTAAAACTATTATATATGTATATATTTTTTATTTTATTTTTATTATTTTCGTAAGATGTTTATAATGAACTCGAATAATAAATGAACTTAACTAGAATATTTGCGTACGAATTATTATGCAAAAACTCCATATATTGACTTATTTCATATTTGGCTCAAAATTAAATACGAAAAAAATGCTTAACTCATTTATATTTCCCAAATTGTAAAATTCAATTTTGGCAAAACACCGTAACTCAATCATTTTAAAATAACTCAAAAGTTATAAGTATCTAAGAGATGTAATATACTCTTATGGAAAGATCTTATATTTATCTATCATCGTAAATTACTAAACTGTCTATCAACCAAATAACATTTTCTACAAGATAAATTCAAACATGTTTTGTCATTTGCCAAAACTAACTTTTTTGAGTTAAGTACTTTTGGGTTATTTCCACTGAATTTTAGATAGAATTATTATGTACATCAATATCTTAATAATAACTTAAATTTATGTATCTGTAAAATGGGTTCAAAAGCTACTTAAAAACTACTCTATCAATGTCTAATTTATTTCTGACTTCTTCATTTCTTTGATATTCACAATAAAATATTTTTCTTTCTAAATTGATCAATTTTCATTTCAAGAACAATTAATTAGGAAATTTATTTTCTTTTTCTTTTTCATGTTTATATATAATAATAATAGATACCAAAATAAAATTATAAAAATTTAATATAAAATTCAAACATTAAATTAATTTTTCATATATTAACTGGGAAAACAAAAAAATGAGATAATTTTTTATTTATTTTTTTCCAGGACAATGAAGATAATATTAAGTAAAAAAGTATATAAAAACAATAAATCCATTTAGATTATCCTTTATATAATTTTCATTGGGAACATCACATCCTATTTTTATTTAATTTTCTTATGAGAACCTAAAATTAGAACAGGAAATGAACTTTTGAATTATTAAACATATAAAGTTAAAGAAGGAAATGAATTTTTCCTCTTCAATGTTATAAAGATGATATTCTGTTGGATATCCTTTTTAGAATTTTATTATAAATTATATATGTGTATATGTAATTTATATATATACAGGGTGTTCCAGAAAAAAATTTATGCATACACTTTTTCAGTTAATCAATTTCTAAATTTAATATGAAACTGTTTTAAAATAATGACTGAAGTTTTAGACTAAGATTAAATTTCCGAAATAATTCAGTATCTTAACAACGAATCTAAATTTAAGAAGGCAGTCATAATAATTTTTTAGGTATTGTGTAACTTATCCAAAGGACTTGAAATATATGCTATGAACGTGTTGTAAAATATAAGGGACATGCTAATTTTAAAATCCTGTCTTTTAAACCATTTTCCATACAGTATCAAGAATTTGTTCTTTTCTTTTTGTAACTTCAAATTTTTAAAGATTTTTGGGTTCTTAGTGGACGTGTTAATCTTAATCAATTACATCTGCGCCTTAAACTAATCTCTAATGACGTGGTTTTGTAAGTGACGTTAATAGTTATGGCATTATGACACTAGCTTTTTTCATGCTAGTTTTCCGTCTTTTGAAATTAGAAAGAGAGAAAAAATCATAGAAAAATTACACTGGAGTGAGTGATGCACTATAGAACTCTTTATCAAAGCTTTATCGTAAATAGAAGCTACAAATTTGTTGTGAACCACGGATTTATCGTAAATTGAATGCTATAAAAAAGAAAATCATCTAATTTAACTTCTTTTTAGCCTGTACGAACTTTTTTTTTTACTTTTCAGAAAAAAAAACAAATTTTTGAAAGAAATGAAAAAATGTAATTTAAAATAAATAATTTTTGAAATAAGTTTTTCTAATTTTTTTTAATTCGTTGAAAAATTTATATTTATTTAAATGCCAGATTTATATTTTATTAATCAATATTATGCTATCTCTGTCTTGAGAAAAATATCTATCTCTTTTATTCCCAGCTACGCTTTATCGTAAAAAACTAGCCTGAAAAAAAGTGTCATAACAGCATTAGTAGCGTATGTAAAAGTCAGTTTTAAAGTATATTTTACTATTCAACTTCAACTATAATCTCATAAGTTTTGGGACAACTTGTATATATATATATATATATATATATAAAATATAAAAGAACGCACTTAAACTTGTGTATATTATGTTTCTAAATGGGTCATACATTAGAATGATTACATATGAATCGTATATGTAATTTAGAGTATGTTATGGCAAGTTTTTATGTAATGAAAAAGAAATAAAATTTATTTTCCTTCTAGGAATTTACTATTTTCTTTTCTATGAATGTTCAAGGTTCGAGTATAATGCATGTAAAATGTTTGTATATTAGCTATTGAAATACTGAATAGAAATTTTATATTTGATAAATGTTTTTTAATTAAATTTGATTGTAATTTAATTAAAGTAAAATACTATTTTTTACAAAATAGTAAAATGTATCAAGTTGAATAAAAAGGAATTCTTGAAAGTGTACTAATATTGTGATTGAAATTTAGTTCTAATTTTGTTACACATTTTTCTATTAATTATATTTAAGATTCCATTATATTTCTTTAATGAAACTTTAATAATTTATTAATCAATCAAAAAAAATAAACTACTTTAATTTCATCAATCTTTCAAACTTGATACAATTTACAAAGTTTATATTTCTATAATTTAATTGCCATTAAATTTACAAAAAATAAATAAATAAAAAATTTTTTTTTTTGATTTTGTATATTTGATACTGCTACAGATTGTACACTGTACCATTCAAATATTCAATAATTCCTTTCCAAATTAAATATGACGGTTAAAGACAACAAGCTAAAATATAAAACTATCTTAGTTAAATCATAACAAAGCAGCGAAAGTTTTAGTACAAGCTTGGTAAAAAATGCGTACAATTTTCGATTAAATATTAAAATGATTATTATACGAAACGGACTAACTAACAAGGCTCTGTCTTCTTACATTTACATTTACGTTGGATATTTTCAATAACATTTCATTGCTTTTTGATATTTTTAAATAATTTTACAACTTTTGGTGTAATATTTTTTTTTTGTTATTTTGTAAATCTGGTTAAAAAATTCCTAGTTTTGATGTTATATATAAAAAGCCAATAAAACCACAACCACAAACATATTATTATCGACATGTCCTGGTTCTGTCACAGAGACAATATATAAACAAAATAACAACGAAACGATTATGATGCCGCAATGACAACGACAGTAGATGTAGAAGTAATCATGTTTCGTGTCAGGCTTGTTAGTGCTTCTGTCAAAAATAGCCGACAATGAAAATGTTTAAAATATTTTTTTTTCTATATTACATACATTTTTTTCTTGATTAAAAAATTTAATTTCCAAGTAAATATTTAACTCTCTGGTATTGCAGTTGTAACTATGCGTATGTTTTTTCTTTATTGTTGTTTTTTACTTTTTTTATATTTTTGCTAGCTTTGCAAGCTTGTAACTTTCCTAGTCGCCGGCGAACAACATTATCAAATGTCTATTGTCCATTTTAATAATAAAAATAAAAATAAAATATTATAGAAGCCACTGGAGTTTTGTAATATAAAAAGTAACAAACATATTTGTAACCGCACATATAATTTAAAGAATTAAATTACCTTTTAGCTATTTTAACCGCGAAAAGTCAAATTGAACATTTCATTATTATATATAGTTTCGAGATTGAAAATATTTTGTATATTTTATTATGGCGCCGGAATTTTTTTTTAGAAAGAAAACTAATTATTTGTTTTGTTTTTCAAAACTTTTAATTGAAACATTTGTATGAACTTTGAATGTTGTTAAAGCCTAAAAAGTGATGATGATTATTCAATTTCAAATCGAATAATCGTTTTACAATAACTAGCAAAAATGAAATTTTGAAAAAATTTGGTATAGTAACAAGAGAATTGTTCTTAGGGCGATTTAGAAATATTGATGATTATTTGGGTGGTTTTTGGTTGTAAACTTTCTGACAGAAAACCCACCTTCGAGGCAAACTGCCATAAATTGTATGTATCTTCAATTAAAAGTAGTATACAAACCGAAAGTAAAAAAAAAATCAAATAAAATTTACATTTCTTTCAATAACATAATTAATACTAAACAAGCACTTTCAAAAATACATAAATTTTTATGAAATTTGTTCACGAATTAGTTTAGGCTATCCATTTCTGCTTAGCATATAAGTAAAATTTGATTAAATGTAGCCGACTTTGCCAATATCTAAACCAAATTTGAAATTATAGAAAGTTTTCTACTATTCAAATAGTAAGTAGAAAAAAGCAATTCTGGTTTTATGAAGTTACGTAATTTAATATTTTGTCGTTATTTTTGATTTATTTTCTGGTGTTATAATTTAAAAAACAAGAAATTGTTCTTCGGTCCTTAATAAATCACCATTCGAATTTTTCATTTAGATTAAATTTGTATTTATTGTCATTGTTCATAATATAATTTATTTACAATGGAATTGTACGATATTCCGGAAGCGACAAATATTTATGTACAATTGCGGGACAAACAATTATAATAAATGTATATTTTCTGGTTGGGATACCATCGAATATTGAATGGAATTTTGAAAATATTTAAAAAGCTGAAAGTTTTCTTTAGATTATTAAAAATTTTATAATATACACTGTGAAAAACTGAAATGTTTCTGCATTATTTGGTACAATATTAGCAATTAACTATCCTATTTTTAGATCCACTGAATTTGTTTGAGTATTTTGAACACAATAACACCTACACCAAGCAAAGAATTTAAACTAAACTTTTACTTTAAAGGTCGAATTTATAAATTAAAATTTAGCTTAAGATTCGTACACTTAGCCAGCTACTTACTTTAAGATTATATCTGATGTTCTTACAGGAAGGAATATGAATAAAGTTGCTCGATTAATTGAGCGATGTTAGTGTGTAAATAACTTCAAATTATCCTTATAAAATTCCCTATAACGTTTGAAAAAGGAGAAAATGTTTAAACTTTATTGTAATGGACAAAACTAGCAGGAAAATATTAAACGATTGTTTTGATATTTTATAAATATACTTAAAACAAAAGATATCGAAAATGATCTACAAAAATGATTCAAGACATATTCCACTAGAATAATTTATTATGAACAATTCCACTAGCCAATTAAAATTGGCACAGTTTGACTTGAAAAAAAACTTCAATTAAATAATTTAGCTTGCACAATTTTACATTTTATGAGTAAACACATTTTGTGATTTTAAATCGCACACCATACGTTCGAAAAGTTCAGTGTTGGTCACATTAAAATCTATTTTTCACAGTGTACATTTTCAAATGCAATTGAACATTCAATAAACCGTACTGATATTAAAAATATATAAATTTATTATTATTTTTGTTACTATTTATATATAAATAATCAATGTGCTGAAAATGGCATTGTATTCCAATATTGAAGTACAGAATAATAATAATCGATAAACATTTTTTATAAGCATATAAAACATTTTAAAACATTTTATAATAAAATGTTTTAATTAATTTGAATTAATCTTTACGTATGTCTAAATAAACCAACTTGAAAGTCTCCGTTAAGTTTATATTTATAAGGCTTCTTTTGAGCAGGCTGATTGAAAATCATCGCAAAACAAAATCATCGCTATCACAATCTTCACAAAATTACCATTAAAATTTAATCAATAAGTTGTAATTTCTGTATCTAAATTTCATTGTATATTACAACAGTTCCCATTTCAGAAATACCTTAATAATTTGTTTTCCGAATTAATTTTATATAAAATCCGAAGATTTAGTTCAGTGTACCTTAAAGAAACCCCTAAATTTCTACGCTAAATTTTCACCGAACGAAATACAGTATAAACCAAAGAAGTAAAGTAAAATCAAAACCAAAAATAAAATAAAAAAAAATCATTATTTCTTTATATTAATTTTCTGTACAATCAAAACACAAAAATTTTCCGACTTATGAAAATGGAAAATTTTATATTGTAGCTAGATAAAATGACACCTGAGCTTATCGAACCGAGGAAACAAAAAAAAAATACTACAAATTTTTATCTTTTTGTCTATATTATGTTTACCCACTATGGGAATAATCCTTCAGAGGTGGATTTACTGTATTTTCCAAAAAAAAATTATATCGCAACTTTCACCTTGAATAAACCTTCCTGATGGGTGGTTAGTAGAATGAGAAAATTTAGATGGATTTTTTTTTAAAGATCCTTATAGCCAATATGTCGTTTTTACCTTTTAAAATATTAAGAGGTGGAGGTTGCTTTTTTTAAGCACAGATTTTTATCAAAAGGATATTTTTCTTTTGTGCTCATCAACTAGCTTTAATTTGATCTTTTTTAATATAATTTTTATTTATATAATTCGTGAGTATGAGTGTGTATATGTAGAGAAGAAGCACCAAACAGCTGTGAAATAAAAATGGATTTATATCCTTATTTATGGTTTTTAAGGAAGGAAATTTTTTGGTGGTGTTGGAAATGATATTTTTTTTTGTTGTTGTTGATTATTGGGCTTTTGTGTGAGGTAAATTACGTTAAATAAATCTGAATGAATATAATGAATATAACCATGATATTAGATTTTTGATTTTTATCAGAGAAAAATACAGAAAAAGGAGATGAATATTTTCATTTTTAAAGAAATTGGATATTATTATATTTTTTTGTATGGAATTATTAATGAACTAGGGCGACAGAATAAAGAATGAATGACTTGGCTGTTGTCATTTTTATATAGAAATATAAAATTTCGTTTCGATATTTATATAAAATAGAATATTAAACGTTAAGTATTGAAACTTTATTGAATTTTCCCAAGCAATTTGACGTTTATAGTTATAAAGTATAGAAAAAATTTATGTAAAACAGTATATTTTCATTTTGAATTAACAAATTTTTATGATAATTAAACTTTTATATTCAAAATTTCGATATTCAGTAAATTTATAAATTCATTTTTATTTAGTTACAGAAGATATACACCTCAAATAATTTTGTTCAGAAAATTTAATTATATTTTCCAAATTTTCCAAATTCTCACTCTTAAATTCAACTAATTAAAAAAAAACACGTCTTAGAGACAAAAATAATTATAAGATATTTAAAGTGTTCTTCATTACTTTTTATTCTGGTAATGCTCAAAGTTATATAAAAACTAATAAATAATCATAAAATTGTTGATACTTTTTGTTAGTATAGTATATATAGCGAAATGCTGACGCAAAAATATTATAAAAGAATATCAAAATTATAATCGCGTTTTTGTCCTTAATATTTATAGTAAAAAAAAAAAAAATTTCGTTGTTTTTCCCACAATTCAGGATTAAGAAAATTGTCACGTATTGTAGGGTGTTAAAATTGAACTTTGTAAAGAGTAGAAAATTCAAGTTATAATGAAAAATTCTGATAAATAAAATCGATTTAGATATTTACCATTTATTTTTAATGCCATGATACGGAATTGTATATATATATATATTTGAGAATTTTTGGTGAACGTAAATATGTACTTACTTTCAAGGTTTTCAATTTATTTCGCATATAAACAATAAAAATTTATAAGGCTTCTACCATAAAAATAATACTTAAATTTTGTACACCTTTACAATATCGTTTAAAAAAACAAAATTTTTAATGGAATTTTTTATTAAATAATGTTACTATTAATTTAAATTTGTCTGGTGGACTGTCAATATCTATCAAAAGTTAAGAAACAACCTTTTAAATATCAAATTTCAATTTTTTCAACCATTTTATTCTGATTAATATTTGTAACTAAATAAAGTAGTTCGATTCTTAATAATCGATTCTGTTGCGAAGTTGGTCGCTCCTTTAAATCTATTAGTGAAACGAAAGTATTAATACTGTTGTACTATTGATTTAATTAAACGCCCGATATGATCGAATTCTCTATGAATTTATCTCTTTCAATCTATTTACGTATAGTATTTTCAAAATATTTTGCAATTGTTCCAAAAATTATTTAAATTCTAATATCGAATATAAAATATAATTAAATTTCATAGAAAATATTTATTATATTAAACCCTTAAAATTTTGTATTTTGTTTGATATAGAAAATTTTGTATTTATACGCATCCGTTACATTGTTATATTACATTTTTTTGTATAATTTTTTATTGAACACAAAATTTGTTTTTACCACCCCCCAAAATAATATCAAGTATATCACAGGTGCTTTATATTGTATATATGTCAGGATATTTTCTTCCTTTTTTCAATATTATTTTGTACCTGAAGTGCTGATGTTATTTTTACGACATAAAAAAAAAAAAAAAACGAAAATTTCATTCTAAACATTTTATTTTGTAATTTAATATAAAATATCAATAAATATTCGTACATAAAATATTTGTATATGTATGTATAAATTTCGTCCTTTTTGTTGCCTTACAGGTGAACAAAATAAAAAGAAGCTTTTTTTTTGTGAGTAAAAGGATAAAAGATAATATAAAACAAAAAGAAAGTAAAAAAGAAAATGTATTTATGTATATCGATTTTCAATTTTTGTTCAATTACTTAAATATATTCCCTTCAGTTGAGATAATGCTTAAGGGCGGTATTTACGTTTTAGCGGATTTGCTTAGGGATAATTTTTAAATGTTTAACATTTTTCTCCAACTCCTCTAAAATGTATAAAAAATTTTTTTTTTTTTTTGTTTTTTTGCGTGAAGAATTAATAAACTGTCACGTATGGTAAATAAAGTTTTAATGAGACTATTAACTAAAACGTAATTTATATTATTATTAGATTAAATTTGGTTTAACAAAACAAATTGTTTTTGTTAATAATTTATTTCACACTTTAATTAAATTTCAAAAAAAAAAAAAATGGTTTTAATAAATTGTTTAGTTGAATTGGTATTTAAAAATTTGTTGGTTAATAAATAAATTAAAATAATTATATAAATACATTAATATAAATTGTTAAAATATAAATAAATTATGAAACATAATTATTGTTAATTATTGAATTGGAAAACATAGTATACATATGCGATTTCAATAGGCAATCTATTTGGTCAACTGCACCAACTCATACGTTGAAAATCATCAGTTATTATGGTAATTTTTTTTATAGAATTACACACTTAGGTCTAAAATAAAGTACACACTTAAATAATTGGTGCGCACTGTATATTATTTATCCGGTTAACCTGAGCGGGCATATTGCAATTCAGGTTAATATTAATTTTGGTGTCATAATTTAGTACAGAAAATGCTGAGCTATGTAATTCTAAATTGATTTCACTTCAACTAGACAAATTGACTAATTTTATTAAATATGATAATAAGTAGAAGTCAATTGTTGAGATGAACTTTGTATTTTTAAAGTTAGTGCCCTAAATCGTACTCCACCTACTCTGATTTATATTACATATAATTACGCTTGTTTTTAACTTTTTAACTGCAATTGAAAATATAGGTCCTTAATAAAGATTCGTGATATTTTATATTTCAATTTGGACCCTTTAATTTTTATGTGGCTTCTGAACCATAATTTAAGTTTTAAGTGAATAAATTGGAATTGTAACAAGCTAATAGTTTTTATTTAATAGTTTAAATGATCGCAACCCTCAGCATTTTCCCAGTATATGTGATGCTAGTTTAAATAATTGGTAGCAAAAAGGTTATATAGAAAGAGATCAAAACTTATATAAAAAATTTTTGTATGTACGAAATTTGGAGTTTAAATCCCACAAGAATGAAAGCTTCTTTTCATATACAAATTCGTGTATTTGAAAAATCTTTATGATTGTGGATTGTGGGATTTAATTTTGAAATCTTGAGATTAAATTCCACAAATTTTTTTTGTTATATGAGTTTTGTTCTTTTTCTATACAAACTTTTTGCTGGTGATCATTTAGAACTGAGTCAACTACGAGGAATAGCAATCTATCGGTTAGTAATCGTACCAATGACCAATCAATTCATCACATCATTACCACATTTACCATAAATTACACCGTCACCACTCAAGATAATATAATTATATTACTATTTTCATTTCATAAAAACTTAACTTTTTTTTTGGCAAATTACAAAAATTACAACAATTTTACTCATTAATTTTAATTTGTTTTTATATAATTTCTTTATACAAAACCGATTATATCCATCACCAAATATAGACTTCGTTGTAGTTCTTTTATTTTTACTTTTCATGAAATTAAACAAAAAAAAATTTCTTTAACAATTTATCCAATATCTTAAGATCATCCAAAAATAAAAATAAACTAAACTCCAGTAATTTTAAGCATTTGAAAAGGTATTCAACTTTGTTTGTGGTTATTTTGTGATTACCGAATTGAGTAATCAGTAATTTAAAAAATGCCGCCCCATAAAATTTCGGTGCTTCTGTTTTGTAATCGATATAATAATACGAAAATTTTACTTTTTTTTTGTTGGTTTTTGTTTATTGCATCAAGTTCAAAAATTGAGTGGCGCTTTCGTAAAGATTATTTGTTTTTGTTTTTGTTGTTACCAAAACTCTTTATCTGATATTTAAAAACTTCAATGAGGCAATTAATTTGCGCTTTAAAACAACCAAACAAAAGACCATATTACAATTTAAAAGAAATTCCTATGTTAAAACTCAAACTTCGCTTTAAAAACACATCTCCAAAAATTAAAAAAAATATATATATAAAAATTGTTAAAAGTTATTTTCGATATTTATTTTAAATCCCTAAAATAGTTTAAATACCAAAGTATTATAAAAAAAACAGCATTTGAGTAAAGAATTTTACACAGGCAATTCACGATAATCAGAAAAGAATTGAACAAAATTGTATACTATAAAAAAAAATATATTTAATTTGTGAGGAATTGAAATTAAACTGAATCTGAAAAGAACACACCTGTGTTTTGTTTTTGCTTGTAAAAAGGACTACTAACAACTACTGAGTATTGTTTAGAAGAAGGACAAAAATGTTAAATAAAAAAAAACGATTTACTAGCAATTATATCCAGATTCAATGAGAATTAAACTGCCGCCAGTGGATTTATGCGACATTCACGCAGTTCCGTTTTAGTTTTCAAAACATAAAAAACAAAAAAAAAAAAAAATGTTGTATGTGAACAATTTCTTTATACGGTTATTTTCCGGGTAATTCTTTGTTAGAGGTTTAATTTAATTATGAATTTCGTTGTATCATGATTGGATAGTTTGGTTTCGATTGAATTGAAAACCAATTCAATCGAAACCAAACTTTACTATTATAGAAGCTCTCGAAGATGTGGTGTACTAATTCTTTATTAAAGGTTTAATTCAATTACTTATTTGGCTGTATCACTTATGATTGAATGTTTACAGCTTTTATCAATATTTTTAGTTTTTACAAAATTTTGCGTTGTGATCTCAAATTTCGATTATCTCAAATTTACCCATTTTTGTACATGCGGTAATCCTGAATGTGCGAATGTCATTTTCGCATAGGTAATACTCTAGATGTATCAAATATATACCAATATAAAGTTTATAACTTTATGGTATTTTGGGTTCAATAAATTTTTACCTAAAAGTTGAAAAATATCAACAAATTTCAGAATATTCCATAGTACAAAATTTTTTTTTTAAAGCAATTCTGATGAAGAATGCATTGTTGTATTTAACATGGTAATTTGAAGTCGACAGTTTTCTTCTTATATACCAGAAAATTAAGAATTCTTTCGTAAAACAAACCATGAGACTATATAAATATAATATATAATGCTCGTGTCTAGAACCCTAAAATCCACTTTATTCTTATATAACTTTGAACCCGACAAAAATAGTAACTCCTTCTGGCATATCTCTACAGTGTATACCTGGTAATTTTCCTGGTGCAATCAAATAAAAATAAAAAAAAAAAAAACAATTTTATTTTTACTTTTTTTACAATTGAGGCCACATTTGTCGAGTCTTTATTTTAATTAATATTTTAACTTATTACTAAGTCTTTTGACCATAATTTCAATTCCTGCAACTCAAATGAATTTATTTATATTTTTTTTTTTTTTTCATTTTGTCTTTACAATTTATATATTTATTTTTATATGTATATATACAAATTTATAAATTGCTTGTAATTTAAAAATTTTCCTTTATGAATTTTGCAGATGCAGATTCTTATTCAAATTGTTAAACAGCATCGAAGAGGGTAAGTAACAGAAGAAAATATTTATAATAAAAAAAAAAAATTAAATTAAATTTATAATTATATTTTTTTTAATTATTTTCGATTCCAATATTTACAATATATTATTATATATATATATATATATATACGTACATTACATATTTATACCACAATTGGAAGGAGGAGGGCTTCTGTGTTCAAAATTAATGATATTGACGACGGATTGGTATTTTATTGGTCTTCGTTACCGGTTAATAAGAGAGAATTTATGGTTGTAATATTATATTTTATATATATGTATATTTTGTATAACAGGGATGGTAAATAGTAGACGTTACTGCAAATGGAGATAAATGAAGGTTTACAACGCGATTTATTTTAGTATTAATATTTTTGTGAAAATTTTTCGAATTACATAGACAAAATTTAAAGTAAAATTTTCGATAATTTATAAAAATTACTTAATAAAATTAAATTTTTCATAACGTTATAGAATAACATACCGAATTAAAATTTTATTCGGTCCCTGGTTTATTTTAACTATATAGAAACTTATGGTCTTTAGCAGGTTGAAATGTGTTGAAAATCCATTTCGGACAATAAAAGAAGCTGTGAAGATCATAAAACCGATTTACCCTAATTCTTTATATTCAATTAATTTCGAAAGCTATAAACATTTTGAAAACCCTGGAAACTCATTTCGTAATATTTTCGTAATTCATTAATTTATATAATTTTTTTTATGTAAATTAATTATTTTACATCGAAAAATAAAAGTTTTTCTATAGGAAAATGATATTATTTTACTTGTATGTACATAAATAATTTGTACCGTTTTTAAATAATTTCATTAAATCTATATTAAAAACCTTTAAAACAACTAAAATGAAAGTATAAATTTATTAATTTATAAAAAATTTATTTAAGTTTTACATTTAAACGAATCCTATACAAATAGGATTCCCCAATTGACCTAACCGAAAAACAACAATTTTGTTGTGGACAATTTAATATGGACAATACGTCAATAGAATATTTTCCTCTGTTCGAATAATGGTAACAAAAAAAATTGTTAGTCAATTATTTTACCCTAGAGCCTAATTAAAGCTTATTATTACCGCCCTGGTTTTTATCCCCACAAAAACCAAATTGTATTTTTAATTTTCCGGTCGATTTACCTGAAAAAAAATCTTGTTATTTCTTTATTTCTTTTGTACTTTTATAGAAATATTATTGAACCATATAACAAAACTACTTACTGAAATATAGATTCAATCTTATATAGTTTATTTTTCATTATCCTCTCTCGCTTGCCCTATTAGCAATTATTATTTTGTTCTTGGTTATTTTATTATAGTTATTTCTTTGTGAACAAAAAATGTTGTTATAATGATGAATAGTACAAGTTGCCATCAATGTAAAAAAAAAGATTTAACGATTATCAATGAAGAAAATTGAACAGTATTTTAATAATATAATTATATTTTTTTTATATGTTTTGTGTTGTTATATTGATGTGAAAATTTGTACTAATGGCGATTTCATTATAATAGTAATAAAAAAGGTGATAATTTGTTACAAATAAAAGAACACCGAGATTTGAAATATATAAAAAAAAATGTTCAGAATATGAAATTAATTTTGTTACAATTACAAAATAATTATATTAATTCATAAATCTTTATTTTCTAGAAAATTTTATTATATTGATTAAAGTTATAGGGTGCAACCGCTAATACACGGCTACATAAGAGATTTGTAAAGAAAAAGTGATAAAAAAATATTTATTTATCAGTAACTTAACTAATATTATAACTACTTGTAAGCAAAAATATTGATAATGAAAGGATTCATATAGTAAAGTAGTTTTTACAAGATTGATTAGATTAGATTAGATTAGATTAGATTCGATTTTACAGATAGGACCACTACTAACCCTAATCACTGCAGCTACGGCTTATTATGATTTCCCTTTTCTTACTAACTCGTACTATTGATAAAACAGTATAGCTACTTGAGTGTAATGGATCACTATTTATATAACTACCGAGGAGTGGTATGTGCTTTATCGCTACCGCAACGCATTCACACAATAAATGTTTTACCGTCTCTTCCTCGTCTTCACAAAATCTGAACATTTGGTCTTCTCATAGTTCAAGTCTGTGTATGTATTATAGACTACCAGTAACAACGGATTTTCTTTGGTTATTTTAGCAATCCATGTAAAAGAGTTGACACACTATTATGGACTTACGTAAGGATAAAGGGTTACCAGTCCTTCAAAACACTGTTAATGAGCTTATAAGTGTATGAATACTCATTCTCCGTCTATCATTTTCATTTTAAAATATATTTTCATTTAATTTTCCTCTTTTTATTTTCCATTTTCATTCATTTACTTTAAATTCACAAACTTTCCACCTACAACCAAAAATTCAAAACGTTTTTTATTTCGAATTTCTATTATTATTTAAGTTCAACGTAATGCAGAAAGTAGCATTACAAAATCTATTCAATAAAGTTTTCGTCCATTGTTGTCAGCTGCAAAAAAATAAAACAATTTTTTTGTATAATCAATACCAATAGATCTAAACAGCATGATGCCTTCTTGACATTCCATTCATTTTGAGTCAGTAATCCATCCGGATCATCTGTCGTCGTTGTTATCATCATCATAATATCGTATAGTTGTTGTTGTTGTTGTTGATGTGGTTTTTCTATATTTTATATTTGAAATTTACAATTTATTGTCATCGTGTGCAAATTTTCTTAGTAGAAAAATAAAGAATTGATAAAAAAAAACTATAAAAATATAAAATGAATTTTAAAATTCACAAATCAGTTACAATATCAAATATACGAGATCAAAAAATTGATATCAATAAATCGTCGAATAAACAACGATGTCGTATTGAGCCGTCACAAGTTTATATATTTGATCTACACATGTTAATCACAAAAAAAGTTTTTGTGAATCTGATTTGGGATTGGGAATATTTGTTCAAAAGACGATTATTATATATATACTAAGAATTGTGACAAAGACTTTAGAAATTACATAATTTTTTTATAAACTTTTTGAATTTTATTGAATGGTTTGATGTAGAAAAGGGTGAAATATATAAACAAATAAGAAAAATTTGATAGTATAATTTGAAGGTCAACATTTTGTTCAATTACTATAAAATTATTCAAATATTTAACTATATTTTCATTTCAGAATTGTGAACTCTGAGAAATTAATAGCCTGTTAACTCAAACTTTAATAATTTGTTTTGGCTTTTATAATAATTATTTATTTGTATCGGCCGTCGGCAGGGGTGTACAATAGGCTCAAGTGCGTGAAGAATTTTGACTTATTGTTAATAGTCTATTAACATTTTCGGTGAAGGAAATACATCAGAGTTTAATCCATTTCGGATAGTAAAATTATTTGTAAGCAAATTAAAAAATTTAAGAAATTTAAGCTTCAGGGGAATAAATATTTTCTTTCTTTACATATGTTTCCTTTTAACATAGATACAGTAACTTTCTTTAGGTTTGTTTTCGTTGATCTAAAGCTAAACAATCAATCTCTTAGGTTCCCATTTACTTGTTAACAAGAAGAAGGAACTTGTGTCCGAGATTGATATGAAAATTTTAGATACTCTATTACAATATTTTATGCACAAAGCACTTAAATTGTTTAGCTGTAACTATTTGACTAGCATATTAATAAAATTTCTATTATTGTATTTTTTTAAATTCTTACAAATGAAAACAGGATTTTCTTTTATATATTTGTTATTCATTTATTACAAATATTTTTATCTATGCTTTTCAATCTTAAAAATAAATATTTTAACTCCCGGCTCGCTATATTTTTATTCATATATTAAATAGCTATCAACTTTTTTAAACTAGTTATACCATAATAAACTTGTTTTCTACATTTCATGAAATATATAAAATATTTTCAAAACAATTGTTTATTAATCATAAATTTTAAAGGATTTTCAAATTAATTCTAATCTTTTTTGAATAAAAAATTATGTGATAAAAATAAATAATTTCCAAAATTTCATGATAAATAAACAAATTTTTAAAATTAAATATTTAAATTTCAAATAATTCGACTTAAATATTCTCCATTTTATACCAAAAATATGATATAAATTTTTAGTCTATCATATTTTAATTAATTCATCATCATAAAATTTTGAACATAATATTTTATAGAACCAGGATAATCGCTAAAAGGGACGATTATAAATTTACACCTCCAAAATGAAACCATATAAAAAATAATAATATATTTCTAATACTGATCCTTTAGGCCATTAACTTAAAATATTATATTTAAAATTTTAATTGTTATTTAGATTTTTTAAAAGGTATAATAAAATTTTATATAAAAATAAATCTTTAGCGCCATTTATTTCACCTAAAGTTATTTAATTATTACTATTAAACTTTCCATAACAAAAACTATACAACAAAAAAATCAACACTAAAAAGGCGTCGTTTTGCCAGCGTTTCGCTGCTATAATGTAAATTAATTTTTATGTTAATTTAAAAAAAATATTTATAAAAAAAAATTGTTTTTTTCGAATATTAAATTTACAAATTTATTATCCATCACATAAAAACCGAAAAACTTTAAATGCTAATTTTTCGTATGTGTAAATTAGTGTGCTAAACAGAATTTTAAATAAATGTTAATTGTCAAAAAAAAAGAAAAATTATAGATTTTATTTTGAACAAGCTTTTTCCATTTTAACGAAATTAAAATTATGTAAATTTATTTATTAAAAAAGTGTTTTTTTTTTTTTTATTTACCATTTGTATATGCAGGACAGATGCATAAAGATCAATACGAACCAGAACCAAAATTGTTTGGGTAAAAAACTATATGTAAAAAAAGGATGCGATTAAAATTATATATTTTTCTATAAAGTAATAATTAAAATAGAATTTTATTTTATAATAAATACAAAAATCAATAATTATATAGTAGAATTTTAATTATGGAGTTTAAAATAATCTGGGATTTTTAATTGAAGGATTGAGATCAGCCGGCATATTTGCAAGTTCTTAGACGAAATTCCCAAAATTAATGATAAATTTATAAAAAGTTTAAATGAAATTTTGTTATCTTTTTCCATATATAAAAGAAAAATTATATCTAAAATATAGTAGAAATATTGCACAATAATTTTGTATGCTACAAAATCGAACAAAATTTAAAAATAAAATTAAATTTCGGTGCAGAAATAATAGAGTATCACAAGTTAATATTTATAATTTACAAATTTTCCACTCAAAAGGTTATAACTCCATAATGGTATTACATATAACCAATTTGGTGGTAAAAAAATCTTTGCGGTAGAAACAGCCTCATTTGTATGGTAAAAGCTGTGCGCCCTTTAGTCAATCCTTTCTAATTGTCCTTATTTAATTTCTATGTGTACTTTTACGTAAATTGTGAAAATATTTAACTTGTCGGTTAAAATTTCAGACACAAATTCAAGCATTCAAATTTAAAGATCATCATTCAATGCTTGATATAACAATCTTGTGTACAGATTCGACACAAGTCCATGAAGCAAAAACAGTAGCATTAGCATTGAAAGCATTTTCAAGTCAAGTTAGTTTTTTTTTATTTATATTATAAAAAAACGTTGTTTAATATTTATATTCTTCAGATTTTTATCCAGTAATTAACAATTTTAGTTGTTTTAATCTTTAATTTGGGATGTTCGCGATATAAATTAAAAAAATCTCGCCAAAATTAAATATTTAATACTGTCGCCATGTTTATCTAACAAAATTTTTCTGAAGACTGACGAATGTGTGATAAACAATACCATACACTGTAACACATGTTGTCATACATGCTGAAAAATCAAATTTGTTTAATTTTTATCAAACCGCTTGACGAACTGTGTGTCACACCGGCAAATTTGCCCACATACAATCAAATCTTCATGACAACATTGTTGTCCAACTCATATTGGGCAACATGTGTGATAGTGTATGGGGCCTTTAATAATTATTATTGTTATAAAATTATCAATAATAATTGTGATTTGTCAATAATTGTAATTTTTCAATCATTTTTTTTTATATATAATTTTTCAATAATTATTGTTGCCATATGGTTAAAACTTAAAACAATACTAACATTGTTAATTGCTGGATGGAAATCTTAAGAATATAAATATTGAAACATGTTTTTTCAAACATTTAAACCTGAGAACATGAGAACAAATAAAAAAGACTATTTTGATTTTGAAAAACACTAACTAGAGTCGAAAATGCTATATTTCCCAGTTACAGGGACGATATTACTAAACCTAATGTTTAATATTTGTAAAATATACAATTTTTAATGTTATTTCTATAAAATCATAAAAATGTAATTACATTGTCCTGCTAATTAATATTAAATTCAAATACAATTTATATTTTAAAATGCACTTCTAAAAGTGAATGACATTAATGCATTACAAAAGATATAAATTTAAAATATCATAAAAACTTTATAGTAAAAAACATTTTTTTTTATGTTTTTTTTGATTAAAATTCAAAACATCACTTTGTCAGTTACTCAATCAAAGTTTTTTTTTATACTTTTGTAGTTTATAAATGTTTAAATACAAATTAAACAAAAAACAAGTAAAATTCATAAAAAATGAATCGAATTAAAAGAAATTTATTAATACAAAAAAATAAATGATGAGACACCCATAAAGGACAGAAATGAAGATTTCCTCCTTGGTGCTATACATAAAAATCTAGACAGGTAACAGCAATACTTGACAGGTAAAAAAAATTGTTTGTTTTTTTTTATTTTTTTATTTTTATATATATATTTTTTTAAATTGTCGTTAATAATTGTTGTGTTGTTGCTTACTGAACTCATCATCCTTCAAAAATGAAAAAAAAAAAAAACTTAACATAGTGAACAAAAAACAAAAATAAAAAAATTATGTTCTGAGTTTGTTCTGAAAAGACATAAAAAGCCATCAAAACTTCAAAACTTTTTGATGGACAGTAGTAAGAAAATTGGAAATTTTCATTGACAAAATATCAACATAACATAATAAAGTCTATACAAAGAAGGATAAAGTTTAATTTAATTATTTATGGCTTTAATATTGTTATTTTTTGTTTAAGTTGTTTCCTTAATATCCTAAATAAGATGTCCTAATAAAGTTTTATTATTGTTCCGTGTTCCGAATTTAAAAAATCAAATAGAATTAAAAGATATTACAAAATTTAACCGCAAGCATTGTAAAAGTTATCCAATTCACTAAATAAAGCCTGAAATACATTTTGTTAAACTTTATGACTCTTTCATGCTGCCCATAGCTTCTTTATTTGTATAGATTACACTTTTCTAGTTCTTCGAGTCTTGTGTATCTCCAGTTGTTTTTTGGTCAATCGCAATTTCTTGATTCCACTCTAAGCAACATTCTTGTAATTCGGACTTCTTTCTGATGATATGGCCAATCCACTTCAATCATTTTATTTGCTTTAGTATTTCCACGTCTGCTAATACCGAATCTGAATTGCTAGATAGTGTTAGACAAAAATATTTTTCATAATTGATTCTCAGAAACTTTCAGATGACGAACAGTGTAACTTTATCATTAAGCATTTTTCACTGTCAGTGTTGACTTTACATATATACCTTGAATAATCTGATTATGGTACGTCTGGACTGGATATTGTGAACTTGCAACCGAATTTGCACATATATTTTTGTGATCATTTTATCTGACTGACATGCATTAAGTACAAATAAAGAATTTATAAATTAATTAAATTCAATATAATAAATTTTTAATTGCATTATGTTTCTCGTAAAAAATATGTCAGAAATTATAAGTAAGCTTAATAGAGATTTAATAGTTGCCACTATCTCAATTTGATAGTCATTCTTATTGAATAACGTTAATTATTCTTAATTTTGAAACACTTATATTCGAAAAATAAGTATTTTAAGAACCTAAAAGAATAAAATATGCAAAAACATTTAAAAGCAAGTCGATAACTTTTGCAATACTTTTCATAGTTATCAAAGATGTTTGCTATGCGATATATAGACCAGTGGTACGCAACCCCCTACCTAGTAATTTCCATTACCCAACCCTATTAATTATTGTCCGTAATATAAAACAAGATTTTATATCCAGATTTTGATAAACTAGAAATATACGGTCCAATATTTTCAGTTATTCTATGTTCTGATTATATGATGAAAAAGATATAAATATGAACTATTTTAACTTTCTTGGAATTTATCAATTTTCACTTGAATTAATTGACTTGGGAAAACTGAAGTAAATAACACATAATTAATAGCCTTGAATTGTTGGTCACCACTTCTAAAAAGATTTTCGTGTATAAGAAAAAGTTGAATTTTCTTTGTTATCAGCTTTTGGTTCCATTATTTGAAATACAATGAGAAACAGATTGACGCTGGAAAATTCAATTCAGATGCCTGTATCAGATTGAAAACAACAAATTACCAATTTAATATGCAAGGAATTTCAAAATGAAGGAAGTCATTAACTTAATTATATTCTTCCTTTCAATATTATAACATAATTTACCTGCTCTTAAAAAAGGTTGTCTCTCACTAAAATATTAGGTTAAGTATTTAAAATATTCAAAACTAAAGAATTAACAACTGTCGCAGAACAGTCCAAAATAACAACAGTGCCTCTATGTATCTAGATATAAGTGAATATTTCAGGGTTATCCTAAAAGTTTATAGTAAATGTAATGTAATATTTGTAACAAATACAATTTAGCATATAAAACATTTTCAGCATAATATTTTATAGTAGATAAATATCTTTTATGTACCAGGTCATAAAATAACAAACAATAAAGTCTGACATTTTCAAAATATATTTATGTTTAAATACAATGTTTATCATTTACAATCAAATTTTATAACTTCATTTTAAGATTTATGACTTTTTAGAAAAATTATCAATAAATTTAATTTAACATAAATTTTTCTATATATCCAAAATAGTGAAAATATTCATAAAATCTTTCATTCCTCAACATAATATTTTAAAAAAATGAAGAAAAAAATACAAATTTCTTAAAATTGTAAAAAATTTCTTTGATATAGTAATTTAAAATCAAAATATTTATAATAAAAATAAAACTGGATTAATTTATTAAAATTATGGTAAACATTTTATTGGTAGGTGTTATCAGTTTTAGAAAAAAACTTAAACAGAAATCTAAAAAATATTTAGTTAAGTTGTCTCAATTTGTCGCCATAGATTTTATTTTACTAGAAAAATTTAAATAATTATCATTTTATTACCTTCCGACATAGTAACCTAACAACTTATAAAAGTAAAATATTTTTCATTTTATCATAATTTTACGCTATCGTGTCCTCTACTACAGACTAAGTCTAAAAATGCCGCACTATAAAATTTATATAAATTGATTTTTATTTTGTTATAACGAAATAAAGAAATTAAAAAGTAAATTTATAGTTTACAGGGTGATTAAGATAACAACGAAATATTTTAGTTGAATGCATGAGTTTCGACTAGTTCGAGTTGAGTTTAGCTAGCTCTAATAGTTATAAGGTAACGCTGGAGCTAGCCAAATTAAAAAGGTCGACTTGGATCGGTTGCGTGGAGTGTGGAGATGGTGTAAGTAGCTATACAATAAAGTGGTATTTGATGATTTCAATACGGAGTATAGAAGAAATAGCCAAATCAGTCGTAAACAATTTCAAGACAGCGGTTTTCGAAGGCGATAATAATTTGTAGTACCAATAAAGTAATAAACTTCTTTATGAGAAACTCTGAATGCTTTAGCAAAAAAACAAAATTATTTCAAGGTTTCAAAGATTTAACTTCAAGAATTTAAAATATTTTTCTAAAATTAATAACATAGCTTTCTCACAAAGATAAAAACTAATTTTTAACTCATAATTTATACATTCATTAATGCTTAATTATAGTAAAAAAATATTTATTAATTTTCTTTTAACAGTCACTAAATGATAAATATCATAATAAAATGCATTACTAAAAAAAAAAAAAAAATCACTTTATTTTTAATTAATTTCTAATCTAATACTGAAAATATTATTTGTTTACTTCTCTAAAGTGTTGATGACCTGCTCTCTATTCGTTTAGTTATCAATTTCGAAATAAAAAAAAGTTCCAATCAAATTAATTTTGTTCCTTTACAAAATTGTTATATGATTTATCTATTCAAATTATCTAAAATTCTATTATAAACTGGCATTCAAACTATTAAGCGGGTGCATTATGAAAACCATACAGAAAAAAAGCGGTGCTACTTCGATATTCTATTATAAAAATTACAATTTTTTCCACAATAGGCCAAGAAAACGTTTTTTTTATAATAAATATTTATAATATTTTCTATTTTCTAACAATTTAGAAAAATGTAGAAATATAAAAATAACCAAAAATGGTAATATTATTAAGAATATATTGCATTACATATTCGTGAACTGTGTTAATGGCGCTGCCAACCTAAAACATAACTTATAAAACATTTTTGATAAGAAATCAATTTTATATTTTGGTATGTTGTATAGCAAATAGCTGCTAAACACTAATATTACAAACAAATCTATATACATATATACTTTCGTATGCATTCCCCACTAGCACCATCCTCCACAGAATTTGTTTTGTAGAGTTTTTATGTAGAGTCGGCGATTTATAAAACGAAATTAAATTCCTTTCAAATGTTCAAAGTATAACTATATATAAAATATAAGAAAAGTTAAAATTTATTTGAAATAAAGACTATATGACAGGTTTAACGATGAGATAAAGAAATTATAGAAGCTAAAATAATATTTCAACATAGATTTGAAAAAAAAGAAAAGAAAGAAGTGTTAAAGTTTTAGCAATTCTTTAAGGCTAAACAAACAGAAAAGAAGAGTGATGATGGTTGCATTCAGTTTTAAACTATAAAGAAATAATAATAATATGTATAGTGAGTGGAAAATGACAAAATAGTTAGTAAAAAATTAATTCATAAAGGCATAGGATTACATTATTAATTGCGGTTTTTGAAATTTGGAGAAGTAGACTTTCAAATTAGTGGTTGGATCTTGGATGTATATAAATACGGTAGGCATTGATCGGCGTCAACATGGCGGTGCCCAGTGCTGTAACTATATTATATACATCAATTGTGCTTATCTTACCTCCTCGAGGTAAAGATAATTCCAGCACTATAAAAAAAGCCTTGGGCGTAGAGCTGACAACTTTACACTAGAAAACTACAATATCATGAAACCTAATTATAGAGGAGGCTAAAGTTCACTCCGGACTAACAAGCTAGTGATGATGATGATGAGACTTTCAAATTAGTAAAATTTAATATTCATACTTCCTACTTCTATCAATTTTAATAACTAACATTAATGACAAAAATAATTTTGATTGGAGCTTGATCTTGATCTTTACAAGACTGACGGCAGACCATCTTTGCAGATTTTGTCAATTTAATTTGATATATGTAATTTGATATAGTCTCCAGATTTGATATGCTACTATTTTTTTTATTAATGTAGACTTCTACAGGTCCATAATGGCTCTCCACACTGTTCGACCTTATATGCAAAGCTTTCCAGTTTCTTATTTCCATCTTGCAATTTACTTCTTCTCATCCAAGATATATTTTTTGTGTTCTTCCCGAAATTCATAATCCTTGACTTATCTTTACCATTTTTCTTTCTGACAGCCGTGATATATGTTCTGCACTTATGAAGCTTTATAAACTGTACTATATTTTCATCTTTCGTTGTTGCATAGATCACGGTATTCATTTAATTATACTAGTGGACCGAATATCTTACGTAGTATACGCTTTCCAAAGATGGATTTTTAGAGAATTTTCTTTAATCTTTTCTTTTATTCCGCTGTTATAAGACTCGACGTTACTACTGGTCGTGTGACAGTACTAGATTAAATGTTTGCTAAATAATATCCGTCATTGAAACTGTATGATAAAAAAAACGAATTTTGTATTTTGTATTATGGTTAGTAGATTTTTTTTTATTTCCTAAATATCTATTGGATTATCATATGCTCGATTTTTGCATATCAAGTTCAAAATGGTCATAGATATTTTTTAAGAGTTCATAAACATAATCTGATAGCCTTAAAAAACTACACTTTATTGTCCGATAGTTGATATCTAAAACACAAACAACATTTATATAGTAATAGAGTACAACCTTACATACATCTTGTGAAATATTGGAATAACTTTTTTACATATAGAAATATTTTTCTAAGTGCCGAAAGGAAAAGATTAGAATGGACTACAGTTTTGTTGTCTTTAGTTATTTATATAATAGGTTTTTGTTATTGGTATATGTTAGCAATATACGGTAAATTGATTAAGGAAGTTTTCAGTTACTTACAGGTTTAGTAATTTGAAACTTCGTATTTTAATCCGATCAATTCCAATTTTAACTGTTCTCTATAATAAAATTGCTCAATGATTCTTTAAGTTTCTTAAGTCGAGCTTCATTATCGTAATTACAATTATTTTAAACTGAAAATTGAAATAGTAATATAAATATTGATTAGAATTGTAAAATTAGAAAAACAATTTGAAGACTGGTATAGAATTAAAATTACCGTGCGAAATCTTTAGTTTTTCAAGTCGTTGTAGTCTAAATTAAAGTTAGCCAGCAATTTAAGAATATAATACATAATTGATGTCTTAGGTTAATCGAAATTAATAAGTTATATTTTACAATTTCGATTTGATATGCAACTTGCCACGATGTTAATCAGCACTGTGCAAATTCATTATAAAATATAAAAGCCATTCTTAAGTTAAGTTATAATTATAATTAACGACATTAAACATTGGTACATTATTTACTGACAGAAGTAGAGTATAAAAAAGAGAAGCAAAATGGGACTAACTATTAATAAATCTAAGATGAAATGTATGGTATCAATGCATAGATCAAGAAATATAGTCCAAAATCTAGCAATAGACAACAACAATTTTGAAATTGTAGATGAATTCATATTTTTAGGTTAATTTCATTTATTAATATAATAATAAAAATATTACTGGTGATAAAGAGTTAAAGTGACTAACTAGTCCAAGGTAAAAAAAGATCTGTGATGACACCGACTAAATAAAAATAGTCATATTGCTTAGAAATAGTCCTCGTACTCATCTAAAACCGTAAAATATATAGTGCAGAATATAATCGGATGGATAAGGTTGGCACTTGGTAGGATATGTTGTCAGACTATGACGAGAAGAAACGCACTTAACTAAATTATTCCTTTATTATTGCTAAATTATTTGATTGATTGATTTCATGAGGGGAACCGCTGGGGTTCATTCACTTAAGCCAGAAGTGGACTTATTGTATCCCTCGAAACCTTCATGTTGAGCCAATAACTCTTTCGACAGAACCAAAATCCACGCTTCATGTAATTCGTTAATGTAATAAGAATCAAATCAATTTCCTCGCGTAAGGCAGGAAGAGTAACATAGAAATTGTTCCTAAATTATTTAGTATTTAAATATTTCTACTGTGGCATGCCAATTCTTTTCTGGCAGTACTCTATTACAGAATTGTACTAAATTTTATCTTCAGCATTTATTTTTTATGTAATTTTTTTTTTCTCTATGAATTATAAATATTTTAAATTAAATGTTGAATAAAAAATCATTATTATTATTATTACTGGTTTTTAGACCTCCTTTCATCTATGCAGCATTAATATTTTTTTTAGTTGTTGGTGTGAAGTGCAATCCAACTTTTGTTTGGTATAATCGATAAGAAAAATGACTAAGAAGGATAATTACAATTTGCTATTATGAAAAAGCAAGTAAGAATTAATTAATAAATTTCCTCTTTTTATCTTATATATTTTTAATTGAAAGAGTAATTTAATTTTCACCCGATTTGACGATAAAAAGGTTTTTCCTTCAGTTTTTTTTTTGTTTGTGATTAATTGAGTTTATTTTGTCGTAAATTAGTTCTTTGTAGATTCATTTAACCATTTCTAAGATGTATTATAACATTTAAAGTTTACCTGTACATATAAATGAATTAAATTGAAAGCAATTAGTAGTACAACCAGATATTTTTCATCTCCCTAAATATAGTAAAATTTTCTATTCATTATAAGATATAGGAAAAAAATGTGTTTTTCTTATCGTGCATATTGTTAGTTTTTATATAATTCCTTTAGTTCCCAGACTAAACCAAAGTCTATGTTAAGTCCACCAGTAAATCGGATTATCATTTCACAGAAAGTTTTTTTTTCTTTTTTTTTTACAAATCCTGGTTAATCCTTTCATAAAATTAAATATCCCAAAAAGGCAATACAAAAATGAAATTTTGGTGGGTAATATGCAGACGAAATATTAATGTTTTTTTGGAACATCCTTTACAATAGAATATAAAAGAGGGCAATTTCCTCACAGAGGTTACATCTCAACTCCAAGAATTTATAATAATATAGATTACCATAGAAAGAATACAAATTATATAGAGATAGTTTATATGTTGAAAGTAACCAAAATAAATCCCAAGGATTACCAGTTTTGTGTGTGCACTGATGTCACATGCTAAATACGATAGATAAAAGTTAAACCATATGATGAAAAACTAAAAAGGGTGCAGCAACCCTAAATCAGTTTTTTGATTTGGTTTTCATTTATATAATCTTTTTTATAAAATGATTGAATTTTGTTAGGGAGGATAATCTATGAATTATAAATATGATTCTGTATAGGATGAAATGATAAAGCTTATTATTATTATGACGCTTTTACTTTATATGTATACATATAATTTTCACCAATTTTCAAATCCTGGATGATGAGATAATATTTAAGTATTATGTCCAATTGAATTGTAATTAAGCTTCATGACTTTATTTAAAATAATACTTTTCATAATTATGAAAATATTCTTTTAGTAATTTTAGTAAATTACGAGATATTATGAAGTGTTTTAAAGTTGGGAACAGTTGTGAGAAATGTAAATTGGTCAGAACAATATTATAGGGTGGATATTGTAAAAGAGCAATATGTTTTAGTATCTATTTGCAGAGTTGTTAAATAATGCATTGAAAAAGTAATGCATTATTATTACCGAGTAATGATGACATATAATACATTATTTTCTAAAAAGTAATTCTGTAGTTAATTTTTTCAATTATTCATTACAGTACTGGTAATAGAGTAATGCATTATGTCAAAAGTAATAAAATTTTTGAATTACTTTACAGCATTACAAATAATTCACATTTTTATGCTGAAGTACTTTGAAGCATTTTGAAATTAATTCAACTTGAATTATTTGGTCATGCGGTAATGCTTCGCGAATGCAGTACGAATATAATGCATTACTGCTTTTCTGTAAAAGCAGAAAACTCTGTCTATTTATTATCCAATTTGGGAGAAAGGTTTTTTTATTTAAGTAAAAACATTTATGTTTATGCTTGCAAAATTGAATCTTTTTTGGTATGGTTTCTATTTTGAATATTATTAGCAGAATGCCGAAACCACAATTTCGATAAAATCTTCTATCTATATCAATCATTTTTATGATTATCACTGCTGTTAATTTGTTTCAACAAATATTCTTATACCAATATTTAAATCTATAACAATGACTGGTTTGTTCACATGCCACTGCGCGCCCAGGTATCACCTAAACAAAATCGGAAAATCTGATTACAGTGACTGTCGGCTCTATTCGGATGATGAAGAATATGCAGAACACATACTCTGCGATTGCGAGGCCATTGCTCGAAAAAGCCTGACACAACTGGGTAAGGGATTTCCTAGTCCTCACGAAATCAAGGTCTGGCTGGCAGGAAAACTCTACCCTTCTACAGTAGCCTGAGTATTAACTGCCCAAATATTAGTAGGGTAAGCACAATAGATCTCTTTAGGTCGCATTGTAGGGAGACGTAGGTTCGTATTTCTGCCCTAACGACCCATTTGTAATCTAATCTAATCTAAATCTATAACAAATAGTGACATAATGCCATTTCCATTCGAAAACTTGAACTTTTTCAGATTTTCAAAACGATTATATCAGGATTTTTAAAAGATATGACACGACATGAGTCAATTTTTTATTATGTTCTATTGACAGTCCACCAAAATTATTCATCAAGAACAATCAGTATATTCGTCTTTTTTCCTTATAGTGCTATCACTGCAGCATACTTGGTAGTTTGCAAATTAAATCAATTTTTTTTTAAACTAAATTATATTTAAAAATTGGCATTCAAACTTTTATTACATATTAATATTTTTCTCTCACATTAAAATTAATGTAAATATTCCTTCATTTCCATCCTGATGATATTTTCTGTCCACTGCACTCCCCATCCTTAACATTTTTGGTTTAAGTATTCCCATTTTTTTAGTATTTAGTTTTTATTTAAGGCAACTTTCTGTAACTATAAAATTTTTATAATCCATGTATATATTAATTATCGCTATGTTAATTGCTTGTTTTATTTAATTAATTACACCATTGTTTAATAATCCGGAGCTTTTTTTCTACCTTATATCTAAATTTAATACTTTTAATTGCTTGTTGCCAGTTTTTTTTTTGCTGCCCAAATGCAGAAACTTTTAAACAAAAACAAATAATTACCTGAGTTGTTTGTTAATTTTTTAATTTTATATTTTCATGTTTTTACCAACTTTTTTTGCGTCTCGAAATTGTTTTTTTTTTAGATTGCTTTTATTAATAATGTTAATAAAGTTTTTATTTCCGTAGAATCTACAAAAACCAAAAAAAAAAAAGAAAAAAGTAATTATTTAATCTCGAAGAAGAACAGAGAAAACTTGTGACCATCGATAACTTAATTTACCTGGCCACTTAATAAAAATATAGTTTTGTTGTCGATGCTAGTTTTTTTTTTATAATTTTTTTTTTCCAAACAATTTTCTTTTCCACAATTTTCCAACATTAAAAATTATATTTTCTATTTTTTTGTTGAAAATTTACCAGGTGCAAATTTGGTTTTTATATTAAGAAGAAAATTATGCTGTATGCATAATTTCAGTGTTTTTTTTTGTAGTTTCATTAACGGGGGGATTTAGTGGAATATATAAATTTATACTGGTTACTGATGGTTCCATCTCAGCGGGAGACTTAAAAACGATGAAAAATCAGAGTAAAACTAGAAGACTAGAAAATTATTTCTCACACTTATTTGTTCATTTATTATGCAAATTAGTTTTGTTCGCAGCACTTATTTATTTATTTCGAATTTTAATTTATGAAGTGTACTCTTTTGAAATTGTTTACTTTGGGTTTAGATGGCCAGTGGCAGTGGTAATCATTATTCTGATAGTTTTGTTTTCATATATTTTCTTAATGTTAATTTTTTGTTTAAATCAAATTTTTTGAATAATTTGGGTGCTTGGACTTGGACTATGCGTGAATTGCTTTGTTGGTCAAATTATATACATAGTTGAAAAATTATTTATGTAATATAGAAGATTTTTTTTTTCTTTTAAAAGTGTCTTATTAATTTAATAGTGATAGTGTCAGTCTGTACTAACACCATACAAACTTACAGAATGTTTTCTACTTATAACAACTATAGACATTTTGGAAGCATGACTTTTATAGCTAATATCAATTTCGCAAGAACTTAAATATGGTATTCAGTTATTAGTGAGTTTCTCTCTAAATGATTATACTAAAAATGGTTCAGTGCCAGTTGTGTTCTTTTTTTGTGCCTCGCAATGGCAAAGCTTGTGTTCCGTCGTGTCTTTGTCATTAAGGCATAGACGACAAATGTTTGTATCAGGCAGGTCCATTTTACTGAGGTAGTAGTTCTGTTAAACGGACTGTCAGGGTTCTTATGTCCCTTCTGCTGAGTGTTATTATATCTTCCACTTTCATTTTGTTAGGTTTCATGAGTTTTTTTTATATATAGTCTTGGAAGATTGTACCAGTAGATTTTATGCTCTTGTTCAATCCATCTAACTACATAAAGCGAGGTTGTGGTGTCCTCTGGGTTTGCCGCAAAACGGTTTTGGTCCAATTAGTTTCATGCTTGAGCCAGTTTTCGCAAGGCAGTCTGCCTCTTCGTTTCCTTCAATACCTGTATGTCCTGGCATATTTATTTGCCGGCAGTCTTCATTGGAACTATAGCTATATTGCAAAATATTTAATATGCTATCGAATTTCTGGTTTACTCTTTACTGAAACTGAATTATATTACTAGATTCAATTTAAACTTTGTTCTGGCTCAACTACTGCTATAGGTCGTTAATAATATTAATTATAATTGAATTCCTAAATCGATAAGAACCAAATGTGTTTCCAAAACAGTAACCGACAAAAAACTGCGGGACTAAAAGTTCTTAGTAGTCACGTAACTGCAGTCAATATAAATCAAATCAAAACTCGAATATTCTTTCAGTTACTTCAGTAAACCCCGAAAAATTCTGTATATTAAAAATTTTTAATGTTTAAGTTTTTATGAAATTTAGTTATTTTTTTATGTAAAACAATTTTGTTTTTTATTTTTGTGTAATTTTTAAAAATTAGAATTTTAACTGTTAAAATAAAAGTTAATGATGAGAGATTTTTTTGGTAAAGTTTATTTATGATCAAACTGAAAGGTAGGTGGGCATTGAAAAAAATTAATTTTTTTTTTTTGGAAAGTGTAAGAAATAAAATTTAGAAATTTAATGAAATTGTTATTATTTTTTTGCTAAAACTTTTTTAAAAAAATATTTGTTTTACTAAATTACAAAAAAAAAAAAAAATATTATTAATGAGATGTAAAAAGTGAAATGAAATTTTTGAAAGTTCCTGACTTGTAAGTTTCTAATATAATAATTAACAATTGTGTAGTTAACTATAAATGTTAAATGGACATAAAGTCATAAACAAAATTGATGAAAACCATATAAAAAGAGAAAAACATAAAAGTAATAAGTTAATTTTGGATCAAGTAAATTTAATTTATGTTAGAGTATTAATAATGCTGCGGCATGATTTCAAGTTGGCTATGATAATTAAAAGAAATCTGGGTCATGATATTTAGACCCTTAAAATGTATCAAATTTTTTAAGAAAATTGCTAACTTAAAAAAACGCATTAGTTAAAATTACTGAATTTTAATATATTTTGAAACTTGATTAACTATAGTCGTAAAGGGCAAAGTAGCTTATGTTTACAAATCATAATTTTTTTAGGAATTTTGAAACATAAGGTAAATTGACTGTAGAATAACATGTTATCAAAAGTTCAGTTTAATCATAAATCTATAGTGTAAAGATATTTTGAATTTTGACTATAATAATATTTGCAGTAATTTTTTAGAATTACAAAATTTAGGTACTTTCACCTTTATTTTAATTTAAATTGGCAGTACATTTTTAATAAATGAAATAAAAGAAACCTAACAAAGAAAAAGTACTCAAAACAATTTTAAAACTATCTAAGAAACCTTACGAAAAAATCTGCTATTCATTCAAGAAAAATTATATTCAATGAATTTATAAATTTTTTTGTAAACATTTTTTATACTAAATCTGACCATTTTGACATTATATAACAATATGAAAAACGCTTCATAAGTTCAAAGTTTTCTACTTTATATAAATAAATAATAGATTTTTTTTTATTAAAGAAATATTATCAAAGACAAAAATTGAATGACACTTTTATATTTATTATTAAGAATTTATGTTTGAATAAAGATAACTTTTATAAAGAAACTTAAAAGCAATATGGCTCATATCTATTACCAATACCCAAAAGTGATGACGGTAATAATAATTGATATATAATAATAATAGAGAAAGTATTCCCTATTCCCTAGCATTAAAATCTATATATGTACCGAATGATAATAATGGCTATAAACTATAAGTAATAAGAAAGAAGTTCTTCAAATTATTTATTTTTAGGTTATTGTGGTTCAGTAAATAGAATTTTTAATTTATCAGTTTGTCTGTTAATATATATAAAAAAAATGTAATGAAATCATTTTGTTTTACTCTAGGAAATCTATCTCCAAACAGTATAACAGTTACCGTATAACAGTTACTGTATAACAGTTTATTTTATTTTAATTTAAATGTAGAATTTAATTGTATGAATGATGTATAAGAAGTTCTGTCTTAAGCTATTTGATGATTAGTTAAAGCCTCGAACTGTATCATCCTTTGCCTACCGTGTAATTTGATGCTCCTATTATTGGTAAGGTTAAACAACGTTTTTCTCCATTTCACTGTTTCCTTCCATTTCCAAAAAAACCGTTAAATATTTGACGAATCTTTAATACTTTTTAAATTTTACAATCAGAACGACCTTTAATCAAACCCCTTTTTTTTAACTACAAAAGTACAAATAAATTTTCTATTAAACTTTTAAAGATTCATAGCAGCAAAACTGCATTACACAAACTTTTAAAAAAAATTACTAAAAACCAACAACTACAAAATAATATTATTTCTATTTTGTTGTCCCGTGAGAAACGTCACAATATTCCAGTACGTCCAATCTATTCACCTGTCAAAATGGCTTTATTCTATTTGTATCTTCAATGGTTTTGAAAATAGAAAATATTTTTTTTTTCTGTTTATCTCTAAAGAGTCTTGAACAATAATTTCATTTGTTGTTTTTTATGTTGTTCTTCTCGATTATAAATTTTTCTTAGTAAAATAAAAATACAATCAAAAAAAGAAATTATTAAATTTATTTCATAAAAAAATAATATGAACAAGTTTACCAAATCCAATTTTGATATGACTACATCAGAGAATGGTACAAATAAGATAATTTAAAAAAATATTATTGTAAACTTTTTTATAAGTTGGTCCATAGATAAGTTTCCAAAGTTAATTATTGCAGTAATTAAATTTATAGTGTTGCAAATAAAAGAATTTTTAAATGTTTGCAATCAAATTTTTACATATACGCTGATTACTCTTAGATATGAATACTCGAGGTGCATAATTTCACTAAATACATCTAAAATTTAATGCATTTTATACCTATAATAAGTTTTCAGATTTAGTGTACTATACGGTACATATATCGAAAACCCGTATCGAAAGGGTTAAAACAAGTGACATTTTCTATACTTCAGCATATTCTATAGTGTCATTTTAGTCCAAATTGTCATATTTTTACTAAGGATAACAAATTAAGAAAATTTTTATTTAAATTAATATTTAAATGAAAATTACTTTTCTCAACATATTTTTGACGTTTATCTCGGTTGTACAAGAATGATTTTAAAGCGTTTACTTGTGTTTAATAAAAAATTTTAATTGGCTTAAATTTTCAGTTGAAATGTTAATTGTTATCTACAAAATTACGAACTTTATTGTAATTAAATATATCTATCCATGATCCATCTGAATATTATATTTTCAACATCTTCAAATAAAACTGCATTCAAAAAAAGTGTCCTTTCAAAATTTAGATTAGTGCTTTTTAATTATTGAAAATTCGAATTCACTAGTACCAATTTTATAATATCAATAATTTCTGTATATTACCATCAATTTTCATATATTTACCTCAATTGTCATTCAATTTTTATATGGAATTGGAAATTGGAAACTAATAATTCTTCTTCTTATTGGTATTATATTAAAGTTTACATCAATGAACTAACCTGTTATTAAAGATGTCTTTAGTTAATCAAAGTTCTTCGTCAAATCTGTAGAAAAACAACTTTTCTAAAAAGAAAAACTAAAAATATTTTTTATATTTTAATATTTTATTTTGATATTTTATTATTTTCTTTTATATTATTTTTCAGTTAAAAGTTTTCTTAGATTTTCTTTTCAATTTTATATTATAATAACATTGCAATTTCACCTTATTAGCTAGTCTTTGGCTTGATATAAGTTTTTCTCCACTTATTATAATTTAATTTAAACATTATTTTTTTCATTTATTTAATTTAATATATTTAATAATAAAGTTTTTTAGATTAAATTTAATATCTAATAAGTTTTATGTATTTTTTTAAGTTTTATACAATTTCTATATACAAAAATATGAAATATTGTTTTTTGTAGTTGTTATTTATATTTAGGAATACGATTGATTTCAAAGTTTTAAATTAAATATTCAATTTATTTAAAGTTAAGTAGTTTTTTTTTACTTGTCAGATTTAGTATTTATTTTTAGGATATGTTTAAACTTTTTTAATATGAATTTAAGTAAGAATCTATTGTATATAATGACAGTTTTTATATATGTACATATAAACTATAAGTTTATTTAAGAAAATATTTGAATTTTTATATTTTTAATATGTACGTTTTATTTTAAATGACTTTTATGAATAATATTACTTTAATCTTTGACATTTGAAATAATTTTGATTACTATAATATGTAAATTGATTTTTATAAATTACTTTATCTTAATTAAAATATCCTTTATTTGAATAAACGCAACCGTACATAGGAATTTTCAAATTGACAATTTTAAAGTATTTTAATCGAAAATATGTTGAATAAATATTAATAAACAGAAAATCAGGTGTGGAATTAAATTAAGTGATTCGTTGTGACTGTCAACTGTTACTTTAAAAATATTAGAATAACGTCATAGTTAATAGTTACTTAATTGTCATTGTTTTAGCTTTTTTGATAGTTTTAGCATTAAAATTCATTTACATATATATCAATCTGTTGTAAAACTGTTCATTCAGTCAGTCGAATGTCAAAAATTGAATAGTGTGAAAGTAAAATTTGATAGTTGTATGAAAATCGAAAAATCCAACTGTTTTGAATCGATTTTTCATACAACATTTTGACACATCAAATGAAAAGTTGTACAGTGAAGGGACTTTAACAGCTAATTTTGGTGTAACAAATTTAGATTACTTGTTATTGTTATCACATTACTCATAGGTACAAAAAAAATTGTAATTGAATTTGAATATCACAGATGTGATTGCCATTAATAACTTTATATAATGCCGTCCCACGACTTTTTTGACTACAAACTGTATGGTCAAAATTTAATTATATAGCAGTGATAACTAAAAAAAGTCATCTTATTCTCTTCGGTTTCGCTTAATTTAATTATAGGCTTCAAGCTTTAATGATAATGGAGGCTAATACATGTAAGGGTCAAGTTAGCTTTAAAACACACTTTTTTTTAGAGTAATCTATAAAATATAATTTCAAATTTTGAGATTGATATTTATGAAAATAAATTTATTAATTCGATTGTTGACACGTCTGTGATTCTGATAAGCATTAGTGAACCAATAATTAAGATCAGAATTAAAATCACTTGGATAATATTTACTCAACATTATTTTAAATTATATAATTCTGCAATGTGCTTGGCATGTAAATTGTCAATTTAATTAAAACTATTTACTTGCTTTAGTCAAATATTACAAATATGATAACAATTTTTTTTACAGGATTTAGAAGTTATATTAAAATTATTTCATATTTTTTTCAATTTCTGAATATTTTCAAGAATTAGGAAACTTTTATTTAAAACTTTTTTTTTTGTTATTTTAATTTGCTGTATTTTGTAACTGATATCGTACTAGTGCCAGTTATAAACTTGTATAAATTTCAAAATTCATTGTGATTAAATTTTGTTTTATTAAGTTCAGACTTTATATGGACATATTGACTGAACTGCAAATTTTCACATATCCGTAGAACAAATAACAAAAAATTTACAACTATAATGCCTCCAAGGATATTATAACAATTTGTTCTGGGAAATTCAAAAATATAGAAAATTTTATACTTAAAGGATTTCTACATTTCTTTTTTGCAAAAATCCAATTTTCATTTTTATAGACTTTGTCTATGTAATATTTGTATATATTTTGTACAAATTTCATATTTGAAAATTGCACTTAAATTCCCCACAGTTTCAAATGGAATTTTTTTTTGCAGTCGTATCTTATGGATGATTTGTATTTCCTCAATGTTTGTTATATTTATACAGTTTTTGCTCTCATAGAATTTTATATTGGTTTTTTTTTTGTTTTTATTTAGTAACTTTGAAAATGTTTGCCATCTCCTGTTGGGAGATTAGTTATTTTCAGCTATTCACAACAATTGTTGTTACATTTGGCCAATTACATGATTCCATTGTATTTGTTTGTAGACCACGAATACTATCCGCTGGATGTGCTGTATATATATTACTTCTACGTAATTGGTTATTTGTACGTTTATTCCTTGACCACCATTGGACATGATTTTCTATAAAAAATGTTGGTTTGTTCTTTCAAAATTATTTTTTTTTGCATATTTTTATGTTTCAGGAAATTTATTTTAAACAAAATTTTGAATTTTGAAAATTATTAAATAAAATGTAAATTTTGATGCTAAAGTTTTTTTTTTTTTTTAAGTTGGATTATAATAAATCGGGGGTCTACAATTTGTTCGGGATTGTTGGTGATGATGGGGATGAGTTGGTGGTGGATGACACTTACCATTTCTATTATTTGCTGATTTTTTTCTGTAAAAGGAAAATAAAAACTATTTAGTGGCATATGAAAAAAGTATAAATGTAAAAAAAATGCTACTAAATTTTATATTTCATAATCAAAATTCAAAACTATTGAAATTGCTAGTACAGGTTTTTAATAAACTTGGCTAGTTTAGGTTTTAACAGAGCTGTTAGTAGGCTGTAAAGTATTATTCTGATACTGCACTTATTTTACTGAATAATTAATGAATTTAATCCTTAATTAATGAATTTTATGTTCCTTTTAGAAATTATCGTTTTTCAAAAAGTATATTTCAAGTAAAATTCTAATTTATAATTAAAATAAATATTTACCTTTTACATCTAACTATTGTAACCATAACTATTGCACCTAAAATTGCTGATATTATTGAAACTATAATTAATGTAAGTGGCCATCCTAATTCAGTTGCTTTTTCTGTAAATTATAATAAAAAATATATGATTATGATTAAAAAAATAATTATGTAAATTTATTCAAACAAATTTTAAATTTATATTTACCTATCGTCCCTTCAAATATAAATGTACTTTTTGTTGGCATTGCCCAACTACATAAATCACATGTTGTTACACCATCTGTTAATATATCATCCATAAATGGTGGTCGTGGTGGCGGTGGTACAAATCTACCATTCCATAAACCATTTTCACTTGCATCAAATGCTAATGGTGATCCAAATAAATCAACATCATCATTACCAATAATATCATTAAAATCAATATCATCAAATATTATACTATGTGAATTTTGATATAGATTTTGTTGTCCTGCATTAATACCATTTACAGCTAATAAATTTCGTACACTAGGTGGACTAAATGTTTCTATAGATGGTAAATTATATGTGGATAAATGATGACTTGATCCATAATTAAATGGTGATGTATAATTTAGACCGGTATCTTCTATAACGATAGCCGGCATTATAAGTTTTTTTATTTTGATATTATCCTTAGGGGTTTGTTTTTACACCAGGAATTAAATTAAATTTTATGGAAATTATATTTTATTTTTGTTTTGTATAGTTCACGTTTATCTCCATAAAATATTGTTAAATGTGTTGTTAAACAATTTTGACATGATGATGTATCTGGAAGGAAGATTAATAGACAAACGAAAAATTTAATAACTTTTAAAGTTTTTATTTTTTAAATTTATTATTTAAATATTATTATTAGTGCTAAGTAATTTATATATTAAAATTGTATTTTCATAAAGAAAAAATCATATATTTAATAATCCTTTATGTTTCTAGAAAACTGTCAATAATAATGTTCGTTGCTGTTGTAGAGCAAATTATTATGTGGTAATATCTTAAATTAGTCAATAGTTTTTATGCTCACAATTAACTTTAAATATTTAAAATATATATTCAAAAAGTGAGTTGCCAGCGAGAAGATGTTAAAAAGTGAGTTGCCAGCGAGATATTAAAAAGTGAGTTGCCAGCGTTAAGGCTTTAAAAAGTTTGGTACTAGAAATTGATGAGCATTGCCCAGTAGCAATATCAAAATAATACCGAATCATTAATATAAAAGTATATATTTCTGAAATTACTGAAAATAAATGCTAAAAACAAACCTGTCTATAAATTACTTCTTTTTCTCTGGTTCTAATTCAAAATATTATATTGAAACAATAAAAATCATAATAATAAAGTGTTAGAACATATATTAATTTCTGCTAATTTAAAAAAAAAATGTAAAAGATTAAATCCAATAATAAGAAATAATTTGTTTTTACAGCCATCGTTTTAATAGTACACATTAAAATATGACGGCTCGTAATTTTAACAATTTCTTCATTTTAAATTATTATCGTCAATTCTTATATATAGATATAATATATTATTTTTCATCATTTTCCTTATTTTCAAATTATTTTTACTGTATATATTTATATATAATTGTAAAGAAAATTAAAGTTGAAGCTATGAACATGATAAATTGATATAAATAACAAAAATATGAAATAATCTTAATATGTTTTACAAAAAACCATTATATAATTTCTTTAGAAAATAAATTTGTAATATAACCAATTATTAAAACAAGTTAAAATTGGTTTAACAATTATATTTATTATATAGATAAAGAAATTGTGATCATTAAGCATGAAAAGAATAAAAAGATAATAAATATATAAATTTCAAGACATTAGAAATTTGTGAGATATGAAATTATTATTTGGTGTTTGGTAAATTGTCTATAAATTATATTAAGTAATTAAACTTGTGAATCAAATAGTATATAATTAATTTCAATATAATGACTTCAAGAGAATATAATTATCGGTCTTTGAAGTTTTTAATTTAGCTTTCTCAGTTATAAAAGTAATTTATATTACCATCATTCTAACTGATTATAAGTAAATTTAGAATCTGTTTCTATGGTAAAACAATTTAGTAATTGTATATCAATATTTCAAAAACGCTGGCAACTCACTTTTTAAAGCCTTCACGCTGGCAACTCACTTTTTAACATCTTCTAGCTGGTAACTCATATTTTTGAATATACATTTGAAATATTTACAGTTAATTGTGAGCATAAAAACTATTGACCAATTTTAGTTATTACTACATAATAGTTTGAAACATTAACTTGATAAATTTGAAAAGTGTTTAAATTGTAATAATTTTAATGTATACGTAACCTAAAACATTGTTTTAATTTAATTGAGTTTGTTTTATAAAATTAGCCTTGAAATTATTATTAACCCCCTATCAAGTTTAGTATGAAATTAGTTCAAACGGAAATGAATAAAACAGTCCAGAAAATTTAATTTTCGTTTTGAAATTCATTTACAAATTAATTTGGTACTTTTTTTTAGTCAATTTTACATAACATTTGAATTAAATATTTAAAAAAATTATTATTTTTTCTGTAATTTAGATTTAAAAACCCAAAAAATATCAATCGAGACAATATAAACAGACACAAACCACAGGTCACTACAACAAAAAAAAAAAAAATTTGTTATTTTGGATTTTAAATTTTTGATTTCTTGTTTTTACTTTTATATTATTTTACAAGTTGTAACTATTACCACCCGCTGGGCGGTTAGGTTTATAACAAAAAAAAAAAAAAAAACCATAAATGTTTTTTTTTTAACTAAAAACTAAAGGCAGGTTGAACCGGTGTACTGGTGTCTCTGGTATAAAGTTAAATGGCATTTAGCACAAGAAAATAAAAAACACAAAAAGCCATTAACAAAAACTACAACTAAACAACAATAAAACCAGATGAGCCAGAGCCACTACACACAGTTATGCTCTGTAATTTTTATGTTGTACATGATGCAGTAGTTGTGGATGATGCGGTCACTGATAGTGAATTATTTTCCATTTAGTTACAATAATAAAAAAAAGGAATTTTAATTCTTTTTTTTTGTTTTTATATATATTTTTATTATATTATTTTTGTTTATCATGTGGAAGTCGCGTATATTTTAACTACATTTAAAAAAATTAAATTACCTCCAAACATCCGTTCGTAATAAAACCTTGAATAAAGTTTAAAAATATGGGAAAATCTTCAGAAAAAAATAACAAAAAAGTTTAATAGAAAATTTTCAAAACCAACAACAAATAATGAGAATTTTTCTTATGTTATCCTGAATATCATTTTTTTTTTATACAAGTTAATTACTTATTAAAATTATTTTCAATTTTATGGGAATTATTGAAATGTAATTAAATAAAAAATAATCGACGTCATATTAAAATTCTTCATGATTTCTTGTTTTAGTGAGTAAAAAAAATATTGTTGGAACAAGGCCAAATGATATTTAAGAAATTTTAATGTCCTTGCTTGTGGAGACCTCCTGGAGACACTAAAATGTTTTGGTATTTTTATTACAAACTGTCAATTGAGAAGATTTTGATTTTCTTTAACAGAAGTCATTAAACTCGTTTTGATTTAATAATTATAGTATGCGCGAAATTGGTCAACAGCCTCTTAGTTAATGCTTTCAATTAATGAGTAAATACTTAAATTGATTAATTTTTATTTATTATTTTGTAATTTGAATGTAAAATTTATCTTTGTGTTTCTAATTATGGATTAGGAAATAAAGATGTCGCCTATTTATTTATGTTTATAATAATAAAATAATATAAATTTATTATATTTGATAATTGTTGTGAATTTGTTAATATTTCTGATTAAATTGATTACTGATTTATGCGGCATTACTCTATTTTCTGTTTATAGACATATTGTTTAATTATGAATCAATTATTATTGTAATTTGTTACAAATTCGATGTAATTCATGATGTATCTATATATAAATATATTTTGCCCTTCTGTAAAGATAAAACTGTCCCTTTTAGTCCCTTTTTTCTGTGACTTACAACTAAAATATCATTTTTAACTGCCTAATGAATCAATTGAAATCATTTCATATTTGAAATACAATTTGAAAAATGTTACCCAGTTAAATATGTAATGAAACTTTCTGGTATTTTGGCTTTCGGATAGTTATATCCATGCGCGGCACGCCTAGCGATGCTCTTGCTTAGCTCAGAGAGATGTGGGGAGGTTCTTATGCGCTGCCATGTCATCACAAAAAAAAATAATTGCGTGCATTAATTAAATAACAACAAAAACAAATTAAACTGGTAAACTACTGAATCTAAATCAAAATCCCGGGTAATACTTCGGTTCCCCAAACAAATTTCACACCAAAACTCTATGTTTGTTGAAGAAAAACAAATAAATTAAATCAAATTGGCTAAAAGCTGGAAATTAGCGAACAACTATTGCTTTTGGAAGATATATAGATGACATATATCTATTCTGCCCACCCTACCATGAATCTATATTTTGTTCCAACAACATATATAACATAAGATTCCCTATATAAAAATTAAATGTTGTTCAATAAAATTGATTTACATTATGATGTTTTTGTTAGCTCACGTCAATCTGAAAGTTTTCAAAATCAAAATAAAAAGAATTTATTCCATTACTCTGGATATAATTTTTTTTGTTTTATTAAAACCAAAAAAAAATAAGCAAAAGAAAAAAAAATATTTAAATCAAAGTTTAAATTCTACATAATTTATTAAAAGCAAAACAAAATTAATTTCTACAAAAAAAATGTTGTTCATATACTATGAAAAAAAAATACTATTTATTTTATTTAATAATAAAACTAAATTATTTATAATAAAATGCTACCATGTTTAATAATTAAGTTAATAATAACAAATTTAATGATTTTAAAAAAAAAACAATTTAAACGATTTAATTTTCAATTATAATAATATAAATTTTTATTACACAAAGAAAAATTACTACCCTGAATTCTCATTTTCATTAATAATAATTTAAATATACTAAATAATATCTTTAAAAAGACCAATACTAATTCAAATCATTTAATCAAATTCAGGTAAACTTCAAAATTTAGTATTTTTGTATATAATAAATTAAATTTAGCATAAGTGGCATAATATATTTATTTATATGATTTTTATGTTTAATATAGTTAAATGTACCTTTATTTAGCAGCAGAATTCAGCAACAGGCCTGGTGTCGAACTGCGAGCTGTAAAAATTATGTTGTTGAAGAACAACATAGCAAAAAAAATAATAATACCACAAATAAAAATATTATGTATGCCACAAAAAAAAATTTGCAAAAAAACTACTTTTTAATTTTAAAATTTTACTTATTATTTTACTTAAAAAAATTACAAAAAAAAATTTAATCAATTAACCAAAATTTAGCAAACAAAAAAAAATCTTCGTGGAAGCTAGCTTTTGTCCCACACTGTAGATATTCTGCTTTTTTATTCGATTTATATTTTGTACGATAACAAAAAAAATTATTTCGTCGTACAATGTATTTATTTATAATTCTGTGATATATTTTTGTACCCAGTTCTGTGATATAATTTTCAATGTAATTCTGTGATATATTTTGTAATAAATTTTGATAAAATATTTTATATATTACGAAATATTTAGACAATTTGTGTCATGATATATTTATATATATTGAATCATGATACAACTTTAATTCCCGAACTGTGATATATTTATTTATATAGTTTATTTCTTCATATATTTAAATATTAAGACAAATTTGAAATAATTGATTTTTTTTTCCTTTGTTTTTCCTTTTTTTTTTTTTTTTTTTTTTATTATAGTTATTAACGAAAAAAAATGTGATTTAAACTTTATATAAATGTAATTAACTATATTTTAAAATTATATTTTTTTTTCAAAAAAAACCACTGTGATATACGATTCAAATGAATAATCTGTGATATACACTTTTATTAGAATTAAGTTTTATAATTTTAAAATATTTCCACCATTTTAATTTTATATATATATTTTCACAAAAAAAAAATTAATTTTGGAGGGTTTTTTTTTTTTTTTCTCACTTGATATTCGAATTTCTAAAATAATAATGATTTAATTTTAAGCATTTAATATTTAATAGCTATTTCAATTTTTACTTATTTATTTAATATTATAGCTTATTTTTATTTTATTCTTTCTCCGTTTGGTAAATTATTATTTTTTTTTTAAGATAGTTTTAAACTTAAGTTTTTATTATTAATATATATAGCATATTTTACTATTTTAACTTATTTATTATAAAATATTTATTGGATAGTCCGTTTTTATTTATTTATTAATATTTTACATTATTTATGAATTTTAAATACAGATTTTTAACTTTTATCTTAAAAAAATTATCAAATCAAAAAAATCTAATCGACCTACTCTGTACTAGAGTTAACTTTCGAGTCCCAAAAAAAAACTTTCTCTCATCCCGCGCAGATAATACTTAATCAAAAAAAAAATCAATACCATTCTCCTATCGATATCGGACCATATTCTATACCAATTAAAAAGTGATTTTGTTGATTTACAAAACTATCAGATTTGTATAGATTGTTGCTAAGGGCATTGTTTCAAATATCTCTCTCAATATGCTTTAAAAAAAACTACGCGAAAAGAGATTTTTTTTTTTTTTTTTTCTTTGTGTACTAAATTTCAAAATTAATTAAAATAAATAATAAATGGTTGGGTCATTTGTACGAAATTTAAAATTCCGAAAACCTACCCATTACAGGACAACTAATGCGGAGATCGTATGAATACGCATAAGTTGAAAAAGGGTAGCGTAAAATAAATTAACGACTACACGCGAATATCTTTGGTATGGTAAATTGCAGATTTATTTCCAGATACATCTTGTAATTTATACTGCGAGTTACCAACTGCTTTAATTACTGTAGCAGGTAAAAACTTAGGTGCTAATTTAGCATTGTAATGCTTTGCAGCATCACTTTGCATAAAATTGCGACGATATACTAATTGACCTGGCACATATGTATTTGGACGTGAGCGGAGATTATATATTTTAGCATTATTTTCAAAAGCCTTTGACATTAATTGTTTAGCACGTTCTCTAATAATTTTCAGCTTATCTGAGTGTTCAATAATATCTATACCATCATCAAGCAAGTTTAATTGTCTGAGCAACTTATATGTGGACGCGTGCGTAATCATTTGTTGACCATATAACACATAATAAGGGGAATTGCCGATAGCCTGATGTACCGATGATCGTAACGCGCTACAAATACCAGCCAAATTTTCATCCCAACGACTCTGGTCACCCTTAATATATGTTCTAATGCCAGCGATTAGAGACCTATTAACTCGTTCCGAAGCATTTGCAGATGGTGAATATACGGCAGTAAATGTATGAGTTATACCATATTTTTGTAACAAGGATTCAAAAATTTTAGCTGTAAACTGAGAGCCATTGTCAGATACAATATACTCAGGAACACCATATACATGAAATATATTATTTTCTAAAAATCTACAAATTGCTTCTGTCGTTAAACTGCGAATTGGATAAATGAAAGGATATTTAGATAAGTGATCTAAAACTATTAGAGCTGCTATATTACCGGATTTCGATCTAGGGTACGGTCCAATTATATCAACATATAACCTTTGAAATATCCTTTCAGACTTAAATGACGATACCATTGGCGTGCGTAGAATGACATTAGAAGCTTTCATTTGCTTGCAAATACTACACTTAGATACGTAATTTCTAACCTGTTGTACCATTTTCGGCCAATAAAATTTTTTACGCAATCTATCAAGGGTTTTTGCCATCCCACCATGACATGCAGTAGGAGGATCATGTGACCTTTGAATTAATTCTTCTGTCATTTCTGCAGGTACCCACAATTTCCAAGAATTTGCTTCCTGTCCGGTGTTACCAGATGCAAATTCATTACGTCTATAAACATAACCATCTATAATTTTTAAATCTAAAACGGATTTAGATTTTTCAGAAATTAAATTTATTAAAGTTTTGTAAGTGGAAGATTTAAAATGGACAGAATCAAGATCGATTTCTGGACCAATATCGTCTATGCTAGAAATTTCATCTAACGAATGAATACGACTCAGAGCATCAGGTACAATATTTTGACTACCTCGGCGATGTTCAATGGTAAAATTGTACCCTTGTAATTTTAATGCCCACCGCGCTAGTCTACCCGATAATTCTTTTTGACTCATGAGCCACTTAAGCGAAGCATGATCTGTGATCACCTTAAAATCATAGCCTTCTATGTACGCCCTAAATTTCTTAATGCCTAGTACTGCAGCTAAACATTCCTGCTCTGATACCGTGTAGTTTCGCTGAGCACTATTCAATTTTTGCGACATGTACGCCACTGGTCTTTCTATACCTTCATTATCTAATTGCAGCAAAACACATCCAACACCAGTTTGACTCGCATCGCACTGTAGTATAAATGGTTTACTGTAATCAGGGTTTATTAGAACTGGGGCTGAAGTAAGTGCTGTTTTCAACGCGATAAACGCTTGATTTGCGTTATCATTCCAAACAAATTTTCCTTTGGATTTTTTTAATAGGTCGGAAATAGGACCAGATACAGCAGCAAAGTTAGAAATAAATCTACGATAGTAACCTGCCATACCCAAGAATCTACGGACTTGACGGACGGACGTAGGGATAGGAAATTCTGAAATAGCAGTTACTTTACTTGGATCAACTTTGAGAATTCCACCACCCACAACATATCCTAAATAACGTACTTCACGCATTAAGAATTTACTTTTTTCGATGTTTATTGTGAGTTGTGCTTTACGAATATGATGAGCAACTTGTTGCAACGTATCGAGGTGTGATTCAAACGATTCAGATATGATGAGTAGATCATCCAGATAAACAAAAACACGATCCTTTAACTCCGGTGGTATAACTTTGTCCATTAACCTCGTCATAGTTTGTGGCGCATTACAAAGACCAAACGGCATTACTGTGTAATGGTATAACGGGCGACCGGGTACTGTAAAGGCGGTTTTCAATTTTGAGCTCTTCTCCAACGGAATCTGCCAAAAGGCATCCTTTAGATCGAGACTCGAGATAAAGTTAGCTTTTGGTAAACGACTTAGTATGCCATCTATCTGAGGTAAAGGGTATGCATCCTTCGTGGTAATAGAATTAAGTTTCCTGGAGTCCAAGCACAGGCGAACTTTTCCAGGTTTTCTAACTAACACAACCGGCGAACTCCAGGGACTGTCGCTTTCTTCTATTACCCCCAGGGATAACATTCGGTCAAGTTCCTGATACATCAGATTTTCGATAGCGGGAGAAACCGGGTAATGACGTTGCTTGATCGGAATAGAATTACCTACGTCGATGGAATGTTCCAGGATATTAGTTTTTCCTAAACCAAGTTTCGCGAATGATGGAAACAACGCTATTGTATCGGCAAGCTGTAATTTTTCTTTACACGATAATTCGTTAACTATAGAATTTTCATCTTCCAGTGAAAGCTCGCTAACAACTACATTTGGTGCAACATTAAAAGCTTTCCAAAAGTCTATACCAAGATATAAATTTTGGGAAAGGGACGGAACTAGGTAAAACGTTATAGATTTGGTAATGCCACGAAAAGTAACATCGGTTACCAAACGTCCACGAACGTTTTGAGAGCTGCCATCGGCAGTTCTTACTTTCGATATTATTTTGGAATAATTTATTTTTGAATCTAAAATATTTCGCGCGAGTTCTCCGCTAATACAGCTTACTGTTGCGCCACTGTCTAACAATCCAGTAAACTTTTTATTGAACATTGACACTTCTGCGTATGATCGGACATCATTATCAAGATTTACAATAGAAGAAATAATATTTGCGTGTGAATTCTTGATATTTTCCCAAAATTTTCGCATCCGTTTTGTGGAACGTTTCGGATTTTGCGATGAACTGAATTTTTTTTCTATATATTCTGGATTACTAGAAGTGGAACAATTTTCTGCAAATATTCGTAATCTTGCGGCATGATACTCGCGAACTCGTTGACGATAAGGTTTTATGTGGAACAAAGCGGGTTTGGAACAATTATAACTAGGATCGGATTTTAAAATTGACAAAGGTAAAGGAAAGGAAGTGGGTGAGGAAACGGAAGAGGGAGTAGTTGACGAATCTGTTATTTCGAGCGGAAACTGACGGATCGATTCCCGCTCTCTTTGGAGTTTTCCGCGACAGGGTTACATTTTGTACATTGAGTTCGATAGACGTCATCTTTTCCACAGCCCCAACAAAACAATCTAGGCTTGGATAAGCATTCTGTAAATCGATGACCCTCCTCTTTACAGTTCCAACAAATAAGTTTATTATTTGGTTTACCTGAATTTTTCTTAGCGTTTAACTCAGCTATCTCAATTGTATTATCCGACTCTATTTCTTCATCAACAAATTCTAAATTTACTTCGGAAATGTGCCTCGAACCCACGCCTGAACGAAAATCGCGATTTCTATTTCTAATTTCGTAAACCAATCGTTCACGTTCCGTACATAAATTTCGAAGATGGTCAATACTATAAACTTGTACAAATAAAAGATCTTTACGCACATCATCGCGAAGATTCTTTTTAAGAATAGACAAAAGTTCGCCATCTGAAAGAGGGGTGTTAAGTTTATCGCAAAGACTCATTATATTATCGTGATATTCATCAAACGTTTCACTAGATCTTTGTTTACGTTCACGAATCATTGCAATAAAATCTTCATCTGGCCGGCGATCATGATATTGCATTCTTAAAGCTCGACGAAGATCTGGCCAATTTATGTATCTATTACGCTTATGATAACGCCAAAACCATACATTTGCTCTACCAGAAAATAATATGTGCACGTTATCACATAACCACGCAAAATTTCCACCAAAAGTTTGGTGAGTAAGGGCCTCAACTCTATAAATAAATTCATCCACGCTCAAGTTAGAATTACTACCATCAAATGAGATATTCCAACTTTTAATAATATTAGCATGCCTCTGAGTATCAAAACCTAAATCATGATTATTATTTCTGCTATTATTATTATTTCTACCATTATAATTGGAATTAGCTTGGTAATTGTTTTGTGGAAAATCTGTAGCACCAGCGGAACCAGTATATACTCGTGAATTCACAGCTGGATTAGGTATAACTAAATTCGGAGGAGCTCTAGTAAAATCAGGAACCGAATTTGGTTCAGGTTGTCTATAATTTTGATTATTATTGAATTGTCTAGGTATGTTACTTTGTATTTGCGGATCAGAATTAGCACTACCAGACGCGGATTGAATTTGGCTGCGTTGTACATTTTCTAAACCGATTTGTATAGTTCTAGTAATTTCTTGCATATTACTCCTAATCAGACTTTGATTAGATTCAAGTATTTCTTTTAGCATATCTTTTATTGATGACATTTCGAAAGTATTATCAACGCGATTTATATTCGGATCAACTACCCTAGCAGCGCTTTCGGTTTCAGCCGGATAGTTAGGTAAAATAAATTCTTGTTGTAAATTACGATTTGATGGTAGTTCGATATTTGAACTAGTAGAAGGCTTTGAAGTTGAACTATGTTCAGATATATTTACATTAGGTTGAAGTCTAGCAGCTTCCGCTCTAGTTACACGTTTCGAAATAGCACCTAGATTACGACTGGGATTAGTTTTCAATGGAGTAAAATGTTTTAACTCAGATAAAGTACATTTTTCACGACAATTTGGACACGTATTAGCTTTACTCAGCCATTGAGATAAACACATCATGTGAAATAGATGTTTGCATTTTGTGGTTACAATTTCATTCAATGGTTGTAATATTTCTGTGCAAATACCACAATTTACATCTGAGTTAATGAACTCTTTATTGATTTGCTCAGAAATTTCGGACATTTTGTAAATCAACCAAATCAAAAAAAAAATTGAAATAAAAGTATAATATATTTTATCGCCGATATTAGGATTGTATGATTAATTTTATAAAAATTTAATCAAGATTTGAATATAAATATTTATATATTTATAATAACGAATAAATTTTCAATAAATTTTGCATGTAAAAATTGATTTTGACAATTTCTTCATGACGGAGCCAACAAACATTTAACTACAAAAACAATAGTGTTACTTTTCTTTTTCTTTTTTTTTCTTCAACAAACCAGCTTGTAAATAAATTAATTGAAATATAAACTGAAACTAAAATCAAATGAATTTTAAAAGACATAATATCTTTGAAATTAAAGTATGCATTTTTTTTTTCTATCTCCCAATTAACCAAAATATATGCTGACAATTGTAACATTTAATGCCGGTCTGAAGGTAGCTTAATCCTATAGCCAAAATCAGCAAATCCAATGCACAAACATTTCAACCAGACAGCACATACCCTAGAAAATCAAACGAGAAAAAAAATAATGTAGGTACGGAACAAAAATAAACTGATCAGATAATTAACAGAAGTATTACATTTAACACCTGAAACAAGTCAATAATTGCGCCACTGGACAAATAACTAGCTAAAATTCCAGCCAGATTTTGTATTCCGAGATTAACAATTATTGTATCTTCCAACCTGTATGCAATAAAACTATCAACAAACCCTTAAGTGAAAATAACTTAAACAAAAATAAAAATAATTTGAAATAATTTTAGGGGCCAAAACTCTGTAGCAAAAAAAAAATATACTTTTAAGCTAATCTTACGAGCGTTGGTGCCCCACGTTGGGCGCCATTTTTGTAATGAAACTTTCTGGTATTTTGGCTTTCGGATAGTTATATCCATGCGCGGCACGCCTAGCGATGCTCTTGCTTAGCTCAGAGAGATGTGGGGAGGTTCTTATGCGCTGCCATGTCATCACAAAAAAAAATAATTGCGTGCATTAATTAAATAACAACAAAAACAAATTAAACTGGTAAACTACTGAATCTAAATCAAAATCCCGGGTAATACTTCGGTTCCCCAAACAAATTTCACACCAAAACTCTATGTTTGTTGAAGAAAAACAAATAAATTAAATCAAATTGGCTAAAAGCTGGAAATTAGCGAACAACTATTGCTTTTGGAAGATATATAGATGACATATATCTATTCTGCCCACCCTACCATGAATCTATATTTTGTTCCAACAACATATATAACATAAGATTCCCTATATAAAAATTAAATGTTGTTCAATAAAATTGATTTACATTATGATGTTTTTGTTAGCTCACGTCAATCTGAAAGTTTTCAAAATCAAAATAAAAAGAATTTATTCCATTACTCTGGATATAATTTTTTTTGTTTTATTAAAACCAAAAAAAAATAAGCAAAAGAAAAAAAAATATTTAAATCAAAGTTTAAATTCTACATAATTTATTAAAAGCAAAACAAAATTAATTTCTACAAAAAAAATGTTGTTCATATACTATGAAAAAAAAAATACTATTTATTTTATTTAATAATAAAACTAAATTATTTATAATAAAATGCTACCATGTTTAATAATTAAGTTAATAATAACAAATTTAATGATTTTAAAAAAAAAACAATTTAAACGATTTAATTTTCAATTATAATAATATAAATTTTTATTACACAAAGAAAAATTACTACCCTGAATTCTCATTTTCATTAATAATAATTTAAATATACTAAATAATATCTTTAAAAAGACCAATACTAATTCAAATCATTTAATCAAATTCAGGTAAACTTCAAAATTTAGTATTTTTGTATATAATAAATTAAATTTAGCATAAGTGGCATAATATATTTATTTATATGATTTTTATGTTTAATATAGTTAAATGTACCTTTATTTAGCAGCAGAATTCAGCAACAGGCCTGGTGTCGAACTGCGAGCTGTAAAAATTATGTTGTTGAAGAACAACATAGCAAAAAAAATAATAATACCACAAATAAAAATATTATGTATGCCACAAAAAAAAATTTGCAAAAAAACTACTTTTTAATTTTAAAATTTTACTTATTATTTTACTTAAAAAAATTACAAAAAAAAATTTAATCAATTAACCAAAATTTAGCAAACAAAAAAAAATCTTCGTGGAAGCTAGCTTTTGTCCCACACTGTAGATATTCTGCTTTTTTATTCGATTTATATTTTGTACGATAACAAAAAAAATTATTTCGTCGTACAATGTATTTATTTATAATTCTGTGATATATTTTTGTACCCAGTTCTGTGATATAATTTTCAATGTAATTCTGTGATATATTTTGTAATAAATTTTGATAAAATATTTTATATATTACGAAATATTTAGACAATTTGTGTCATGATATATTTATATATATTGAATCATGATACAACTTTAATTCCCGAACTGTGATATATTTATTTATATAGTTTATTTCTTCATATATTTAAATATTAAGACAAATTTGAAATAATTGATTTTTTTTTCCTTTGTTTTTCCTTTTTTTTTTTTTTTTTTTTTATTATAGTTATTAACGAAAAAAAATGTGATTTAAACTTTATATAAATGTAATTAACTATATTTTAAAATTATATTTTTTTTTCAAAAAAAACCACTGTGATATACGATTCAAATGAATAATCTGTGATATACACTTTTATTAGAATTAAGTTTTATAATTTTAAAATATTTCCACCATTTTAATTTTATATATATATTTTCACAAAAAAAAAATTAATTTTGGAGGGTTTTTTTTTTTTTTTCTCACTTGATATTCGAATTTCTAAAATAATAATGATTTAATTTTAAGCATTTAATATTTAATAGCTATTTCAATTTTTACTTATTTATTTAATATTATAGCTTATTTTTATTTTATTCTTTCTCCGTTTGGTAAATTATTATTTTTTTTTTAAGATAGTTTTAAACTTAAGTTTTTATTATTAATATATATAGCATATTTTACTATTTTAACTTATTTATTATAAAATATTTATTGGATAGTCCGTTTTTATTTATTTATTAATATTTTACATTATTTATGAATTTTAAATACAGATTTTTAACTTTTATCTTAAAAAAATTATCAAATCAAAAAAATCTAATCGACCTACTCTGTACTAGAGTTAACTTTCGAGTCCCAAAAAAAAACTTTCTCTCATCCCGCGCAGATAATACTTAATCAAAAAAAAAATCAATACCATTCTCCTATCGATATCGGACCATATTCTATACCAATTAAAAAGTGATTTTGTTGATTTACAAAACTATCAGATTTGTATAGATTGTTGCTAAGGGCATTGTTTCAAATATCTCTCTCAATATGCTTTAAAAAAAACTACGCGAAAAGAGATTTTTTTTTTTTTTTTTCTTTGTGTACTAAATTTCAAAATTAATTAAAATAAATAATAAATGGTTGGGTCATTTGTACGAAATTTAAAATTCCGAAAACCTACCCATTACAAATATTGAAGAATTTTATATAGTGGGACTATGATAGTCCCAAATATAATTCTCGAAAAAAAGTTACTAAACTAACATTCATAATTTTGCCCTTTATGAATGTTAGTTGAAATCATAATTTTGCCCTTTAATCTTTAATATAATATAAAATAAACGGATAAATTTTGTGTACAATTTTGAATCCATCAATATTTACTGAGTCAATTTAAAAGGAGTTCGTAACATTTTTAATTAAAATTTTCCACTACTTCATAATTAAAAGTATTTACTTTAACTTTAACTCATCAAGACAAAAAAAAATCTAATTCATTTTGGGTAATTCATTCAGTCCTAGTAGAACTGAGATTCAAACTAAAATTATAGGTCAACATTTTTGTAAATGAAACTTCCAAAAATATGTTGACATCATTTGAATAATTATTTTACCACCTACGAAAAATTGAATTAATTTATAAATTAAATTTTTCTTTTTTTTATAAAAATATATTTTTGTTAAAAAAATCACAAAAGACATCTTTATTTTATTTATCACAAAAATATGTCTCAGCATGATTTCCTTCACCCGTGGCGGTGATGGCGACTATAAGAACAGCGTCAAGTCGTCGCCTTGTAAACTTCATCGATTATTGTCCTTGAAATTTCTTATTTCCTTCATATTTACAATGTGAAAAAGGTTGACTTTAAAAAAACAAAGTTAAAAATCAAGCTAAAAAACTTGAACTTCTGTTAAAATGTTTGTTTCTTTTAATTAAGACATAAATAATTCGATCATGAAATAGATTGGTGCGGGTCATTAAAAAAAAAATGCCAACAAAACTGGGATGATAATATTGCTTGATAAAATCTATTTGTATTAAAGTATATTATAAATTTGGATATAAAAATCCAGATGAGAAGAAGTTATCCTTCAGTTACTGCCCTAAATATTTATGTTTATTGCGAAATTACAGGCATTTACTAAGAAGTTGAAATTAAAAATAATTTTGTACGTATAAAGAAAGAATTCTAGTATTTTTGATAGCATGTTATTAACATTTTGTAGCTTTAAGGGTTCGTATAAATGTTAGTATGTATAACAATATTATTGGCTGATTAATATATCCGATGCTGTAGAGTAATTTATGAAAACAAATGGAGAGACTGAGTGAGTTAGTGTAATACAATAATAAAATCTATTTGTTATAATATTTTTATAAAGGCAACTGGTTTGCTATTATTATCTATAAATAAAAATATGCGAGCATTGGGATTTGTAAAAAAGAATTCGAGTTTGCTGAACTGAATTCGCAATAAAATAATGTAGTCTTAAATATTTATTCAAATTATGCAAATTATATGAATTAATTACAAATTCCTATCAAAAATCAATGTGTAATTCTGTATATTTCATTTTATATTGCGAAATTGTCAAAATTTACAATTAGTAATTAATTATCTAATCCTCATCAATCTCAGACACTACCTCCATTTTCGCGTTAACCAAGAAAATGGGGAATTTTCTTGGTTAACGAGAATAAGGAGAGATATTTCTTAGTGTTATGTTAAAGAGAAACACATATAAAGAAAGAAATTATCTTTTTATTCTTAGGCTTGATTTTTTGCACTTACTCACATGCTGAGAAATAATTTACTATCCGAAATGTATTAAGCTCCGATGTTTCCATCACCGAAAACAAAACAAATATTAATAAATTAGACACTAACTGATTAACACAAGCTGTTAAATAAAATAAATAAATAGTAACAACACATTAAAATTTGATTTAACAGGCTACCACTTACAAAGGAGTTCACAGTTCTGAAAAGAATGTTACTACTTCCCTACGTCTTCACCAGCTAATTCAAACCAAAAAATTAAAAAAGTAAAATTGTTAGAACTAAAGTAGTTCGAAAACTATAAGTAAAATACAAAAATAAAAATATTCGCTAAGGAAGAATTGAAGTATAGTGTACCAGTCCACAATAAAACATTTTTAAAGTCGTCGATTTTTACGTCACAACACCATAAACATTGAAACAACAGACAAATTGACATAAATTAGACTTTTTATATTTACATTACAGAAACTTTAAAAATGTGCTTAAAATAGTTACAACAAAAATAAATAAATGGGGGACGAAATAAAAGGCGTTTTTTTACTTGGAAATTTGTCCTATTTTGTTGTAAGTAGTTCGTGTACAAGCCTTTTTTTTATCATAAAATTTAAGTTTTCTGCTATGTTTTTATGAAATATTACACTTTATTGCAGCAGCGGGGCTAGTTTTTGATTGTACACCATAACTAATAAATTGTTTTTAAAACATAATTTTATGGTGTATGATTTATTGGTATGTTGAGGAGTAAAAATATTTTATGCTTTGGTATCTTTAGTAAATAGTAAATAATTAAATATAATTATTTTAATTTATTGAGGAATTAAAGCGAATTTTTATAGTATATTATACATAAAAATTGTAGGTTTTCTTCTTATTTCTTAAAAACATCTATTTACACTAACTATTCCTACAATATTATTCCAGAGATTATTGAAAGATAAATTGTTAATTATAGACCTATTTCTGATTAAGACATCAATCAATGTTACTTATTCGACTTATAAATTAAAATTCTATCAATTCAAGAAAATTTTATTTGAATAATAATTAAATTTTTAAAAATATCTTTATGCTAAAAATTTCAAATTTATGTCGTCGATTGCAATTATTACATAAATAAAATATAAATATTTACAATTTTCTAAATAATTTTATTTTTATTCTATGTATTATTATTTTATTAAAATGTCCGAAAATCATCAATTTGAAATTTCTAATCGGATTATAATACTATAATGTTTCGCCATATTTAAATTAAATATACAAAATTCATAACAGAATTTGACAAATTTATGAAAGATACAAATAAAAATATCTAAAAAAAAATTAAAAACTTCCAGTATCTAAAACTATAATCCACAGAAATAAAAACAAATTTGAAAATATTTAAATTTCAAATTATTTTTAGTCAATGTGTCATGTCACCTGTGGTATTTGATTTTAAAAAAAATGGTAATAATGAAGAGATTTGAAGAGATTTTTCTATTTTATAGATCGTCTTGGTGGCATAATTTGATTAGTAGAAGCTTTAGTTTGTCATTTTGTCATCTTTCGTCGGATAAAAATATTTGTTATTCCCACATCAAAAATTAAATTCTATATTTTTTAAATCATATTATTTATTTGAATTTTAATTATAGATGATTTTTTTTTGTATATTTGTGTTTAGTTAATTTAGTATTAAAAAATTTAAAATAAAGAAAGAAGAAATTAATTCTATTTATTAAAATAATAATATTAAATTATAATAAAGAAAGTTTTCATACAAATATTTTTGGGATTAAAATTTGAATAAATTAATTAATTTCTATTTCCGAATTAAAAAAAAAAAAAATTTCATTCAATATGGTCAATGCTTCGTTTCTATTTCAGATTTTTTCAATGGAACTTAAAGTGCAAGCTGATTATTCAGTAATCGTAAATTGCTTCTAAAGGAAATCAAAAACTTTGTAAATTATGAAAAAAGAATTGAGATTCTGTAGCTTAAAGTTCTACTTTCCGCATTTAGAAGGTTCTACACATAATTAATTTTAGCTCTACTGATAAATTTTCCAATAATGACGGATGCTATTTAAAACTTTGCTAATATTAATTTAAAGGTAATTATGAAATAATAGAAGATAAAAATTGTAAGAAGCTCTCTCTATTAATTATATTGATAATTTACAGGTCTATATGTAAATTACACAAATTATTATGTCAACAAATAACTCTTAAATAATTTTATCTATCTTTACTAAAATCGCAATCACTATTTAGTGTATCTAAAATCACCATCTTAGCGGTGGTGGTTACGTGAGTGGTAATTAAAAGGTGTTAACGCACTAAAAGAAGTTGCCCTCATGTTACATGGGACTCTCCAATTAAACCAACTAACCAACCATACAACAAAATAAATGAATTATTTCATCATTTATATATTTGTCACCACTTACTTAATTGCTTACATAATATTAGCTATCAATTGACCACTAATTAATTAAAATTAGGTTAAATAGTTTTGATATCTAACTATGTAAATTCGCTGTACGCAAAACACTGTATGCGAATTTGCCATGCAGTGAATTTTGAATTATAGCTACAGTATTTATTCTAATTATTTACATTCAATTGTAGAGCATAAATTAAATAGCTTCGTAATACAAGTTAAAATCATTCAAACTTTTGCATTAAAATTTACTACAAAACTTTAAGGAATTCTGCAGTTTAAACAAATAAATTTATTAATACGCAGTAAAATAATATATAAAACGTTGATATAAATCTATACTTGACCCCTACATCAACTTAAATAATATTAAGAAATTTATTTACCAAAAAATAGAATTAATTTCATCTTGTTTATCTTCCAAAATATTTTCAATAAATATATTCTATATAATAATGTTTAAATATGTATGACATAAAAAGGACATTTTCTAAATAAATATTTATTGATTATTATTATCATTATTATTATTAATCTGACATCAATAATTTCTGATATGTCATAAACATAAATTAAACTTATGATGTGATAAATATTTTATCGTTTGAACGATTGTATAACAAAATGATTTCAACAAAATTGTATATAAACATAATAGCAACATGTAATTATTATTATTATTATTATTTTAGATATACACATTTGTACCTAAACGTACCAGCTTATTTAATTTTATTATTTTCCTATACATTTATTTCAAGGACATAATCCCCTGATGTTTTGTTACTACGTTAACAAAAAAGATTATCCTTAAAATGAATATCATAAATATTTATAAGTGGTTTTCATTTTGTTTATGCTTTATTAGCACAGTTCTAATAAAATTTTTGTAAAAACTAATAACTGACTAATTAAATTAAATTTGTCAATACAATCTTTTTTTCGAATATTATGGAACCGAAATTATCGTTTGGAATTCGGGGTTTGTGGTGAATGGTAAAGTACAGTTTAAAGTATTAGAAAACCATTAAAAAAAGAACTTGAATGAAAATATCCAATGTCGTCAGATCTCCAATATAATATGAAAAACGAATAGTAAAAACGATTTGATTATTAAAATATCAATAGAAGTTTGTCATTAACGCTCGATTTCACGAAAGAATCAGTTTTTATTCAGTATTTGTAGAGAAATTTGGAAATTTAAATATTAAAAGACAGAATGTTGATGACATATCAGAAGAATTGTCAAACAAATTCATAAATTCCATGATTTTGATATTAAAAAGATAAAATTATGCTACAATTATTTTCTAATTAATAATTTACATTTTTGAAACTTTTTAATTTTAATAGCTGTAGTTAAATTTGAATCGGTAATTAAGTTATCTATAGTTAACACAAAAACCATGTTCTTAAATTAAACCCCTTGATTTGTAATCACTTTTTTTCTGAATTGGTACATAAATTGTATTTTCATTTTTCTTGTACGTTTATACTTTGTTGTTGATATCTTCTGCCCATTTTTATATACGTTAATTAATTTCATTGATTAATTTCAAATTTAATTACATGGAAAACTGATGATAAAACATTATTACATATTTACACACACTCGTTGTTGTCGTTTGTTCTTATTAATATCCTCATAAGATACGAAAATTTATGTTGAAAGAAAAACATATTTTTATAAATGTTTTATTTTTTCGTTGTTGTAGTAGTTGTGATATCATGTGGTGGTGGTGGTCAACATTATTTATTATGACTCCCTCTCAATTTTCTTTTATATATTTTATTAGTTTTTTTTAAGCACTCTGGCTTTAAGTTTTTTTCTTGTTATGTTTTGCCGGCTTCTCTTGAACTCGACCAAATCTTTAAATGATAATTGTGATAGTCGGTCATGTTGGTTATTATGAAGAATATATATATAAATTGTATATGGTATAGGTATGTATATATGTACAAATATGGTGTAGAAGGCCAGTTTGTGAAAAGAAATTAATACGAGAAATTAGTAAAAACCCACGTGATTTAATTGCTAACAATTTGTATATGTAATGTTTCTTTGAATTACAGAAACAACACTTTTATTAATATGACAGAGCTGTATTCGAATTATTTTCTTTTGAACAGTTTAGGGCTGTATTTAATCTATCAATTGTTTCAGTTTATTTATAAGTAATTGTCAATGAACTGATTTTTAAGCAAATTTTATAGAAAACCTTCAAATTAATTTTACAGTCTAGTTTGATCCTCTATTATTGAATTATTCAATTTAAACTACTTGAAATTTCTGGTTGAAATGTAATGTATAAAATATGTCAGACGGTACTGGTAAGCTAGTAAAATGTACATCATAAAATTGAACATATAATCATGAATGTTGCGAATTTATCTGTTCTGTAATACTTGTCGCAACACTGTTGCTGATATTTTAGTTAATTACTGCTGAAGTGCACCTACGATTTACCGACACTATTTTATTTTCTTTAAATAGATTATACTCTGTAATAGCGTATAACATTATTTTATAACTCTCATAAAATATTCATTATTTTACACTGACATTATTTATGATATTAAATATTTTGTTTAGCTTTTAAAACTCTTTATACGGGTCTATAAAAAGTTACAAATCTTTGGAAAATTGTATTTACTGCCTAATTTGATAGATAATTTTTGTATTTCTTGTGTGATTTAGATTTTATGTAACAGGTGATGATATGGCTATAAATTTTGTAGAATGATTAGTTTTTTTTAAAAATTTGGTGTAATTGCCATTTATTATTATATGTACATAATTAAGTTAAAATAATTGTTACGGAAGTAATGGATAAATAGTACGAGCATAAAAGTGTAATAAAATATAATGGAAATGACATTTAGTTTATGTTTAAATTTATTACCAAAGTTTAGAGAGAAGAAGAAATCATTTTTGTAGTGAAATTTTAAGTATACTATAAATTTTGAACAGATTTTGGTAAAATTTGTAATTAATATTTTGGCATAGATGAAATGAATATAAAGACGACAAATCTAGGTACACAAGAAACATTGCTTTCTCTAAATATATAAATTGTTAACTTATTCTTGATATTTATGGAAGTAATTCATATCCAATCTTTGTAAATTTAGTTTTCCTAACATAAATTAAACAAATTATTTTAAAATTTCTAACAATTTATATAAATTAATTTATCTAAGAACAAAAAAAGGTGCCGTGTCATAAGGCCATATGTCATAACGCCATAATATGCAATTTTTGCTAATATGACTTTAAGACTCGCTCGAGTGGGTCATAACGCCATTATGGTGTTATGACACGGCACCCTTAAAAGAATCAATAATTAAATACAATTCAATTCTGGCAGTTCATTAACAACAACCTTGAAATTATGTGTACTCCAAAAACCCCATTACAATAAAAATTAATAATATTTACATGGAAAATATATTTTAGATGAAATTTTTGTGTTTTACCCGAAAAAAAAATTAAATACATAATAAAAATGTATGTCTCTAATAAACCGAGAAAATCAAATTACCATAGACAATAAGAACATTAGTATCCAAGTTCGTCTTTATCCTTTTACATATACGCACAACCATACCGAAAGATACTAACATATAAATATATATGCTATTATTACAGAACATAAATGAATTAAGGTACATTTTAAATATACAAAATTTATGATCTAGGAAGTGTATTATTGTTATTATTTTATCGTTCCTTGGTGCTTACATAATATCGTTGTGGAATTATATTATATGTTGTGAAAGGTCCCCCATAGTATTTACACCATATACACAATAACGACTTGTATGTATCTTTCGGATTTATTTTTAATAGTATAAATAGAAAGTATTTATTAGACAATTTTATTTGTCTCCTTGTTTTTTTTTTTTTTTTTGGTTTTTGCTTGTCGTTAAAATATGTGGGGATTTTGTTTGCTGATTTTGTTTTTGGTTAACGAAATTATTATATAAAAAATAAAAATTACAATAGAATTTTAGGCACAAAAAATATGTTCGCTTTTGTTTGTATATAAATATCTTCGATTTTTTTCTATGTTATGTAACATATATTTATGTATGTATTGCATATTTCGTTTTTCCAAGAAAAATTTCGTTAATTGTTTTCCTTGTTTTCATAGAGACAATTAATTTATAATTTATAAATTGGGCCTATATTACTTATTAGAAAGTGCTTCGTCAAATTCAATTTAAAATTATTTAAAGTTATTGAGAGTCGGTGGCGTAGTGTGCTAAGCTATCTTGTAGTAAGCCTCGACGTAATGCATTGTAGTATGATCTGAGACCGAATCGTCTATAACGCTCTAAGTTGACTGAGATTTAAATTAATTACAATTAATTATGTAATTGTAGTTTTAAGACTGTGAAAAATTCGAATGGTTGAAAACATGTCTCGGTTGTTGCAATTAATAGTTTCTTTACTGTAATTAAACTACAGTAGGTCGAAATTGTCACGAAATTGAAGTCCTTAAGAAAAGTGGAAAAGGAAAAATATTTTTAGTTATTTGAAGTTCCACGGAATATCTACAATTTTGCAGTTTTGCATTTCCGAAGGTTTAGAATTAGATTATAAAAAAATATAGACATCAATTTTTAATACTATAATTGACAATTGAATTTCGATTGTTTTCAATACAAGCTGAGGAATACAATTTGATTTAAATAACATTTAATTATATATTTTATGACACCTAATGGAATTCCATCCATGATTTCCAAATATGAACTCCGGACAGACTTAATAAATATAATCTAATCAATAAATTTTATAAAATATGCTAAAAAATACGAAATTAATAAATAAAAATAGTATAGAAAAAACTGTCGATAGTAAAATTTTAAATTCTTCTAAAATCTAAAGTAATAAAAATTGTTATAGACCTTTTTCTTTTTTGATTCTTCATTTATTTATATAAAATATTTATATTTGTGGTTCATTTTATTATTATGAAATTGTCTTGGAACAAGTTTTCCAATCAAAATAAAATTTCTATGAAATGAAAGGCACACACCATACAAAATTATATCGCGATATATTACAAATTTATATCTCATTCATTTTTAATGTTCTATAAATGCCAAAACCAACTATGTAGATAGATAGATAGATATATTGATATCTATTTTCTTTTCTACATAAAATATGTTTTCAATGAAAAAGGCGTGTGCAAGCAATTTAAATGAATTTTATTTTTCATTTAATAAATGTTCAAAGTTTTTATGTATTAAACATAAATACATAAAAAAAAAAAATGAATTTGCTAGAAAATAAGAAAATTCTTAGTGAAAATTTAATTTTTGTTTATATATATAATAAAATTTGTTGCCATACCTAAAAATTTTTAAAGATTTATTTGTATATAAAATTAAATTTTTTTTTTTTATCACAAGTATCAAATCAATTTTATTTTATTACGAAAGGTTAAGTACCACCACTCACTTTAGAGTGTAGGGTCTATCTATGTTTTCAAAAAAAAAAAAAATTGTTGATAAATCTTTAGATACGACCATGTATAGTAAAATAATTTAAGTGTGCAAATTAATTTGATCAGATCAAATATTGACAAAATAATTGAAGAGTTTTTAGATTTTAACAATCAAAAGTTTATATTGATTTTAAATAAACAGGGTGATTATAATAATAATGATTTGATAGAATATAAAAATACTAAATTTTTTAAAATCGATTTTAGTTGTCATTTGTTGATAGATTACTGAACAAATACAACAATTATAGTTACAAATAAAATAAATAAATTAATTTGAATTCTCAAACAAAATTTATTTATTTTAATTTATTTACTTTAACACCCTATAATTTTGCACTTTACTAAACATAAATTATAACATCCTAAATAAATTTACATAAAAATTAATTTCAAAATTTACGAGTAGGTGGATAACATTAAAAATAAAAATTTGTAATTTACAACTTCAAAAAACAGAAGTTTATATAAATTGTATATAATTTATATATAATTTTTCATATTAAATAAATATTTTACATAAATTATCATTTACAAAAATTTATTATGTTATTTTTATGTAAATTAGATTTTTTCGACCGTCATAAAACTTACAAATCTTAAGTGAAATAAATTCAATATAAAACAAGAGATAATAAAGAAAATTTTGTTAAACAAATTAAATACGGAATAAAATATATAAAAAATTTCATTACATAAATTTAATTTGGAAAACCTTTAAAAAATCCAATTATATTAAAAACAAATTAAAATATTATAGAAATTGAAGTAATTATTTTTCAAGTATTTTTCCCATAATTCACAATAAAAATTAAGACTTCTCTAATTTTCAGATAACAATTCATTAATTTATGTAATTTTATGCTATTTTATCTTTTTTTTTTTCAAATTAACTTTTTTCTCTTTTTGTTTAGTTTACCGCCTATTTACCTAACCTTTTTTCTAATAAATCTTTCCAATTTACTTTTTACGCACAAAAAAAAGTAATACACAAAATCTAATATCTTTAATTCGAAATGAACCCTATGGATATGCTTGTTAATCATCCAACTAAACAGATCAATTCTCACGAAATACGTATAAGCAAAAAAAAATACTTGTATCTTTTCTGTATACCGCAACAGATTTATCTTTATTTTAAATATTTTCCTTATTTTGTGATGCCCATCTGAGAACACTTCTAATGAAGAAACATATTTGTAATCCCTTAAAAACAGAAAATAATAATCAAATGAGATGTGAAACAAGGTAATGTTGTTGATGTGATTTTTATGCTTTTTTTTTTGGAGTAAGGTATGTTTTAATGTTGAACATTGTTCGGAACGACAGAATATAAAAATTACTACTTAAAATATTTTCATGCCAGCAATTAAACCGATAATCAAGATTTAACAGAGTTGAAGATTTGAAAAAATTGATTTTCTTTTAATATTATGCGGATATTAATTCTCAGTAATTTTCATTTTCCATAAATCAATTAACAGATAAGGACGCATTTAAGTCGCCTGACACAGTGTCGTTTCATATCGATACAAAAACTTTGATTATATTGGTCTTTAATGTGGAGTAGTGCAGAAACAAATTAATTTCAAGTTGAATATTATTTAAGGTGTTTTTCACTACGAATATTAATGTATGGATGGGTCATTAGCATTACACTATATAGTCATATTGTTAACAAATCAAGGTTCAATGTTAGATTTAATAAAACGATGGTCGCAAGAATTTGCAAATCCATTACATTCCAAAGTCATTTATCTTATTGCAAAAGTATTAAAGAATAATTGTAGACTATTATCACAGTGAAATCATTAGCTCAACCCTATTTCAAATATTGACCTTTATTTATTATTTGTTTCATGTTTGAAAATCCAAATTAGATTTAAATTATAGCGAAATTATAAAATGCGATTCTGTTTCTGAACGGCTTCCAGATACTGAAATACTTTAATCTGTTTTTGCAGATAGTCGAATTTGAACTTGAACAAAAATTTATATACCAAATTTAGATACCCCTTAAAATATCTACAGATTTAAAGTCAATTTTCGGTGCAGATTCGTTTCATATATCGGTTCATATATGAAATTACTGTGGCCCAAACAATTATGTGTCCAATATTTATACCATGATAATAATGATAATGATGATGATAAAATTCTTGATACATAAAAACCTAAAAAAAATACTTTACTTAACAGATTACAAAAAAACATGAAGTGGGAATGAATATTTTAATATTAAAATTATAGTTTAAAAGAGGACAATATGAAGTGGCCCCCCTAAAAAAAAAAGAACAACAACGTAAAGTGAAATATTTGGAGCTGATGTAGTGATCTTGACGATTTTTTTTTGTTTCATTCTTTTGTGGTTCATTAAAAAATCCATAAATTTCTGGTGGTAAATTTTTTTATTTATTTTTTTGAACAGCACTTGATCAGTTTTTGAAAATTTTGGTTCTTTTTACATTCATTTTTTGTTGGTTTCGTGGTTGCAATTATAAATATCTTTGATGGTGAAGAAGAGTTTTTTGAAAATTGCTTCGTATTTCTTGTTGTTGTTTTTGAAGGTCTTTTACAAAAAAAAAAAAAATGTTAGAGAAAGATATTTATTAGTGAAGGACTCTTAACAAATTGTTGAACGAAATCTTTAAAATGATAATTATAATTTTATGTTGTTGTGTGGTGCGCGATGTCTGGGGTTATACAAAAACTGAACATTCCAAAAAGATTGTTTTAATTTTATTTGGAATAAGTGCAATTTATTTAATATTCGGAATAATTTAATAATAATAAACAAAATATTATTAAATAATTTATAATGGAATTTGTTGATGAGGGGAGGGAAAACTTTTTGAAAATATTTCACTGAATTTTTATGTTATATTAATTAAAATATTTTATGGATAAATTTTTATAGAGCATAATAAAAAAATTAAAATTTATCTGACTCGAATTTCAAATTCAGATGAAAAATATTTTTTTAATATACAGACGAAGGTTTTATTTGTATAAATTTAGGTTACATGATGGATTCATGTTGGCTCGATCACATTTTCAAGTTTAATATATTTACTAAAAAAATAGTTTCTTTTATACTTATATAAAAAAGCTACTAACTAGGGGGAGCAGATAACTCATAGTATGTTGTTTAACAGCGATTTATGTCCAAAAGTTTTTTGTAATTAACATTATCTTTGTAACAAACAGTGGTTTCTTCAAAAATTGCTTATCTTTATTATTTATTGATTTAATTTTATATTTTTATTTGTTTAATAATAAATAATATTATTAAAATAACTATAATAAGTATAAATATGCGTAATCACGAATCCAACCTGTGTACAAAATTTCATTGAAATTGAATAATATTTACCATATGTTCTAGAACATATGAAATATTAATCGGAAATTTAAGCATGGACCCCCTCAGGCTACTAACTTCTACCTTAGTCTACACATGCGTAATCACAAATCCAACCTGTGTACAAAATTTCATTGAAATTGAATAATATTTACCATATGTTCTAGAACATATGAAATATTAATCGGAAATTTTAGCATGGACCCCCTCAGGCTACTAACTTCTACCTTAGTCTACACATGCGTAATCACGAATCCAACCTGTGTACAAAATTTCATTGAAATTGAATAATATTTACCATATGTTCTAGAACATATGAAATATTAATCGGAAATTTTAGCATGGACCCCCTCAGGCTACTAACTTCTACCTTAGTCTACACATGCGTAATCACGAATCCAACCTGTGTACAAAGTTTCATTGAAATTGAATAATATTTACCATATGTTCTAGAACATATGAAATATTAATCGGAAATTTTAGCATGGACCCCCTGAAGGTATTAACTTCTAACATGGCCAACACATGCATAATCAGAAGGTCTACCTTTGTGCCAAATTTCATTAAAATCAGATAATAATTACATGCTATAAAACACGTAATTATATAAAATTCGGAAACTAAAACTGTTTTCTAGGAACCCCCTGAAGGTCTCCAAATTTCAGGAGAGCCAACTAGATCCCAAAATTAGCCTATATATAAAATATCTTTGAAATCGGTTAACAATTACTATATGCTGTAGAACATATGAAAAAAAAAAAATTAAAAATTAAATCGGAAATTTAACATGGACCCCCTAATCCTACTAACCTGTAATTTGGTCAACCAATGTAGAATCATGAACTCAACCTGTGTACCAAATTTCATTGAAATCGGATAATAATTACAAGCTGTAGAGCATAAAGAAAATATTCTTCGGAAACTAAGTTGCTCATATATTAGTTTCGCATGAACGTACTGTACCTACCAACTACAAATTTGTGGAGTATCAAATAGATAACTAAATGAAACTGTGTGTTCAATATCATTGAAATTGGGTGAAAGGTACGGTAGATATAGATAGTTGAACTTATGAAAAGTAATTACGGATTTTTACATGGACCCACTGAAGTATTGTCTTCAAATTTTACAGACACCAAGTACATGCGGAAACTATCATATGTACCAAAATTTATGCTAATTAGATAAAAATTACTATATGCTCTAGAGTATATGAAATTTTAATCGGAAATTTTACCAGGGACCCCCTGAAGTTACAGACCTGTATCTTGGTAGGCTTGTGGACAATCATGATACCAACCTATGTTTTAAATTTCATCCAAATCTGAGACATGAAATTTTTTTTTACATTTTCCCGTAGAACAAAAACACGTAGGTTGTTGGTTCCACTGAAAGGATCGATCTCATCTTGTACCGGCACCTGCGTGAGGTATGTTAGAGCCTGTGTGCCAAATTTCATTAAAATCGGACAAGCGGTTCTAGGAGATGTTGCTGCGCACATAAAAAGCGTCGGAAACGCCTAGAAAAAAATTTTGAGCGAACTTTTTTTTTTGACCATCCAACCCATCACCAGACTTCATAGTATTTCATACTATTCGTAAAAATTGATAAAAAAAAAGGTAATTCTTTATAATCTCAAAAGAGAAATAATTAACAAGAGTTTCAATTTGTAAAGTTAATCAATTTTATCCTTTAACTGAATTTTCCTAGGCATTGCAGTTCTTACGACAATAAAATATTCTTTTTTTTGCTTGTAAAAATGATTTATAAATAATAATAAATTAATTTTTCTGTAAAATTATGGTCATAATATATAAAACTAGTATTAATACATTATTTTTTCGAAAACATCAATTATGCAATAACATAAAAAAAACGATATTGATTCATGTCATGTCACTGCACTTGCACTGACAAGTCTTTGGGCGCGCTAAACTGAACACCACTAAAGAAAAATTATGATGAGAATTATTTTTGCTTCAACATAAAAATATGGTTTATTTCTGGTTTTATTACATTTATGTTATTGCTGGTGTAATACCGTAATAGCTTAATTGATACAAATTTGTATGAATTCGCGATTTATACGATAAATTTAATAATCTGTTGCCTCTGGTTCATATAAACATGACGTTTTTGTTTTTTTGTCTGTTGATGAGCAAAAATCATGTTTTTTTACAAATCGAGTGATGTATGATCTGTCAAACTAAATACTTAATCATCAATTATGCTACTACATTGGCGGATGACATTTTTATTATTAATATTTTTTTTATATTTTTTGTGAATTGCCTAGCCCATAATGTTTACTAAAAATTGATTATTCAGAGTCGGATTTAATTAATTTAAATGATGGTAAAAGGAAGTTATGTTGGTCAAAGAGTCTTCATTTTTAAATATTCATTATTCGTAAATTATAGTTTATTGGTAATTATATAATAAGTTATCAATGAAAAATGTAATTCTGAGATCTAATTGTTTTCTGGAATGTAATCCAAGAATGAGCGCAGTTTCCAATTAGAAGTTTTTGAACTGTCAAAAATTTAAAATAATATGACATTATATGGAATCAATTATACTGAAAGTCGTTTGTCTCCAGTCGTTGTATTAACTGTAGCAATGTCACTCATCTACAGATAGTTCTATATTTCAGATTCTGCTTTGAGCTGTACATGAATAACTTAAAGAAAAGGAATTAATAGACGGGAAAATGTTCTGTAATCAAACCTGTTAGCTTGTTTTTGAAGAGATATGATATGAAAAACATTGATTCTATAACGGTGACAGAGACAATGTTGCTGTCGATACTTCGGCATATCTACTCGAACAACATCTCAGGGATACGGCAAGGGTAGCGATTCTTAGATCTATCAGAAAAGGGCTAAAGAAAGAAGTCTTACCACTAAAGAAGTCATAACGATGAAGAAGTCCTAACATCGAATAATTAGCCTGTTCACAGGTCACTTTTATCCATAAAAGGTATCACATAACCACATAACCAGATTCGGAAATCCTGAATTGTGACTGTAGGTTCTGTTCGCATGATGAAGAAACTGCGGAACCCATCCTCTGCGATTTCGAGGCTGTAACCCGAAAGGCTAATACACGAAAATCAGGAAAACTCTACACTTCTACAGATGCCTGGGTATGAACTAACCATATATTAATAGGGTATACAGAATAGATGCCTTTAAAGACCTCTTAATTACCTAATTTAATATAATCTATAGTTCGGCATGGTTTATAAGCCTGATTCTGTTTAGTTTTTAAGAAATAAGCATTTCAAGAATCTATCTCAGGAAATAAACACTATTATACAGATTACTTGAATTCATAATATATGTGCATTATCCAATATATATATAGCTGTATTACTGGAAGTCTGTCAAAAGATATTTCAATTAACTAACTGGCAAATTATTCAGTAAAATATCATTAATGGGTGCGCTCTTGTACACAATAAAGTTTATAATGTGTCCATCAAGTGACATTTTCACAAAAGAATGATGAATTATATAATAATTATACATCATAAATTTTGTAGCTGAAATTATGAAATTATTATTTTATGAGCTCCCAGAGCTTTCTATGATAAAGTGTTATAAAACTAATTCATTTTATTATCATTTTATTTTTTTTTCTAACTCTCTCAATTAAAATCAAAAAATTGCGACAGGTTATCGCCTCAATTATTTACAACCTTTCTAAAAACATTAATTATTATTATTATCGCGTTAGGTATTTTCAAATTAATTAGCATAACAAAACGATTTAACAAAATTACAAAAAAAGTTAAAACATATTTTTATTAATTGAGTATTTAAAAAAAAAAAAAAAAAACGAACTGCATAGTAAAATAAAAATATTCAAATTATGGCATAAAATTAACTTGTAGATTAATTTTTATTGTGATATGTCTGTAATGTTGATTGATTATTTCCGATATGGCAAATGAAAAAAATAAAAAAACATAAATATAATTAAAAATATAATTGAAAGATTTGTTAATAATCAGTAATATAATTAAATTGTCTCCAGACAATTTAATTTGATTAGATAAATTGATTAAGAAAAAATGTGTTTCTTTAAAACAAAATCAAAATATTTATAATTGATTAATTTTGAATTAGATTTGAGGGTTATCCGAATTATTTTGTTTTTCAAAGTGTTCAACTGAAGGTTGAATAATGAATTATGGAAGAATTTCAGGTTTCCGACTAGTTAAATCACTGATGAATGTTTGATATTTACGGAACTTTAATATGAAATTCTTATAGTAATCAAGGGCGTTGTTAATTCGTGAAAATATTATAATGGTACGAATCTTTTGGGGGTTAAAAATCATCAAGTTAATTATAAAAATTGAAATTAATTTTCATAAATATTAAATTAAATTTTAATAATTTCATCATTTATATACGTTCATTACTCAAGAATACTTAAGTAATTAACATAAGATGAGCAAAAATTTAAGTATTTATTATGATTGTCATGATTATAATAGAACCATAATTTTTATTTCAATTACAAATATTGCTTTAGGATGTAAATCAAAATGTTAAAATATATAAACAATTTAGAACGGATTTTTATTTGAAAATATAATGTTGTCATTACTATCATTACCGAATGTATATGCTATTTTACTATTAATGACATTCAACATCAATTTTAGTATTTTAAAATTTTATTAAAAATACTGATTTTAAATTGATTTTCGATATAAAATAAATTAATAAGTATTAGACAAGAATGTGAAGACATAATTTCTTTCATATAAAAGGCAATATTTTCAAATAATTTGTACTAAACCTGGAAGAAACCTTTTCTCATCCTACAAATATTAAACATATTTATTAAAAAGACCAAATTATTTATAATGTCAAAAATGAAGTAGAAATTTCTAATTTGACAGAAACAACCTTGAAAAATATACAATAATCATGAAACTCATTAAGAAGTTGAGTATTTGGGGTCTTAGAATTTAAAAGGAAAAAATCACCTCTTGACATTCAATAATTTTTGCTTTGAGTAATTCTAGAAAAATACTTTGGACATTTTTAAAAACAAGTTCAATTATAATTAACACAATTCTAAATTACCTGAGGAATACTGTATGTCCCATTTACTTGTGCAGTGATAGATTATGGAGTGATAGATTCATCAGCACGATATTATGTTACAAAAGGATTTTTTAGGGGTATAATAAGCCTAATTTTGGTTTGAGTCTATAAACAGTTTGCGAATTTCACTCTTTCTTTAATCAAGATGGTGAGTAAAATAAAGCAGGCAACTTATTACATATATTAATGCCTGTACCTATATAGGGCTAAGAAGGTACAGACAATTTCAATTTTATATAAACAATTTACTTGACATGGCGATTCTTTTCACAGTTTTATTAGAATTTAAACTATACCCAACAAAATTATAATTAACTTTAATTAGTTTATTATAGAAATTTTATGAAATATATAAAATTTATGTTTTGTATGATATAATATGCAATAAAATCAGCATAAAAACAAAATTATTTTCCATTATCTTTTAAGTGAAAAACTAAATAAAAATTTTTAATGTAATTTTTTTGTTAAGCATGTCACTAAAAGAAAATTAAAAAATATAAATTCGTTACCCTCTATACAAAAAAATTATATATCTTGTTAATCAATTTGAACAGGAAATTGATTTATGTCTGATAAGCAAAACCGAACCAAAAAAAAATTATATATTTAAAATTCCTATAAAATTCAACTCAAATAATATTGAAAATAATCATAACAGTTACTAAAACATTTGCTGATTGACGGATATCCAATCAAAAAATATATTTCGAAAAACATAAAAAAAACTATTTGCCAACATTTTTACTTTATAAACGCGGAAATCAATTTTAATATCTATGGTAAAAAAAGGGAAAACCTTCACTTCCTCTTCAATCAAAAAATTTCCCATATTAAATTTTTTTCATACTCAATTTTTTCTTTTATAATTGAGTGATTTTACTTAATTACTTAACTTTATTTAAAAATCATTTTGTGCCCTAATTTAAATTTCCATCTAAATTTCATCAAAATAAAAAAACATAAAATTTATCTATTTTAGAACTTTTTTTTTTTTTGTTTTTATTTTAAATCTGCTTCGATAGAAGATTATTTTCAGCTTCCGTGTCTAAAGAAAATTAGTTACGTTAACTGCTTTTCTATGTACAAAAATGGTTTTTTATATTTTATCTTCTTCAACCAGAAAAAAAGATTAAATGTACAACGATTATTCTTCGTTTTGGTAATCAAAACAAGAAAAAATAAGAAAAAAAAATTGGTTTTTTAAGATATTTCTACAAAAAAGAAAAAAAGTTTAGAAACAAAAATTAGAATTAACCGCATAACAACAGAAAAAATTGACTTCCATCACATCCGTTGTTTATTTTTCTCTATCTTATATTATAATTTTTAATGATTTCCATGTTAATTTACGCTGGCACTTCTAACACATATTTTTTTTATTGGTGTTGTTATTGTTAGACAGTACATTTTGAACCCATCCGCTATGATCCATTCATCCGACAAGATGAGCTACTTACTTACCATACACAAGACTAATACAATGTAGAGGGCACACGTGAAATTTTTCGTTGTTATCAATGTTTTAAGGTGTGCACGTACGTAAAATTAATCTTTACAATTTTGTGATACATTAAAATTTACTTAATAATTTTTTTTAGATATTATTTGTTTAAGCTTTAAGGGCATCATCATTTTTGGGGTGAAAGTAGCTAAAATGACAAATATTTGTTGTATACACAAATTAAATAGAAATGATTACTCTAAAAATTAGTGGTAACACCTTGTCTACATTATATTTATTTAGTAACCTCTAAAGTAGTAATTAGATTCGCATACGAATTATGTTCATATATAAGTTCAATGTTATGGACCGTAAATACATCAAATTTTTGTAAAATTACAATTACTACAAGGTAATAATGATTCAGACTATGCAGAAATTATACATTTTAAATGCATCATTTTATAATTTTCTATATTAATAACTAAAAACAAGACAATGTAAGGTTATGGGAACATTTCCGACTAAATTTAAGTAAATTGTTAACCTCCACAAGATTAGTCACAACATTTTTTTTTATATACTGCAGAAAACATTTTAATAATTTCGTGTAAATTTAACGGAGGAGTTATAAAATTTAATGAATTAATTTAATCAGCCAGAAAATTATCTAATAAGTAAAAACCTTCGATAAAATTATACCAAATTTCTGCACATATAACTCAAAAAAAGTTAAAGTTAAATTCAAATTTAAGCTACAGAATAAATTTTGTTCTAATTTGATAGAAGTTTTTAAAATATTGAATACTAATCAGTTTTATTTGTTAAAGGTTTGTTTATTAAACTGCCAAAATTTCAAAAAAATAGACAAATACTTGTTTGTAGTACGTGTAAGCAAATCGTACTCTAAACAGTCTCTATAATTCACTATTCATCCAAAATTGTCTATCTGTAATCAAAACCATTTAAATTTTATATTACAATCTCTTTTATTTCTTAATTTTTGAGATGTCAAAAATAAATATATAAAACAGAACCACATCAAATATTTATAAAGTCGAAGTGTAATCTAACATTGAATTTATTATACCTCGTTCATTTTTTTTTTTGGATATTGTATTTCAAATTTTTTTTGTTGTTTCGTATTGTTTTGTTTAGTTTTGTTATTTTCTTTACACTTTTCAAAAAATTCACCAGGTATACAATGAGTAACTAGAGATATCATAATACCTTACCTTACCTATCACTGTTCATGGATTTCATGGATTTTTAATAATTTACCTGCTGTATGACGGATTTCATAATCGTTGGAATCTAATAAAAAAATTGTTTAGATGGAAAAGTGTAAAGAGGGTGGATTTTAAAGGTATGGCAATGAATTAGTTTCATTCCAGTTGTATATATCTATGATGAAATAATTGAATCAAATATGAAAAAAGGTATTTCAAAATTTATATTTAATTTTTCCAAAAAAAATAAAAAAATTGGTAAATAGCGTATAAATATTTAGTGTTTATGGAATTGATTTTATTTTTATGTAATTTTTTGTAATAGAATGTTTAGTATTTTGATGTTAAATTGTCTTGTTATCAGATTAAGCTATAAAATAAGTTATAGTTATTATTGAATTAATTAATATGAGAATTAATAGAAAATTCTAGTAAAATTATTCACAAACGAGTGAACGGTGGTGTAGTATAGTTACGACACATATGAATTAGGTAAATGATCAGTGTCATAAATGAAATAACAAAGTTATCCTTAGTACCACAAATTTTAAATTACCATTTTTTGTATCATTTAGATTCGTTTTGTAACCTATTCGACATTAAACATTGTTTATGTGATTTAGCTATAGATTAAACAATAAGTAAGTTGATTATAGTTACATTTCTACCCTTTCTGCTTGGTAAATGTTAATTGAGCCTGCAAATTATTTAATACGAAAATACTCTAAAAGTATAAACAGTAATTGTGATAGGAAAATGCTAACGGTTGAGACCATTTGCTGACAACAACTATCTCATTATTATTACGAAACCTCTTTGCGGAGGCCAAGGTTCGATTAGGGTTGTAACAACATTGCAAAGAAATTAAATATATTCTTACTTTGAAGTTGTGTTGTAGAAATAATAAAAAAATCATATATTCTCAAGTTTTTAACTATGTATTTAAGCTTGTTGACTTTGAATGTATTGTTAGGATACGTAATTGTGGAATGAAATGTCAAATAGTCACTTTTTAGGACAATTGAAACCCTGTAATATATAACTATTGCAGGGTTTCAATTGTCCTAATAATAGTTACACAATTTATATCGACAGGTTTTGGTATCATTTGTCTTTAGTTTATTGGAATGAACTCTGTGCGAATGAAATTTGCTGACAAATCTATTAAGATATTCACTGTACTTAGTGCTTTCACTAGGTGAAATTGTAGATAATATATATAAATCAATTATAAATGAACACTGAAGTATAGAGTAATATAAACTCTCAAAATTCATCAGTTTATTTAATATGTATTATAATTTTTTAGAATATTGTTAGAATCATCCCATTGAAAGAAATTAAGAAAAATGAAGTTTAATATTTTCAGTAATTACAAAATTTAACTTTTGTAACTCATTCGACAATTTTTCACGTAATTCAGCTAATTCGTAATTTGCAAAATATTGTTTTTTTTTTTATTATTATTTTTATTCTTATTTAATAAATTTTCTTTCCTATTTTCAAGATGATCCATTTTATATTATCTTTCTAAAATTGAATATTTAATCAATCAATCAGAATCGACACACAAATATCTTTTACATCCAAAACAAAAAAAAAAAACATACCTGACATTCACCTATAAAAAAATTATATATAAAAATTAAATATTTATTATTATGATACCAAACAAATAAAGTTTTGGCCTGGAGCAAATCAAATTTTAAAACAAACTTTTGAAATTTTCAATATAAATACTCTTTTATATTACACATTATTTATCTATATAACAAATATTTAAAATATAAACTTGAACTTTGTTGAAAGATCAACTTCAAAATATTTCTATTTTATTGAACAATCCTTTTCAATTTCAAGTATGAATGTTCCCATCATAAAAGTCAATAATATTTAATATAATTTTTTTTTATAAATACAAATTATAATTTTTAAATATCGAACATTTTTAAATCGTTATAAAAACCAATTTTCTTGTGTACCTGAATATTATATATTTAATATTGAAAATTATAAAAACATTAATTACTCACTTTTCAATATTCTTCTATCACTTCATAAAAAAAAAAAATCACCTATGGGCAATATTTAACCAGTTCGCGGCTGCTGAGATTTTTTTGAAGCAATTACTTTTTGAAGTAAATTTAAAAAAAATATTAGAATGTAAAATATGAATGAAAATATTTGAATTAAAAGACACCTGTTGCTAGGGGTTCTTAACAAAAATTATAGATAATTCAGTATAACAGAAACTGTTGGATTTTGACAGTTCTTTACTCTATATATAATTTATTATTCAGTAGTAATTGATGTATATAATTAGGAATTTCAACTTATGGCACCATCACTAAGCACTGTGAATATAAAGTAAATGTGACAACAAGCCATAAAGATAATAATTCCAAAAATTGTCGATATAGCTAATGTATAAAAATTGGAAATTTCGTTGAAATAATTAATGAATATTGCAAATTATTAACTATTATAGTATAAAGTAAATATTGCAACGTTTCATTTCACAGTATTTTATCCTAAACAACACATTATTCTTAAAAATATAATTTAATTTTGTCAATATTTAGCTTAAACCTAAATTAAAATTATATTAAAATGGTCGCGAAATGGTTAAAAATATAAAAAACTTTTTTTTTTCGTAGTTTGGTGGCAAAAGTTGTAATACCGGGCTCTCCGGCGCTTTTACAGAAAAACCACAAAAAAAAAATCATTTTAAACAGCCATAAGGGAATTAAATCAAAAAAGGTTAGCGAACTTTTAATGTGGTGGTCGGGACGATTGTTAATTTCTTCTTTTAACCGAAAATTACATTACTGTGTGCGCAGAGGTTTCTGTATATTGTATATAAATTTTTGGTTTATTGATGGTGATTCCTTTAATGAGAATCTGTTTAATTTTCTGTCTTAATTTTCTTGTTTTTAAAGATTTTGTTTTTATATGAAAATTTTTATTGATTGTATTTTTGTTGTTGTAAATATCTCATTTCATGGTAATTTCAGATGGAAATTTTGTATTATATAGCGGGAAATTTATTACTTTAGTTAGTATATTTTGATTGAATTATTTTTTATTGATTTTTTTATTTTAAAGGATAAGGATGTAACAAATTGTATCCTTTACTAAGTTTTTAAATAAATGATAAACAATAAATGTAAATTTTGTTGGACTTTATGAATTAATTGTAAAATATAATTTTAATATTGTGAGAATTACTAATTGATATAGGAAAATAAATGTCGTATTATGAAATTTATAGTTTTCATATATTTTTTCATATAATTTCAGTTCCACACTTTATTTCAATCATTTAAGTCACTACTAAAAACCATCAACATCGAAATTGCTTCATTAGAAGAAGACTTTTTCGAGATTATAAAAGTAGCAGACTTAAACTGCTCTAACCTTAATTAAACCTTATAGAAGCACAAAATTATAAGGGCATACCTTAATAATTACTGATGCATTAAAAGAAACTTTAGACATCAAAAAATTTAATGACGAAATCGTTGCCCAAATGTCATTCAAAAATTTAAATATTTGTAATAATATTTAATTTTATTTTGCATAAATTTTACTAAAAACAAAAAATCATAAAAATTTTTAAGTGGAAAATTAATTTTCCAATCTGTTGTCGTATAGGAAAAACAATCTTCCACCAACACAAATAAAAAGTAATAAGCTTTTTTCTTGTATTGTTGTATACAATTTTAAATTTATACTAACTACCAATTTAAAAAAAAAATTAAATGTTTAAAACTTTTTCAAAAGTTTTAAGCAATAAAACGCTTTAATATCTCATGCCCTCCCCGAAAATTTACTCGTATAAAACGATAAGCGGAAAAAAAACTTTATTTAAAAAAAGAAAACATTTTTTTTTATAAGAAAAACTTTTCCCAACAAGAAAAAAAAAGTAAAAGTTTGTCATTTCCACAAGATTTTTTTTTGTTATTAAAAGAATACTTTAAAATTTTGGGAAACAGAAAAAAGAATTGGAAAATTCAAAACCTCATTCTCCTCATTCTGTCGCTATATTTAAATGAATCTTTAGCTTCGAATAGCTGAAAACTTTTTAAAAAAAATTGTTGGCCGATAATCTCCAAGGAAAAATTAGCTTTGTATTATTTTCATTTTTATGCAATTTTTCCATCTACGAGAATAACTTTTGACATTTTTGAAGAGAAGGAAAACAATTCCCTGAAAAATATAAAAATGAAAACAATTCCCTGAAAAATATACACAGAAACTTCAGTTATTAAATTTTCTGGTGTCAACACAGAATATCCGCCTTTTTAGATCCGTTTTTATATGCATGTATGTGTGCGTGTCATTTTCATTTCAAGTACAATTTCATTTGAAAATTTCGAATTTAAGAAGACGCGCGGTGGTCAACTCTCACTGTAAAAAAGATGGTCTGTTTAAGGAAATCATTTTGTGGTGATTTTAATCCTAAATTTTAAATATCGTCACACAGGATGTTGCTGACTAGGAAAAAAATAAAAAAAATTTTTTTTTTTTTTGTTGAATTTTTATTTATCTTGGCACGATCCTTAAGATTTCTTTGTCCATTTAAAAGTTTTTTTTTTTTTTATTTGTGAATACAAAATAAAAAGTTTTTGCACAAAGAAGTGTGAGAATGTTAAGAAAGGACCACCAAAAAAAAAATTGTAGATTTTTTTTTTAAGATTTCAGTTTTAAATGTTGTCAAGAGAGTTCAATTTATGTAAAATAGCGAATAAAGGAATAAAAAGTTTTGTATTTTATTTGTACGTTATGTCCTGTCGGGACAATATCAAGGATTTAAATTTAATTTGGATTTATATTGAGGGTATAAAATTGGTAAACCGTATTAAAGTTTCGGATTTGAAGAGATTGTAAATTAAAATATTTGTTGTCAAAATTTGTTAAATTAAAACGGTTTTACCAAAAAGTGGTTAGGCTATCTGCAAAAAACCTTGACGTTATGACGTTGTGTCCTAATCTATTAGAATTTCAAGCTACTTAATGTATTTTGGGATTCACAAAATTAAAGCTACTCCAAAGGATTGAATTTTATATCGTCGTCAGGAAAGCTTCAGAAATTAATTTAATTTATTGCCATTTCATTATCGTCAGACAGAGAACATATTCTGCAGTGAATTAAATTGCTAATTTAAATGACAATACCATGAGGAAAATTGATAAAAATTGACTTGTTAAAAGTTCAAGTATTGAATAATATAGTCAATTACTTTTAACTATTTTGGTCATGTGAAATGCCATAAATCAGTATATATGTTGAGTTAGTTACTCTGAAACTTGTATCGCTAGGTCAGAATTTTAATTTTTCTGATAATCTGTGTAATGTTCGGGAACAGTACATTTATTTAATCAGGTAATCTGGATAACTAAATCTTGTCTAGCATGGAATTAGCATTAATATAATTGAAGATTCTAGGTCTATTCCATTAATCGCAATTTAACATACGCAAATCCACCGAAACTTGATACAGGAACTTGACATTTATAAAATACTGAAAAGAATATTCTAATTTTAATTTATTGCACTATTTAAATTCAAATTAAAACTACCAATTTAAAAGAAACTAAAAGTCCTTAGCAAACATTCAACTTTGAAAGTACCTGCATTTACTCATCATTATACAAAAAAATATCGTGAATAAAGGATTAAAGTCTACAAAATGCTTACACACATACAGAAAAAAACCTTTATATAATTATTTTAACACCTCATTTTCGCACTTAAAGCCGATTTTTTCAATTCAAATTCAATTTTCTTTTGAAATTTTGACGCCTTTCTTGTTGTTGTGAGCTTGTATTATTTGCAAATCTCTTACATACAGACATTTTTTTTCTCAATTTTTAATTTTTTTTTTTTTTTTTTAATTTGCCAATTCCCAATTCTTTTTTTTGGTATTTCTGCACTTATTTTGTGTACGTCTGCATTACGTTCATAAAAAAAAAAAAAATACATAACAAAAAATAATCCTTTTGATTATTTAATCCTTATTTTTTTTATGAAGTGTTATTTAATATTCTACACAAATACTAATAAACATTATAATTTACATATATAATTTTTTTGGTGCATTGTTTTTATGGTAATTTTTAACCAGCACTTTTTTTATTATTATTACTCTACTCTCAGACATCTTCCATAGAGTGTTAAAAAAAATATTTTTTTTTTCATTATTGCTATTGTGAACGTGTGAGTATCGTGTGTATCCCTCCGCAGTTCGGGTGTTAAAATAACACATATATAAATATTTCTAAGCGTAATTAAAAAAACAATGGTAAGAGAATTGTGTGTAATATGATGAACTGATCCTTTAAAAAAAAAAAATTATGATTGTATTTGTGCTGGTGGTGTTTTAATGTTTTTGGTTGGGGGTGTACAGGGGTTTATTTAAATGACTATAATAATGGAATATTGTATAGTGCGAAAGGATTGAATTTCACGGTTTGGCACTTCTTTGAATTAAATTTCATCATTTTGCAAAAGAATAATAAAAAAAATTTCTGTTTTTTCTATGTTTACGCAAAAAAAAAAAACAACACAAAAATATTCAGCAAATAATCAACCCTTCAATAAGGACGAAAAAAATATGACGAATTATTTACATAAAATTGAAAATTTGAATTCATAAAATGTTGAAGCCTTTAATTTTAATTTAACTAAAAAAAAAATATGCTAGCATAAAAATAAATTTTAAGGTGTAAATTATTAATTAAATTTTATGTTTTACAGCAAATTGTAATATGAACTTTTTTACACTTTATTATAAAACATGCAAAATTGCTTAATATATTCAACAAAATTAAAAATTTTTGTGAAACTGTGTGAGGTTAAAATACTTCTATATAAATTCAAAAAAATCAAAGAATGGAAATTTTGTAATACTAAATTAAAATTCCCTCAAAAAATTAATTGTATTTTCTTGATAAACGTAAAAATAGCTCCAGCAAATAATAATTATTGTTCAATAGACATAGAAAAAGTACGCGTAATTAAAATTTTGCAATTCATATAAAAGAAATTGTTTATCTTTTACAGGAAATTTACTATATAATGTTCATTCAAAATTTGTATAGATACTATAACATAAAAAGTATTTATGTATTCAAAGGCAAAAGTTATCGCTTTCAATTCAATACAAAACAATCTAAAATAATTTCAAGCTTTTCAATTTTTTATATAAAATAATTTTAAAGAAAATTTTCTCTTTTTGATATAAAATGGATTTGAAAATAATATAACAAAAAATTAATTGAACATAATTAAAATCAATTTGTAAATTAATTTGAAGAATGAAAAATTAAAATTAAATAAAATATTGTTTTGGAAAATCATTAAAACTTGAGAAAGAAAATTCATTTAATTAAAGTTTCGTTTGCTTTAAATTTTGTGTAATTTATTTTAAATTATTTTTATTCTAAGAAAAATTTAATATTTAAAATATTTTAACCCTTTAAAGTTGTATTTTAATCGCTTGTACGAAGTTTAAATCAAACAGCAAATATAATAACAAGTAACGAAGCGTTCTTGGCAATGGAAGCATTGATTCCCTTGTCCTTTATAAATTTAATACGATATTAGCTAAAATATTTAAATAAAAAATGAAGAATTATTATTGTCTGTGAATCCTAGTGATAGCAATATTTGTAATGAGTTTTACTAATTATAATAAATTTGAAGAAGTCAATATGCTATTCTAAGCAAGGACACAAATATTTAAAAAATAATAGATAAGAAACATCCCCTACTAAGTGATAAGGTTATTTTTTTAATTTAAAATAGAAGGGAAAGGGGAATATTTAACTATTTGTCTGTAATTTGTATAGAAAATCAGCTACAGTCAATTAAACTATCAGAATTTCTAGATGATGTTAATTCATATATAATTATTGGCTAGTAAACTGACACAAGGTTATTTTTAAGTGTTGTCTAAGTTATGTTAAAGTTGTCTTGCACATTGAACATACGAATCCAAAGGGTTAACACAATTCGGAATATTTATTATAAAAAAAACATCCTTTTTACATTAATGTAAAAAATTTATTATGTATAAAAAAAAAATTTTTTTTGGGAAGTTTACTGATTTTTATATAATTTTATTTATTCATTTTTATAATACCAGACAAAATTTTTTATATATTTTCAGTGAATTTGCTTTACAGGAAATAAAATAACAAAAAAAATAATATGAATGAGTTGATAAGGAAAAACTTTTTAATTATAATTAATTCAATTTCCATTTTCAGTATTCAGACAGGATATAATATCATACACAAAAAAAGAAGTGAAAGAATCAACTTCATCAGGATTTTTATATAGACCATAAATGCTGAATAAATCAGATTTAAAATATTTATTTTTACTATTTTTATTATATAAATAATATTTAATATCATTTTAATTGAAATATTGAGTGTTAAAATAAAAAAATATACAATAAAAAAAATTTACTTTTTTTAATTGACATTTTGTTTTTCACATTTTTATAACCAACATTTTTGCTGTTGTTATTGTTGACATGGACGATGACATTCGGAGTGGTTGGTCATTTATCATTTAATAGTTTAAAATTCACAACATAATAATAACATTTTTGTTGATGCTTTTTTAAATTGTAATTTTCCTTATATTTTATGAAAAGGATTTTATTATTTTTTTATTTCAATTTAAAATTGTAAATGTATTTTTTATTATTAGTAGTTATTCAAAATTTAATTAAAAATTTACAATTATTTTATTTTTAGTTGTATATTTTTAATCTGAATATAATATAAAATTAAGCAATCACTGATTTAATTGCTAATTTTATGTAGAATTCAACGTATAACAAAATTTAAGGAAAATCATTTCAAATCAATTTTCGAGGAACAATTTTGAGCTGCTACCACGAAATGTAAACAAATTATAATAAAATTTTCTTCTGTTATTAACAATATTTGCAAGTATGAAAATTAAGACACAAATTTTGAAAGTGATATTATTGAAATATATCAAAATTAATTGTAATACGTAAATTTCAATAAATTTTATATATATCGCAATCGAAAATTTAAAGTAATTTTCTTTGGTACGCTAAATAAATTTAATTTCTTTTTTGGTATACCAAATTCAATATAGGAAATCTTATTTCATATAGGCAACTTTTTAAAAAGAAAACATTTTCAAAAAGTTTCTTATAATTATAACGAATTTTAAATATATTTTGATCCTGAATACTAATAAAAATATTTTAAAACGTCCTAATTTTCTTTTAATAATCAATGTAACAATTATGTGGCCAAAAATACTGTTTATGCCTAATTAAATTTAAATTAAATATCATATTGACATATTTGCACAAATTCCTACAATTTATTTAAATTTAACGAAATTTGACACTTAAATTATTTACTCTAATTACTCATAAATCTCTGTCTAATGCTTATGGAAAATGTATCGTAATAACATTAATCATTTTGTGACAAATTAATATTTATATATATATTTTCATTATTGTATAAAATTCACCCTCCAATTAGAAAATTCTGTATTTTATTTATATAAGTTTACCACCAAAATAAACAAGAAAATTAAATTTTGATTAATTATTTAAATTATCAAATTTGTGGTTTTACCAAGACTAAAAATACATAGACCTAATATTTTCGTAAAGTCTTAGCAATCTTTAAATAATTAAAATAATAAAAATTTTATTATAATTTTATCAATAAAATACAAATTTAAATTTAAATCTAGAGAAAATTGAAAAATGTTGTTACAATTTATTTCATTTACTGAAAAAAAGAATTTTTATCAGAACTTATGTTTTTAAATTCCATTATTTTATAAATAACAATCATCAGACCGAGAGACTAACATATTTTTTTAAAGTTCTGTTTAATTTCTGTAAATATAGAACCTACAGAAAAAATAATTCTATCTACTTCACATAAATACTTTGATCCTATTTAACAAATTATTCAATTCTTAACAGAAAATTAAAAATTTTAATGTTTTATGTAAAATTTAAAATAAAAATCTCTTCATTTCAATTTTCTTTTGATTGTTCTTTTATAAATTTATAGAAGTTCTTTTTTCCCTGTTAATAATTCAAAAAAATAATTTACTACGCCAATAATAATAATCATAATAATAATAATAATTTCATAAACAAAATTATGAAAAGAAAGAATTTATGAAACTCATTGTACCGACATAATAAAAAAAAAGAATTTCTTCATAAAATCATAATCGTATATAATGTGAGTACCATTACCACCACCATCTAAAAAAAAATCCACCCTTCCTTTCTCACTTAAAACAAAGGATAATGGAAAAAAAATTTGTGAAATTTATTAAAAAAAAAAATATTTTTATTATTATTTATTTATTTCCCTTTAATAACAAATAAGAGGAACGAAAATTCGAACGAATGAAAATCACCATATTTTCATTTAGAAAAGCATTAAAAAAATTTTTTATTTGAAAAATGATGAAAAATAAACTTTTGAACATTTTATTTTCTTCTTTCATTTTCCTGTCTCACATCGTACAAATCTTCTGTTCCGCGTAAATAATGATGTGATGTAAAAAGAATATCCTTTTTCTTATATAGCTATACAATTTTGTTGGAAATAATCATGAGAAATGAAGATTGTAATGGGAGCGCACAGCCAAAAAAAAAAAAAGGTTCATATTAAATCTTTCCAAAATATTCAAGAAAATATATAATACTTAATCATACTGTAACGATGATGACGTATATATGTTAAGTGATGGAGAGCTTTTAAGAAGATTGTGTTTTATTATATCCTTTTGTTTTTTTTGTTGGCCCTCAAACAGGAATGAAATCAACTGGAAAAGGAATAGAAAAAAAAAATAAGGCACTTCATGGATGAAATCATTGTTAAACACGCAATTTACTCTGACTGATAGTCATCTACTATACAAAGATATTAAAATGGAAATAAATGGAAATCAAAATGGTAGAAAAATTGGTAGTGTTGGAGGTGACTATAGATTCAGAATTATGAAATAAATATTTTTTTTTTTTTCTAAATAATTTCAAATAATTTTTCTAAATAATTTAACACTTTGAATCAGGAAAATAATTGAACCTAAAGTCAATTTATTATGCAATTATTCTAATAAACAAAATTTGATTGGCTACATCTTCTGGAAGAAGCTTTGAGGGGAAAACATTATTGAAGATAAGAATTCAGATTTTCAAGAATAATAGAGTGACAATGAAGAAGTAGCCTACATGTTCTATAATAGATAAAAATGGTGGACATCATTTTTATCTATTATAGAACATCTAGGCTACTTCTTCATTGTGACTCTATTAATTCTTGAACAAATAGTTAGGAAACATAGGTTATTTATATACAACAAATTATAACAAATATTTTAAAGTTGACTCTTGTGTGTAGAGAAGTTTCTAATTGATTGATTTTATATAAATTTTGGTAATTTCATTTCATATCAAATTCTTTTTAATAATTTTTCAAAAATGCTCTTCATTAAGTTAATTTTACTGCAGATTTTTTTGAATAAACCTCGACCCGTAATTATTTTTGCAGTACAGCACAATCGCTAAAGCATATAATTTTATATTCGAATTTAAACATCGGAATTTAGAGCTTTATAACAGCTGTGTTTTTTAAATTAATTACAAGGTACACATAATAATTATTATTTTTTTGACCAAATCTTGTTGGACCTCAAAATCTCATTAGTAATCTTTATAAAAATCAACTATAAAAATTTACTTTTTTAATCAATTTAATCGTCTAAATCAACCAAAATCCTAAAAATAACAAACAAAACCTAAACGCTACCTAAAACCTATTTTTTTAAATTTACAAAATAAAAGATTTTTATATTCCAAAATATCAAAATAAATCGTGCTAATCATCCTTTAAGAATATCATAGAAAATAACTAACATAATCCAAAGAAACAACATCGAATTTTTGATAAACATTAATTTCAATTTTTACTATACGAACACAAAATATTTCATTTTCTACTTTTACTTTTTTTTTATATAAAAAATTTCATTGTAAATAAATCAACCCTTACAGAGCTGATGGCACAATTGAAATAGATTTCTTGCCTTCCAACAAAAAAATAATAATAACCATAACAAATTTATATCTATAAAAGATACAATTTTTTTTTTGGTATCTAACGAGTTCGTATATACATTTATGATACGAAAATATTTATCCTAAATAAACTCCAGAAAATAAAAAATGAAACAGTGAAGCCGAAGATAAGAAAATATTATGTAAATAATAAATTTTTCTTCATTTTTATTTTAGATATAAAACAAAGAAGAAGAAGGAAAAAAAACCACTGACTTAACCCAACTAAATAAACAACGAACAAACCGAAAATACATATATAAAAAAAATGTTTTCCTTGGAAAAATTTGTAAACCCAAAAAATATACGAATTGGATGAAAAGACTGAAAATTGAGATTAAGGCTCATCGCTAAAAGGCAAGTTCTATTTTAAATAAAGCATTTAAGTGAAATGAATGAGAATAAAATTTCATCCTAAAATTATATATATAAAATAATCTTAAAGATTATAAATATTATGATGAAATGTGAACAATGAATATATGGAGAAATTAAAGGATTTTTGGTAAAAAATCATATTAAATTTAAGGCAAACAATAGAAAGAAGTGTTAGTTACATAAAAAAAAAATTCTGGTGTTTCTTTAAGAAAATCAATAAACAAATGTCAAGAGGAAAAATCATAAAAGTTAAAAATGAAATGGAAAAATTATATATCAATGGAATGAAAATATTAATAAAATAATAAAGATTTATATCAATTTAATTGAAATATATTTGGAAATGTATAAAGTTCTGATAATGTTATACGACCAGAGATTTTAATCATTAGAAAAATTACATTTAACTCTTTCGTTGCGGGATAGCACAGTATATGATATATTACTTCAGCTATAGCTTAATCCCGTGAAAAACACTGCGTACCGAACGAGTTATACAATATTTTATTGATAAATTTTAATATTTAATTTCCCAATTAAATTTTATACGAAATGTTGATCATTTTATCAATTCGTTTTAATAAATCTTCAATTTACCATTAACTCAATCAAATTAAATGGTCCAAATTTTACATAATAAAAAGCCTTCATAAATGAAATCAAATTGAAATTTTCATATAAAAGTTAATTAATTAATTAACTATTAAAACATATTTTATTGAACTATTAAAACATATTTTTTAGTTTTGTCTAAATTGTAACAATTTTAATATAACAAATTTAACTTTTGTAGTTGAAATAATCATGTAAAAAACGTTAATGTTATAATTCTATGAGGTAAAAAAGTAACTAAATATTTCCATTAAATATTACAGATAAATTACAATTCCTGATTAAGTTATTAATTTTCATACACTTTTCATATCGAAATTTCTGTACATATGAAATTTACATATTTTTAATATCAAAAACTTACCGTGTTCATTTTGATATCATTTACACTCTAAGTTATCCGTTTTTTGTCTGTAAAATTCCTTGCAGAATATTTAAGAATTAAATCACACAGAAAATGTACAAAAACTTTTTAACAATTTTTTTTTTAATTAAAACTTTCTTTTACACAATTTAAAACAATTTGTTTTTATTTTTCTATAACAAATCAAAAAAATATAGAAATAATTAATTACAAAAATAATATAAATTTCAAAAAACGATTTTAAATTTATTTAAATTTTCTTAAAATTAAACAATTTTTTTTTGCAGCACAATTAATTTTCTTTCCTTTTATTTTTTTTTATTTTTTATAAATTAACACTGACACATTGAAATAAATGAATTTTTATTAAATATCGTAATTGTTATCCTAAAAATATTGGTTAGTTACAAGTTACACCACCTAAGTAACAACTACACAAAGAAACAAAATAAAACAAAATTTACTCTAAAAAACACCTTTTTTTCTATGTCGTAATACTAAACGTTACCGTGTCGGACCGGTCTCAAGTACTGAATAGCATATAATGGAAATATATTTGAAGAGCCTAGGTAGTGCCTCCAATAAATGGTTCAATTTATTGTGGTTTTTCGATTTGATTGTATTCGAAACTAATACATTGAAAACAAAACATTGTTTTAGGTAAAATTTTACTCTTTTTCCAATAAGGTTTTCAAAAAACCAATGGAAAGTAAATTTGGTGTAGTGTTAAATAAAATTCTCTTGTTGTTGTTATAGTCATCCGGAGAGATGGTTAAAAACAAGTAGAAGAGTAACTCTGCAAAATTTTACCATTTGTGCCACCAAAAATTTGTAGTTTTCTCTTCTGTCGTTTCGGGTACTTCACTTCCACACCTGGAAATTTTTTTATTTTGATGTTAATGTACATTAAAAACCTGAAATTTTCGATTATTTGAGCAAACTGTATAAGAGAGAGATAGAGAATAAAAAACAAATAACCAATATGAAAGAGAGAGAGAGTCTGTGAATTTTTATATGACGGTGAGTCTTTGGATACAATTTTGTCTGCAAAATAAATTGGGGAGCCAGAAAAAACACGTTTTGTACAAAACAACCTTCACTAATACATTTCCACTTTGAATTCGACCACACGCAGTTTTTACGTTCGGTACTACTCTTGCAGAAGATGTTGAATTTTTTGTATTGGATTTGTAGTTAACAAATTATGAATTTAGATTGAATTCGTCCAGGAGAATAATATTTTTATAAAAGAGAATTGTATCTAAAATGTTGTTGTGTTGGTGCTTGGTGGATTCGTACGATGACGTGCGTCAGATTCAGATATAAAATGAACTGGTTAATGAAAAAAATGTAAACAGAGAAAATGTAAACAGTTCATATTCACAGATTGATAAATTTAAGAGAATTTCAAATCAATATTTAATACTTTATTCATAGTATAACAGTTAATGAAACGCTACTTGAAAAGGCAGTGTACCTCTGCAAAATGTATCTCAATGTATTATAAAAATACGATACATTAAGATATAACTAAAATTTATAATTACTTTTTGGAAAAGAAATAAATATCTTTAAAACAAAATATTTTAATTTAAATATTCTGACAATTGAAGATAATCCTAAATTTTATTTTTATCGAAATTTTATTATACTTAATTCTGTATAAATAATAAAATCAGCATTAAAAAACTTTATTAAGCAATCTACACACTACATAATTTAACCAATTTTTAATAGTTTCAATTAAACTCGTTACATATACTCTAATTTTTCTATGCTATTTTCCATTCAATTATTTAATTAGCTATGCTCTTTTACAAAAAAAAAAAATAATTAAAAAAAACCTTATAAAATTAACACATTCTTTAATCAAAATTACAAGAGCATAAAAAAAAATTACTAAAATAAAATATCTTATAAAATAAATTATTACAAAATAAAAAAGTTTTTTTTTTCTAACTTTTCATTTTGATTGATTGCACGCAATTTTCGCGCTTCATGTTCAATTTAATTAAATCCACATCGAAAATTTTTCTGTAAACCTTTCCGTATTTTACCTAAATATTACACCCAACAAAAATAATGAAAAAAAAAACACCAAACATCTTTTTCAGTATGATCCATAAGCATAAGGTCAAGTTGATGAAAATGAAATAATATCACACCAAAACCAAAAAAATATAAGAAGTTAGTGTTCCCAAAAAACCAATTAATCTTTTCAATGTTACTAGCTAAGCAATATAAATTTTTGTTAGTTTTATATTTTATAAAAAAAAAAAATGATTTTGTTTTTGTTTCATTATTTAGATTTTGCCTAAAGCCATCTTCAATTAAAGCTGTCGAATCTTTAGCGGAAGTTTTTGTTAATTTTTTAGATATAGATATAGAAATTATATATACAGATATAAAATCAGGTAATTTTCTAATTTAGAAAACAATCAAAAAATTTTATACAAAAGAGAAAAGTTTTACTGGAAAGTTTTTCCGGGGCCAGAACAGAAAATAAAACTTTACTGGATTGTGTTAAAGATTTTACGAAGATTTATATATAATTAATTTATATTTTATCCTTGTACGATATTTTATCATTGAATTTTCATTATTACAAAAACCTTAATAATAAATAGACTATAGATAAATATATTTTTTTATTTTAATTGAGTTAGTTAATCACGAATCAACAAACACCGACGATATCAGTTTGATAAAAAAAAAACTGTTAAAATTAACAAAAATAAAATGTTAAATTTTTGATAGTGTTTAGAGATAGTTATAACGAGATGACTTGCATTTGTAAATCAACAAAAATATAAATTGGTAAAAGGTTTAATTGGATATCAATGATGTAAGACTATAATAATATTAGATAACACTTCCACAAAATTCATTTTCGATATTGCAGTAGGCAATATTAAATGTGTTACTTATATGGTAGTTAAAATTAAAAAAAAAAAAATTGATTTTAATCAAATTTTAAATTTTTTTGAAAAGTTCATGATATGATTAATATTTGAAATGTATCCCAGGTGAATATATTGCTACTGATTGTTATATGAAATTTTAAATGTTCATATATGCAACGACTATTCCAAAGTAAGTCGAATATGAATTCATATGAAAAACGCGCAATATTTCACGATATAACTCCCGAAAATCATTTGAACTCGAATAAAACCTTTATAAATTGATTTCTTTCAAAGCATTAGTTAGCTTTACTTTATCGACTGTGAAATATTTTTTAAGAATTATAATATTTATGTAGGTATCAACAAATAACATCGTTATCATTAAAGTCGATTGTAAACACTAGTCATTGTCTCTTGGGGAAGATGGCCAAGAGATTGTGACTCACCACGGTGGATTCATCTAGAGTATGTCATGACTTGAGTGTAGCGGAAGATATCAGCCACATGCTGTGTGACTGCCCTGCATTGAGCAGAAGTAGGTACCGTTTTTTGGATAACTATCCTTGAGGAGTTGGTAGGGATCCCAGTCAGGTATCTGCTAAAGTTTGTTAAGAACTCGGGCTGGCTTGAAGAGCAGTAGAGGGGAAATTGTTGTTACTCAAGGCGATACATATGGGCCAACTAGTGGCCTAGTGTTGGGGATATAATACTCCCCCCCCCGGCCCCTTACTAACTAACTAACTAAACACTAGTCATAAATTTTCCAGCAAATCTTAATAAATACTTTGATTTTTAAGTTTTCATTAATTTTCTCAGGAGCAGAATAGATAAAAAAGATTCGAATCCACTAAGCACTGATACCCAGAATTGGTCCCATTATTCTACTGCTCTGATTGAGTCCAACGTTAGGAAGGATTGGTTACCAACCTTGAATACATGCTTGAAATTGGTAATTTAAGAAGTAGTAACAAATAATATTTATAACTTCTCACATTTATGGCATAATGATAACAAAAGTTCTCGATCATCACCAGCTGGATGGGGTTATCGCAACCAGAATTTGAGTATGATCAAATTCTGGAAATCATGTGATTAGGAAAAAAGAATTATATTCCATAGATAACATAATATGGACTGGTCGTACCCTAATCTAATGCAATACAAAAATTTATTTATCAATAATATCAAAATAATTCTACAAGTATATCTTATTATACAAAGTATAATTTCATCAAGGTGAGAATGACTAGTAATTTTTTTTTTCATTACCGAATCAAATTTTTAATATACAAAAAAAAAGTTATGCTGTATTATGTGAACTATAGTACGGTATAGCGTATTCATTTATAATATAATATATTTTTTTTTTATTGATCAAAAGATTATTATTATGACGGGAAACTTGTGTCCAATATTGATCTTTTTAAAACTATATATGTATTAGTCTCATCCTCCTTAATTCATGAACGCTTTCTATCATCGAATAAAAATATGAAATACACAAAGAAGAATTTGATTGGATTTTCCATATTACAATAATATGTAAATCAAAAAAAAAGTTTGGTATAAAGAATTACTGATATTCGATAATTGAGACTATAGAAGAAGACGGTATTTGATTATAACCGCTCGGGAATTAATAATATATCGTTTGATTATTACGAATTCTTAACAGCATTTTTATTAAGCGTTTTTTTTATATATTAAATAAAGATTTTTCTTCCGCAAAATTTAATTGGAAAGGGTTTTTGATATTATTGTATTAATTATGTTACAGTCAAAATTTAAATTTAGTTGGAATTAGAAGTAACTAGTTAAAATTAGTTTAGAAGTCTAGTCGGGAAATTCTATTATTGCAAGATGTAATTCATTCTTGTAGCAAAGATAATTTCATTTTTAAGTAATTATTATTAATTTTTAATTGAAATTAGTTATTAGTTTCAATACCAAGTATATACTAGATAAGATTTTGAAACTAGTTAACTAATTAACAGTAACTGTTTGTGTTAATGAAGATAATAGCTAATTCGTGAAATTATTTAATTATTTTTTATTAAATAGATAACTAGCGTGTCCTTCCGATTATGTTCAAGATAAGACTTACCTAGGTCAGTCCATTCAAACACATACGCTTTCTCTTACTACACATTTATTGAGAGGAGTATTCAACTACTAACCTGAGGAACCGGATGAGTGTTTTGTATCAGTGCAATAATTATATTACAAATTCTAGTTTTATAATTTTTTGCTCACAATGATCCGGGGAATCATCTCTTACAGTATTCACAATCGATAGCCAAAACAACTAGTATAATTTTATAACTAGCAATTTCTAGTTATATTTTCTGGATTTGACTGTAACATAATAAGACCAACATTATGAGGTTATTCAGGGGCAGATTTTTTTTTAAAATATATTGTTATTTTATTCTATTCAAAGTGTTATATAAAGAATTGGGGGTGGGCTCATCAAAATTATACATATATATTTGCAATCTGGTTACAGATTGTCAGTTCGAAGATATGCATTAAAGATTGATTTTTATATTCTATAAATATACACAAAAAATTAAAAATCTGATTGAATAATGTCAATTAAAAGATTTCTGATGCTTTTGAAAAATACATTATAAAAGAAGGGTGAGAAAGTTCAATGATTCGTTAAGGTTTTCAGGATTTCTTTTTTCTGCAAAAGAATTTATATAATTTTAATGAAAATCAATTATTAGCTTTAGAAAATGATGAAATCTTTTGGCATATAAATGATGGAATGAATTGTAAAAAAAAAGTGTTGAAAAAATAATGACAACCATTACAAAATGGTCAGTGAATATAAATATTAAATTTTTAAAAATATGAATTGAATTTACAATAAAGAAAATAATATAATCATTTTAATAAATTTTAATCATTTTCAAGTTAGATAATCGAAATACAAACAAAATAATTTATTAAAAATTATATTAAACAAATAAATGAAATATAAATTTATTAAAATTACTAAAAAAAACTAGATTTTATAAATAATTTAATAGGTAAAAATTAATTTATTATATATATCATATAAAAATATCTTTTACCTTAAAGGCATTCAGATAATAAATTAATATTCAGATACGTCCGAATTGAATGGATTCATGTGCAATAAAAGTAATAAATTAAAATAAAATTCCGTAAGCTAATCAACTAAATTTGTCTCATAATATTTCATTGGAAAAATATAAATATTTTTTTTGATTTAAATTTAATATATTATTTACCAAATTTAGGAGTTTGTTACTAGATTTTCTGTAATTTCACATCTCGTTATGTTGGGGTGATAAACATTAAAAGTTGCATTACATAATTCGCTCCATTTTCACAATTTTTAAATTGTTTTTAAAAATCTTTTTGAATTATTCAAAAATATTGACATAACTATTAAAATTTATATTATTTCTCCGATTATTCAAAATGAACTGATAGACAAAACATTTAGTTTTAAATTTTCAAATATAATTTCAAAATTGTACTAGAAAAACTCTATACAATATTAAAAAGTTTATCTTTGAATAATCTTTTAAAACCACATAATTTTTTTTTCATATATAAATTTCGTGCTAGATTAATCATTCAGTAAGGTGACAATACCATCTCTGATACGTCACCAATAACTATTTTTATTTTAACCAACATTATTTTCAATTGTTTTGCAATTCATTCGATATTTTATGGTGTTCAGTTTTCATTCTTTAATAAATATAAATATTCTTTTGATCCATAGGAAAATCATTCTCTCAAACTATACAAAATTCAATTGAATTATACTACAGAGTATACAGAATATTCATCTGTTTGGATAATCTATATTGGTCCATTAACTTTAAACCATTTATTGGCTCTAAATATCTTCGAAAGCCTTCCGTTTATCTTGACAGTTTGATTGATTTTTCGATTGTGGTATAAAATGCATTTTGTCGTTATATACATGGTAAAAACTTACTTACAAATATTTAACTTTTTAAACAAACAAAAAAATCCTTCTTTGAAATATACCAGTAAAGAAAAAGAAATATTTACAAATGTCGAATGGGCTAGACCCTATATGACTTTGATATAGTTGACTGGTTTATTGAATTAATCTACTAAATATTATAAATATATTTCTGAAAGGATTCTGTAAAAGAGGTGAGTTTCGATTTCGATAGTAAAATATTATTTTTTGATGACCGAAAGAATTTATAGTATACTAGCAAAACCAATATTGAAGAATTTATTTTTCAGTGTCTAAAGAATTGATGTTAAATCGAAAATCATTATGGGCTTGGGCAATGATATTTATATATATTTTGATTTGTATGATAATGTTGTTTAGTAATAATCGATAAATGTTAAAGGTAGATATGTAAATGTCAATAAACAAAATGTTTAACTTCCAGTTTAGTTGGTGGCTGATTGATTAGTTTATAAATAATGGGAAATAAAGAGATTAATGAAGGCTGTGTAGGATATTTTACATGTTTATATGGTGAATATGAGAAAATTATTAGACTTTCTTTAATTTAATAATGTATATGTAATTATTTTGAAATAAATGAGAAACTAATACCATATCCTTGGAAAAGTCTGGTTTATAATAAATGGTGTTTATGTCTTATAATCAAACTTTTAAAATTTATTAATGATTACAGGTGTTTACAAAAAAACTGGTGAAATTATTACGTAAACATAAAATCTTAACCCTTTGGCGGACAAGGACGTGATATCACGTTATGGGGTGTTTTCTCGTGGGACATGACGTGATATCACGTCAATTTTCAAAACCGTAATAAAGCCAAGACGTGATATCACGTTTTCGTTTTCATATAGTTTATATTAGAATTCAATATATTGTGTCCCCTTAGAACACATATAAATAAAATTGGTGTCCCATTGGAAGTATTTTCAATGAATATTGTTTTGCGCCAAAATGTTTCGACATGAATGTTATTGAAAACGCCACGACGTTATATGCCGTCTTAGAACCATGTGAATTGCATCAGTAATGCAACAAGTGTCCTAGAAGTAACAAGTATTTTTTTTTGTGCGTGAAAAATTGTTTTACTTCAAAATTGTGAAAAATAAATATAATTGGTAAGTATATTATGGTAATTATAAAAAAAATATAATAACTAATTAATAATAAATTTAAATTTACAAATATAAATTATGGAATATATGTATATAAAAAAAATTTAGGAATGGACCAGTATGAAAAAGCAAAGGCACGAGTTTTAAAACTTTTCGAGGAAGTTGATGATGATTTACAAGAATCTGATATGTCTGAAGCTGATGCATTTAGTGCAGGAAGTTCAATAGATCCCAGTTATGTGCCAGAAGAAACTTCTGAAGAAGAAAATGATAATGAAGATGATGTTGATGAAAATATTCAAAATGATAGAGCTGTTGTTGTTGATGAAATAGTTTTAGTGCCGGCAGTAAATCACGGAATTGAGCAAATTGAAGATCGTGTGTGGACTGATGATACGGATGATGTTCCAGATTTCAATTTTGATCATACAAGTGCTGGACTTCAGATATGCATTGAAGATAATGCCACCCCCTTAGAAATTTTTGAAAAAGTTATTACCTCAGAATTATTGTCACTGTTGGTAGATTCAACTAATGAGTATGGGTCAAACTTATGTAATGTAGATAAACCAAAATTAAGATATTCCAGAATGGCAGTTTTTAATCCAGTTGATATGATTGAAATGAAGAAATTTTTGGGACTATGTTTTCTACAAGGCCAAATCAAAACACCGAAGATTAGGGATTTATTTTCATTTATTTTTATATTTTTTTTTTTTTAAATGTGCTCTAAAATGAATTAGAAAATATATGCATATATTAAATCTTTTGAATATTCTAATTTATTTTTATAAAATAAAACCATAATAGTTTTTTAGATATTCGCTCTAGTTGCCTTTTTTGTGCCTAAAACAGATAGACGTGAATAAACGTCCTGCCCCATAAGGTGGAAATATGATTGGAAGCGACAAGGACGTCAATGGACGTTGACGTGTATAGAAGTCATGTCCACCCCCATCTTCAACCTAGCTCTAACAGGACTGGACGTTAATACACGTCCCTCCCCTCACATTAGTATTTCAATTTAGGACGAATCAGGACAATAATCCCATTATTATAGTGGCTTCGGTATAGTTCTACATGCTCTAGAACCAGAAATACCGCAAGTGTCCCCCTATAAACCTTCATAAAAATTTTGTGTCCGCCAAAGGGTTTATTAGTTTTGTAAGTTAAAATGTTGGTTAAGCTTAAGATCAAGAGAAAATTTGTTCTTAAAGATACAAATTATGTTGCACTGTTGCAGTGCAGATAGACTTAAGGGCTAACCATGGAAGACTTATGCTGGCTTAAGTAATTTGAAAAGTCAACGAAAAGCCAGGCAAAAATCTTAATTTACCCATACACAAGTTAAGTGGGCTTATGTCAGTTTTTGAAGTCTGTCATTTTGAAAAAACGGATAACAAAAAATTTAAAAAAATAAAACAATTAAAATTATTGTTTTTAGCATTGGAGAAATTGAATAACTTGAAGACAAATTAAAAAAACGTTAAAAAAATTGACAAATTAAAAAATTTTAAAACAAATTAAAAAAACGTTCTTGTGGTGTACGTAAAATAAATCGCGACAGAAACTAAAATGGATTTTTTTTAGTTTCTTTTCAAAAAATTAAAGAGTTTGATAATGAGCAATTCTTAATTAATTTTAGTATTTGAACTGTTTTTTGAAAACCACATGAACTGTTTTTTTTTCATAAATTTTTATTTTCTGTTTTTGAACTGTCAAATTTCGACACAGAATGTGCGATTGAAATCTAATTTGCTTAAGCCAACTTAAGTTAACGAAACTATGGTCACACCATACATTTTACATATAATCGTAGATTTCCTTAAGCCGCATTAAGCCAGCAAAAGTCTTCCATGGTTAGGCATTTAGTTTTATAACTTTAAAGTTGAATTTATTCTGTTACCTGATTTATTTATTTCGAACTATTGAAAACCATTTTAATTATCTATTTATTTGAAATATCTTAATGTTTTTTTATCAAATTTCGAAAAAACTATGTACAAATTCCGAAATATTTTTAAAATCTATTAAATTTATTATACAAATTTCCAAATGTTAAATATAAATTACTAATGAAATCATTAAAAATTCAAAGAAACTTCTTGATCACATTTGCGTGTATACTGTATATTACAAAAATGATGACGTTTCATCGACAAGTCATTACATACACACAACTGACAGTTTACTTTGGTACTTGTGACACAAGTCAACTTAATTTATTATTTCACAATTTACTATAAAAAATATTTATATAAATACGATTAAAATTACCATTTATTTTATGTCGACTATTTTTTGCATACGACTTAGTATATTTCGTATTAGTAGTAATGAAACTGAGTCAATTACGTTACTTTATATGCTAACATTAGAAATGATCCATTGGATTCATTGGATAATTAATGTTTTAAAAATGTATAAACAAATCACATTAAATCTTTGCGTTTTTATAGGCAAAGTAATCATCGATTACAGAAATTTTGTTGCCTTACTATGGAATTATAAAACTAATTAAAATTATCAAATTATTTTTCTGTCTTAACTCATTATATGATGCTGGTATGGTTTTTGTGACATGACCTTGCTCAGTATTCATTAAGGATACATTTATATTGACTGAAAATTTTCTAATGTTAATCTTAATTCAAACTCTGTCTCGGAAAGAGTTAAAGAATATTTGATTGATTTTCATAATATTTATAAATAAACATTTAATTCACACAGAAGGAAAAAACTAAATAAATAAATATTGCAAAATCATGATGAGAAATTAATTATTAAATAATATAAATTTGTAGATTTATTCAAGATTAATTTGTTATGTAAGACATTTGTACAACAAAAAAGAATAAAAAATCTTGTTTTAATTCCATAGTTTTTGGATAATGGCAAAATTTGACTTCTGTTTTGTCGATCTTATAAATATCATAATATGAAATTATGTTAAAATATAAAATGAATAATTTATGTATAAATCATTTTCTAACATGCAATTCTAATTTAAGAAGTACAAAAATATAAAATTGTTACATCTAAATAATGATTTATCTGGTTATAAGTTTTGCCATTAGCAATTATAATTTTATTTATTTATTTTATGTTATGTTACTGACATGCTGAGTTGTTAATTTTCTAAGGAAAATCTAAAAAAATATAGGGTGACCTAGAAATACAAAATTGTAATTTATTATAGAATTTGTATGATTTATGGAAATAAATAAAATCTCAACAAAAGATTTTATTTTGAATCCTATTTTTAAAAATTATAATTATTTATCAAACACCACAAAATATTAGTCCATTTTTTTAATCAATAAAGTTTAAAGGGGCTTCTGTCCAATAAAGTGAAATTAGACAAAAAGAATGGAAGTATTTTAATATGTTGCAGTCGACAAGATTTTGAAATCTAACATAATAAGTTTCCGAAATTCACTTCTATGAATGAAATTTATTTTATTGAATTTCTATCTCATACCTCAATGATCTTGAGTACTTGAATGCAACTATTCAAAGAATCACCCTATAAAAATATGAAAATTAAAATTTTTCTTAGAATTCACTCTTCTAGCTACCCCATATTTATTTTATTTTAATTTAGAAATATCAATTGAATTTACTAAGAAATTCGTTCTAATTTCTCATACATGTAATCTAAAATCTAAGTTTTTCCGGATATTTAACATTTTTGCACGCAAATCTACACCTAGCTACCAAACATTTTCTTAGTTGTAAAATTCTAATACAGAAGTGTAGTATATTTTGGACATATGCAATTTTATCATTTCACAAACACCTGCCCTTCTTGTTGCACAACAACTGTATATATAATTTCAGCACCTGTACCATAAAAAATTACAAATTTTACAGTATATTATTATTTTCCACCTAGATTATCGAGATGATATTACATAACTGAAACACTTGCTAATGAGTTTTTTTTTTTTTTTTTGTAGAATTATGATTTAAAGAAATTATCATTATTCGAATTTGAGTTTTTTTCTTTTCTTTTGACAATAATTACTCATTTTATGAGCAGAATTCTGTACAAATTATAATTAATGGTAACAGAAAATATAAATGATGTTAATTTTAACGAAATGTTAAATGATTAATTTTGAAAAAACCACACTAAATCGAAATTTTTTTTAAATTGTTCAGTAATATTAAAGTGAGATAGTTTAATTAGTCAAAAAATTAAACGATTCGTGAACTTTAAATGCTTTAAGTTCTTATATAAATATATTATCTAAAATACACTTATAAGTTCTGGTTTAAAATCGCGACAGTGATAATTCCGAAAGTTCAAAATGCCGTAGCATTCAAAATTATCACAAATCGATCTGACAGGTTATAAAAACCGGGTATGTCGAAATACGGATTTTGTACTACAAGTCGAAATTTGACTAATCAAAATACGGATAACTCAAAATCTTTACAAAATTAAATTTCGACAGTCAAAAATACTCGTCAGATACTCGTTTAAATCCCGATCTTCTGGAAATTTGTTAGAAAGAAGCAACGATTAAATTTGATTTTTATGTTGGGGATTTCGACCAATCTTTAGCCCAAACTTTGTTGCAATAATATGAACTAAATTATCATTCACAAACCAAAAATGTATCTCTCTGGTAAATACGTCACCTTAATGCAGAACTAGCCTAACTTCACTTTTGCTAATTTTGATATATTGAGTCCATTGAATTGTGGTGTGTAGAGTGATTTATGAGCGTAAAGTGCTGAGTGCTGCTTAATAATGAATCACTTTACTTTACGCCTTTAAATTACTCTACACACCAATATTAATAAGATTACAAAAAGCTTAGTATTGTTTTCTTATGAATCACTTCATGTTTATACACACCAAGATTCATAAGATTACAATTTAATGAACCCAATATCGCGAAATAGTCGAAAATTAAACTAGTTCTGCATTGAGGATAATAAAATACTGAACATAAAATATATGACCAATTTTCTCGTTCTTCTCTGTGATGCTATAATAAATGATTTGGTTCAATCAAAACATATTATTAATGTAGTTAAATGAACAGCTTAGAAGATGGCCTTTTTTTTTTTTGGTTTTCTTGTATCTTTCTAATCATTTTTATATAGACATAATTAAAAAAATAAAAAAATCTGATGTAAAGAATTACAAATCCAACAAAAAAATTCTTTGGTGTTTTTTTTTTTTTTTGTATTTTCTTCTGGGCATTTTTGTTAATGTGCTTTTAATTGAAGACCATTGTATAATTTTCATTCTGTTTTCTTTTAGATTTTTGTTTTTCCTTAATATCAGGTGCAACCATAAAACAAAACTGGAAAAAATTGTATCTTTTTATATACATATATAAAAACATAATATTTGACGAGGTGGACAAGAAATTATATACCATTTAAGTGGCAAGAAAAGGTCGATATATTCTGGTAGCAATGAAGATTATATATGTACTTAAAAAAAAAAAATTATTTTTAAATTTTTTTTTTTTGGTAGGCATCTGGTGATTAAGTCGTTAAGATGATGAAGCTCTAGGTCTGCTAGTCATCAATTTGATTTATATATAATAAGAATGCGTGTCATTCAAATGATTAACTATATACAAAAAAATATGGAAAAAAATATATAGAAATATTGGAATAATTAGTTATTTAGTTAAATAACACAAATTACTTATTTTATTATTATACAAGAATAATTTAGATTTAGAATATTAACAGTTGATGGAAAAGGGCAAGAGATTATGTCTTTATGCTGACTAATTAAGTGAACAAAAGTTAAATGTTTTGACTTTTATGATTTTATGTTTTTTTTTATATAATAAAAATGGCAATATTTAAAGAAATTAATCACTTTTTATGTTATATTAATAATTCTTTATTTTTAATGGTTGGCGAAAACTATACAGAATTGTACAAAAAAAAGTTTATTGCTAATGTTAGTGATTATTAATAAAATGCACTAAATGAACACAGTTCATAAGATTGTACAAGTCATTTTCAATAAATTAATAGTAGAAATCATGAAAATTTTATTAATCACAATTTTTATACTGTGTCCCATTAAAGATAACAGTTTAATCGTCGTGAGAAATGATTTTAGACAAAAGACTTAAAAATGATCGAAGCTAAAATTTGTATAACTTTAACTACTATTATACCCGGAAGAAAATATTTCATCAAAGCTTAACAATTATTAACTATTTTAATAATCATCTGCAAAATATTCATTTTACTTTTCTAATCTATTTTACTGAATCTTTTTATGGAATGCTTAAACTACCAGTAACTAAACCGACCGCGAAAAAAAGATAATAAAAATTTACTAATCCAATCTGAACAATAAATAAAACGCGTGTAAAAAGTACTTCTCGCTTCATTTTGGTTATTGGTATTGGGAAAAAAATAAAAAATATTTTTTTTTTGAAGAAAACACATTAAAATAAATATAAGAACAAAACTGTGGCAAACAATTCCAAGTTCGATATAATGTAATGCCGCACACTAAGAATAAAAAGTATATAACTATGCATTTTAATCTCTGTAGGCCACATTTATTTGCTTGGCCCCAAAATTGATAAAATCCATATCAAAAAACATGAGAAAACTTTTAAAATTTACCAAAATAAATGATCAGAGTGTAATCCCACCACCGAAACTCTTTACCTTTTTAATACCGATTAAATTCAATTTTCAAAAAAGTTTCTTATTTTGTTAGTCAATATTTATTTCAACAGATTATAAGATGTTTTTTTATTTGTTGTTATTTGTTTCGGCAGCTCACTTACTTTGAACTAAATATTTTTATTTTGCTAAACAAAATTGTCCATAAAAGCGCGACCACAAAAACATGCCACCAATTTTCTACTTGTTTTTCTGTTGGATCTTTTTTGCAATTTTGTATATTAAATAATAAAAAATTTTGCTAACAATTTTTTTTTTTATGATTAAATAAATTATGTTCTGACTATGTAACTTAGAACTTAGAAAATAAAGTAGTGTACAGAATTTTGAATTAACTCTCTTCTAAACGGCTATTTTATTTTTGACCTGGAAAATAAAGGTGGAAAATAATCTTTTGTTTATTAAGGCAACCAAAAAAGAAAAAAAAATGGTAATTCATCTTCGTAAGAATTAAAACCGTTGCCTTAAAGCCAAGCCTATTTAAAAGTTGATAAAAATGTAAATATTGTATATAGTAAGCTTGATGTTGTTGTTATTAGAAATTTAGATAAGAAAGGAGTAAAATAGAATTGATGATTAACTGCTGAAGAATGAAAAGCATCAAGCGCAAAATTCTTTGCACAACATAAATAATACCTGACTATGTAATGCATAGTTTAGCCTAAGATAATTTTTGTAGAAAAATATTTAAAATTATCAAAACTATTGTGCTTCGTACTTAAACGCAAAAAAAAAATCTAGAGGTTCAGATAAAATCGTTTGCACAAAAATCTCTAGGATATGCGGTAAGTGAATTATTGGTTCTTTCTGGGGAAATACCCAAAATGAAGTTGGTAAAAGAAGATTAAAATTTTTTTGAAAAAATTAAAAGTTCGAGGTCCACAGTCCATACTATTCCAAGTCTAGTAAGAATAATTGGCATCTGTGGTGTTTTTAAGTACCTCCAAAGTAGGATGAATATTTTGGCAAGATTTTAAAGCTCTTTGATTTCTATTCCAACTCATAGCTGAAAAGTCCCAAATATTCTAATACTTACTTAATTTTTTCTAAAGTTTATCTTTCTATTACAAGTCAATATTGATTGCAAAATAATACGACATTATTATCATAAGTTGACTTGCAATAGAACAATTTCTTTAAAACTTAATTTCCAAAATATTCTATCTTGCGCTGGAAATGATGGACGTTATCATATTTATATTGTAACTGATGAAAATTAGCAAGTATTCTAAGTCAAGTGAGAACATAATTATTTCAGTTTAGGTTGAGTTACAATACTAGTAACTAAGTTTACTTATTCTAACTTAGTTTTTTAATTAGTATTACTAATTAAGTTTTTAACTAATATGTGATATTTTAATTGTAAATAATTTATCTCTCTAAAAAATACAAATTTTTCATGGACTTTCAACTATATAGGACTATATACAAACAGTATTTTTACTCTCCTGAAAAGTCATAATTTTGAGTTAGCATAGTATGGACCGGGAACATCGATTTTATGTAAAAAAAACGTATTTTCCTAATTGGACATTTTGTATAAAAATCATTTTATATTCTAAGTCTGCAAATTTTCTTAATTCTGAGCATAACAATTTTACACTGAAATTATAATATTTTTCTGCACTGAATTATGAATCAAAACGTTTCTGTAATAAATTACATAATAAAAAAGTTTTATTGATTTGACAAAAACCAGAAAAAAAAATAATCTTATTGTCAATTATTATTAATTTTTCTTAGTATAATCGTAATTCTGATTATCAGAATTATGGCTATATAATCTGTAAAAATATCATTACGAAATAATTCGCTTTAGGTTCAAAAAATACAAACAAACAAAAAAATTGATTCAAAGGTGGAAATTTTCTCTACAGACACCATCAAAACTAGAAATCTTTTAAAATATTCTAATAGCTAATAGTTCAATAGAAATTTTGAATAAATAGCAATAGCTATTTTGCACACAATTGTACTTGTTCAACTTTCAAATACAATGCCCAATGGGTCGGTCTTTTGTTAGATATTGTAAAAAGTTGATTTGCATTCTTTATGTAAATGATATCCGAATGTGTGATAAAATAAGTACGAATAATAATAATAATGATAATAATATTCTAAATACAATTATGAATAAAAGAATTTTTTTTTACAAATTTTGTAAGATAATATGAAAATATTTGCATTTATTTAATATTTCTGTATACGTTACACTGTAAATAATAAGTAAGTAGTAACTATACAGGAAGTGACTTAGTTTTATTGCAACTTTTTTAAGCAAATTTTCAGAATCTTACATTTATATTATAGTTGAATAGACTGAATATTTCTCTATATTTGAAGAGACAGAAAGATTGAAGCAAAACAGGTCAAGAAAAACGGATTGATTATTAGCAAATTTGTACTTTGTAGTTCACTATTAAAAAAAGTATTGTCATTACATTGACATTGTATCGAGTGACATTGCATTGAGTACTTTTTATCCCACACATTTTACAAAATGGAGGATTATAATTGTTTCGTTTGGATATACCCTTATCCAATTCAAAATCTAACTATAAAACAATGCTACAGACTTGTAGCTACAGAATATGTGTGTTAACACTTAACAGTGCATTTCTTATCAATGTATTTAATTTTTACTTATACTTTCCGATATGTACAATCACGTTTCTGAAGGCTGTGTTTCGATAAAATTCATTCCTCCGAAGGGTTGTTTTTCATTTAAATATTATTCTAGTCGAGGTTGAACACAGGTTTTATAGTTCCTACTTCAATAGAAAAAGGAGAAATAGAATAAACATTTAAAGCATAGAAATTACAAACTTTTGTAAATAAAAATTCTATTAAAAAACCTTTAAAATTTACTAAACTTAGTATTTCCATATTGATGACAACAATTCATTTTAAAATACTTTCAGTAATATCTTTAATTGATAATTAGCCAAGTTTGGTACATATGCTTTGTCACATACCAGTAATTAGTATTCTTACTAATCCATGATTAGTATGAATAAGAAACGAACACTAATAAACGATAGTAAAAGGTTTCAAAAAATAGCTTACTGCTTTTCCAGCACATATGGTTTAATTCCATTATGGGTGAGAATTAATGCCCGAAATCCATTCAGTCATTAATTCTAAAATAAATTGATTGCGTTATTTGTTTTAGAAATTCAGAAGTATAGTTTTGTTGCCTAATTTGTAATTTCTCGGTTAACTTGGCCTTTATAGTTTGATAAAATAACCTAGATTTTTCTAGTTTGATAAAATATCCTTCGCATTCGTTACAGTCATGGTTAAGTTCATGATAATATTTGCTTTGATAAAATCTCAGAACAATTAGCTTCTCCCTTTATTATTTTATCTTCATCAGATTTTTTATTCTTAACCGTGTATTTCATAACAGTGCAATTTTTTTTCCAAGTCTAAACAATTTACTGGTCATACATATAAAATATTAACATAAAACCTACATATTCTTTATGTAATTTGTAATTTTTAATAAGAAAGTAAGCCATACACATTAAGATTGTAAAAAGATTTATTCTTTTTAGATGGGTTTGAGTTATATCAAAGTATAAGAAAGAAAAAAAAATAACAAAAAATTATTAAATTTCATTTATGAATTGCAGTTACCAAGCCTGCACCAGCTTAAAAAATATATTAAAAATATTTTTATTTTATTTTTTACCTTAAGGAGTCAACATTAATTCTTCTTCTATTCAAAAATTCAGAAAATTATTTTTTATTATTTTTTGTTATTTTTCATGTGTTTAATATGAGCAACACTTTTTAAGACAACAACAAAAAGAAAATGGGTGGGTGCGCAAAAGAATTCCTTAAGTCAAAGTTTTAATTTGGCCTCATAAATTTTATTTTGTAAGAAATAATAATAATAGTTTTAGGTGGTACGGTGTAGAGTGAAGATTTGAAAATTATTGTGAAAATTACTATTACAATATTTTTTTCATTTAGTATATTATAAAATTGAAATTAATTTAGTAAAGAAATATTTTGTTATAATAGATATATTAAAATGATAACAGATTATTATTAGACATATAAGATACAGTGGAATTATCTAGAAATTGATTAATTATTGGGTTGAAATTAGGTCAATAATTAATTTAATTTTTTATAATGTACATATATAAATTTTGAAAACAAAGAAATAAAGTTAAATATTAAAATTAAGAAATTAAAACTCAAACCTGGGTCAATTTGAATAAGAATGTAGAGAAGTTAAATTATTTCGGTAATTCTAGTTTAATTTTCCCCTAAATGTTGGTCTGAGTAATTATTTCGGTGGTTGCTGGGTGATAGTGTAATACTATATGATGCATTAGGTCCTGGGATCAACTACTAACGGAAACATTGATTTAGTTTTAAATGAATATCAGTAATAGTTTTAAATTAATATCACTTTATAGTGAAATCAATGTTTGTAATTGTGATTTTAAAACTTGGAAAAAATATTAACGATTAACATAATTTGCTGACAGTTAAAGTTGCAGTTAGCTTGATGCAGTTAAAGTTCTTCACTATACAAAAAAGTTATGGTTCGGAATTCATATGAAATTTTCAGAATGTCAAAATTCCAATTTAAATGTCACCAAACGTCAATTATTGTGATAAAGCTGGCCAAGGCATGAAAGCAGAATCTGTAGCTTCATAGAAGAAAAAGAAGCACAGAAATTACAACTCTTGTAAATAAAAATTAAAGAAAATTCTAATATTAAAAATGTTTAAATAAAGATTAAAGATTTTATGAAGATTTAAGTTTCAAAATCTTAATATAAACATTATCAATAGAAATTATTCATAACCAGCAGATAATCTGGTTAATTTTGTTTAGAAGGCATAATTATTGCAAAGTTCAAAGTAAAACTTGTGACTCGTAACAAAAAATCGATTTCAGTACCTCGGAACTACAAATTGTAGATGTCGTACTACGTAACTTATTTAACTTCTTAAAGCTGGACCTTATATATGTTCAGAAAAATTGATAGTTTAATTCTAATTTTAAGTATTTTAAATTGTACCGGACCAAATGTTTTAACCCCTTTTTTTATGTTTCCTGTAAAAATAGAAAAAATCACGTAAATGCATAATGAATTATTAACATCCATAATCCTATTTGATCAAATTCTCTAAATTTTTATCTATTCACGATTTATTACATGTGATTCAACAAAATTTAACTATCAACAAATCAATTTAAATTACCATTTTATAAACTTAAATACCTGATGTTATTAAACATATATCTAAAAAAATATATATACATATAATAATCATAATTTATGTTTAATTACATAATAATACATGACATCTAAAATCTATTTCTGCCCATTAAATTCAATTGAAAATTTATTTCGCTAATAAAAATAATTTTATATATTAAACATTTTTTTTTTATATATATTTTAAAAGCGAAACAAAAACATAAAATATAAAATAATAAATTCAAATATTATAAAAATAATCTTTAATCTAAACATAATATTATAATTAATATGAAAATTCAATGAATCTATGTTGTTATGATGATTCACATTATCGATTTTCAAATCATTTGGCAAATAATATTTATACATAAAATTTAATTTTGTGTGGGCATTTTGGTAATAAAAATTAAATAAATCGTTTCAATTGAAATAAAAAAACTAAATAAATAAATATTATTATTAAAAAAAATGAAAAATATAAAAAAAGAAAACTTACATTATTTTATTGAGTGGTTTTTGTGTCAAAATATTTAACAGATTAAGATTATTTTATATCCGGCAGTAAAGTTAAACAAGTTGATTTTAATTAAAACAAAATAAATATAAAAAAAAATCTTTTAAAAAGGAAATAAAGAATTGGAAAATCTACGTAGGTTTTATTTTATACTAATATGGAATTGGAAAATAGAAAAATAATAATCAAACATAATCTAAATTATTTGTCCATTTTGATGAAACTAGATTAACTGCTTTTTTTATTTGAAAGATGAGCCTGGCATTTTGATTATGTTATATGCGTTTAAAGAGTAATGTTAAGTTAGAAAAAAAGTGTCAATTGCTGAAATTTACTGATACCAAATATAAAGAATCGATTTGCCACATAATTATCTGATTATTTTAAAATACTGAACTGTCCGTCACAAATCTCAATTTTGTGAATTTCAAATTTTTTGTGATTTTTATAAATTTCTTTAATCTGTCAAATTGATATTTATTTGGAATATTATTAAAATATGTAAAAAAAAATTAGTAATTGAATAAAATCTACAAAACTGTTCAATATTTTGACCATTCCGAAAAAAATACACTTGAAATTGAATTATAATCTTATTCAATATGCAATATCAACACCATAGCCCATAAGTTACCAGGTTATAGGTATTTATTAGCACATTATCTGATAATTAGATATGCAGAATATTCGTCAGCCGTACAGATCTATGAAAGAAAGGAACCCACACTTAAACAAATAACATGAAAGAAGTGGAGGTGGATCGGCAATATCGTCAGAAAGAAGCCCGATAGCATTACAAGAGTGAAATCAAGAAGTTTCGGTCGATCTATGAATTCCAGAACACACACAATACTCCAAGAACTAAGAAATCTAAAAAAAGCAGAGAAAATCGAATACAACGGTAAACGGAGTAATTGGAATAAAATACAATAACCTTGTAAGTAACATTATGGCTCGTAGCATCTTCATTGTCGTACTAGTGCAGTGCATTAGTGCAAATTTGTCGGATTTGTTTTAGAAATTCAGAAATTGTGATAGTTTTGTTATCCAATTTCTCGGTTTGACATTGTTTTGGTCCTGCGTGTAATGACAGAGTCATTCTACAGCAGCAATGAACTCAATTGAATTTTTGAAATCATCTTCCAATAAGACATTATCGCACGAATTAATTCTCACTTTTTATCGCCATTATGACCCATATGGGTGAGAATTAACATCCGAATGGATTTCGGGCGTTACTTCTCACCATTAAGGGTTATAACACCTTTGGTCGTAATTCTTCGAGCGTTAATTCACTGCATCTGGCGTATTATTCCTGTTTACTAACTTTTCAAGACGCTATCGTACTTATAACAAACCTATATAGTTTGATTTACCATAAAAAAATTCGTCCTTTTTATTTTCAAATTCTACTCTAATTTAAATTCCTTTGAGACAGCAAATATTATTGAATATATTAATTTTTTTTCAATCCCGAAACTCTTAAACTGTCCTACAAATATTAAAAACATATAACAAACCGAAAAAAACCAAAAAATGTTCCAACCCTTTTCATGTTTCATGTCACATTATAACGACGACAGCTTATTTATTTTCCCACTTAACTCAGTATTTATTCTGGCCACTCTTTTCTGGGAATATATAAACTTTTTGTAAAATATTAAATTTTTTTTCTTTTTTTTTTGCAAAGTTCTTAAAACTAAACAAATATTTTCTCATTTTTCTATTTATTGTCTTAGTTCTTTAATATATGAATACCACCCCAAAAGTAACCTCATAAGATTCCAAAAAAGCATAAAAACCCACTACTTTAATTCTTAAATATATACAAGTGAATCGTCTAGCCTATGTTGTTATACCACCATTTAGTAAGTGAACCAGAAGGAAGTTATTTTCAAGTTTAATAATAAGGACTGCATTTTTGATTGTGTTATGGTAGAACAGTTGTCGTTATAATGCTGCATGACCAGAAACATGACTATAGAGAGAGAGAGTATCATATAATAAGAACTGCAGAATATAAACCCGAAAAAGGAATTTTAACAACTTAATTTGCAAATTATTCCGGAGGGCTAATTACCATTTCAAAATTCTACGTAGTTGTTGTTCGGCAGTTGTTGTATATTTTTTTTTTTTCATGTTTAATAAAATGTTCTTTTGTTGTTGTTGCTATTGACTTTGGATGCACGATTTTGCAAACTATTTTTTTTTTTAAATAAAAGTTAGTTGTGAATAATAAAGCAAAAGTGAATAAAAAGGGTTAGTAGTGTACGGTGGGGATGGGAATATTTTGGAAATATTTACAAAGTTTGTTGGAGCCATAATTACGTTTTTTTTTATGTTTTGTGTTTGTTTAGGGGAATATTAAGTGGGAAAATTAAGTAGTTGGAAGGCTCTGACTTATTGAGGAAAATATTTTTTATTTTTATTTTTTAAATTATACTATCAGAAATTTAATGGTTAGTGGTTTATGTTCTGCTAGTTTGGTATATAGCTAATTTATTTAATATCGTTTTACTTTCAGGCTGTTCACACTTTTGATTATGCCTTTGCCTGGTAAAAAATATTATTACCAAATAATTTTAAGTAGCTACTTAATGTTAATTGGAATATTTAATAATTAGATGTAGGCATTTTAGTTGGTATAATTAAAATAGTAATTAAAAATTATAATGAATTTAATTATACATATATAATAAAAAATAATCATTTACAACAAAAGTGTCACAAATACCAAAATTATTTCATAATAATTAAAATTCTGAAATAATCAATTTAATATTCCCACAATGTTTTCATTTTTTATACAAAATAATTTAATCAAAATAAATGTTTCACAACTTCAGAGTATAAGTTGGGAGTATATAACTTCTTGTAATGGAAATATAAATGAATTTAAAGTGACAGTATTGACAATATTAAAAACATTGCTGAATCAGAAGTTTAAATGGAATATCAAATATTCTTCATTAAATATTAACTAATTATATAATTTTTTCTCATTGTTTATTCGTTTAACATTAGATGTCTAAAACTGGGCTATAAAGGGTAATACGTAAAGCTACCTCAATTTATATACTCAATAATATATCAGCTAATCATTGCTAGTATTTTTCGTTGTGAAATTTTTTGAGGAGTTAGAATACCTGTGAGTGTTGCAACGGCTTTGAAATTCGAAAAAATCGATTTCGCTCAAATATTGTTTTCCGTTTGGAGTTAAAGGTATGTCCGCAAGTACGCAGAAATATTTCGTAGTAAGTCTTATCCGATTTTAATGAACATTGGAATTATATTTCTAATTGGATGCCTGATAAATATGTGGCCGGTAGCGTTAATGAATCCATACTAAAAGTTCCCATTATATTGATAAATTTAACTTTGTACAATTTTAGATCTGTAGTTCCAGTGGATTCCTATAAAAATTCCAAAATATTTAAAATTTATTCTTGGCGTCTTAAATGATCTGAAATTTTTCACAAAACAGCGTTTCCTCCAAGTGAACATAAGTAAAAATCAATGTTATACGTAACTACGAATTATGTGTCCCCCTAGGTCCTAGGTTAACAGTTTTTTAGCATCAACATAATATATACTATATAAAAAAATATAAACAATTTGAATTAGACATCAGCATCGTTTTTTTAGTTTCAGAGTTATTTCATTTTAGTTAGTGATATCTTCATTAACTGTCACACATATTCAAATTCAAGCATCAGAAAATAAACGCCTGGTGGTCTATAAATAAAAACGACAACACGACGACGTATGTGATTTTCATAATGTTTTTTTTTTTTATTATTTTATTTTCCTGCTTCTTTAATATACAAAAATGAAAACGTGACTTAATAATTTGAATTTATTTAAATAGAAATAGTAAAAATATAGAAGTTGTTATTTTATTAAATTAACTATGAGCACTTGATTTGTTATAATATGAAGAAGGAGTGGAAATTGGCATTCATCTTCTACTTTAATGATTTTATATATACAAATATAAATATTGAAAATTATTAGGATGTAGGTGGGTCATGAAAAAGTTTTTGATCTTTTTGAATAATTTGGTATTACTAACAATTTTTTCATTCTTTGAATTGTAAGGTATAAATTTCGAAAAACGCTTCTATAATGTTATTTAAATGATTTTGAAATCGGTATGATGATAATAGGCTATAATTTCAATACAATTTCTAGAATAACTTAAACGGATATTTTAGCTTATTCATGAAAATTTATTTGATTTAAAGAGAGGGCAATATGGCCAAAATTAAATATAAATAACACGAAGGTGAAATTATCTTTGTAAGAGTTATTGTAGTGTCGATGCTTTGATGGGGCCACTATCAACTGTGAAAGATTATACAATTCTTGGTTGTTATTATATTGAATTTCCGTTTTGGTCACCAAGATTTTGCTGTTATGAGGGATTAAACGTCACGTACTATGCTACTGCATAAACCTTATGAAAAAGTACTTTGAGATTATTAGTTTCATAGTTTGGAAGAGTATTCGAGTATATTCCTATAACCAGAATTCTCCGATTCACAAAAAAAAAGCAAACTGGATTCAGTAAGATTGAGTTTATTTGTTGGTTACACGGTTTTTAACCCAATTTTAACTAAACTAATAGTTCAATATGATGAACAATTTAAGACCTAATACAAAATTGATTAAAATCATAATGAATTCTAGTTAAAGTTAAATAAATATAAAGAATTTCAAAAACACGCTAAATATAATTACCTAATAACTAATCAACTGGAATTTTATCATCGATAATTTAAATTAACAAAAATTCTTAGACTAAATAAAAATTCTTTTTGTTACTTTAAATTATTTCAAATTACTTAATATTATACTTAAAATATCCTTTTTAAGAATTCCCTTAATTGCCCAATACGATAATGATACTATATCGGAATTTCTAACAAAACAAAACGGAAATTTATATTAATTCTTTTTCATTTCATCCCAAATTACTAACAAAATATTTGATTTCTTGATATTTTATGTTTTACCCAATTTTTTTTTACTGTTCAATAGTATAAATAAAATATTTGATTTTGTTGGAAAAAAAAACAAGAATTCCAAAATTTTCGTAGAAATTGATTTGTTTTTTTAACAAAACAAGAAATTTGTATTCAAGGTATTACTAAGAGCACCTCCAAATAAAAAAATTGTATAGATGGTAACATTTTGATAAGAAATATAACGAAAAACGCCATTGTGTGTTAGGACATTCAGAAGGACACTGTTTATTAATGTAAAACTAGGTATATAAATATATTTGGATGTACTGACAAAATCGGTCGAAAAACAAACAATTTTTGTGATCAAACAATAGAGTTTGTTGTTGTTTAAGAATGAAAAGAAAAAGTTTTTTTTTTTATTTTTGAAGGTGTGATTTATTTGTCTACCTTTTTAACAGCAATTTTCAGTGTCAATAAGTTTGAACAAAAGAAAATATACATTAATATTGATAACGTAATATGGAATTCGTAACAAGAATTGTTCTACACATTATGTTTACACATAAAATTCTATTATTTTTTTTATTAAATTGTCGTATTCAATGATCTATAGATAATATACATCTCATTTTAAAGGTATAACTTTAAGGAAACTATATAAAGGATGTAAGGCGGGATTGTTGTTTAATTGTCAAAGAAATAGCAACAAATAAATTTTGATTATTTGTATTGCAAGTAAAACATAATTAAATTAAATTAAATTATTGGCAGCATTATAGAATTTACTGTTTTGGTTGGGGAGGTGAGACTGCAACTGACTAAAAAATGTTGCACATTTGCAATACTTGATGTGTAAATAAATAGTTTTCAATGCCAATATGTTAGCATACATAATATTATGTAAAAGATTTGTTACTATTTATGGAATACAAATTTATTAATGACTACACCATCTAGTGGCCAAAGAAAAAAATATATTTCGCATTGAGATACATAATCTTATAAATTATTGTTTCCTTTCAATCCTTTTATCAGTTATAGCTATTATTTATATTAACGATACTTTTAAATTCATATTAATTCCAGTGTAACAGATCTCAATTTAACGTTGACAGAAATACCAACTTGACCTGATATGCGGTAGTATTCCCAAACATATTTTTTAATGAAATAATGATGCAGTTCAACATACTAAATATTAATAGACGATATTATTGCAAAGGCAATGAAAAGTTTCTATTATTTAAGTTTTTAGAACGGAGGGCGTTACATCACCAAAATATACTTCTATTAAATTTTAAAATGTAATATTACGTGAATATTGGAATACAAATTTCCTTGCCTGGTCCCAAGTTGAAAGATAATAAAAAGTAGATTAAAATTAATTGTGGTAGTATGATAATTATGTATTTCTGGCGCTACAAGAAAAATTCCACACTATTTGATTGAATTTGATTTTAGCATTTACATTACTGTATAACGTTACTGAACCATAACGTTATTACAAAACTACTACAATTATTAACATAACGAAACCAAAAATGTGAATATTCGTAATCTAATAACATAAAGAAAATCCGGTATATTACATTACATGTCATTTTGTCTATGCTCTATGGCATGAATAATAACGAAAATCTGTAATTAACCCTAAATATTAGGCAAAATATTTACAGCGAAAGGTGAAATTTCGTGTCCTTCCAATTTATATTAAATAAAGAAAAATCAATGTAAAAGTAATTTATTATAATGAACTTTATGTTAATTATTACGTAAATGTTATCCAAATCCATAAAGTAATAAACAAGGAACGTAATAACGGAACGGTATTCTATAATATTTCGGTATTTATATAATTTATATAATGTAACAAATTAATAACGTAATAACGGAATAGTAGTAAATAATATGTCGTTATTGTAATTGAACAAAACGGAAACAAAATTTTATTTTACGAATAACGTTACTACTTTTTTCCGGTATTCCAAAGCACAGTTTATATCAGATATAAAATTTATAATTATGTTTTTTTTAAATTTTACTTGATTTAATCGAAATTATAATAAAATTTCTGTTTTTTTATTCATAATACATTAAATATTCATTGCATAAATATTGAAATCCCTTCTGCAAACAAAATTGCAATTTGCAATCTCAACCATATTCTTCAAACTATTAAATCAATCCAACTTACAAAAAAATATGAAAAATAAAAAATTAAGTTCTAAAATTCAAAAAAAAAAATTTTCATTTTTATTTAAATCATCAAAATTCAATTTTAATTACAAACTGTGATAACTTTCATTATACAAATCAGCAAAAATGTTCAAAATCTTTAAAAGTAAATAAAATCATTTTAACATTTTTATTTTATATATGCAAACAAAAAATTAAAAAAATCTTTATTTATTTAAAGTTTTGATTTATTTGTTTAAATCTGCAGTCAGAGATATAAAAAATTTATATGTAAAATATATAGATATGGCAAGGATAATCTTAATTGTGAAATTCATTAAAATTCACAGCTTGATTAAAAAAAAAGAAAAAAATTTATTATTATTATTATTTTATCTTTTATTGGATTTTTGTGACCATAATAATTTAACATGATGCCACTTTGAACTTTTGATTTGTTTATTAAAATAAAAAATTGAGTTTTTAAAATTTATAATCTCATAAAATAAAATTAATTTTTAATAACATTTAATATTTGCACGTAAATTATTGGAATTTATCCTTTTTAGCACTGTCCCTAGTCTTTAGTTTTACTTCAAACACAAATAAATATATAAAAAAAAAAATGACTAACTTCTGTTGGACATTTTTTCTGATTAAACTAAAAACGAAGTGCAAAAAAAAAACTTCATCCTGCTGGGAAGATCAGTAAATTTTTGTTTTCGATAGTAATACAAGGTTTTAATGAAAAGTTTTCCGGAAAAATTGGCAATAAGACATGAAATATTCTATTATATTAACATAAATTTGGAAGTTTTGAAATTTTAAAATGGTGCAGATTTATGTCAAATCAAATATTATCAAATTATTGGCTAAGATGTACTTACTTTTTTGTATGTTAATTAATGACAATTTCGATGGACAAAGTTATTCAATTTCATTTTAGTTTTCTTTACATTTTGTTAATATTTAATTTTTTTATTGGTTGGATTGAGAAGGGCGGAATAGAAGCGATCAAACCTCGAACCTAGATCATATGGTCCGTTGTTCCCCCCAATTTCACCACGAAATGTTGCCCAATTTCACCACGAATCGTGACATCCCAGTTCTTTTATAAAGTTTATCAGTTTAGAACGTTATTCCTTGCTTATTTCTATTGTTATTTAAATTGGTAACACAGCGTGGAGTTGAGTAAATATTTACTTATTATAGAAATTATTAATTTTGACAAAATATGCGCCATAAGTTGTCATTCTTAAAAACATATCAATACACAAATAGGATGCGGTCAATAATTCTGCCGCTGCGCAGTTTTCGCAGCCAGTTGATCATTAATTTACATTTGCAGTAAAAGCAGCGCTGCGAATTAATTCAGTTTAAAATACAGAATGCAAGTTATTGCAGTCGAAGGAAGTTAGTAGTTATTGCAGTCGAGGAAGTTAAGCTGCAAAAGTTTTAATTGTAATTTTTTTTATGATACAACATACAAAATGGTTAATTCTGATGGCGAAGAGTAAGTAATTAAATTGTTTACAAATTTAAATAATTTGAAACATAGTCGAGCTCTTGTTAACCATTGTATTACTAAAAACTGTCTGTGATACATTAATTACCTCATAAGTTAGACAGTTCTCAGATTTATTATGTCACTGTGGAACGTTAGTCACAATATTGTTTTCCTACTAATTACAGAGAAAGAATTTAGACACATTTAACTCAAATTAAATTGGTAAGATAAAGAATTACCAAAAGCAAATCATCTTACAACAGATAATCATACAAAAAAGTTTTGAATTACACCTCGTAAATTGAATGTGTAAAATTTAACACAACAGTTTTCAAACTTGATAAAGGTTACAATCGTAAGATAAGCGAATAATTGGACATAAGTTGTTTAACAACAACAAAAACAACAACAACAAATCTGTAAATTTTTCATTTAATATTAAATTTTTATGATTTCTGAACTATAAAAATTTATTTTTTATAATATCCATTTAAGATATTCAATACAATCTCAAAAATTTACAATTATGAAGTTGAAGAAATTCAAGTTTCAAACCAGCACCCTATCAAAACGAAAAACAACATTCAAATTCTAAAAATTACAGCTATTAATTTGTAATTTTCTTTTAAACATCGCATCATCATTTAATTGCTAAAAATTTATCTTTGTCTATATATGAAAATTTTAAGATATAATTTTCTTAACAATTTTCTAAATTAAGTTTTATGTTAACATAAAATCATTTTTTAAACATTTTGTTTTTGGAAATATACATGAAAAAGATTTTCCATTTCCACTTGTATTTCTTTATATAAATTTCTTTATTATTGCTTTATAATAATGTTTTATTAATTGCAATGATGAATGATCATGATTAGTGATATTTTATTTTGCTGTTAACGAAAAAATAATGAAAATTTTGTTTGACTCGCGAATTGTATAATTAAATGGGGAAAATCAAAATAAAAAAAAAATATTTTTAACGATTAGTTTCGGACAGATAAAAGTAACACGAAAGAAAATGTTAAATTGTTTATTAATATTTTTTTTTTTTTTTTTAGAAAAATTGTAATCATAATTACTATTATTGTGCAGCTGTGTTTATAGCTGTTGCAGTAGCAGTTCACCATCAATTACCAGACACTATGAATTAGTAAATTTATCCGTAAAGTATTGGCAAAAAAAAATTCAACAAATAAAAATTTATTTTAGGTATGGCAACATATATTAAAAATTTTGTAAATAATAATTTATAAATTTAAATTAATGTAGAATTACCAAAAGTCATCATAAGGTTAAAAGTAGTGTTGGAGAGTGTCGATAATTTTAGAAGATCATAAAGCTTAAAGAAACTTTACGATTGCATCGAATACTATGACAATTCTAACTCAAGTACGAGGATGGGTGCATTCAAGAACTTATGCAAAGTTAAAGTATTGAAAAGCAGCAAGTATACATAAATTTTGCCTGCATATTTATACGGCAGGTTGCAAATTGTCAACGTTTGTCACTTAAAACTATGTTTCAAACTATTTAAATTTGTAAACAATTTAATTACTTACTCTTCGTCATCAGAACCAACAATTTTGTATATTGTATCATAAAAAAAATTACAATTAAAACTTTTGCAGCCTAACTTCCTTCGACTGCAATAACTTGCATTCTGTATTTTAAACTGAATTAATTCGCAGCGCTGTTTTTACTGCAAATGTAAATTAATGATCAACTGACTGCGAAAATTGCGCAGCGGCAGCATTATTGACCGCATCCTATTTGTGTATTGATGTGTTTGTAAGAACGACAACTTATGGCGCATATTTTGCCAAATTTTGAATTCATCTAGACAAGGAGGACAGATATACCTGTAAGATTTATATTCTTATGACTGAATACTGCCAAATAATAAATGGCTTAAGTAAGTTAGTAAAGTTATTATTCTATTATAGTTTAATTTCTAATATAATTAATTTTATTTCTATCTCTGATTTCAATGTAAAATGTTTCTTTATTTCAAAGTGAGTTTCAATCTTCCAATATACGTCACGACGACATTTAATAATTGAGTATAGCGATTACATGTGTAAAGATCTTGAGTTAGGGCTACGAAAGAACAAATCTTACATTCATCTTCTGACTCAAGTTAGAATACAAACATTTCTGCTTTCAAAATATTAGGCTAAGCTATCTATCTATACAAGAACCGAGAGAAAAATAGTATTTTTTCCTCTCCTTAAAGTTGAAAATTTCGAGATAGAATAATAGTATAAACCGAACAGTTTACCATATTTCATGAAGGAAGAACAAATACAGAATTATATAGCTAAATTTTTTTACATTTGATTACACAGGGTTAACAACTCTTTTTCGGAATTTTTAAAAAATGTATTTTTTTTAACTGGCATTATGACCGTTGCCAATATTTCAAAATGACACTAGAAAATTTAAAAAAAAATATATTATGCTGACAAAAATATATTTACAAATCTTTTCCTTGTGTATAATTTAATTGCTTAACCAAAAAGTGAAAAAAAATGTAATTGGTCAAAAGGTTCGTAACAACGACATTTTCATAAAATTTGCCACATAATAAAAAGATAGTGGAAAATAAAGGCTCATGTGACTAAAATCAATCTTAAAAACATCAATTAAATTATATACACAATAATAGTTTAGGGAAATACAATTTTATATTTTAGATTTGTAAAGAAAATTATGTAATTTGCAGTAAAAATAACAATTTCAATTTTCGAAGTTTTCATTTTGTTGCTTAAAAACAATGTACTACCCAGTGAATTTTGAATTTTGTGACCAACGCTACTGACGTGTATGTAATATATTAAACATTGTATTATTATTTCGAAATACTTAATTGAAATATACCGAAGTAATGCAAAAAACACTTCAAAGTAATGAACGAATTTTTAAAATTACTGGAATGCAATAAAGTAATACATTACTTTTAATACATATTATGTAATGCATTACTGCAGTATTTCAAGATATTTTTGTACTTAAAACTTTTCAGTAAAAATTACTTGTAATTTTTAATGCATTAAATATATTTGAATTACTCAGTAATAATATTTTTTTGAATATATTATTTAACAACTCTGGTACCTACGTATCAGCCTGACGTAAGTTAACATGTATAGGGGGTGGTTTCAGGCTGACGGATTAGTAGCTACATCGTTGGTATCAAATTCAAGCACTGGTTTATGTAATAATGAAAATTGGAAGAATATTTACATAAATACAACTTGACTGAACTATAATAACTTCAAAAACTTCAAAATTCTGAATTTACGAAACAGAATTAATTCTATATATAGTTTTTAACTATCCAACTTTTTGCTATTTTCTCTTCTAATCAAATTAAATAATTTCAATGAAATTAGTTAACTTTCCATAACCAATAATGAAAGAAAATTATTGAATTAAGAAAATTATATATTAATATCTAGTCTAATTTTTGAATAACAGTAAAAAACCTCTTAACAAAAGTTTTCAAAATAAAATTAATGTTGCTATTAGATTATTACGCCAATATTCACACGTAATAATTTAATAAAATTTATATACTTTCAAATTTCTATTCATTTTTGATTTTTGATTAAATAATTTCAATTAATTAATATTTCATTTTTGGCCTAAATTAAACTAACTGTGAAAAAATCGATTTACCTACATATATAAAATTTGACCTATACCAAAATCATTTTTCAAAGGCACCAAATAAACTCTCTAATAACAGCATGAATCCTATAACAAAAATGCATAATATAATTACTCATTAATTTATTTATGATTTTTTATTTCTTCAAAAAAAAAAAATTTCACTTAATTTATAATCAAAAAAATAAATAAATTTTACAGTGTGTTTATCTGTGGACTATTATCATTATTCTAACAGAGCTATAGGCTATTATTGCTAATTTATCAAAAAAAATACAAAATTATTCTAAAAATAACCGATGATGCGCACCAGTTTTTTTGTACTCTATAACAGTTTTCATCATTATTTTGGATATTTTAATGTGTTGGCCTGCTGTAGAGACCCCAATAATCAGTTCTTAATTAAAATCACATTGATTACTAGCTGGTTTTTTAATAGCAAACTCTTTTAATGTCGGCTATTTAATTAAATGAAAAAATATTTTTTTTTTCATTTCTTATAGTTCTAAAAAAAATCTCTAATGAATTGGAAGAAAGAATTAAAAGTTTTGAAAGTAGTTTTTTTCATATTTTTGAAAAATGATCGATTAATTTATATATGAACTTGATTATCGCGCCATATGAGATAATAGTGTTTTATGGGATTTAAAACTATTAGTTAAATAAAAATTCACAAAAAAAAGTTTACTTTATTAATTGATAGAGAAATATATTTAAGAAAAATTTAATTTAAGTATAATATACAAATCAAGGGACTTGTTGAAGGTATTTAAAGCTTAAGGGGAGTCATATCAAGGTATATCGATATGATCAGCACAAACATGATTATAAAATGTTAGTTTGCTCATGCATTCGCTGACCTAATTCACGTCCAAGTGAATTAACTTTGTTTTTTGTACTATACAAGTATTCTGTAATGTGTCACAGACACTATTATGGCTTTTAACTATTATGACATTAAATTTTCGTGTACACCAATGAAAACAAATAATCAAATTATTATTAAACTTCTGTCTACATACTCCAAGGTTAGGTTAAAGTAGCGCCGGCCCAAAGTCACGCATAGAACACCACTGGGATTCTTCAATACAACTAATTGAAGAATTATGAATCACTACGTAAAACTTCCTGGAATTTCGTCAAGGTGTGTAAAAATATATTGAAAGGTTGCATGCTATCCGCGAATTTGAGAAGCATACTGACTGTGATTTCCCGAAGCCCTTCGAATATAAATAAGAACGCTACGCTTGTCTCAACAAGTGCGTTCCGTTCTTCTTTTGGCAAGTGCTTGGTAATGACGTCGAATAAGCTCTTTGCAGTTCTTTATATTTCTTGTAAAGATTGTTATTTGCCAATTTCAGCTTTACCCCATGCTTGATTAAGTAGTTCCGGTCATTATACCGATTTCTTTCCTGCATTACATGCGACATAATGCTAGAACCTTGTTATCTAAGATATGCTTGAGTGATTGTAACGAGAGTTAAGATGTGTTCGGAGCTTTGCAAACTTATCCACCGTTTCATTACGTTCTGTGTAATGCATCCTCCAAATATATGTGTGTCATAAAAAGGCAGACTGACGGCGCTTATATTAATATTCAAAAAAATTCTCCCAAAATTATTTCAACAAAAATAATATTATTTGAAATCTATGTTAATAGTTTAAGCTACCATTAATTAATATATAGAAATGAAAACTATTCCAAAATGTTAAATGTTAATTATTAATGATGTATTATTTGTGGCAAATGGTCGTCGCCGCTGCTATTATCACCACAGGAATATAATATTATTTTTTATTATTAAATTCATTGGAATGCAGCCACACTTGAAATATTTCAATAATGTATTATTATATAAATGTTATTGTTGTATTTGAATTTTAGAAATGTTAAATTCAGGTTGATCGAATATAGGTCATAGGTCACAATATCGCAACAAGTAACCTAAATGAGTCATATTGTTATAGTTACAATCAAATATGATTTTTTATAAAAATTGTGCAAAAAATAAGGGAAAAAATTTTGCAATCAATATTGAAATATAATTTTTTAACTTATAAGTTGCTTTTGATGTCAAAAGTTTCAATAAGTCTTGAAATATTTTTAGTATTGTCGAGTATTACAATATTTTCAATGGTTTATTAAAATCAATTTTAGCTAATATAATTTAATATAAATATAAGAAAATTTAATTTTATAAATAATATATTATATTTTGGTGAATTTGACTAATAAATTAAATTAATATTTTGAAATATTTCGGGTTTTATAGATAAATTTAGTTAAAATATTCATATAAGTTTTACAATTGACTGATTGCGGTGGTAATAGAATTTTCATTATATATTTATAATTTTTATGTAAATCAATATTTATTTATTTTTTTAAATTTAGTATTTTCAATTTTCATATTGAAAATTACAATTTATAGCCCAACCTGTCATTTAACAATTCAATAAATTATAAATATAAATAATTTTTTTTTTTGCAACAATTTAATAGAAAAATTCAATTTAAATATGAAATCAATGGGTTTGCTAGGTATAAGTAAAAGAAATTAAATTCTACACTAAAAGAAATTGAATGAAAACTATAAAAATTTTGATTATTATCATTAAAATATTATAAATATTCCGTTCCGCAAGAATTTTTTTCTTTTTAAACTTATTTACCATCTATTAGCACCGAATTTAAAACTACGCTAGTAACATTAGTCCAATTTTATTTAAATCAACTTTTATTACTATAAAATATTATAAGAAAAATCCAATTTTTTATACAATGATTGCGCTTTCGTTTACATAAACAATACAAAAAAGAAACCTCCAGAAAATCTATATAAAATAATGATAAATGTACTACGAAGCTATGATAAATGCATTAAATTGTTGAAAGGTATAAATCAATAAAATTATTACACTAAAACAAAATCTGGTTAACAAAAAAAAAAAAAAATATGAGATGAGTACTAAACCAAAGTGTAACCACCACTAAGAATATAAAAATTACCCAGTAAAATCCATAAAATAAGAATTTACAATCTTTAAGAAAAAAAAAAATGATGTTAAACTTTATTATTATTATATATACATAAAAAAATGTACTGAAAAATGCTGGTTTTTTAAGTGTTTTCCAATCAATTCCTTAACTTTTTGATATTTTTTTTTTATTATAGCACTTTTTACCGAAGCATGTACTAAATTATAATTCAAGTTTTCACACATTTTTTTTATTTTGCAAATTTTTCTGAAGAAAAAAAATGTATTTTAATGTTATACAGGAAAAATATAAAACTAAACCATAATTTTTTTTAACTAAACCATATTTAAACAAAAATTCAATACAAATCTTTGACCATTTTTTATAAATGGCGCGAACTCTTAGTACTATGTCATCTGGTAGTATTTCATATCGTTATATAGTTTATCTTTATCTTAAAAACTATAAAAAAAAGGATTTAGAAGTAAAGAATAAAAATTGAATTTAAAAAAAAAAAAAATCTATAAAATAAAATATTGATAAAATCTATTAACAATGAAAAAAAAATTTATGTATTTTAAATTGGAAAATTTTTAATTTATGAGTTCATTTTGGATTATCATAAAATGGCAGAGATTTATACTTCGATGTTTATTTTATTTCATTTAATATTCTGACCATTAAAATTAATGAAGTAAAACTATTGATTTACAGCTAACGAATGACTAATATTTGATTAAAGCACTGGTACTATAACATTTCCTAGCTGACTTCAAGCTTTTACTGGTTAAAGGTATATAGTCTTTTGCCAGTAAAAGTCATTGTACTTATAAGTTTATAGCAAGCCTGATAGTAAACCTCGATTGATTGGAATTTGTAGTTTTAAATTAGTGGCGTTTGGTTCATTAAATTTGTTTAATTATTTTCATGTTTGACTGATACTATGCTTTTTAACAATTGAATATGCATTGAGCAAGTTTTTGAAGTATGTATGGTGACGCTAAGAAAGTTAAAATTGTAATATATCCCTATCATGGATTGCATCTCAGTACTGTTTCCTTTAGACTTTATATAATCGAGTAAAAAAAAAAAGTTGTTTATTTTTATTGAATGAATAAATATTCCAACTCTCCAGGAAGACTATAAGTTGAGAATATTCAAGGCATGAGTGAAATCCATCCTACTATACGGCAGCAAAACTTGGTTAGTATCGAGCATCATCTCCCGGATGCTTCCAGTCTTCATAAATAAATGCCTAATGATAATATGCCGAATATTCTGGCCCAACACCATAAGCAACCCCGATATTTGGCTTGCGTGCGGTGAAGAACCAGTAAGAACCCCATAGATCAGAAGGAAAAAATGGGGTTGGATCGGGCACACCTTAAGGAGACATCCAGACGACATCAACAGGATGGCTCTAGATTTGAATCAACAAGGACTTGGCCGGCCAAAAACACATGGAGAAGAGCCGCATTCCTAGAACAAGAAAGGATGCATCTTAGATGGGAACAAACAAAAACTGCAGGCAGAAATAGAGTGAGATAACGGTATATTGTGGAAGAAAAGTAATGAAAAAAACAAAATTTAGTTAAAGGAAATATAGAAATGAGTCATCATTACATAAAGTTGTAATTATATACAGTATTATAAAGTTTTGTTTGTCAGCCAATTTACATTCCCAAAATATCAATTAATATTATCCTAAATTTTCCTCTTTTAATGGATCACAAAGTCTAATTTAATTTCTACGTAAATCTTTAACATTCTTAGAGTTATAACTTTTTATATTCTGTATTAATTTGAACAAAACATTAAAATCTAAGATCTGAAATACACAAAGGAAATTGTCACTTAATTGCATCTTGAACGTGATCAAAGTATTTGCAGTATTTTTGATTATCTGATTTTGATTTGTACTTATTGTATATATATATAAATGCCAAGAACAACTTTTTAACATATTTTTTTTTCCCTCCATTTCAATTCTTTTAGCACGGTTGGAAAATATTCTACGCGAAATGAACGATAAAATTATACTCTAAAGTGGTAAACAATTTTATAAGATTAAAGCTTTAACAAGCTCAGATTTAAGCCGCTCTTTTCATCTTCTTACAATCTACAAAAGAATTGTAATACTTGATTTTTTGTATATACTTTACAATTGAAAATTTACTTTTACTATATGGTATTTTCTTATGGGTAATTTTCTATAGGGTTTTTTTATATATACATTTTTTATAACGACCTTTAATAAGTTAAGAAAAAAAAAAGAATTAGCCGAAGTAGAAAAGTTGTGAACCATTAAGAAGAATGTTAGCGCGCTAAGCAATTTTGGTTTATTACTTTGTTGTTGAGGTAAAAAATCTGCATTTTTTTTTTATTATACTTTTTGTATATATAAGGAAAAAATGTTGTGTAAATTATTTTTGTTGTTGTCGTTGTATTTAAAATGTGCAAGGATTACACAGATTTTTTTTTTATAATTCATTTTTCCCTTTAAGTTGCGCTGAAAAAAATAAAAAGGTTAGCCACTGCACTTAAGTATAATGTCGTTTAAGCTCCATAGATATAGTGAAAATAGTCATTTTGTTAAATTCGTCGTAGATAACATGATTCTTATCTAGTATAGACCAAAGTAATAATAAAAAAAACATGTGACAACATCGTTTTTTTTACCGTGTTGTAATAAAACTTAAATACCAAACAAAATAAAAAGATTTCATTGGAAGCTAACTTGTAATTGCAATGTCGTCTTTTTAATTTTTTTAGTATTATAGATGAGAGTAAACAGTTCGTAGTTAAAGAATGTTTATTTGGATATTTGTAGTTAACCATTTCTTCAAATATCTCATTAACATTTTCCAGATTCTTTTTTATTTTGAAAGAAAAATTTGTGGTTGGAATTATTTTTTAGTACGTAGACATTTAACTTATTTGAAATTGGGAAAAATTAATGATAATTCAAATTGAAATAATTTATTATTTTAACTACAATTTAAATTACAAAGCTTTCTGACATCATAGATTGATATTGGGCTAAATGTATAAGATGCAGCGTTTGCCTGAAAATCGAATACTTAAGAAAATAATTCATCGCCCGAGTAAATATAAATAGACCACCGGAGAAACCAAGAAACCGCTGCAATAATTCTATCCAAAATTATGTACAAGTAGTAATCCAAGATTGTAACTGCAACTCTGCGGCAGAAGGTCGAGGTTTGAGCCCGTACTGTACCAGCGTAGAAGAAGAAGATTGTTATTTGTATAAATTTTGATGATTTAATAGGAAATTTCGTATATTTTCTTGTTAACAAATTTTTTAGATTAAGTAAGTAATTTTCAATGAATATGCAGAAATAATCTTTAATGTTATAATCAGCACACTAATAAAACGCGTCCAGACAAAATTTAGCACATCTGATATTTGTGAACTTTTAATAATCTCTACAGAATAAATAATTACATTTATTCCGAAATTAATAATTATATTGCAAATTGGTCTAAAACCGCATGAGTTTCTTTATATTTTATACGTTTTTATTACGAAAACCTCATAGATTTAGTATTAGTTGGGTTATGTTGAGAAATTTGCTGAGGTTAGTTTAATTTTTTCAGAAAAGCACATCACAAAAGTGCAATTATAATAACCATTACCGAATAATATAGTGGAAATCTAAGTTTTGGCCTGGAATAGCGAGACAAAATGAATGACGTACGTACAGCATTTATACAATTAACAAATACGCCATTGACGACTTTAATATTTCAAAAACTTTTGGTAATGATTAATAAAAAACTATTTATAAAAAAAAAAACAAATTGAAAAGCATTTAATTAAGAAGCATTTAAAACCAAATATTTTTTGACCACTAGAGTAATTTAACTAAATTTTCTTATACATAATTTTGTCAGTTGAATTTATAGTTCATATTTTTTATATATTTTATTTTAGCATCTTCTTGAAAATGTTTACACTTAGCAATAAGTCAAGAAAATGTATCGTAAATCAACAGAAAAATCATCACGCACCACCTTATTACCATGGAATTAATTTGTACTCCTATAGTACTACTTATATCTACAGTAGAGAATTACTTATATTCAATTCAATTACATATCTGGTGTACATAAACACAGCATAGTTTTTAGAGTACATACTAAAAAAAAAAAACATAAAATTTTCAATTCTATAAAAGGATAAGCAAGATTTCAATACGATTTAAATCTACAAATAAAAATTATAAAATCCTAAAAAAACTTTAAGGTAAAAATGTGCATAATCAAAACAACACCAAAGCGAAAATTTAACGACAAGTACAAAAATTGTGTTTTTTTTATTTGTAACTGGTGATTTTAATTTTTTGGCGATGTTAACTAAAGTAAGAAAAAAAAAACCAAAACTAAATTGCCTTAAAGGCGATGATTTATTTATTTTAACAAACTAGAGTGAACGAAAATGAATTGTTGGTAACATATAAGCACGCAAAGTTGATTAACGCATTTTTTATACTATAAGGATTTCGAAGTTCATTTTTGAATTGGTGCAATAACAAAAACAACAAGACGACGACTTCTTAGCTCGGTAGAAGAAAAGATTTATGTAGTTTAATGAATATTTGTCGGACAATCCAATAATAACAACAACAACAAAAATTTATATATAAAACCAACTAAGACAGGATGAAGTAAAGGAAATGGACGAATTAGTGCCGTCAGCTGCTACAGTAAATTATTGTCTTTTTTAGTTTTGTAATTATTGGAAAGAATATATTAAATATTTTAATTAGGTTTTTTTTTTTTATTTTTTGTTTATTTTCAAATTAATTTTTTTGAGGTGTGTGGCTTTAGGTCAATTTTAATTAAAATGCTATATAGTCGTAAGTAATTGGAGTAACACACAATTTTTAATTTCCATTTCAAAATGATCCAAATTAAATTTAATTACCATACAAAATTAGTTGATTATATGTATAAATTTTATCCAAGCTTATATCCAAGTTTTTGTGTTCATTGCAGAAATTTCCACCTCTAACAATAAATTTTATTAATTCTTGGTGTATTGAATTAAGAAAATCTATTATTTTCGAAGTGTATATGGAAAATTTATATTGAATCATTAAATTTCGGTATAAAACAAAACTAAAATTATTTTAACTGTACACAATATTTTAATATATTTATTATTTTCATGAACTTTCTTATACCCATACCTCCAAATAAAGATTATAATGATATCTCGAATTGTGTACATACCAAAACTAAATTCTTATTATTATTATAAAGAAAATTTTAATGATTGTTAAAAATAATATTGCAGTATTGCAAATATATATTTTCACTTGATAACGATCTTATTTCATTTTTCATAAACCCAAGGAGGCAAAATATAAAAAAAAGTATTAATGTCATAGAAAAACAAAATTTTGTTTATAATGATGGTGGGTCGTATAAATACATAAAATGCGTGTACAACGGTTCAATACTATCTGAAGCTCATAATATATATAAACTACTGAATTTTGTTGTAATCATATTATGATCAATTTCCAAAAATAATAATACTATATTATATTTAATTCAATGCTAAAAGGTCCTCCTGCAAAATGTAAGTCTCTATACTATAAAGGTGAAATATCAAATCTGGACTTTAGAAAAGAGTATGGAATAAATTTTACTGAAAATGGTTTAAAATTTATTAGGCATATATGATAAGTAGTATGGAAGTTACAAGGGCAAGCAAAACTGACACCAATACTATGTAAACAAAATCGAACCGTTTCGCTGTCATAATTGCTGTCTCAATAAACTGCGCCATAGAAGTGTTGGTTAATACTTTCTGAAAGAGTTGTAAGAGGTAAGAGTTCACTATTGTAAACAGGAGTAAAATGGGCCGGCTTATTTTAGAATAGACCAGTAGTTAACTTGACTATTATATCTATTTATGTGGCAAATATAAATCGAACCGCTACGCTGTCATTATTATGCTCTTTCTCATGAAACTGCGTTATAAAAATGTTGGTTAATACTTTTTGAACGAGTTGTAAGAGGGAAAAGTTCACTGTTGTAAACAAAAATGGGTCTATTTAATGCTTAAATTCGGATTCCTCTTTTTCAACCCATACAGCCGAGACCAGTATTTAGCTTCACCATTATATCTAATTATGTATCAAATATAAATAGATAAATAGACACCTTTAGCTTGGCTGTTCTTTTGAACGAGTTGTAAGATGCAAGAGTTCACTATTGTAAACAGGGTAAAATGGGCTGGCCTATTTCAGAATAGACCAGTATTTAACTTGACTATTATATCTATTTATGTGTCAAATATAAATAGAACCGCTTCGCTGTTCTTTTGAACGAGTTGTAAGAGGTAAGAGTTCACTATTGTAAACAGGGATAAAATGGACCGGCTTATTTCAGAATAGAGCAGTATTTAACTTGAACATTTTATCTATTGATGTTTCAAATATAAGACGCATTATGTTAAGAACACCAGCAGTGTACAGTGTACGATCTTTTACCATAAAAACAAAATGTAATCTTAGATGGAGGTCCTTCATATATAGAAATTTACGAACGAATATAGAACGATAAAATTTTTTATATTTTCAAACAAAAATTAAGAACTGAAATTATTGTAGCCAATATTTTAAAACTAAACTCTTTTATCTTTATTATACTTACTGACCTTACCAATATATATATTTTTGAGATGTGCACTAAAAATCTCTTATTTTTTAACTAACGGCAATGTATTTTACCACCTTATAGCCCAACTAAACAATAGTTTTCAACTTCCTTGATCATAAATAAAATATTAAAATTGTATACGCAAAAAATTTCACAAAAAAGATACGATATCTTTTTGAATGCTAGAAAATTATTGTCAAAATATTTTCTTTTTTGTAAACGCTGACACAATATAGCAAAATTATAATAATAGAGTTAAATGCGCGAGCGTTTATTAGATTCGCCAACCTCTATTATAATAAAAGTATTTAATTTTTTTTTCCATTTTTTTACATTTAACTTATGATTATTGTTTATTATTATTATTATTACCATTTGTTCTGAATTGTCATTTTCCCAGAGGTATATACACATGAAAATTTAACTTTAGGCTGATATTTTTTTTTTTATGTGTAAGGTATATAAAACATGAATTTTTGAGCATAATTTTATTTATTGAAAATAAACGTTCGGTCTACGTAAAATCTGCGTAAACTAAAATGTTCAGGTATTTTTGATATGATAGAAATTTTCCTTAAAATAAGAAGATGGGTATCATTGAGTCTCATATATATTTATTTATGTGCTTTTATGGATGATAATAATAATATGTGATCATGTACAACAATTCTCATTAAACCTGAATCACAGTGCAATCACAACGCACATATTTTTGTAAAAAAAAAAACGAACTTTGTTAAATAAAATTCAATGCTCGTTTTATTTTTTATTTCAATATTTCATTGTTTTGGCATTTTTCGCATAATGTATACATAAACATTGAGATAGATCCTTAGTTTGTGAGCTATAGCTAATAATATTGTCATAATTTAAATTTTGGTCAATATGCAGATAGTTTTGAAAAATTCATGTAAATAGATAATATTTGTAATTGAAACAAAATTGAAACGAGTTTTAAATATTTAGTAATTAAAACATTTTCACATTTACTTTTGGAATTAAAATATTTCATAAAAAATAGAAAATTGATAAAAAATTCTTGTTGAATTCTAGATGAACGGAAGCGTAACATAACAATACTCCCGATAATTAAAATAAAAATTTCAAATTTATTTTTTTCGTATTAAACCTTGATTATGATTAGATACAGATCCAGGTACAAGTATAAACTTCAAATAATGGAAATAAATACTTCCAGTTACTATTTTTAATATATAAAAGCGACGCATTTTAAAGTCAATATTTTGTAGTTGGTAGTTTTATTATACTTTCTGGCGTAAAGGTTACCGTGCTCGACATGGCGGTAAATTTATAAAGATTGTTTCGTAATTCGAAGCAGCATAACGCAATTCGAAATAGTTTACCAAATTTATAAGGTTTTGCAATTTTTGTCTGCTGATTTACGTTACGTTGGAGTACCATTACGAATTCTGTATTCTTTTAAATTTGATACTAACTTTTTCGTTTAAATAATCAATTTTTTTCTTCTATACGTTATAATAACGTATAACATTATCGAATATCCAGTGCGTATTCTAGGTTATTTATTGTTTATAAAAATGCCTATTTCCCGCACAACACCAAATCAATGTATACCGAAAAAAAATCCTTTTAAGTGCTTCTAACACCACATGTACATTACCTAACTTATGGCTATAATTAACCAAAATTATTATTATGTAATTAATCATAAAACAATAGCTCAATTAGTGTTTTATTCCAAATAATAAGTCATTATTATAATATTTTTATTATTTGTAATACTGAATCATCAAATGAAATCATTCTTAGCTGGAGGCAAAAACAGTTTGATTTTCTTTTAAAATCCCCCACCATAGAAATGGAAATATATTTCATTAAATCAAATAATTATGATGAAATAAAAGTAATATTATGACTGGTATTAAAATGATTGATTGATTCTCGATGATGTATTCCCAAAATTAACTAAAAATCTTATATAGTTCTAAGAGAATGGATGAATGTTTTCCAAATTTAACTTGTCATATATACAAAAAAAAATTCCCTAAAAAAATTTCTAATTCCTAAAATGGAATTTTAACATATTCTCTTGTTTAAGATAATTAACGAATATCTTTAAACTTAATCATTATCCAATTATAAATGAATATCCGTGAGAAAATCAATTATTAAAAATGTATGTGATCATATTCAATATCAGCTCTTATACTATAACATTTAAAAAATTATTTAACATAAAACATTGTCCTCAATGCTATTATCCACTACGGTGCAATGTCAAAACAAAAATAAAAAAAAAACCATTGTCTATTTTTATGAAATTATGTACTGTGAAACATAAACTAGTCCAATATTATATTTATGAAAAAAAGAAACATCAACAATGAATTTATGAAAATAACAAAAATTATAATAAATTTTGTTGGTATATTTACGCATTATTTTCAAAAACTATAGGATAAAATTAATGTCCTTTCCATAAAAAAAAAACAGTTTTATATTATCTATATAAATTTTTGTATATACCGAGGAACAGAATCGACTAGGCTCTACACATTTTTGATAGCACGTATAAAAATATTTTCCAATCAGTTTTGTGTTTTTAAGTACATGTTCAAGGTTTGTTTCATAACCTAAACTTTATGTGGTCATTCAAATAGGTTATGTTTTTTATATGATTCTTTTTGTTTGTAAATTTTGAATCTATTAGATTCTCTTTGTAAATATGCTATATATATGTATATAAAGTAATATGGAATGCGTTACTTGTAGTTAATTGAAATTTGCTACTACTGAATTTTCATGTTTTTAAGTAAAATATTCAAATAAAAAATCAATTTTGTTATTCGTATATAGAAATTATTCAATTCATTATTTTGTTTAGACAAAATTTTGTAAGTTTAAAATATCGATTTATTGTAGTTTCGAAATTTCGAAAGAACGTTTCGATCTAGCATAGATTTTCTCGAATTATCTTATTTAATCTGTCTATATTAATTTTATTGCCAACCGAAATTTCCCTATTAAATTTAAAAAATGTTTGACAATCAAAATAACCAGAATTTACACGACTTAAAAATTGTTTTAAAATCCCTTTTTATATTAACTTACATAAACTAACTAATAAAAGAATTACTTTTTTCTGTTTTTCTATAAAAAAGATGATAGCTAACCTATCGACAATTTTTTCTGTGAGTTTCTGCCACTTATTTACGGAATCAAGGACTTTTTTTCAAAAATTAGATAGTAAAGAGAGTTACAATCTAAAAATAGTTCTACCGTCTCTATCACACATACTATTATTATCTTGCATTTCGTGTGGAACAAAAAAAAAGTATTAGGAATTTTAAGATCCATGAAGACGCATCGTTTTAACAATAGATTAATTAACATCCATTTAAATTATGACCCATATATTTTAATATGGGTCATAACGCCATATAGTTTTAAGACTCATTCCACTGATGGCTTTAAGACTCTTGCGAATGAGTCTTAAAGCAATATTGGTCAAACTGGTGAATATGGCTATAAGACTCACTTGAATGGGTCATAACGACACTATCATTATGACATATAATAGCCTTATGACACAGTACCAATTATTTACTCTTAATTAAAGCAGTTCTATTCTGTCAAGAAGACAGTATAAAAAATAAATCTTGAAATATTTTAACATAATATTTATGATTTCGAACAAATATTCATCAAGATTTTATCAATTGAACAAATATTATATAAATTTAAAATTAAAATTTCCAATCAATGACAAAATATCGTAATGGTCAGTGTTGTACTGACCATAGATAGATTTTAGGTTTTATCATTATAATTGGCAAGACAATAGGTAGAAAAATTATAACTATTTAACCTACGCCATGAACTTATAAGAAACATAAATGACATATAGATTCAAACACATAAAACGTTAATTTAATAGTTTACTAACAGGCATAATTTAACGGACATATCGAAAATTCCTTAATAAGAAGCAGATGCTCTTTCCTTTGACCAAATTGAAAATTAATCTTGATATTATTTACATTGTCATATATTTGTAAAAATATTTATTTTTATAAATTTAAAATTTATATAATTCTTTTTTATTTAAAAAAATAAATTTATAAATCATAACAAATTTGCAAATCCGTCCATCCATCAATGACGACTATTCTACCGTGTATATAAACATAGTCAAAGAAATTTTTTTTTTACAATTTTTATGATTACGAATTTAATTAACATTGAATTAAGTTCTCTTGTGCTACCAATTTATCCTCATATATCATCCAATATATTTCATTAAAAATGACGTTAAAAGAATAAATTAACAAGAGTTAATGTACAAATATTTAAAGTATTATTTTTACCTTTTTAAAACGATTTAATCTCACCATGGATCAACATTACAATTACATCGATTAATTAATTATGTTTTATGTATATCGGAATATGGCATGATGTTTACTAAAAATGTAAGTCAATTTTCTATTTGAAAATATATATTCAGGTTTTCGATGTTTTGTTTAAAATTTGGTTTACTTTTATATAGCTATTGCTATAGTATTATCAGCGGAATATAGCAAAAAAAAAAATGTGAATTTTCAAATTTTAGTCACGTCACGACGATAATTATATATAAAATCTTTTATGGTAATTGAATATTTCCCATAATACTGAATGAAAGCGGCTAGTAATTTCTGTGTAATAAACTGTCGATTAATATTAAATGAATTTCTGTATTTATATAATTATTAAGGCTATGAAAACTATGGAGTATTATTCGAAAATCTTTTGAACCCCTCAGACCGTAGACGAAGGGGAAAAATATAGCTGTAAGATTTATATTTTTATCAAGACCGCCAAATTAAAATAATTTGAACTAAGCTAATTTCGAAATATGTGGAAAGTTAGGAATAAGGTCAAATCCAACATTTTTATTGTAACTTCTTCTTCTGACTATGGACAGGTCTTTTAACTCAAGTTAGAAATTAATCATTTCTGTTTGAAAAATTGTAGGTTGAGTTTTAATACTAGCGAAAGTAATTGAATTTATTATAATTTAGTTTAATTGTTAATTATAATTAATTAATTTGTAATGTAATCTGTAATACTATGCAGAATCAATTTTTTTTATATAACAATCTATTTTCGATAAAGTAATCATAGGGATAAGGACCCAAATCAGAATATAATTTTTCTTTTCATGAAAGAATATTTTAGACCGATTTGCCTTCGCTTTGATTTTCAACATGACTGAATAATTCAAGTTATGTCAAGTATTACCAAAAAACAGAAATTACTTAAAATTAACCTTTGTTCCTTAAAGTTGCAGGATATCCAAAATGTAATTTCTTAATTTCTGAACATATAGTTAGCATAGATAATGAAAATTTCGTTTTGTCAAAATATTTTCGTTGAACCACGATGTTAATTAACTCAATATATTTCTATAGGTTTCTTAATTATTTGTAATCCAATTTTCAATGAATCATCAAAGGAAGACCAATATAAAAACCACATTTAAATTAGAAATATATAATAATAATTTATAAAATCAATTTCAATGATTTAATTTCGAAACAAAAAGAAAATTAATGATTAATTAGATTTCTTCAAAGTTATTTACCGACAACGAATTAATATTTTCTATGATAAATTTTATTTTTTAAATTTTCCAATAAGGATAAAGGAAATGTTGTAATTGAAGAATTAATTTGAAGATTATATTAATTAGTATTAGATAAAAGAAATTTCAGCAATCGGAAGATGATAATTAATTTAAAATCTATTGATCCAATTTAATTTTGTCTAAATGATTGTAACTTAATCTTTTAACTTTAATTACATTGACTTAACTTATAATAGCGAATTCTTCAGTCTTTTTCTGATTATTTTATATCTTGATTTTATTATTTTATAGAATAACTTATCAAAAAACTAGTTGACATCAAAATAATTATTCTTATTATCTATGATTCATTGAGCTTGAACATCAAAGGTAAAATCATGTCATAAAAATATAAATCTCCTCGGATTATGCTCTCATTGAATTATCCACTTGTCTGGATCTTTCAAAAAATGAACAACTTAAACTTGTTCATCAATTTCAATTGAATATATAATCCTGTTCTTGTTCTTAAATAAACCTATTACCCAATACAAAGTACCACAAAACATATAATCATAATTATTTCTTTTTATAGTTGACAGCCTCACTGATAATATATTTAAATACCTATTTTACAAAAAAAAAAATTGTCTCCACATCTCATCTTTTGTAAGTCCAGACAAGCTTAACCAAAATCCCAGAAATATTTTTTTATATTCCTTGATTTTTTTCATTTATATCTTAAAATAGTGTTTATCTTAAAAGACATTGTTGCCAATCATTATCTTAAGCTTCTATATTCAATTTATCATAAACAAAGTTGTCGTTTTTTTTTTGTTAAAATAAAATTGCTTTTCAAAATTAATTTTACAATCCATCTTTCATTTTAATGTTTGGCATTTATATGATCGTTCCAAAAAGACGACAACATTAAAATAATATTTTAAACTTGAAGTACATCTAAAAATATACAGGGAATTCCATCCCTCCGAAATTAAAAACCAGTTTCAAAACTATAAAAGTAATTTTTTAAGACTTTAATTATTATTTTAAATAAACGATTAATTAATTTATTAATCGGAAATTGTTTGTGCGGCACTGTACTTTCCGAATTTCCCATAATTTGTTTTTGGTTAATTGAAAATCTTAAGGTGATTTCATTTATTGTTAAATGTTAATAGCGGTCTTGAGGATCATATTCCTAAATTCAATTTGTTTTAATTTGCCTTATTGAGAAACAGGCATACGTCATTCAGACATAGCCTTTGTATTATTTGAAATAGCGTATTTTGTCTGTGGTTAATTAGGAGATTATTAAATATAGAGATGTGTTAAAACTCAGTTATGCTTGTACGTCAACTAATAATAATAATTTTTTATGGTGTGAAGTCAAAAAATCAATTGGAAATCAAAATTTGGATGAATGCACAAATAGAAAAACACTGGAACTCTACACAGGGTAACAGAATTTCTAAACTGTTCATACATATTCACTCAACCCAACGGACTCGAAAACTTGAAATGAGCAGATGTAGAGTACGATCAATAACTGGGTTACTCAACTGTAACCTGCAAAAAACATCTACACTATGGAGTTAGCAGCTACAAATAGCGTGTAGAGATTGTGTGAAGACGTGAAGAGTTAATCAAATTGGACACGGCTTCCTGGAACCTACGGAACTGTCGTCGAACTCACTTAAAAGCATTATATACTTTTTCGTAAGTATTAGTCTTGGGGGCGTTCTAAATTCGTGGTATTTCATAAGAAGCTCATAGTGGCCGCAGTGATTCGGGACATATGATACTTACCAAGACCCTATCTAATGGTGTGAAGTTCGGAATTTAAAAAATAATTAAATAATTATTTTTTTACAATATTCAGAGTTGTTTAGACTCTTGGTTTTTAGCTAGGAAAACCGGCAATTTTTTATTTGATCATCATAATATTGATAGTGCAGATTTGATATTTCCTATTATACAAAGTTGATAATGGTCATCCTTTTAATAATATTTAATGGTTGAATTAGTCTGGTGTTATTACATTACCTTTTAGTTATAATTTATTAATGATTTCATTTAAAATTAATGTCTTTTTGATAGTTTTTTTTAATTTGTCACGTTTTTAGCCAAGATAATATTACTATAATTTATGGGACAGATATATTCTAAATTTGCGGAGTTGTTTCTTTCAAATGCTTTTGAACAAATGCGTAAAATTTAATGAAAATGTATTGGTTGGATCGTTTATTGAGACTTAAAAGAAACGATTTTTATGATTTATTACATATAACTAATAAAAATTTAGATATTACATTTGAAGAGTAAGTAAAAATGTATACTTGAATATCAAAAATAGGAATTCTAAGTAAAATTTAGATTTAAGTGGTTATTTTTTCTCAGAAATTTTACGCCAGCATAAATATTTTTTTTTAGATATTATTTTTATTTTTTTGGTCGCAAATAAATTTTGTTTTTAAAAGTTTTACTACCAACTTTAAAATAGACTTACTTGATTCAACGTGGAAACATGGAAACATTATGCAGAGCACATAGACTCTATGGAAAAAATCGGTTTACTCGACCTTGGTACGGTCAAGTCTACTGCAGTAATTTCATTAAAAAATTAAAATTACGCGATCTCTCTATTAACATTTTTTTAAAAGTAGTAATCACTATTTTTCGTCAGATGAAATGAACTATACTTTAACAATTTAAGAAGATGTTTTCTATGATCAAATTTTCGAAATAAATTTTTTGAATTTGAAATAAAGTAAAAGTTTAAATGAAAAGTGTAAAATATTAATTTTTTTTTTATAGTAAGCTTATTAAATTTAATTTAAATGTGGAAAGTGGAAAATAACAATGAATTTTAAAGCAATTTTGAGTTTCCGTAAATTCCGATTATTCTGAATCATAAAAATCCTACAAACTTTGTTTCGCTTTCATGCTATCTCTCTCTTTTCGACCATTCGGAGGAAAAATCATTATGCTAAAAAAAGATTTAACTACTAGAGTTCCCCTTAAATAAACTAAATTACGCGATTATTAAATAAGTTGTTCAAATTTGATATTTAAAGTTTTCCGAGAAACATACAAACACTATTGTTAAAGTTTTTGAGTAAACGCGATGAATTTGAACTAAAATTTGTTATAAATATCTTTATATTCAAAATCAGAACTGCAACGAAATTGTTAATGTCAATATGATAGACACAAAGCACTTAGCACCTTTAATAAATCTTATAACGTTCTCCAAATATAAATATTTGTTATATTTTTTTTTTGCAATGAAATATTTTATTCTGTGCGATTTATTAAACTTAAGATGCTAATGTTAGTTGTTTCTATAAATATTTACTTTTCCATTTATAAACAAATGAAATTTTACTGGAATTTATTTTCATATTTCAATAAAGAAACTAAAAAAAAATGAAAATGACTCAACAATTTTATATCTTTATAGTACAGATTTGAGATTTTTTATCTTTAAAAAGCAATCTTTATTAACTGGCAATTTTAATTTTTTTTTTATTATTCAATTTTATTTATTCACAAACCATTGAAAAAAAAATTATGTTTTTGTAAATATATATACAAATATAAATTTTAATAAACAAATATTATTGATATTTATTAGCATATATTCTCGAGTGATTGTTATAACTTATTAGCATTATTCTGAGGTAGGTCTTTTAAAAAAAAATTGAGATATCTTATTTTTCATAAGCTAAATTTATACCAATTTCGAAATTAAAAGGAAATTAGGTGAAATCATTTTTTGGTAAATTATAAATAAATTAACTAAAATATTTTATAATTAATATACAAAAAAAGCTGCTAATTAGTATAGTAATATTTTACAAAATTAAAATATTGAATTAAACATTATTCTATACAAGAAGTTCATTGCTTATCTTTTGGAATTTTAAGTTTGATCATCGCAATTACAATAATTCTAATATAAAAACAATTAAAAAAAAAACCATAATAAAAATCTGGAAATTTTAAAAAAGTAATAAAATAACAAAAAAATTGCTGCGAATATATATAAAAAAAGTCATCAAATAAATTTTCATAACCGCACTAAAAAAAGAACACAATTAATTTTCAATTTCAAATAAATTTATATATTTTTTAGTTAATATTGGAAATATTTATGAACATATTTTATATAATTAACCACTAAATTTTCATATATTAAATTATTTGAAATTTGAATTTGAAAATATTAAATATTAATTTGAATGGAATTCCTATTCTTTTAATAAAATTATTAGTTAGTTGACATTGACATAAAGTAAACTTAAGAGAAAAGTTGAAATTGTTAGTTCAGGTAATTAATTGATAGTGAATTATTTTATTTGTATAAATAAAACATGTTTTTGGCAATTATGTAATGCCCGTATCCGTATCGTATTGTGGCTGAAATGTAGTGCAGGTTTAATTTTATTTTATTTGGTTATTACGAGTAGTTATGGAATAACTATGAAATCTGGTGATGGATTTGACGGTGAAAAATTAGATTTCGCTGAAAAGAATTTTCTATTTGTCTTAAGTTTACTTTATGTCAACCAACTAAGTATTTCATTAAAAGAATAGGAATTCCATTCAAATTAATATTTTCTAATTTCAATTTTCGCACCATGTTTTTTATTATTTTAATTAGTCACGCCTTCTTTTTCTTAGTTTAAATTGTATTGCCGGTGTGAAAGGACGTTTGCTTAGTAAAAAACATTTATTTAAATTATAAAAATTAACTTTTTAGCTCTATAAATATTAATAAAATATAAAATAAATGTTTATAAATAATTTTTAATTAAAAAAATTAAGAAAAATCTTAAATTTTCTTAGCTTTTCGCGAATTTAATATCCTTCAAAAAATTTTTTATTCAAATTGAAAATTTCCAGAAGTTTTTTTTGTGTGTTTGTTTATAAAAATTAATTTAATGCTATAGTTTTAATTTAAAAAATATGAAAATTTAGTGTTAATTATATAAAAATATCCAATATTAACTATATAAAAATAAATAATTTTATTTGAAATTGAAAATTAATTGTGTTCTTTTTTTAGTGTGGTTATGAAAATTTATTTGATGACTTTTTATTGAATCATTATTTTGTCTTAACAGGTAAATTACTTTAAATAATTTTATTTTTGTTATTTTATTGGTATTTTAAGATATCCAGATTTTTATTATGGTTTTTTTAAAAAATTTATCCAATATTAAAAATATAGCAATAATCAAACTTAAAATTCCAAATGATAAGCAAATGAACTTCTTGTATAGAATAATCTTAAATTCAATATTTTAATTTTGTAATATAAAATTCGTTGCATATTTCTATATTGTATAATATCGTTATAATTTTTTTACAATTATTTCCTTTAAATTCAACTCTTGGTCTTGTCAAATTATAAAACAATTTGATCGAGTAAAGATTTTTTTGTTCATTTCCATAATATTAAATGTTCAATATTATGAAGATTTAGAAAATATTCAAAAATTATTTAACGTGTACAGATATTTTAATCTCAAAACTGAAACCAGTCAATAAGCTGGTTAGCATATAGCAGCGCAAAACATAAAAATATATTTCAAGTTAATAAAGACATCAAACCTTAAAGAATCCTTTTGTGTACATATTTCCATCAAAAACCGCTGCGAATCATTAAACATTTTATTTATGAAAGGAAGCCGCAAAAAGAGTAAATATTTAGACAAGGATTTTTTCTCATCTCGAAAAATTATGTGAAATATCAATAGTGAAACGAACTTGAACAGAAAATATAAAAAATATTAAATTAAAAGCAAAACCAATGATTGAACCAGTTCTCTGTATCATCACAAATTCCACAATTTAGTATTAGTATAGTCAAAATGCTCTCTAGTATTGAGCCTTGCTTTTGACGGTATAAAAGTTTGAAATCTTTTTGTTTTATTGAAGAAAGATTAACAAGAAACGTCAAAAATTATTATTTATACAAAATAATGTTTTCAACAATTATCAATTAGGAAAAAAACCAACCTTACTTGAGCTATGCATAAATAATAAAATCTTAATAATAAAATCCTTTGACTATGAACTTTTTCGAAAAATTATCTTTATGTGATACTCGTATTTGAACAAATAATTAACACTTTCCATATTTGTGTTTAAATACTGATTTAGTGATTTTTTGAAAAATACATAAAGAAAATCAACAAAATTTTTGTTTTACCAGAAGATTTCACTGCGAATGGAAATCAGATATTTTAGATAATTTATTTTATGTTGTAATTTAGTCCTTCAAATTAAATAAGAAAAATACAAATTCAATCAACTCTAAAATATGTTTTAAGTAATTACACAAAGCAAGTAACTTATTTGCAATTCCTATAAATAAAATTGGATAAATATGATTTACAATTAACATGATTCAGCAATTAATCAAAAATTTAGTGTTAGTTATCCAAAATCTTATGCGGTTTCGTTAAAACACGCGGTTTACATAACAACTTTTCTAATTTAATGTTGTGCCAGTATATTTATTTTATTTTAAAATTTAATCTGCAGTACATACATAAAATACATTCCACTTTTTAACAATCTAAGAATTCTGATTTACTTTCCTAGTTTAGCAGCTTTCCTTTTTTAATTTGTAATTTATCAATAATAATTATTATATTTTTCAAAAAATTACAAAACTATTTTCATTTATATAAAGGTAAGCTAAGTTTATCTAAGTTTAATGAGAAATTAACTAGTTTAGGAGTTTAGGTAATTGAACAAAAGATTTTTCAACTTAAACTCAGTTTAATATTAAAATAAATGTTTAAACTGATATTTGTCATTTTTTTACTAAATTAATAAAGATAATAATAAAAGAAAATATTAAATTTACATAAAATTTATGAATTTTTAATGGAAACATTTTTTAATATCTAAACTAACTAACTTCACTCAATTACATTTCATTACGCTGAATTCTACTTTGCTCAAGATAATTTATTCACAGCAATTTCCTTCGTAAATGCATTTGTAACGTGAAATTACTTTTATGAACAAATTGATTGCAGAAAAAACAAAAAAACATGAAAAATGTAAAATTGAGGAATGAATTTAAAATTTTAATTGCTTATTTTTTTCGTGATAAATTATCATCGACTTTTGCTTTCTTGGAAGAAAGAAAATCGTCTATCAGCACAAAATTAATTTTGTAATAAATTTGAAAGAATAATTTTTACTGTGATAAATTTTAAACGATAAATTTTAAATAATTTTTGCATTTAATGAACACATGACGAAATATGAAATTTTTGAAAATCTCTTCTAATATCCTAAAAAATGTTGTACGGCGGGATTGCACAGATATTATTACAATTCCGTAATTGATTTGTTGTTTTATCAGGTGAATTTTGTGTCCAAAAATTGTTAATATTCTCTGAAAATTAAATTCATTTTGTTATTAATCAGCTATATTTGCATATCGCATTTCAAGATTCTTTAAAAACTATAATTATCGAACCTTCCATACGCAAAATCGTCTACACATTAATTGTCAGAGTCATGATACGAAATTTAGTCAGTAATAAAAAAACATAATTTATAAAATTATTAAAAGTAAAGTATTTTAATAATTTTGGTAGTTTTTAACTAGGGCGATGATAATTTACAATGCCCATGATTGTACAGAGTTTATTTATAATTTTATAAAATAATATTAATCGTTTTAAATGTATAGATTTATAATTAAAGGTTAAAATTAAAAATTATAATTAATTGTATTCGTAGTTCTTTATCCAATTGTATATTTTTCCTAGGAGATTATTATTCCCACATATTTGCTGGAAGCGCAATAGAAACAAAGAATTATCTAGACCTATTATAAAAATGAGTGAGCTTTCTTGTGTCACTCTTTTGTTGATAACGTATGGACTACTTTAATCTGGATTAAACAAAATAATGAATAATATCTGTACAAATTAAAAATAAGGTCCTAATCCAATAATGGAAAATATTATAATTTTTCTGGGCTATTTTTTCATAATGAAATTTATATGAAAAAATAATTATTTGAATTTTTCATTCAAGTAGTTATTTTTTATTTTATTTAAATTCTTTTTGAAACCATAATTAGATTATTTTGAGTACAATTTTTTAAATATAAAGCATAACATTTCCAAGCAAATATTGACAATTTCTTTACCAATTATTTACGAATATATTTTTTAACGAGTTTATTTGTAACTCACCTGCTAGTGCTAGTAATATTAAAACAGCACAATTTGTCCAATTTTATTTTTTCAAATTAAATATTTTTCCTTAATAAATGAAAAACATAAAATATCTTTTTTTGGAAAATTGCAAGTTAATATTATAAATTACTATTATTTTTTTTTTTTTTCATCGTACGTTTCGTATATAAAATGAAAAATTGAAAATTAAAAAAAAAAAATATTCTGTATAATAAATGAAGGTATAATTATTTATCAAAACCTTTTGCCATTTAAAGATTATTCTCATTTAACCCTTAAAATTCCTGAGAGATAATTTCAAAAAAAGGAAAAATATACGTTAGTCCTTTTGTATATAAATAATTTTGTTTTTTATAACAATGTAATTATCCTTCTATACTTCTTCCCAAAAAAAAAAAAAAAAATTCATTAGAAAGTTACATTTATTTCTTCATTATATTTTATTTTTTTAAGTCCGCTCTCCAGTAAAAAAATAAATAAAATTAAATATTATATACAACAAATTAAAAATTCCATTACAGAACATTTCAATAATTAATTAGCGTCCTTTTTTTTCTACATTTTATTCAATATTGTATGCTGTACACTGTACATATACGCAAAATAAAAAGGACTTTAACATAAAATGAATTTTTATATGTATATAACGAGTATAATGTGCTAAGAAACAAAAACATTTTTAACTGGATTTTAATAGCCAATGCTTATTATTATGGGCAAAAAATTCTAATAATAATGAGTGACCCCTTCTTAAATTTGTTATTATTGTCTAAGGATAAGGACATTTTTTATTTTTCTATGAGAATTTTGTATGTGTTTTTAGAAATTGTACTGATTATTATAAACGTATACTAAATTTTGTACTGAAACGAACATTTCGAGTAGCTTTTATGCAGGACAGCACAATTAATACTTGACAAAAATGAGAACATTGTGTGTATATTTGGTTTGTTGCAGTTAAAAAAAAAAAAGGTTAGCTGCATCGCCATAGGCTTCAAAAGTAGACAGAAGTTCTTCAATTTTTGTTTTTGTATTTATTTTGTATAAACATTTCAGCACTTCAGACATTTTTTCAACATAATAAATTATTTTTGGCTTTCTTTTTATTTATCGTAATATATATGATATTAGTTATTAAACGAGGTGTATGCAAAAAATTAGATAGATATTATGTAATTTAGAATAGTTGAAGAAAAATAATTTTGATAATATTTCATACAAATTTAAGAATATCGCTAATAAAAACCTTGACATAATAAACGAAAATATTTAATTTCTCTCAGGAATAAAATGCATGCTTCGCCTTAGTTAATAAATGCGTTAGTTTGGGATTTTGCAAAGAACGAATTATAATAATTCAACACTTCACTTTTCTGCCTACCATAACAGTGACTTTTTTCACAAATTCCATCTATTCCGCTTAAAATGAGTACATTTCTAAATCATATGTAAAAAGTAAATTTGGACATTTTCTGATTTTAGTCGTGTTTATGAAAAATTTACAAAATGCTTTGATAAAACAATTATTATCGCTAAACTTTTTAAATAGCACTCGTCCGGCTATTAAAATCCAACTTATAAAAAGATTTATTCGTTACGAATTCGCAGTTAATTTACCATATTTAAAAAAAAAGGAAATATGAATTCGAAATTATTAATATTGCCATCGGATATTTTAATATAAATTTCCAAAGAATTATTGTATTCCAGAGCAAATACGAACCAAATCCTCGATGTGCAGTGTTACCTAAAAAAAAAATATGAAATATTTTTTTTTTTTTTGCATTATTAAGTAGTTTAAATTAAGTAGTTTTGCGTGCAAAAGTCATCAAATATTAAATATACTTTTAAACTTCTGTATATTATAAATATTGCAATGATGACTGACTGTCATGCCATTTATCGATTTGTTAGCCAATTTTCGTTCATTTAAATATTCTGACCAATTTAATTATTTTTCTTTTTATTTCATTTTTTTCATTTCAAATTCGTAATTTCTTTTCGTGTTGTATTTGCATTGGTTTGTATGTAAACATAAATTTTTGGCAATGCAATGAATATTTTCATTTTCCAATTCAGATACAGTTATTTTGGACTAAGGGCTTAATCAACCAGAAAAATGAAGAATTAAAAAAAAAAAAAAAAATATTTGTTTTTAATTTATTTTTTTCAAATACAGTTTCATTGTTGTTAATTTAAAACGTTTTTATATATTGCACAATTATATGACGTAAGTATTTCCTTTGATAATTCAAATATTTTAATTAAATTAATATTGAAATTATGGGTCACTTATTAAATTCATAATATTTTAAATTAATATTAAAATTATGGGTCATTTATTAAATTCACAATTTAGAATAAGGTCATTCTATATGTGGATGGTAATAGCGACATAGCAATATTCTTCGAATAAAAGAGTTAATGGTTATTTACATTTTAATAAAGAACATTAATGAAATTCACATTTGCATTGGTTACGAACATATTTACTATATATGTGGCGAATTGATACTTAATATATGTGGTAAAACTACGTACCCTGGAAGCTCCACAATTATCAAGATTATATAGGACCGGTCAATTTACAGCAAAAAAATAAATAAATATTTCTTTAAAATAATAAAATTAATTTTTATCGCTACGTTTTTCGAGTACATATTATTCAAAAAACATTTAATATTTTATATTAATTTAATTTATAATCTATATTATTAACGTAATGATCTATTTTCTATTAGATCTGTCAGATGGTTTTATTTAAGAAATTTTCCTATTAAAGAATTCTATGGAAAATACTTTGTAATCAAATTGAATTTTATACCCATAGTAAAATTCAATTAGTTTACAAAGTATTTTCCATAGAAATTTTTACATTTCAATAGTTATTTTACGGAAGTAATTACTGTCTTTAACTTTATGTCTAACATTAGCCGTAAATGTCGGAACGATCATTTCGAAAATTAAACCAGATTAAAATGTACGTCAAAACAAAAAGTCTATGTGCCAGGACCGGCGGAGCTATTTAGCAATTATTTCGATAGAATAATATCAAGCTAATTTGTTGAGTTATTTGCTTAATTAAGTCAAGACATATATAAATTTCTAAAACAAGTTCCACAATATTTTTTTTGTATTATGATGTAATTTGTACTTCAATGTATGATTTTTTTAAAACTTTTCGAATAATTTTTTAAACTTAAGGGCACATAATATAAAATAGTGTCATTCTGTTCATGTGGATAATAAAGACGAGATGGCAGTGTTCATGGAATATTGTTTATTTACATGGTAATAAAGAACATATGTTCCATTCATGTATTTAACACATATTATGTGTATTCATTTGCAATACGTCCTTATAATTTGGTTATACTTTCGAGAGTATTGCGGATGTTAATATATATATTTATTAAAAATGATAAATATATTTATATAATTTAATTTAACTAAAATTATTTGAACTTCAAGGATCAGCTGAATACTGTAAAAACGTTCTATTTCCATTTTTCGAATTTCGTGAGAAGTATGGTAGGGAGCTCGTCTTAAATGACTGGTATAAAATGATTTAGTATTGGTATACAAAAATTTTAAGGTCAATAAACACACAATGTTCTCATTTTTGTCAATAAGTTAATAATGGTGCCGCCAAATTTGACTTTAATTACAGAAAACTTCAGCTTAAAAAGAGCTTAAGCCAATGAGTGAGTTTTTTTTAAATGTATTTGTGGTATATGTATATTTCTCTTTATTATATGTTTACTTAAATAGTGAGTATGTATGTTATTTTTAAGGTTAAAATAAAAAATAAATATTTAGTATTGACGATTTTAGATTTCATGAATTTCTATTTTTCGACAAACGGATATTTGCAATTATCTTGTTTTGATATTTTATTTACTTTATGATTCTTAAAACCACAAATTAACAGGTGACAGCGGAGGGTAAGCAGTAGCTTTCTTTTACTAATAGTTTCGGAACTACTTTAGTTCTAGCAATTGTTCTTTTTTTCACTTTTTAGTAGTTTAAATTAGCAGGTGACGACGTAGGGAAGTAGTAACGTCCTTTTCAGAACTGTCAACCCCTATGTAAGTTAAAAAAGAAAGTGTTAGAAATCTTAAGGATTTCTTTCTTTACATATGTTTCTCCTTATACTTGGTGGTCGTGTTTCGATGATACAAACAGATAATCGGTTTCTTTTCGGTTCCCCATTTTCTTGGTTAACGAGAAGATGGATCTTGTGTCTGAGATTGATGAGGATTAGATACTCGATTACTAATGAAATTCATTGTAAAGATTGGAATTGTAAATTTTCGATATTTTGACTTGTTGATCTCATAAAAACTAAATTCGATTATATTAAATTATTAATATAAAAAAAAACAATGGCATTATTAAATCATATTTAGTATCGTGTCTGCTCTTTGCGAAACCTAATTAGTATTATTGAAATATTATACAATTTCTTACAGTCGTATTTTTTAATACAAATATTAATCCGAAAAAAATTATTTATTTAACTGATTTCAAAAAAAAAAAACTTTATTTAACTATCATATATAAATGTAAATTCATTCATGTAATATTTAAATATATTTCTGCCATCTCCATATTTGCTAAGAAAATCAATAAAAACAAAACCTCTAAAATAATAACCATAAAAAACAAATAATAATTAACAAGTATTTTTTTAAAAAAATTAAATATGTTTTCCAAACTTTCGTCAAATAATATAAAAAAAAGGTCATCACAATTTAAATTTATTATGAGAAATGTATATAAACATAAATTTTTTTAAATAAATATTATTCGTTTGTCGGAGTTGTAACAAATTTTCTTGTATATTCGGTAATATTAAATTCAATAAGTTGGAACTTTTAACTCTTAAAAAGATGTAACCGCTTTGAAGCATCACTTTGTTTAATTGTAAACAACATTTTGCTTAAATATTTAAGCATCACTTTTTAAAAGACAGTTAAATACTGAACTAAGGTGAATAACATTTTGGATGTTTACATTATTTATAAATGGAATAAAACAAATAGTTTTAATCCGTAACAGATAAACAAACTAGAATTACTAAATTTGGAAGCAGATGAAACAAACTTTTTATAATTTTAAAAGCACGTTTGTCCACCAATTTTGAAGTTTGATTTGACCTCATCAATATATCGGATTCATGATTTCTTGTTGTTCATCTTTAACGTTAAGAAATAATAGACAATGAAGTCTTCAAAAATGGATCGCTTACACTGATAGTGGAAAAATACGTTTGACACCTTGTAGTGTGTTTGACACTCCAATTAAATTTAGTTTATCACAAATAAATTATATTTGGCGCAAATTTTATATTTTGCACAATTAATTAATTAACTTCGAAAATGCTGGTCTGCTGCGACTAAAACTTTAACTACTACACAAACACAATCTTGATAATTGTGGAGCTACAGGTTTTTTTTCATATCCTGGTACTTATAAAAACATAAGAAAATTCTTCAAATAAGACGAAATTTGTGTGACATAAAAGTTTGACAAGATATGTTAAAGTTAAAACAAAAGTTTTGTAAATTTATGTATTTGCCAGTGAAGAACAAAATATTGTAAGTAAAAATAATTAAATTTGAATGAGTAAGTTTCAGTTTTTGAGGGAAGTACAATTTCAAATAATTTAATTCTGGAGAAGTGAAAGTAAAAAGCATTTGCTATAAGTGGAAGCCATTAAAGAGACACAGTATATAGTTATATGGCTTGGAAACATTTTCTTCGTTTCACTTATCCCAAAGATATTATAAACCTTATTTTCTTCATCAGTTATGATTTTAAAACCTTATTTTCTTCATAAGTTAGATCAATCTAATTATTGCCAATATTTTTATACACAATTCGTTAACATCTCCCAATTCTATAGACTTTAAAATATTATTCTAGCTTCTGTTTAGCAGACTATCCATAATAATTAGAATTCAATTTTGATTCTTAGCACAACGACCGGCACCGGCATGGCATGTAAAAGGCCAAAAATAATAAACACGTGTATAAAAAATATTATAAAAAAAACCTCTTAAATGATCGTGAATGAAAATTTGTAACGCTTGAAACAATTTTACTATATTTGCGTTTCGTACACCTAAACTTATATACATAATATTATTCCATGGATGCCACCACAATGTAAAGAGGATCAAATCAACAACAACAAAAAGATATATTCGTGTTAGATTGAGTGTCAATCTAATTATGACAGAAATTAGACTTTAATTGTTATATGTTTAACATTTATTAGTACGGATTATTTTGTGTATAGAGAAATATATATACAGAAAAAATGGCTTTGACGGAAAACATGCGTTAAAATTTTGTTACAATAGAAAATAATATATAAAACAAAAAAAAAAACATTTTGTTGGGTTTTTGAATGTGTTTCCTGCTGTTTTCAAACAATCTTTTTTTACATGTAAAGCCGCTTAAGGAAATACGAAATATTTTAACCTTTTGCGTGACAGGTTACAAACCAATTGGAAATTATCCCTGTAAGAGGATTGTGTGTAAATTCCCTATATAAATGTAATATAGTTAAAACTCAGTAGGGATGCACGATATTTTATTGTTTTGTTTTGTTGTAAAAGTTTCACAGGTAATAATCAACAAAAGAAAACTAATTTACAAAATAGTTTAATTTTTATTATTGTTGGTCGGGAATAGTAAAAAACAAAATAATTTGGATTGGAATAGAAATAAGAGATAATTTTTATATCTTTATTTTTTAACAAACTATGCTAAGATGAAAGACATTTAGAAAGCCGGGAAGTGGAAGTTTTAAAATATATCATTATTGATAATTGGTTTTAATATAATTGTCTGTAAAATAAAATCTCCAAACTATACACAAATTCAAGGAAACTAAACTTAGCTTGTATAGTTTCAGTATAGTTTTAATTAGCAAAGGAATTTTGAAGATTTCGTTTTCAATAATAATTCTTTGAATACATTTAAGCTAATTTATTGGCTTACCACCCCCAGTTACTCTCAACATTCAGAATGGTAACTCGTTTCAATGCTTACATTTACAACGTTTTATATGCACTTTCAAACTCGTGTCCTTGCTTTAATGACATTAAAACAGGTGATTTTATTCAGCTGTTTTATACTATTAAAAATATCTTTAGCAGTTTATATTTCAATATTTGTATAACTTCTACAAGATTTTTCATACAAAATACTATTTTCCTGACCTAAATTTATTAATTTATTTAACAATTTTTATTATATTTCATATAAATTTAGAATTTTTAATGTCAGTTTTCGGAGTTGAGTTTAGCTACTCCCATACATTTTATATGGGTTGACCTTTTTATATGGATTTAATTAAAAAAATTAAGGATGTAATAAAAATTGTATCAATTTTCAATGTTATTTAGAATTAGAAATATAAAAGGTGTTGATTAAAACATAGAATAGATAATTCTATGTATGAGTATTGGTTATAGATTCTCCTCCAGCAAATATTGATATATATTATCAAAAAATAATATATTTCAAGGAATGATAATGAAATTATAATGAATAGGTTTTTATGTGATTTATAGGATCCGAATAATTAATGACCCTACACATAAACAACTAAATTATGAATTGAAATAAAAAAATCAATATGAAAAATAATTTCTAATTTTGGACTGTAAAATTTTATATAACCAAAATTTTTAAACCTTCTAAATATCAAAATTCTGGTTAATCGAAAAAATTAAACTTTGCTTGTGGTCTTCCACTTTATAAACTCGTACCTCATCTGAAACAATTTTTAAATGGTAAACATTAATTTTAATTGCACCCAACCAGACAAAAAAATTATGAAGTACTAAAATTTTTATTGCGCGGTTTCTTAAAAAAAAAAACCTTAAAAAAATTAATTCTATCAAAAATTCATTAAAAAATTCTCCACATAATATATAATAAATAAAACTTTGATTGAAGAATAACGAAAAATGTTGACCAAAAAAAAATCGAACTCTTTAAAAGTAAGAACATTTCAAAAACTCAGCAAAATTAATTTATTTTATATTAGAGTACATCAATCAAAATAAAACCAATAATTGTCCATTCGGCAGCCAATTCAATTTTCACACACACAAAAAAATCTGATATATACCGATTCCAATGATACATTATTGGCGCGTTGATTCCACCCAGCACCACTTGACCACATCATTTTTCTTATTTATGAACAATTTTTTTTTATTTTTTACTTGATGTCTTAATTTTTTTTTTACTTACTTTTATCTTCACCAAAAAAAAATGAATTTTTGCTAAATCGTTTAGTTTTTATTTTTAAATTCTTTTGCAATACGTGTTTCGATGATCACGACCTACCGTGATGGTAAGATAATTTAGTTTTAGAGTATATACCCGGATAATTATCCGATTAAGAACCAAAAAAATAATATTTTATATTCAGCAAACTGTCATTAGCAAATCAAAAATACAAAATTCGGTGAGGTTTAATCAATTTTTATGGTTTTAAATTTTCTAATAGTTTGGTTTAACGATTTGTGCTCCAATATTACAAATAACTTGAAAAATATGAAAAATCAAAAATAATAATTTTTGTTGTTGTTGATGAATTGCGGTGCAAGGTGCAAATATTACCATTCCGAAATGAGATCTTTCACTCTACTGGCTCAGATTAGGTTTAATAATTTATATAACTATACACAGCAAAAGTTATGTCAATTTTTTACAGATGATTCCGTTTTCGGTTTATGAATAATTAATATAAACCTTGTGCCTGACAACATTCCATCAAATTATCTTTAAAAGTGATCTTTGACAATGCTGTTTTTTTTTTGTCATAATGATATTTTTTGATGGATGGGCAGATGGTTTTGAAAATTAGTGAATTTTTTGTACGATATTATTTTAGCATAAAAGAATTTTAATATTCTCAAATTATATACATAAATTTTACTATATATAAATAAAGTGGTGTATCATAATTATGTTATCATTACAGCATACATTTAAAGATTGTTATTTATTTATAATTTTTCAGTATCTTTGAAGGTATAATCAAATCCTAAAGTATAACACGCATGATAATTTTTTACACTATATAAAAGGTTTCTAAACTAGCTATAATTTTACATCAAAATATGTTGGAAGATTAATAATAATTACCAGTATACTATATCGAGTTGGCTCGCTTAATTATAATAAACGAAATTCCGATAGCTTTGCAGGTATACAAAGCCTATGGAAATATTTCTGTACACAGGCTTTTGAAAATATTTTTTTATCGGATTACTTTCGGACGTTAGAATTTTGTATAATAATTTTAGTAATAATTTTAACCGATTTTTGTTTTGAAGTGGATACTATGCTTTAGATCAGACATGGCTAATTTTGCGGGTTTTGATTTACAAATTAATGTAATAATTTAATAGTAAGACTGAAATAATAAATCGTTATATAAAATATTCTTTAATATTATATTAATAATAACGAGATTTTACGGCCATTACAGAATATTTGAACAACCCTTTAAGGTTTAAGCAAAGTAAAATAATAACGAAAACTCTTGAAATAATTTTACATTAAAGGCACAACCAAAATTAACTTAAAAATCTTAAGTTTATGTTTACTTAAGGATATGATCGGTTTTATATAAATTTTATGGTATTAAATTTTTATAATATGAACTTTTATTTTGGCCAGGATCTTTAGGTTTACGTAATCTATTTTGTTCCAGCTTTATAATAAATATAACTTTGATGATATTCAGGACTAAGAACCTGACAGAAATACGATTTCTGGGTGAAAGTTTGTAATAGTTGGAGCTTAAAGCTTGGTCTAGAATGTATTGTTCCAATCAATCGATTGATTTTTTTTTTACAGTCGTCTATATTATATTTTTCTCAAGCTTAACTTAACTTACTTAACCGGCATTACAACATATTCACCGAGGATAGAACTAATCTCCATTGGTTCCTGCTTTGCGCTGCTAACCTCCAATTTCACATGTTCAGCATTCCGACGTCAGCCTCGACGCCATGCTTCCATCGAAAATTAGGTCGCCCTCTTATGCGTATGCCATCCGGGTGCGAGTCAAAGACTTTTAACGCTAAAGCACTTTCTTCTATTCAGACAACGTGCCCAAAACATGCTAATCGCTGGATTTTGATCTTTTTGACCATATCTCATTCAATTATCTCATTCTCCACACCCCACCAGAAACTACTGGACCGAAGATCTTACATAGAATCTTCCTTTCGAAGTACCCTAGAAGGTTTCCATCGTAATTTCCATCGCAGGACTTTGAAACATATAGCAGAACTGGTACGAGAGCTAGGTTTGTAATCTTACTCAGTGTTTTGGGGCTCATGTGCCTGTTTAACCTACAGAAACACCGGTTAGCAATTAATATTCTACATTTGATCTGCAGGCTGATATTGTTTCCTTTACCGTCAATCATACAACCTAGGTATATATAAAGCATATCCCAAATTTAGTCTTTTTTCTGATGTTTATGTAATTTTTATTATGTTTTATTAATAGATTTCAATCTCACCTACGTTTTCACAGAATCCATTTTCCATACAAAATATAAAAAAAAATTGAACTTTACTGAATGAATCGATGCAATGTAGCCCAAGCTTAATTTGTCATAAAGTGGCATCTTATTTTGGTAATTTATTTTTATCAAAAAATTATCAATCAAAGTCAACAAGAAAAAAGTAGACATTTTAAACTAAATCTAAATAAATCAAATATTGTCAACAGAAATTTCATCAATATTATAGCAAAAGTTTTATTTCCTAACTAGTATTATTTATCCCAATTTAATTAAAATTATGCCACGATATCAGTGAGTACAAAATGTAATTAAAAATTATTATTTTTAAATGTTTAATTAATTAATTATTAAATAATTTAATTTCTGTCAAGACAGACTTCAAAAACGGTTAACCAGACTGAATGCTAAACAATTACGTGATATGCGTCGTCAAAGACGTTTTGCAATCAAACAATTTATAAAAGGACTAAATCAAAAATTATTTCTAAAACGAAATTTCTCATTTTATAAAAATTTATCAAAAACTAAAGGAAATTTTAAACGTTTTAAATAATTTTAACACTATAATTACATATATTAAAATTAACATCAATTAATTTAATTATAATTAATATTAATGTCGTATGTAAAAATTATTTAAATATTTATAATTTTTTTTGCATAATGAATTATATAAGAAAAAATTATAATTTTAATAGAAGCATAAATCAACGCAAAAATTAATTAATAAATTTTAACCATAAATATAAAAAAATTTATAAGAATTTTTTGAACAAAGTGCGAGAAAACTAATGATTTTTTTGATTTTTTGTAATATAATGAAGATAATTGGTAAATAACGCCTTCAAATTATCCAAAATCTCACCTTTTTGAACTTTTTAGAGGTGGTGTTATGCGTTATTCGTCGGTCCGATTATAGCTTTAAGTCATGATGAATTTAAATTGTAAGTTTATGGCAATATAAGCGATGTCAGTTCAAATTAATATTATTTTTAATTTTCCAAAAAAATCATTCATTATAATATTTTTCGATAGATTTTGTTTTAAATTAAAGAAGTTGTTATACTTTTGACAGGTCTGTCTGATGTTTCTCATTATAATTATGATTTTGGTAAGGGAAGAATTAATGGTATTGGAAGAAACAAATGAAACTGTTCACTTTTTAAACATAGCCCAGTTAAATTTATGATTAATTTTTGATGTGTAAACTATATAAATAGTTTTGTCTGAACCTCGGAACACTTATTTATTAGTTAGGGAAGATTTCGATATTCATTTATTTAGAATTTTTTAATTATTATAGTTTAAAAGCGGGAAATGGTCAGGTATATTCACAGGGATAGAAACACGAAGTTTATTAAAATTTAACAAAATTACAACACTAATTAAATCAGTCTTTGTTAAACAGACTTTGTCTGCTTTTGAGTAAACACCGCTTCAAAACAATACACTTCTTCAAAGCCAATTTATTTAGTTTGGCTGGTTTTTGCCTTGTAATTACGGAATTCGTGTTTTTTTCCTAATTTAAAACTATTACCAAATTTAATTTTTATTACGAGTAAATATAATTTAAATGAATAAAAGTAAATTTTTTTTTTGAAATATATTATTTAAAATCATAGCTTTGGCCACACCAAGAAGAACATGACTCCAAAAAAATTATTATTTTTTGCTTTATAATAAATTTTTTTTTAAATATAATTTCCGTTGCTGAATGATTTTAACAAAAATTTATATACAAAAATTATCTTTTATAATTAATCAAATTATATTTTTTTATTTCCTATTTTATCAATTATATAATTAAATTATTATTACTTATTTTTATTTCATTCATTATTCAGTCCTTGAAATTTTCGTATAATTTTTAATTCAATTAAAATTATTGTTAATTCATTTTATAATTGAATAAAAAATTTTGTTAACTAATAAAAAGAAAGAAAAAAACCTTTTTTTAATTGCTTTTCATTCATAAAGTATACAAAATTTCTATATATAGTTAATCTGCAAAAATAAAATAGCCATAGAATCAGCGTACGAATGAATATTATGTTAGGATAGAACCATTCCATTACAGTATAGAATAGGAGCTCACTGTTCCCAGCCTGAGTAAAAAATATTGACTATTTTCATATTTAAAGGAATTTTCGTATTGTTTTGATATAATTTGCTAAACCAATTTTGGTTCAAAAGACGATAGACATTTAAAACTTAACATATTTAAACGTAATTCACTGAATTCGTATTATGAATATTTCCAAGCAGCTACATTATATTAACAACCTTGTACAACTAGAATCTCTAAACACGAAAACTGCAAATTAAAAATGATTTTCGAACAAAGTCAAAGCCAAGTAGGTAATTATAATGAAGATCGATAAACCGAGTATAATAGTTGTTGATATTGGTTACTTTATTTCTGTATTAAGTATACTAACAAACATGTATTCAACGTCCCTGTATAGTACCAGTTCAGCATTATAGTAATTGATAACTAAATCGAAGTAGTCAATCATAATGATCAGTAATTATCGACTTTTTTGAATATTCTATCATTATCTGATCATTAAATAATTAAGTTAAATTGCATCATCGTTTCGAATAACGAAAAACAACGGATGTAACGATAATTACGTGTAGTTAGAATATAACGAGGAGTTAGAATTTATGAGTTATGGATTCAACTTGATTGTCAAAACAATGATTGGTTGTAAAAGAATTTGGGGAGACCGAAAATGTAATAAAAAAAAAAGTTATATTTGAATGTTCGCAACAACATCTTTTAGAACCGCTCGTCAGATACAGACTTCTGACGAATTGATTTCACGGGGACAATGTTAGAATTTCCCATTTACGTAGACAAACAATAGCTCATGTAAACAAACAATATTTCTTTTCTATTTTCCAAAAACTCTGCTATCTCCACATCAATAGAATGATCATATTCTATATTTTAGTTAGCTCCTGAAATTTGAGCCAGTAAGTAGCTTTTAGAAGGCTCATGGGAAACTAATATATGAGCTTCTAAGCCGCCAAAGAATATTTTATATGGTCTAGCACTAGCTAGAGCATAATATATAGTAATTATTATCCGATTTCAATGATTTTTAACATACATGTACTTCTGAAATTTGAAAGCTGTACGTTTAAGGTATTGTTGAATAGGCTGTTTTAATTTCTGAATTGTAAATAATTATGTTTTATAGCATTTTCAATGGAATTTGTTACACATTAGTTTGGTGCCTATAACATTTTGGATTCGTAGTTTCTGTGGGTCACTTTCAAAAATTCGAATTCTATAAAACACATTGTGCCTTAAAAGATGTGAAATTTTTAATAAAGTACTGTTTGTTACGAAAATACACTACTCAAAACCTAACTACGAGTTATCTGCTACCCCTAATTTGCAGTTTATTTTTTAATTTTAATTTTTACAAATTTCGAGATGGGATAATTTTTTCTGAAAACTAAGAACTGAAAAACGTCATTATTATTGTTAGAACCGTCATTGCATATTATATAGAGAAATATTAAAATATTTCACAAAAATAAAATTGGTAGCTCGTTTGTGATCTAAATGACTTGATTATAATTTACTTTAGTTTACGGATGATTTGTTAGTCAGACAATCGACGGCTTGACGAATAATTTATATACATTGTATATAGATAATTGACGAATGTTTTATAAACTTTCAAGCAAAATGCTAAAGTCTATAGTCTTCAATAAAATTGATGACTTATCATAATTGGATACGGTAAGAAAATCTATGCAATAAAAAAAAATATCCAAAACAAAATTGAAGATACCGGAAATAAGATCTACCCGCGCTTATTTATTTTTTTGTTTTAACAGCATAAGACTTACAGTAAAGCATAGCAAAGCATAATAGTTTCCATTCGATTTGAAAGCAATAGAGATATTATGTGGCAGATAATTTATAGACCTTATTATTATAAGAAATGCGGGATCACGAATATACCGTAATGGTATAATTGAAGTTAGTTTTTTTTTATTTGGATGTTTAATTACCGATCAACTAAATGGTTAATTGTCAAAAAAAAAAAAAAAAAAAACTTAAAAACTTAGGTCACGTAAATTAAGAAACATTGAACAATCATTTGACTTTGCAATTAAGAAAAAACATATGAAATAAATCTTGAATGTTTTAGTCAGATGGAGTAACGTGAACAAATGTTAGTTAATTATTGAGCAATATAAATATTTCAGCTATTGGTCATAATCAATATCAAATAAGTCCCTTTTTAGATAACTTATTACTCTCTAATCAAGATTCACAAGAATGATAAAATTGACTACTTAGTTATTATTTTAAGTCAGAGTTATTAAGTAATGCATTACTTTAGTAATATATTACTACATCATTACTGCAGTATACCAGATAATTCCGTTGAATTACATTAATGCAGTACAGTATTGCCATACTGAAAAGTTTTAAGTACAAAAATACCTTCCAATACTGCAGTAACACTTAATGGGTATTAAAAGTAGTACATTACTTTACCGCATTCCAGTAATTTTAAAAATTAAGTAATGCATTATTGCAGTATTGCAATGTATTTTTGTACTTAAAACTTATCAGTAAAAATTACTTGTTATTTTCAATGCATTAAATATTTAAATTACTCAGTAATATTACTGCATTATTTAACAACTCTGTTTGAAATGAAATGGAGAGACTAGACTAATTATAAAGTTCTTATTTGCACGTTAATACTATGGCTATTCAACGAATTAGTTTACACCCTAATTCTGTTATTCATTTGTTAAATAATGGAAGCACAAAACCACTTAAACGAAAATTCCTACAAAAAATAACTTATTTAAGATAAGGTTTACTGATAAGTGAAAAAATTGATTAATCGAATTTTTATTCTTCTTTGTTGAAATATGGCCTGATTTGGTGAGTACTAGCAAACCGAACTTCCTGTAAAAACTGGTCAGTGCAGAGGCCTCTGTTCTTTAAAATATCACCTGAACTAAATTAAAAGGTCAGGTCAGATGATTCTAATCAAGAACACCAGGAAGTGATAAACTTCTATAAGAAGGTATAAGCTTGAACTTGAATACCCGACTGATTTAAAACTAACTGGATAAACCTCAATATATTTCTTAGATGTTGGTTTCTGAATTTATATTTGTGAGCCTTAACATCTCTTATAATTCGAGTTATTTATGTAGCTCTAACCAAAATATTGGTCAATTTAAATGTACTCAAAACTTATTTTAAAAAATATGATACTCTTCAATTACTCCCCTAACATAAACCCAATTTCAGCAAATTATTTATAGATAATAATTCTGAGTGCTCAAATTACAATTGATGATTGGCAAGATATATATTCATTTTACACTCCCATCTCTTCCCTGGCCATTTAGAAAACATTAAATTATTTAATTTATGAAAACGCATAGTCTAAAATGGTTCGATGCTTTATTTTAAAGTAAATGTGAAACCAAAACTATAATTTTATTTATAAGTAACTCATTTCTAACTAAATATTAATCTAATGTAATACATTAAAAAAAAATTTTTAGATACTATTTTCAATGTAGTTAATCTTTAATTACCGTAAAGACATAACAAATTTAAAAAAGCATTGTAATGGTCATTAATGAAGTCGTTTCAAAAATTCAAATCGACAAAGGGAAATTTCTTTTTTGTTCTAAATATTTTCACAGTATAAATAGTAAAAAAAAAACTAATTTTCGTATATAGAATATATAATCATAATGACCTAGTAACCGAAGTACACTACACACATTTCATCACATATGCCGTTAAATAAAAATAATATTTTGTTATGGTAATAAAAAATGTCTAATAATCTTTATATTTATAATGAACCACGTAATGAACCACGAAGAGAGGTCATAAAGTTTAGTCGTACAGAGAAAACTTTTTTTTTGTATTTATTTATTTCTAAAAGAACAATTCAAGATGCACATTCCTTTTGATGAAATGCATCAATGCATTATGCAGTACAGTTGATTCATCTGAAAAAAAATGAAACCAATTACCAAAATAACCAAAAAAAAGCAAAACTTCTGGACAAATATTTATTACAAATTTTGGAAATTTCTTTTAATGTGATTTTTACGAATAGTATGAAATACTATGAAGTCTGGTGATGGGTTGGATGGTCAAAAAAAAAAGTTCGCTCAAATTTTTTTTCTAGGCGTTTCCGAGGTCGGGGAGTCCGAAAATGCAAAAAAAAAAAAGTGTCCGGGGGACGCGTACGCTTTTTATGTGCGCAGCAACATCTCCTAGAACCGCTTGTCCGATTTTAATGAAATTTGGCACACAGGCTCTAACATACCTCGCGCAGGTGCCGGTACAAGATGAGATCGATCCTTTCAGTGGGACCATGTTAGATTTCCCCATTTATGTGGCAACCTACGTGTTTTTGTTCTACGGGAAAATGTAAAAAAAAATTTCATGTCTCAGATTTGGATGAAATTTAAAACATAGGTTGGTATCATGATCGTCCACAAGCCTACCAAGATACAGGTCTGTAACTTCAGGGGGTCCCTGGTAAAATTTCCGATTAAAATTTCGTATACTCTAGAGCATATAGTAATTTTTATCTAATTAGCATAAATTTTGGTACATATGATAGTTTCCGTATGTACTTGGTGTCTGTAAAATTTGAAGTCAATACTTCAGTGGGTCCATGTAAAACTCCGTAATTACTTTTCATAAGTTCAACTATCTATATCTACAGTATCTTTCACCCAATTTCAATGATATTGAACACACAGTTTCAATTAGTTACCTATTTGATACTCCACAAATTTGTAGTTGGTAGGTACAGTACGTTCATGGGAAACTAATATATGAGCAACTTAGTTTCCGAAGAATATTTTCTTTATGCTCTACAGCTTGTAATTATTATCCGATTTCAATGAAATTTGGTACACAGGTTGAGTTCATGATTCTACATTGGTTGACCAAATTACAGGTTAGTAGGATTAGGGGGTCCATGTTAAATTTCCGATTTAATTTTTAATTTTTTTTTTTCATATGTTCTACAGCATATAGTAATTGTTAACCGATTTCAAAGATATTTTATATATAGGCTAATTTTGTGATGTAGTTGGCTCTCCTGAAATTTGGGGACCTTCAGGGGGTTCCTAGAAAACAGTTTTAGTTTCCGAATTTTATATAATTACGTGTTTTATAGCATGTAATTATTATCTGATTTTAATGAAATTTGGTACAAAGGTAGACCTTCTGATTATGCATGTGTTGGCCATGTTAGAAGTTAATACCTTTAGGGGGTCCATGCTAAAATTTCCGATTAATATTTCATATGTTCTAGAACATATGGTAAATATTATTCAATTTCAATGAAATTTTGTACACAGGTTGGATTCGTGATTACGCATGTGTAGACTAAGGTAGAAGTTAGTAGCCTGAGGGGGTCCATGCTAAAATTTCCGATTAATATTTCATATGTTCTAGAACATATGGTAAATATTATTCAATTTCAATGAAATTTTGTACACAGGTTGGATTCGTGATTACGCATGTGTAGACTAAGGTAGAAGTTAGTAGCCTGAGGGGTCCATGCTAAAATTTCCGATTAATATTTCATATGTTCTAGAACATATGGTAAATATTATTCAATTTCAATGAAATTTTGTACACAGGTTGGATTCGTGATTACGCATGTGTAGACTAAGGTAGAAGTTAGTAGCCTGAGGGGGTCCATGCTTAAATTTCCGATTTATATTTCATATGTTCTAGAACATATGGTAAATATTATTCAATTTCAATGAAATTTTGTACACAGGTTGGATTCGTGATTACGCATGTTTTGACTAAGGTAGAAGTTAGTAGCCTGAGGGGGTCCATGCTAAAATTTCCGATTAATATTTCATATGCTCTAGAACATATGGTAAATATTATTCAATTTCAATGAAATTTTGTACACAGGTTGGATTCGTGATTACGCATATTTATACTTATTATAGTTATTTTAATAATATTATTTATTATTAAACAAATAAAAATATAAAATTAAATCAATAAATAATAAAGATGAGCAATTTTTGAAGAAACCACTGTTTGTTACAAAGATAATGTTAATTACAAAAAACTTTTGGACATAAATCGCTGTTAAACAACATACTATGAGTTATCTGCTCCCCCTAGTTAGCAGCTTTTTTTTTTATTCTTATTAAAAGTTAAAACAATTCTTTCAGATTATTGGAAACCAAAATAATTTAAAGAATTTTATTTGATGATTTTCGGAGTTGTCTTTTAGATTGGAACTTTTAAATTTTTCTTATTTTTTTTTTGGTTTTTTGGGTTTTGTTTTTTGGATTTTTAATCAAAAATTGGAATTTTGCCGGTGGATTTAGTTCTGTTCTCTAAGACAGTATAGACAGACGGATTAAAAAATTCACAAATTCAAGTAAATTTTCATATATATAGAAATGACCAATTTAGTTGTCACCGCAAATACAACTAATACAGAAAATCATTTATTTTCCTGGAATATACAGAAAATATTTTCATTTCGTTAACATTAAAATAGGATTTTGTTTGAAGTATATTTAATAAGTTTGTTTTTATAAACCAAATTATTTATGAAAAAACTGTGATTAAACAAACATAAAATATAAAACATTTTACAGTGAAAGAAAATAATTTTTATTTAAAAATATTAATTTTTAATATAGTTTTAGTTTTAGATAAGCTGCGTAAATAGTCAGTTATTAGGAAAGTATTTATGGAAAGGGATTAGATATATTGAATAATATCGTAATACGTACTTAAACCCAGTATTTTTAATCAGCTAACTAGTTTTCCATTTAGTTAAGTAATTAAAATAATCAGATAAATTTTAGCTTTTAAATATTTGATCAATTTAGGTTGACTAATAATATAGATATGAGACGTAATTCATTTACATAAAGTAACTACTCCGAAAATCCTTTTTATTTCTCAAAATTAACTTTAGATATGAAATACATAACGAAAATATATTACCTAAAAAGTTATCCGGTATCTGAAGAAAATGATCGTACTTCATGTAAGGACGATCACAGATGTTTAACTATATTTATCATATTATGGCACGTACCCACATCTCTTCCCGATCAATGTTATCCATATTTTCAATCAAAAAATCATTGATCATGGTGCGTTATCGAGCTCTATATTGTATTGACCGTAACGCGAGTTCCGACCTCATTTTTGAAGAAATAATTTACGATGATGCCACCAGCGTGTAAACCGCACCAAACAGTACATTTTTCTGGATGTAATGGAGTCTCTATGTTCTCTTGTAGATTGATCTCACTCCATATACGGCAATTTTGTTATTAACAAACCCGTTAAGCCAAAAATGAGCCGCATCGCTGAAAACTGATTCAGGCAGCTAATTTTCAAAGTAAATTTGGATAATTTGGTAGCGTTATTCAAGTGTAAGTCTATATTCATGATATTTTGTTATAGTATACTGATCATAAATGTCAAAAAGTGAGCACAGTATGACACCTCTTTTGACAGTTAACTCTTTCATAAATTCTATCTAAGCACAAAAAACACCCTTTATAATATTCAATTTCATCGTTTATTTGAAGTGTCAAGACTTTTTGTTTTAAAGTAAGGCTTTTGCTACATAGTTTCGATTCGTTCAGTAAAGTTCAAATTTGACGTCTTCATATATTTCGTATGGGAAATTGATTTAGTGGGCACATAAGTGCGAATCAAATCGAAAGAGTTTGGAACGATTCGAATTTTGCGAATGCAAACTGAAGTAAATGTAAAATAACAATTGTGATAACACATGGCTGATGAAAATTTTATAGAGGATGTTAAAAATTTTCCGGAATTATATAATAAACGAAATAAAAATTACAGGAACACCAGGAAAAACGATGATAACAAAATTTCAAACTGACAAATTAATTGAATGCAATCGATAAAAATGTGTTCAGTCTACTTAACCAGTCGAATCGAATAGAAACTGATCCAAACTGATCGGAACATTGTAACCCTTACTTTACTCTGAAATTTAACCTGTAATTCAAATTATTATCAATTAAATATTTTACGTTCCCTTTTCTTAAATTTATATTCAAAATAAATTACTTATATTAAATTATGTATATTTAATTTTCCTAAAACTTCTTTCTTGAATTGTGCCTTCAATAATTTGTAGGTGGATAATTTATGATTATTAATTAATAAACCAAAATTTTTGTATTACAATTTTCCCATTGAAATTTTATATTTTTCTTACTCAAATCCCACCAAAAACAACATTTTTTATAACTTAATTTAAAGAAACAATAAATTAATTGATTTTATAATCAAAATATATAAAATTTAATATTTTAAAGTGTTCAAATATGATTAACACTACCACTCATTTTCCCATCTAAGATTATTATTAAATTAAAACAAATCAATTTTGAAAATAGTAAACTATGTGTTAATAAATTTTATGTTTTATGTTAAAAAAAGTAACAAAATACTAAAATTATTTTAAAACCGTTAGAATTAAACATCCTAAACCCACAAAAATATCAAAATTCTTATTATAAGACACGCGTACACTGGACTAAACATACCATAAAACATATAACATTATTGCATTAACATATTAAGCATAAACATTCCACAAAAAACCCCAAAGACAAAAAAAAAAAAAAAAACTAATCAAGCCCGTAGGAGTTCCAAAAAACAATGATGAAAAAAAAAATAGTCAAATTAATGTCATTATTATACCTGAATAAAACACAAACGAAGCTGAAAAACCAACAGATTTTTTTATACTTAGAGACAAAGACATCATAATAAAGAATTTAAAATGCGCTTATGACACTAAATTATTTTATGGAAAACAACTTAATCAAAATAAGATTTAAGAGTTATAATAAGTATCTTGCTTGTATGTTTTTTTTTTTTGCCTTATGGTGACTTACATGTTACCAACAACTATGAAGACGGCGGCTTTATTCTATACAAGTATTTTTGGCCTATAGCTTAATTTAAATAAAACATAACAGACAACAACAACAACAAAAACTAACTAACTTTAAAACAACAAACAAGACAAAATAAACTTAAGACAGAAATTTTTTGTATATGAACTCTTGGCGTTGATTGGAAAGCTTAACATATTTAACGATAGACAATTTCAATAAAAAAAAAAATATTTTCCATTTATTTGATACACTGGAAATTGTCAAGAATTTCATTAAAAATATTTGTTTTTTTCTTGTTTTTATTTCTTAATTTAGAGAAATAAAAAATCAAAAAAAAAATCGATTTTTTTTTAATGGAATTAATTTGAAATATTTAATATACACTGTTAATAATTTAAAGTTTCAGTCAAAATATAAGAAAATATATAAAATTTAAACAAATATCTTAAATGTTATTACAAATTTGATACATTCTCTAGTTTTCAAATTAAGACCAATACGATGCTTTACATTAGCTTAGTAGCTTAAGTAGCTCTACATGTCTACATGATAATTGTCGTTAAAATATTAACTAGCATCAAATGTCAAAAATTTAATGTGAAATATTCAAAATATTCAAGACAACTTTTAGTATCTTTAGCAGTGAAAAATCACTTCAACGGATTTTTGCCATATGATAACGCTACCCTAGATTTAGAACGTGCTGCACGCCACCTAGAGCAAAAATGAGTTAAATATGCAGTTCTATGTAAAAAATTACGAGGAATCCATTTCCGTGGTTAGTTTTTACATTTAATAGATGGAAATAGATATATTCAGAGTGAATAAGTGCTATATCCGACTTTAAGTATAATTTTTAAAATTATACTGGTCCTCACATAGATGTGTTAAAATGAATTGTTCTATATTTATCCAATTTATAGTTTTTAATTTTTGAAAACACTGTATTTTGCTTCCACTCTAAAATTAATAAAATGGCGCGTAGCACAACCTAATTCTAGGCTAGCGATATACTAACCTAAATGGTAAGCTAACCTAAATTTTACATGTTAATCTTATGCTTATCTTAGCTGAAACATCATACATCCATGAGTGTAACGTAAATCACACTTCTTAGTTGTTATAGAAATCAAGTAGAAGAATTGTTCAATTATTTATTAAATTTATTGAATTTACAAAGTATTTAAAGTATTTTTATGAAATTGAAATTAATTTTGTATTACTTAGTTCAATTACCAACTCAATACTCCAACATTACCGTATAATTAAGTAAACAATAAAAATTGTAATGTCAACTATTAAAATTATATTAACAGTGTTGAGAAATAATCAAAAAATATTAAATAAATCGATAAAATTTCAATCGACACACCAATAAAAGCGTTGGTGGATTTAAGAGCCCACAAAATTGTTTTGATTTAAATAATATTAAAAAAATTTAATTTTGTAGGTATGTCTTAATAAAAACATATCTTTTTGATAGAGGATGTATTAAAAAAAAACGTCATTTGACACGCTATTATTACCAACAACAAAAAATTGCCACAAACAAAAAAAAAACTGAACATCAACCAAAACATAAACTAAACAAGAACAACTAAATTAACCACAAAGAAATTGAAATTCAAAAATTTCCAAAAAAAAAAATTAATTCTATCATTTTCATTTATTAATACTTCCGTAAGATATTCAACATGGTAAATTTTATGCTGGGCAATAACATATAACGATATAAAAGGATTTGAGTATCCAATCAACGCGATCAAAAAAAAAAAGTATAAATTTATAATTATTATGCACACCTTCTTATGTTGTCGCTGCGTGTAATATTCTAATCGTGCGGTGCATAATTGAACCACAAAAAAAAAAAATGTTTTAAAATTTCAACTAATAATATATTTTTTTATAAATATTTTGTATAAATGTATAATATTATAAAAAGGCATTAAATTCGATAACAGAAATTTTGGTATTGCTTACGAGTTTAACATGCCAAAAAGTAATATTTAATGAGTTTGAAGCCATGGTAAAAGGTGTCCCTATAACATAAATATATAACGCAGTTTAAATGAGAATAAAATATCGAGTAATAAGGATAAAGGAAAACGACGAAATTGTTCAATAATTTTAGATAACCATAAAATCGGTTCAGTAATGCCAAATATTATGAAATAACGAATTCCATCAAAAATTATTGAAATTTTATCTAATAATTTTATCTTTTGTATAACTTAGAAGATTTGAGTTTCAAAACTTTAATGGAAAACATTAAATTGTGAATAATCTTGAATAAACGATCATTTTTCAAAGTAATACCATATGAAACAGTAAACAACCTGTAATGTCGAATGAAATGTTGAACATGCTTTTAACGAAGGATATAAAATTATCCTTTTTGTTACAGAAAATTACAATACTATTACATGAATTTTAATTAAATAGTTTAGTTTGAATATTTAATTTTAATGCAACTACTGCAACTACCTTTAGATGAAAGGATAGTTGGTACTCAGTGTCTATCTAAACTGTCATGGTTGATTTTTTTAATCTACTTCTTGTCGAAATGGCTAGTACACACTTCTAGCGAGAATGTTATAGGGTGATGGTTCAATCTTATAGAGTAACTTTTCCTGAATTTATTAATTTCTTCCTTTATTCTATTAACCCTCAAATCATTATGAATGTGACAGTTCTTAACGTGCCACGGTGTATTTGTGATAAATCTTATAATTTTTGGTTGAGATCTTTGAATTTTATCGATGTTACTACTGGAAACTGCTTTCCACAGTGAATACCCATACGACCAAACTGGTTTTATGAGCGAATTGTACATTAAGTTTGTGATTTAGGTTTAGCGATATTATTTTAATCAAAATAATTAAATTGATGAACAATTTTATTATATGAATTTGCTGTAATCTTTCAATTTCAATTAAAATGAAACTAATTTTTAAACAGTACAAATGTATTAGTTGCATTTGCAAAATATCAATCCTGCAAGTAACCAAAATTCCATAATATTAGATAAGATTATAGTTTGTATTAAGATTAGTTTCCTTCTGTTATAGAAACTATTCTGATGACCCCATTAAATTAATTTATTATTTTCTTAAAAAAATTGACATACGCACAATGCCAATTTCCTTGTCTCCTTTCTCTTTTTTTTACAACAATTTCGTCCTAAGAAGAAATCAACCCATCATCAGACAAAAGTCATTTTACGTGCGTATTATAAAATGTAAGATCAGTTAGTTATATTCCATCTGCGAAATGTGATCAGTTATTTTGGTATTATATCTTTCAAAATGAACATTACAACTATCACAAATTTTCTGAACATATACACAATATTGACGTTGATAAATAGGATCACGTCCTCTATACTATATTTTAAGTAATTTTGGTGTTATTTCGTTTTGAAAAAAAAAAAAAATAGTTGATGATTTTTCCTGGCCTGTGAAATTACTTTTATACATATATACACAGAGAACAAACACAATTACAATCATGTTAATCACTTAATTTTTGGGATCGAAAAAAATTTCGCCAACATAAAAAATAACTAAAAAGAACATTACAACAAGAACAACAAAAACAAGGATTTTTTCTTTTACATATTTTTTGTATTAGGCAATCTCTGCTGAACTGAATAAAACCCTCTTTGATGAATAAATATTTATGCTTATATTTTTTTTTTGTATCTATATATTACCTGAGAAAAAAAAACCCTTGGAGTCTGATTTTTTTTATATACAAATTAACATGTCCAACGAGGTTGTAAATAGTTTTTTTTTTATTTAATATATGATGGAGCGGTCAGTTTTTATATATAAATAATTTTCTATATATACAGTCAATTTTTATTTTTTTCGTTTAACGATTTCGTGCTGGTTGAATGTGTGATTTATTACGAAATGTTCAAAATATATAAAAATTGTTTACACCCTAAAATAAGATCATTATTCAAAACAAAAACCACGAAATTCTTATTTAAAGCGGCCTTTTTAAGATAGATTCGTTATAATTTTTTTTGTTAAAAATAAGATATTTTATGTATCAAAAAAAAGTTTTTTTTTTAATTAAAATATGTTTATATAAAATTTTAGTAGTTGCTCCAGAAAAAAAATTTTTAGATTGAGTTAATAAATCAATGAATTTGACTTAAACTAATATGGATTTTAAATATAAGAAATAACGAATAAAATTATTAATGAAAAATAATTTCAATAATTTTGTATATATTTCAATGTTGTATCCTATCAACAGAGTGATTGATAGATCAGGCTTTTTAGGTCAAACTATAATATAAATAGTTTAACTTTCGTAGATACAGTGTCCGAGTCCAATGCAAATGTAATCTTCCACTTTCTACATGTAAAGAATATGTTTACCATTTTGAATTTGTAGAAAAAATTGGTGAATACTTTTCAATTGATGAGGAAATCTAGTTGTAATATGAAAAGGTTTATGTACAGTTGTTGCTAATGCAAATTAAAATCATTAAAGTAAGCAGATTATTCTAAAAGGTAAAATAATCTGTTCGACCAATAAAAATGTTAAATATTTGGGAGTTTAAAATAAATTTAGTTTAGCAAGAAAGGCATTTGCGATATGTAGTAAACATTTTTACTCAAAATACTTGTTGACAAAAGTTAAAATTATTGCTTAACAAGCTTTAATTAGAGCTATCCTAACATACGGTTGTCAAATTTGGTATAACATAAGCGCGTCAACTATGGAAAAATATAGAATGTTAGAAAGGAAATTCTTGTGAGTCTGTTAGAGACAGTATCGGAAACCAGAGACTGACTATACAAAAACGACATCTCAAATTTGTATAGTAGTGCAAAAGTATCTAGAATAAACATATTTATGTTACACTTGATTAGAAATCATTTTCCGAAATAATTTCAATTACTGATAATAGTTTGGTTTCACACGCAGCATTCTCTGACAACAAATATATTGAACAAACTTTACAATCTGGTTTTATTCCCCCAGAAGCATTTTTATACCTTGATTGTCACAAATATATTCAAAGTGAATATAATAATGTTCCCATTATTTTTCACATCTTTAGAAGAAGTACTGAAAAGTGTATAAAATTTGAACCAAACTTAAATCCTACCTTAATTGAAGATACAATATGGGACAACTATCATTGAATTATTGTTTTAATAGATCCAAATATTGGTGACAATAAACATTGGTAACTTTTTTTAGTTTTTAATCTTAGTTTAACTTTAGTTAGTTTTTAAGTTAGTTAGTTTCTTGTTTTTATTTTAAATCTAAATATAAAGATACAGTCGATTTTTTTGGTAGCCTTTTCCGAGGGTTAAATAATGTCAAAAACAAAAGAAAACCCCAATAAATAATAATTTAGAGTATGCGGAATGAATCATAAAGTAGTGAATAATAATTTTTATCATTTTGTATATTTTGTTCAATTTATCATCTATAATACAAATAAAATAATAAAAGAAAGGTAAAATGATCTGTGCCTGGTCTAAGTAAAAAGGTGGAAATATTAAAAGAATTGTCAAATTAAGTTCAAGCAATGTTTAGCCCAAATTTGAACCAACCTGCTTCAAAAAAAGCGGTTCAATTCGTATCCTGGACTTATTTACACATCATAACCTATTTTGAATTTGTCCACCTTTAAGTCTAAAACTTATAACATTATAGCCTAAATAGTAAAATAAAAGTGGTTGTCACTGAAGGCGTCTAAAAATTATTTACTTAAGACTCATCCTACTTGAACCAATCTGTATATTAATATCTTAATTTTCCGGATATTTTACCATGATCGTCTAGATCCAATCGCTGTTAATTTCTTATCTAATTTTATCTATATTAAATATAATATTTAGCACTGTTTACATCCACCAAATCCATGATCACTCGACCATTAAATAATGTCACAAATATCATTATAACATAAATATTTTTTTTTTTCCAAATTGAGTTTTACCATAATAATAAGAACGTAAAAGAATTCTTGTTTTTTCACGAGCGTTCCATTCGCGATAACCACCACAAAAAAAAGGTATAATTTTCAGTATCGCTTTAACTATAATAAGAAAATTTATATTTTTAAGTTTCTTCTGCTTTTGCTTCATTTATATTTATTCTTATTGGCAATTAATGGTGGCGGTGATTTATTTTTTATGATCACAAATTTGAATTGATTGAGATTAAAATGAATTCATTAAAACGTGTTGGTCGTTTGCACGCGGCTAACAGGTAAAAATAAATGAATAAAGTTTTTTTCCTTTTTGTGACAATATTTATCTGGTAATTTTTAATCCTGACTTAATAATGATAAGTTTGCATTATTTATTTGATAAATATATAAATAATTATGCTGTAAATGTTTATTAAAAATGTTTTAGTAATAAAATTTTATTAAAAATTCTGTGCGGTAATAAATACAAGACCACTCAAGTTTAAAATTTCACAATTTCGATTTGTAATGGTACCTAGAAGTGAATATATAGAAAATTTTTGATATGGATATGGAAAATTAGTAGTACTATACTAACACTAAAAAAGTGATTTTATCTCAAGTTGATTTTAGCGTTTGGTCATTAGACTATTTGACCAACATTGATGTTCAAAAATGTGTTACATTATTTAATTTCAAATTCAGATCAGTTTTATTTAATGATATCAAAATTCAAAATGGGAAAACTAAAGTTAAATGTTTAGTAAGATAATTTTAAATCGTATATTTACAAGCTTTTGTTTGTATAAACATATGGTAGCTGTCCCAGATTGATTGTGGTTAGAAAGCACAAAATATGTTTATAATATTAAAAAAAACTAAGTCAGTAAAAGTTACACAAAATTAGATTAAATGTTAATAAAAAATATATTTAAAATTTACTAGGTACAACAAGTAAATTTATTTTATTCAATTTGTAATTTTTAAATCATTTTCTCTTTACATTAGCCAAATTATAGTTCTGTCTAGTATAGCAGAGGAATATACTGGTAATTATATTAGATATAGTCTAGCTAGGTCTAGGACATATTACCATATGTCCCGAAACACTGCGGCCACTATGGACCTATTGTGAAATACCCCTAATTTAGAACGCCCTCCCAAGACTAATACTTTTGATGAAGTATATGATGCTTTTGAGTGAGTTCGAGTGTTCGACGACAGTTCCATGGGTTCTTAGAACCCGTATCCACGGTGATTGAGTCTGGATCGGGCGCATTCGCACAAGATGGGTTTGGCCGACTCCTCCTCGTATTCACACGGTCTGCACACGTTATTTGTAGCTAAACCCATAGTGTGTAGATGTTTTATCAGGTTACACTGTTCGGTGAACGGTGAGTAATCCAGTTATTGTTCGTACTCTATATCTGTTCATTTCAAGGAGCTCTCGCGTCCGTGGGCCTAAGTGAATAAGTATGAACAGTTTGGAAACTCTGTTATCCTGTATTGAGTTCCAGTGTTTTTCGATTTGAGTATTCATCCATGTTTTTTGATATGGATAATAATGAATTGAATTATAAATGCAATTATTGTCAGAGATTCGTTGATGCAGTCAAGTTTTATTAAGTTTTGAAATTAATACCAGATATAAAATATCGAGATTTGGTCTTTATAATTATTTCAAAATTAGGAATCATATAACAATCAATTATTTTATATATAAATTATCCCCAAAATTCCTATTGTCAAAAAGAAGTGGTCAATGCTCAAAAAGAAGAAAGTGAATATAATCTATATCTAAATTTCAAACAAAATACCATAAATCTGATGAGCTCATAGTTTTAACATTTCTGTATTTAAACGTCCTCTATAAAATTATTCTAATCCTATACTAAATTTTTAAACTGTTATACTTGAATCTATCAGATACAAATTTGTAAGAGATATTTCAAATTTGTATATCTGGATTTCAAAAATTCTCTCTTAAATTTTCAAACAAACTGGAATTAAAATATTGTCTAAGAAAAAGTATCTACAAGATACTTTCCAGTTGAAATTGTTTTTTGAGAGAACATTCTCATTTTTTTTGGATTCAAATTAAATTCTCATTTCTCGCAATAAATATGTTGGAATATTTTTGTATACATACAAAATTCATTGTCGCTCTAACCTCCTGTACCCTCCACACTCTACACCAGCCATTAAAAAGTATCTTTTAAATTGAAAAACATTTTTTTAGTCGCGTTGCAATTTTTGTGCGTGAATGTGAATAAAACAAAATTTGCCGGTGTAATAAAATTGCAATATTTTTCACTTACACTGTTACAAATTCAATGCTGTTTTACCATTGCATTTTGGTAACAAATTTTGATATTTTCTCTGGCTCTTTTGCATATAAATTTCCCATAGAAACTAAATTAATAGAACCACAAAAATTTAGTTTTGCTACAAGGAAATTTTGCACAAAAATCTCAGCTATAGCGTTAAATAAACCACCAATAATTTTACAAAAATTTTTTGGAATTCATTGTTCGTAGTTACGTTGCTTCTGGTTGCTGCTGCTACTTCTGCTGCTGTACACTGACTAGTCTAGAGATATACGCAAACTGAGAATTTTGGTAAAAAATTACTAAAAGCCTTGTCGTGTCTGTCAATGTGGGAACTCTTTAAAAATGTTTGTAATAATATTGGTGTTGTGTATTTAATGTGGCTTCATCATCATCTTCTTAGTTATTATATGTTTATTTAATATATTTAGAATTATAATTTTTTGTATACAATTTGAGATTTAAATGTTTTTGTTTTCTTGGGCTGTTGAGTTGTTGTTGTTGTTGTATCGTTTGTTTCAAAAAAAATTATTATTATTATAGTATAAGCCGCAACAAATAACATCAACCAAGCAATAGCAACAGCGGCGGCAATATTATTAGATTGCCAGTTCATTTAGTGCAGCCGAGCGCCGCAAGTTGAATAAAGTAAGACGGGTTGGATATAATTTTACTTTTTATAATTTTTTTGCGTTACGGAGTTTTTGTTTTGAATAAACGTTTTATATATTAAAAAAAATATTTAAAAAAAAATATTAAATAATCGAGAATTTTTGTGAACAATGTCGATGAAAATATTGCGTGATAATCATTGAACGGTTGAAGGCATTATAAAAATTTTTAGTGTTCTTTTTATTAAATAAATAAAAAAATATTATAGGAAATTAATTTTATTTTTCATTATTTTTTATTAAAAGCAATTTTCTATAAATTTTCAAAAAATATTTAAATTGCCGCGAGCTAAACGTTAAATACAAAAATGAATTTGAATTATTAAATATTGACGATCAATAGATTAATTATTTAAAAGTTTTATAAATTAAAATTTATTAAAAAATTCTTATCTGTGAATTGCGTGTTTATTGAATTTAAAATTTTTGTTGTTTTTTTTTTGATAGTATAAACGTCAAAATCTACTTTTAGTGATCAATTTAATACGAAAACTATTAAGTAAAATGTGTGAAACCGGGAATTGAAAGTGAATTTTCTTTAAAGTATAATTCGTATCGTTCGTTACGTTATCAACTTAATATATCCATTAATTTTCGATCAGGTCAGGTATAACAATAAAACCACAATTCCTGGAGAAGACATAAAAAAATATTTCCAGTAATTTTTATTTTTATCATTATTAAAGAATTTAAACCGCATAACAATTTTATTTTGACAAATTTTTTGGCGTTGTGTTCCGGAAGTACGGTTTGCACTTTACACAACATAAATGCATACAAAAATAAAATATTTATAAGTTTTTTTTTTGAGGTTATAATTATTCTGGTTATATTTTTCATAAAAGTGCCCTTTTTTTAAATAAAAGATACAAAAATTTATGTTTTTAAGTGCGGCATCTTAATTAATTTGTTGTAGCTTTTATGCTGATTATTATTAGTAATGCGCGCGGTTTTTGAATATGCGGCAAATGTCAAATAAATCGAAAATATTAAAAAAAAAATTATTTCTTGCTTTTTTGGTCGATTACAGTGAAGTGTTTTGTTTGAAGTTTTCATATAAATTTATATGAAAAAAAAAGTTATGTTTTTCTGTGTAGCTATTTACAATTTATGGGAACATTTTTTTGATGTATAAGGTCAGATGTTAATTATTATATTCTACAATAATATGTAAATTGCAATTAATTCAAGTGCATAAAATTGATAATAAAAATATTTTTATTTCTGTGATAACCAAGAAAAATTAATGGGAAAAATTAATAATGTAAATAAATTTATTTATAATATTATTTAGAAAATTTAATGTGTAATTAAAACTAAATGGATTACAATTTTCTGGAAATTTAAATAAATAAATAAAATTGGTGAGTATTTGAAAAATTAAAGAAAACATTTTTTTGGATTAAAATTTTTCTTTCTACCCATAACCAAAATATAAAATTTCATATAATCTTAAAAAATGTTAGTTTTTTTTTTGCTTTTTAATAAATATGACAAAATTTAAATTAATTATCTTAATTATAATTTTAACTATGATTCAAAAAAAAAATATTCTTTTATAACTTTAAGCTACTTCGGATGATTATCTTTTAAGTAATTTTTCAATTTTCATTAAAATTCATATTTTTGAATATTTCTTAGAAACCAATTTGAATTTTTCTCTATAATATTTCACTAATGGTATAAATCTTAAAATATCTCTGACTGTTACCGGCTTTTGGTATACCGAATACGTATTCCAATAAACCTTGAATATATGATCATAAATTATTAGTCATCATTCTTAGATTTCATATTTTGAACAGAAGGACCCAAAATTTTACGAACCTTATAATACTTGAATTGGAAATATTACACTTAATTACATGTAATACTTAATTACATTTTACTTTACTTAATGTTTTTGAATGAATGCTATTTAGAGCTAAATTTATTATGATTACTATACATAAAAAAAATATTAATTTATTTGTAAAATTTTTGAATAATAATATAAATTTATAGAACCAAATTTTACAAATTAACTTTTTGTATACTATGAAAATTTAATGAACAACTTGTATATTTACATAATAAAATAATTGCTAAAATAAATATTTAACCCTTTCTAGTTGTCTGATAAATAATGTATCCCATTTAATGTTTAAAAAACGCTTAATATTTAAAATTTTCTAAATAAACTAAAGTTTCGTTTCCATTTGTGATTGTTTTGATAGTTTTATTTAACAAAATATTAGCTTTAGTTACATATTTGCCGGTGTCTTCTTCTACACAGTACTACAAAATAAATTCTATTTTTTTTTATACTGATGTAGGCTAAAAATCTAAAATTATTAAAAATCAATTTATCAAATCGTATAATTACAGACTTTGTGAAACATTTTTGTACCAGTTACACCAATTAAAACAACCCTAAATTATTTAAACAAATAAAACCAAGGTCACTCTATATTTAAGGGATCGTTTTCATAAATTGCAAGGATAAATTTATTGCAAGCTTTTCAATTTGAAAGTAATTCTAAAATGGGTTAATTTTCGTTTCAAATATTTATAAATAAACACAAAATTTAATTACTCTAGCAAGTTCCATTAGGAATCCATAATATTTTCCTTTAAATCAGAAAATTTTCTGAAAAAAAAAATGAAACTGTTTTACAATCTAATTTAAACTTCCATCCTTCAACATATTTATGTATAAAATATACTAAAAAGCTTTTCATTGAATTGGAAAATTAAATTTCAAAGTAAATTTTCCACATATTATACGTTCCCATAATAATAATTCACTATGTGTAAAAATTTTCTTTAAGAGTTTTTTGTTAAAGTAAAAATCTAATTCAATATTATCGTTTCTATTAGATTATCAGGTGCATCACAATATTTGTACCCGACATGGAAATATTTATAATTTCAAAGTAAAATTTCCAATGATTTTAAAAGGAAATTTCATATACAGAAGATATTTAAAAAAAAAAAAAACACTGTAATGTAAATAAATCTTTTTCTTTGAATATTTAATTAAATCATTATTAGGAACTATACTTTTGATCTGTCTGATATTTATTTCTGCAACACCATCTCTCAAATAAATATAAAATTGTTATTTATTTAATTGAAATGCTAAATTTGCAGAAAATTAACTAAACACGGCGATGATTTAGTAGGAATTGATTATTTTGATTTCTTTATATAAAATAAAAAGAAAACAGTCGAGGAAAATGTAATTTCTACAGATGAGTTATTGTGTGTTCAGTGTGTCATTTAATAAATTTCAAAATTCATATTCAATATGAATTGATAATGAAATCATTCGATAAATATAATTTTAACAAATTCCACCTTTAACCAATTTATTTTTCGTTTAAATTAACTTGAACTACATAAATTTCCAGTTTCATACAAGTTATAAAACTAATTTATCGAAAACTACCAAAAACTACTTGTCAATCAAAAAGCAGATCAATTGTCAGTTTGTTTAGGAAAAACAACTGTCATAACATTATAATTTATTAACAGAGCAAAAATCTCAAATAATTTTTCTATTTGGCAGTTCATAAATACAACAAATTTTCTTATGCTCTTTTGAATAGCCGGCATTGTATATCAACGTGAAAACTTTCAAAGCCAATATATTTTTACCTAAACAACAACTCAACAACTAAACACTATTTGAAAAAGTTGCCATGACAATTATACAGAGATACAAAAAAATTGTAATATATATAATAATCATATAGATCAAACTACCATTCAACCGACGAAACAACATAAAAAAATATTTTTTTTGTGATTGAATGTTGAACGGAAATTAAGTTAAAAGCCAGAATAAATATCGCGAAAGCATCACAAATCGGAAGACATTGTTAAATATTATGCTACGTCGTCGAATTGTGTATAAAGAGACGTAGAGCTATTAATAGAGTAATGATTTCTTAATGCTAACTGTAATAATATTTTTGCTTTCATTTTTCTCTCATTTTTTCTGATTACTAGCTAAATTTGATTGACGGATAAGAATTAACCGCATTTAGATGTCGTCATTGTTTTGTGAACATACAAATAAATTTTATTTTTATGTTGTGGGTGTTAAGGCAATATATACACTAATTTAATTCCTTACGTTGTCAACGATTTGCCTGCCATATGTACAGAATTTCAATATTTTATACCTTGAAGCTGGAAATTTTGATTCAATTGCGATATTCAAAATTTCTTCAATTAAAATAATTTATTTTATTCAAAATTTATTTGTTTTTATTGTCGTTGGAATTATTTGAAGCTATTTCTTTTATGATGAACTATCGCGTATTTGCTGAGATAAATTGTGGTTTTGTTTAATTGAATTAATGGAGTTTTTTTGGAGCAAAAAATAGAAAGTATAAAAATGTGGGTTGAGGAATAAATGTAAAATAATATAAAAAGAAAGAAAATAGTTTAATATTTTTCAAATAAGTTTTAATAAAAATTTCAATATTTTTAATGTATGTATTTATTTTATTAAATATTTTAATTAAAATTTATGAATTCTTAATAATAGAATATTTAACGAAACCATTTCAATTACACTCTCCTAATAGTTTTGGTTATAACTACTTTTAGAAGTCCAACAACTTACAACTTCTTCTTCTAATTCTGAAAAGTAACTTAGCTCGTCAAAGAATTATAGAATTTCTTTATATACTAAAGTAGTAACGAACGAGTAAGGGCACATTTCGATTAACATTCCACTTTTTTGCAAACCCACCAACGAAAGTCGTAAAAGTAATAATTTATGAACGTTTTTCACAGATCCATTTAATTTTGAAGTCTACTCCAAAGCTTTTAAATCTTGGTATATACTCCAAATTAAAAACTATTTTACAATTTTTATGAAATTTTACTTACATTATTTTCAATTTTCTATATAATCATAAATTTTCAGTAGTTTTCGATAAATTAGTTTTATAATTTGTATATGAAACCGAAAAATTTATGTAATTCAAGTTAATTTTATTCACGATTTTTTTTTTTTAACTATTAACTTGATTTAGCGAAATTCAATAAATCTTACTAAAAAGTAAATATAAAATTATATTTTGTCTCTTGTGTACATGACAGAGAAGTTAACTAAGCTTGTAAATCACCTACCCAAAAGCTGCAGAAAATTTTATCTCATTAATTCACTTTTATTACTTGTTTTTATGTTAAATATAAAACTTGTATATACATTCTTTAATTTCCAATTTTTATATAAATACAAATGTCGGAAATGTTCAAACCAATCAATAAAATATAATGACAACTAATTTTATGGTTTTAATTACAAGTATTTTTTTTTCTTATTACATTAATTAACAACATTTTGCGAAAAGTAATTTTTATTTAGTATATTTAATACTTGATTTTCTTTCAACATTTATGACATTGTATATTTATTATATTAACATTTTAATTGTAATCGTAATTATTTAAAATATATTTTATTATTTATTTATAATTAATTAATTAAATTTATTATTATTACATTGCCAAGTGTCCTTTCAATATAATTTATATAATTTTCATTGTTTTATTAATTAATTATGTTTATTAATATATTTAGATAACATACATTGAATATTAATGACTGAAATTTTATTTGAATTTGAATTAAGGGTTACATGAATAATTAATTTAATTATTGAAATGTTTAGATATAAGAATTAAGGATCTGATTTTGTACAGGCTTTTATAATTCTAAAATACTATATAAATTGAGAAATCACAATACAAAATGATTTAACTTAATAACTAAAACAAGTTTCCTAAATTTAAATGTTAGGTTATTACATTCCATGCAGTCCAGAACCAACCATTTGACCAACCGAATGCCAAAAATCCCACAATACCCAATTAAACATTCTGACAAATCTAGAACAGAAAAAGTACCATAAATCTGACCATTCTCCTCGCACCAATTCCCCAGGTTAAGATGACTGACTGTTAAACTGATGGGATATTCAATAACTTTCAATAATTAGTAAAAGCTATCTGAATTAACAAATTAAAGCTATCATTACTAAAGTAATGATTTCTTTTTGGATTCTTATTCCTAGATTATTTAGAAGAATGAAAAATATTACAAAGCTTAGCTCTAGAGTTAGGGTTGGAAGTCAAAATATCATTAGTCGGCCTTTGCGATTAATAAACTCAATTTTTGAAAGAAGTATATAAGGATATATGTTGTAATTCAATGATACACAGGAAAATAAGCAGCTTTACATTATATTAAATTTTCAAAAGAAACGAAATAGAAGTTAAACTTTGATAAAATCTTACAACCAGATTTAATAGTCGCTTAAAACCTACTTAAAACCAAAAAATCAACTGAAAGAATTTCTAAAACATATCTAAACTAAAGTAGCAATAGCATGAAAACCAAATGGTTTTTTACTGTAAAGGGCAACTTCTGATTCACTTTATATGTAAAGTTTCTAAACCGACAAACTCACCCTACTTGCAATTTAGTCCAATCAAAATAATAAAAATATTTCCTAAATTTAGAAAATATTTACTAAAAAAAAAGTTTTATTCATAACTTTCCAAATAATTAAATAACTTCTTTAAATATGTTAAGTTAAAAAAAAAAAATCATATCGTGATAAAATTTGTTCAACATAATAAAAATATTAAATCTGGTAAAAACCATAAAACCACAACCTAAAATCTATAAATAAAAATAAAACTAAACAACAAAGTTGATTACTATCTAAAGAAAATTGTTGGTTTTTCATTAGTTGTTACAACAAAAATGAAAAACCGGCTCATTTTTCTTAAATAATAATTATTACTAGTCAAGTCATCCATTGCGGTTGGTGCTGCCAAATGATTACGACAACGACGACGCACGTTCTTAATAGAAAATTCTATGTTCTACAACATTTTTTTTTATTATTTCTTTTATAAAAAATTATATCTTCGAGGTTAGAATGTAGTTGAATTAATAAAACTTAACAAGTTATCTTCTATTACTTCCTGGCAAGAAGCCGGTTAAAATCATTTTATAACAAAATTGTTGTAAGATTGTGTAGTACACATAATTTATATGAAAATACCAAAGTGTAAAACTATATAAAAACAAAACATTTTTATGAAATTCTTTCCTATATATATACACCAAAAAAAAAACCTATCCAGTTTTTACCAATTTTGGGAAATAATTGGAAACTGCAATTTTCTTTTCATATAATGTGGGAAAAAAAACTGAATTAGATAATACTGAAGAGAAAAAAATTGAATTCGCTAAATTTGGATCAAATTTTTTTTTGATATGGTAAAATTAAATAAAGTTTGATGACAGTATAAATGTCATCTATAATTGAACCAACCACACATAAAGAAAATTCCATTCTAAAAGTGGAAAATATTTAAGTTTTATTCAATTGCAGAAGAATAATAATAAAAAAAATTATATTAATTTTCTGACCATTATTACAAAATAAAATTTCTTTGGTGTTTATGGTAAGGCTGATGATTGGTTCATCAGAAAAAAAACTTTATAAATCGTTAAAGATTGATGGTAAATAAATTGACACCTGAGTAAATTCTTTTAAATTTCATAACAATTTAATGTTTAACATTAAATAATGAACAAAACAAACACAGAACATTTAGTGTCTACGCTATACGTAGTGGTACAACATGGAAAAAATAAATGTTTTTTTATAGTTAAACACATAATTTTTTAAATAAACATTGAGTTTAAGTAGAATTATTAAAGTTAAACAATATAATTAAATTGAAATTTGAAAGACAGTATAATTATTTAAGAAAATCTAAAGATAAAAATTTTTTATTACAAAGTTTCAGTAGTACAGATTGTACCGAATACTCTTCTGTCCGTTTTTCGAATTCGACTACTTTAAGGTTATGAAAATGTTCAGTAAAAGTAAATTAACAATTCACAGCACAATTCACTGTGGCCACTAAATTTAATTTGCAAATGTTAACCGAACACGTCCATTTAACGAACACTAAATTTATTTTGGGAATATGGTTAGAGCTGATTGACAATTAATACTTAATCCAATAATTATTCATAGTAGTATTACTTTGAATAAGCTGTATCATTACCGAATGTACAATCGAGCGAATCGAACAATGCCTAGAATGAGTGACACATAAATTTGTGTTAAGAGTTTTTCTGAACTGCTGCCATTGTTGACAAATTACATGACTAATTCGCAATGTATACAAAAAATTGAACGCGAGTCGTACACACAGTTAATTATCAATATTGGATTTTGTAGTTCAGTGAATGTACCATAATAGACCAAGTTTGCACAAACAGTATTATAAATTAGCGATGAGACATAATTTTATATTAATAATAATATCTTTCTTATTTGTATTAGAAGTGTATGGCCTTTTGTAACTGTTTGCACCATGTCATGTGTGTTTATTAGTTCAGCGTACACATTAGTTCTGCGTACACTTACATCCATATTTCCTCTTATATCCAAATAATTGTTCATGCACATATCGTCGGTTGGCAGGAAAAAGTGACCAAGTGAAAATATTTAGATACTAATTTAATTTGAATTTGTTTTGCAGATAATGTAAACAGTATTAATTTATTAGTTTATGACGTATTATGTCTATAACATAAGTACTTCAATTTCCAGCTACAGCACTAAAAAGAAAAACATTTATTTAAAAAAAGAAAATTACGTTCTCAGATTTAACGTGATGTGATAAATCCCATAAAAATGTAGGTCCAATTGATATAAAAACTTAATTTTGAAATGTTAAGACGAAAATACAAAAACTCTTAAATTCAAAATTGCTTAATATAAAATTCTAAAATTTTACAATTAATTCACTTTTAAGTGTTTTTTACCATCAAGAGTTTTGATAGTTACATTACTAATTAATTAAATAAATTGGTTTTTCTATTATACAATGTAAAAATTGAAATACTTTCAAATTTCAAACTAGAACACACGGTCATTAAATTGAATATTTCTGCTTGTATAACTTCAAAAACTAGACTAGACTTAGAAAATACAATATAATAATAATAATAAAAAAAAATTAATCCTTTCAATTTTTAATATACAATAAAATATTTAAAGTCCAGTGAAATGAAACTTTATTGTACCAATTTAAAATTAAATACGTACACATTAAAGAATCAGCATTACATTTTTTATAGTTCATTTTTTATCATTGCAAAACTATATAACAAATAAAACTTTTTTTACTGAATCGTAACATCTTTTTATTTCTACATATAAACCAATCCAGAACGGACTTTATTGCAACTAGTTCAGAACTAGAAAAAACACAAAGCATTTGCAACAATTAAAATAATAAGCAAGACTTTTTTTATAAAAAAACAAAAAAAAAAAAGGATTCACTCTGAAACTGAAATAATAAAACAATTCCGAATAAAAGAAAAATTGCTATCGAAACTTGTTTGTGATATAGAAAAACTGAAAAACTTATGTACATACAAATAATTTTCCAAACAAAATACTAGTAAATAATGAAAAACAAAAAACCCTAAGAAAAGTTTAAATGGTAACATAGTGTGGTAGTAAAAACTGCTAAAGAAATGAGTGATCTGTAAAAACAAAAATAAGAAAAAGCATTGGAAAAAAAAACAAAATATCTTAAACAAAACATATCATCATCATCGTCACTGCGAAGACAACATCAGAAAAGACGAAAACATTTTTTTAACTTGTAAAACATATCAAAAGCTAGAAATATTTATATAAATATAAGATTGGCTCGCTAGCAGCATATTTCATAGTTTTTACTTTATGAAGAGATTTAACGTGTAGGTGAGAGTTGTGTATAATTGGACAGTTTCAATAAATTGAAGCTGTTTTAATAAATTGTTGATTATAATAAACTGATTAAATGCAAAGTGAAAACTTTGAGTGCGTAATACAATGATACAATTAAGATCTTAACAATTCTTGATTTTATTCTTAATATAACAATTAAATAAATACTTCATATTTTCGATTAAAATCAAGTTACAACTTTTTCTTTTACAATATAAATTGTAACTTTGTCTGATATAGGTTGCCGTCAAGAATTCAAGTCGCTGCTCAGTTTTTGTAGTTAGTCGATCTTCAATTAAGATTTGCAACAAATTCAGCTCAATCTGTCGGATTAAAATTTAGAATACTACCGCAGCAGTTGCAGATATTGCAGTCATGTATACATTCTCAAAATGGTTGATAATATTTCTGAAGAGTAAATAATTCAATTCTTTAATTATTTAAAGAATTGAATTTTTGGTGTCAAATATTGACAATTTGCAGGCTGCATGAACTACGCAGTTGCTGAATTATTGATCGCACCTATAGTCAATAACAAGATTCCGTTTGAAATCATCATCATATGGTGCTACAGCTCAGGGTGAGCCTTGACCTCCTTTACTATTTTCTTCCAACGGTCCCTATCACGTGCTGTTGTTCTCCAGTTACTAACCCCAACCGTTTATAAGTCTAACATTATACATTATTCACCCATAATGTTACTGTGTCTTGTACTCATATGCATAGGCTTCAAAAATAGATTTTTGGGGTCTTTCTTGCGGCATTCTGATTCTTATTACAAAACGATTTATGTCCTCATCGTATTTAAATTCTTAAGGTTCATATTTTTCGGTCTCAGAAATATTCATAAAATCTTTTACATAGGTACTTGAAAATTTAAATTACCTAATTAAGAACTTTAATTATATAATTAAATTTAAATTTGAATTTAAACTTAAGGTAAGCCACAGACTTCACTTAATCATAATTATCAATTTTTGTCTATGTTCATCAATCATTACTAAACTTATAATTTCTTTACCAATTTACCGGAGTCACCCTACACAAATATACTAAGTAACTTTTTAATTCATCATTCATTTTCTTATTTTCTATGTAATACTTACTCAAAATATTACCTAACTAATGTAACTATGTATAAATAAGCCTGTTATATAAAAATCAAGGAATCACAGATGTTTTCTGCATTTTTATGAATTCTGAAATGGATGGATGCAATTTTTTTTAATATAATTGTATTTTGGAATAGTTTTGGTCGCTTTATTATACCTGGTGGAAACCAGTATAAAAGCAAAATATAAAAGATGATGTGTTGACTATACATACAGTGTATAATACTAGTAGATAATGATGATGTACTTTGAAATAGCTAAGGCTCTCTTCTTATACTAAGTTTTTCCGTTCAACTAACAAAACAAGAAATAAAAGTTTTTTTTTCTTTAGAAAAATATATTCAACAAGAAAATAAATATTATAACAAAATAAAAACTAACTGCAAACTAAAACCTGAGTATCTATCCACCTGATATGCTTAGTTTAGTTGGCTGGGCTTATTATATTATGTTTGAACAAGTGTTTTTTTTTATTTAGATATATAGCAACATAAAAAATGTGCGTTTATTATATTTTTCTATATTTTTCTGTTATCTTCATAATGACAATCTGTGAAAGAATTCCAAGATTTTTTTTTTTAACTAAACTTCTAATTTTGTTGTTTATAGTTGGGATGCAGCCGGTTTAATTTTCTTTGTATTCTAAGGTTTTTTTTTCTTGAGTAATAATAATAATTGGTGTTGTATAAACAGAATTATTACATAAAATGTTGATGAAAACTGTATACATAGAATTGTTTAGATGCAAACAATTAGTTTGGAATATCTATAGAGAAATTGGTTGGCCGTACCGAATAAGTGGTTCGAGCTATTAAGATAAAGTCAGAACTCCTAATAATGACGTAATTTAGCCTGGAAACGTCATGTAGTGGCCTTGGCCGGAAAATGAATCAAAATTTTTGAAAAAATTCATATGTATCTATTTTCCAATTTCTGCTTAACGGTAAATTGTAGGATCCCAACTTTTAAATTGTAGGATTGTAGCTAATGAAATTCCCTATATTCTGGAAGAAAAAAAATTTAATTATTTTTTTAAGAAGATGTCTAAAAGTGCAAATTACAAAATATAGAGGTGTAGTGAATATTTGACCGTTATTTTCATAACGGTAAGCGTTAAGTGGATTTTTTTTTAATTAGTGTAGTAGAGCATAGCTTCAAAAAAAATTTTAAGTCAACTTGTTCTAAGAAAAGTTTTCTAGAAAAAGGATAAAAATGACAAAAACTTTAAATGACGTCATCTTAAAAGCTCGGGCCCCTTATCCGGAAGTATCTACAATAGGTTTCGTTCCTTACTATTATAATCTTGTAATAGATGGCAGAGTGATGAATTATTCATTTGAATTAATCGGTGCAGTGCATTAATTCGAAATCCATCCGGGCGTTAATTCTAACCCATAAGGGGCATAACACCACACGAATACGAATTATCAACAACATAACCATCCGAGGTTTCAAAATTATTATTATAAAAATAATTTTTATGAAAATAAATTTGTTGGATTTGGTAATGATGTTACGTTTTTTTTAACATTGTTTCGGTCCTGCGTGTAATTACTGTCCTTCTAAAGCAGCAATGAAATCAATTGAATTTTTGAAATCTTCTTCCTAAGACATTAGTGAATTTGCAGAAGTTGCCATTTTTTGTAAAAGGGCCCATTTAAATGGGCATTATCGCACGAATCAAATTTGGGCGTTAATTCTTACTTATACAAATAAGGTCGTTCATAGCATTCAAGAAATTTTTAAGTCATCATTATTTTAAAATTGGTATTCATCCCCAAATGAAACTATAATAACAAATATTTGCAACCTCTATACCAGTTTCTCCATATCAATAAATAATCTGACTAATACACTGAGTTCATTAACCATCAGTAAACATTTCCATCAAAAACCTAACAACACTGAATAAACACTATAAAATTCATTATTCCCCAATTGTCCAAAACCATATTCTCAATACCATGTCAACATTTGTCTTCACTTTAACAATATTACCGCGTACAACCAAAAAATTATGAAAAAAAAAATATAATAATTTAGAAACATTTTTAAAAAATTAATTGTCATCTGAAACTGAACCCTAGCTGTGATAAGGACAATATTAACGTCATTTCATTTATTATTGAATTCAGAAATATATTTTTTTTTAAAAATTTCGGCAAAACTTCAAAAATTATTGCAAAATTTTGTGTCTTCAAAATCTTACCACCACCTGAGTTCCATTTCATTTAAAAATCTTGAACCAGAAATAAATTACTGAGCCAACCAAACAAAAAAAAGGACAACTTGAATTAATTATTATTAAAAAAAAACTTTTTTTTTGGTTGTAAGTAATTCGTTTTTTATACTAATTTATGGAATTTCTTTTTTCATAATTATTGCATTTTGTAATAATTAATTCTTTATAAATACAATCTAAACTTTAGTTTTTCATATATAGTCATTGACTTTTTGGGAATTTTCATTATACATTTTGTGCAAATGGAAATTGCATAAAAATTTTATAAGAAATTCTAACCATTAATAAATATTTATAAGTTAAAAAGATATGAAAAAAAGAAAAATTCAATCAAAATTTAAGATTTTTTTATTATTATTAAATTTCTTACATTTAGTTTTGAGTGCACCTTTCGATTAATATTTTTTTTTTACTAATTATCAACGAACGAAACTTTGAAAATTTTGAATGATTTCATGTACTTATAGCTTAAAATGACGATTGCCTGGCTGCAATTTATAATTTTTACAGAAGACTGTAAAAATATTATTCATAGCCAGACGTAGATACATTTTGTATCTATATGTAATTCAAAAAGATATTTTTCAAAGGTTTTTTTTTTTGTTTTATTTGTAAATTATTAAATGTTTTGCAGATTATTCATTTTTCATTGCGCTGGTGAATATCTTTTTTTTTCTATACATATTTATGTTTGTAATCGGTGTGTTGTTTTACCGGTTCGTAAATTTATATAAATGAAAAAAGATTCAGTTTTTTTAGTCTTTTCATATATGGATTTTAACCAGTAAAATTGTTAACATAAAAATGTGATGAGTTTATAGAAAGATTGTATAGGTGACGTAAGGAGAGATTTAGACACGTACATTTTCTTGGTTTGTTGTTGTGTATATTATATTTGAATGAGGTAAGTTGCACATTCTTAACTTTAGGGTGGTCTTTTCGTATCGTGCACATCAAAAAATCACCATGACATTCTCATCATCATTGTAGCATGTTGGGGAGAGTATCTCATACAATTTTTGCAAAATATAATTTTTTGTTTGGTTATTTTGGTAACGAAATTTTTGCCATTGTGATGGTAAAAGTGGTTAAAGAAATGTTTTTTGTAACATAGTGAAAAAGGAAATATTTATCTGTCAACAATTTATATTAAAAATTGGTTAAAATTGGTTTTTGTTTTGATTTTGTGACTTGAATACTTTCGATTATTTTTATTCATTTCGATATTTTGATGAGATTTTGTTGACTTGGTGATATCCAAATGTTTATGGGATGGGAATAATAATAATTATTTGGATGTAATTAAAATGAATTAAATTATGTATTGAAACTGATATAACATTTTGTTTGATAGATTTAGTAATCATTTTTAGTGAAACAGTGATTTTCCAGTGAATGAAAAATGTTTTTTTTTAAATTATCATACTTAGTTATAATAAAATCTTTTAATATTTTACTTTATTTGTTGATACTAGATATAGTAATTTAAATTATTAGCCTAGAAATTAATAAGTATATTGTAAAAGTCCATATCTGGTTACCAATACCTCCATAGTCCTTGCGGCCAACTATTAATTAACTAAATTAAAAAACAACCCTCGCAAAAGCACAATAAATCTTTGAAGCATTGTGAAATATCCTAAACAACTATTGGTGTTGAAGTTTAGAACGATCCAGCATTTACGATGTGCTCATCTTGTTTACTCTTTATTTAAATTAAATAAATATCCAAATTTAGTTTAGTATATTTACTTGATTCTAATGTACTAAATAATTTGATTAGGCCAAATTTGTGATTTGTGTTGAACACTTTAATTTAGTAAAAGCGAATGCATCCAGTAAATGAATAAAAAATTAATATGAAAAATGACAATGTTTAAAAAATTAACAAAATATAAAAACAATTCTAAAATTTCGTAATTTTAATTAAATTGGAGTTTCATTTTCTGTGTATCACTTCATAATTAATTAAGAAAGATAGTAAAGTTACATGACTTAACTAACATATGACACGATAATTTGTTTGACAATAAATTCAATTTTTTAATCATATTTTCAGTTTAATGATCTCTGATTTTAGGACAAACTGTTAAAAAACTTTTATTTTTAAAGAACATTTTACATTTCTTTAGCATATAATCAACAAACATACAAAAAAATATCACAAAATCAAAAAAAAAAAAAAACTAATTCACAGCAGGTCGTAAAGTGCTGAAACGATTATTAATGAGAGAATAATAATTAATTAATTAAAAAAGCAAAACCAATAAAGATAACCATTTTATGAAATTTTCGATGCATTTATTATAAAAAAACACAAAACATATTTTCCAAACCATAAAACAAATCCAGTCCAGCCATCGCCTATTCTGGCCCGAAAATAATTGTTGAACAAAAAAAAAATTAATAGTTTATTTCTGGTGTGCAGTAAATAATAAAAAATTAAGAAATATTAAGATAAAAGTAACATAAAATTACATAAATGTATAAAAAAAAATTAAATTTTCAACATAAATTTTCAACAAAATGTGATTTTTTAGCACAGGTTTTTTTTTTTTGGGGAAGTGTACAACAAAAAAAAAGGTTGGTTTTGGGTAAAATAAAATTTGACAAAAAAAAGACGACAAATTTTATTATTTTTCTTGTATATTTCTTTTCATAACGACAATTTTTGATCTCATGCTGCGACAAAATATTCAATGAGAAAACCATAAATCCTTTTTTTTTATATTCAGTAAAGTTTTGATAGTCCACTGTCCTATGTGCAAAATTTTATTGGATGATTACCAAAAACATTTTCATAATTTTTTCTGTATTTTCTAATTAATTAAATTTAAATTTTTAAAATATTACAAGATATTTTTTAAAAAATAAAAAATATTAATTACTTTTATAATATAATTTCATAAAATATGTTTTAATTTTAAGTTCATTCAACTTTTTTCTCCATTGCAACCAAAAAGTTTCACACATTATTGACATTTGAATCATAAATCTTCGAAAAATTATGTGCGAACAAAAAGACACAATAATAATCAAAAAAAAATTATTTAATTGTTAATCATTAAATCGATCAATTATATATAATAAAAATTTGAATAATTTATTTATAATTTTGATAAAAATATAATAATAATATTTATTATTAATAATAACGAATCGTCATATAAAATGAATCTGCAGAAGCAAATAAATAATTTTTAATGATCGAACTCTTGAATTTTTGTAAAATGATCAATGAATAAAATAATAGTTAAATTAAATATAAATTACTAAATGAGAAGACTAAGAGATGACAATGACATTATCTTATAATATTACAAATAGACCATTTGGATTTTAATGAAAATACGAAAATTGAAAGTGTGGCAACGCTGTTTTTGAAAAATCTTTATATTTTATACATTAAATAAGTTTTAAATTAATAAAAAAACAGACAGGTCTCACAGATCAGAATCAGTATTACTTAAATTAGAACTACTGATGAAAGCCATATTTGTCGAGAGACGTTAAGACTGTTAATAATATAAGTAATCAGTAATGGTTGCCAAACTTCAATTGTATATGTACCAAGAAAAAATTAAAACTAAATAACATTAAGGTCGAAAAATCTACCTAAGAAATAATTGTAGCTTGCTAATAATGAGGATTAAGGATTATTAATTATACGAAAGTTGCCTTTTATATATCGGGATTATAGTAAAAACGGTAAAATTTATTATTGAAAATGGTTTTGTCGTTTTTCTAAATATTTTCTACGATGTTTAATACATTTTTCCATCCGTTTGAACTAACTGTCGAACACTTTTACCACTCAGACTGAGGTACCTTTGTAACATGGATCACATCAACCGTTTCTTAAGCTGCCAAAAAACGTTGATCATGAAACACCCATACCGCCGACTGCTGTTTAGTTTCGGGCAATTATAAAATTATGTGGAATCCGACGTGAATAAAGCAACGTTCATGTAATAATTTTAATGTTTTTCGGGACAACAACCGATGTTGAACGATCTTCGAACTGAGCGAACTGCGGCCACAATTGAATTCCGTAAACCATCGATAAATACTGGTTCTTGATGGTGCTTCATCGTCAAAATTCGAATTAAGTTTATCAATGCACTGTTGTTAAGTTAATCCGCGTCGAAAGATGTAAAAAATAATCGGACGAAAATGTTGATGTTTTAATTCCATTTTTGCACTGATATGAAATTTTGAAATAACTAGCTATAACAACTAAAAATAGCGACCGTGTAAATTTTTTTTTAAATTAAATATAGCTTCTAAAATGTCAAAGTACATAAAAGAGGTTTAAGTTCCCAGATAGCAGCACCAGGTTTTGCCAATTTCTGAAATATAAAACGCAACCCTCGTACAGCTTGTCGTGGATAGATGTCTACCAAAATTATTGACTTACGTTATAGCGTAAGCTAAAATTTCTGTATTATTTAAATTACATTCTCAGAATTTTTGCAAAACAAATTTCGGTCACTTTTGATTTGATTGCTACTAACCCAATAATGGTTAGCTTACCTTCAATTGCCTTTTAAAAAAAGCAAAATGTTTGAAAGAGTATAGCTACCAGCTCTTAGTCTATATTGATCTTTATGAAAAATTAAAATAACAAAAATATTATAAAATTAAAAATTAAATTTATTTATATAAAGTTTATTCACATTTCAACTTAAATTTTATAGTCTTAAATTAGCTAATAAAATTTATCATAAAAAATATTATTTCATATTAAAAATCTATGATTTTTATGTATTTATTAAACTAGTTTATCATTTTTATACTAAATTTTTGGGATATTATGTTTTTATATTAATATTTATAAATATTTATGCAAAAAAAAAAAAAACCTTACTCATAACTGGTTCTTTGACTAAAGCTATTATGAAATATGACACTTTCTACCGGCGGCGAACTACAGGTATATAAACATCAGTAAAATTATTACTAAATAAAAATATGAATGAATTTTTGGATATTATAAAGAAAAATTGTATAATTTTTTTCTTTTTTTTTTGGGATAATCCTATTAATTATCATAAAAAATTATATAGTTTATAAAAAGTATTTCATGTCACGTGTACAGAGAAATTATTTTGTGTAACAGGTTGAATAAATGTCACGTCTTTACTTTTTATAGTGTTATCCATATCACGTAAAAAGTGTTTAATTAAAATTGTTGAATATATAACCTGGGATTGAAACATTCAAAAAAAGAACATTAATTGTTATTATATTATTTAATGTAACCTTTCCCTAACGCCAACATTATTAGTGTAACATTTGTGATAATTTGTTGCATTTAATTTTGTATTAGCATTACTTAAAGCCAGTACGCTGCTAAAGATTACTATAATAAATGATTAGGATATGTATGTCAAAATTCCATAAAAGTTACTAAAATTATAAGTATCGGCGTCTCCATAATAATTTTCACTTATAAAATTATATTATCATTTTTCGCATGAAATTTTTGACATTTTATGCTGAAGTTAATTTTATTAGTTAGATTAATTTGATAGTTATGCTTTAAGCTAATCTAATGCAACATAAACTGTAAAATGTGTTTTGTTTAATTAAGCAGACTAATGTCATAATTTAATTTCAGTAGAAATTTCAAAGCAAATTAATTTAAGAAGCCAAATCATAAATTTACTATATCGAGTGAATAGTTATCTAAATTTATAATGTAGCAATCTTCTTGAATTTAAACCCTTAACTTGTACCTGTTTGTTTGGTAACAATTTACTAAAATTTACCTGAATTTTTATTATATGATAACCTATTAAGTATAAACGTTTTAAATTTTTTATTGTAAAACAACTGTGGTCTAAATGTCATAAGAATAGATAAAAGTGTTCAGTTCATTAACAATTCTCTAAAGTATTTTAACCTTTCGGTTTTCTGATAAAATATCTTGAATTTTAATTTTTAATTCTAAAACTTATTTAGATAAAACTTAAATAATAATAAAAATAAAAAAAAAAAACATTTATATTTTTATTATTGTAGATTAGAAACGGTCAATTTGTATAATTAAAAAATTAAAAATTTCAAAAGTTTTTATTGCCATTTTAGTATATTTATAAATTTTTATGTATATATCTACTAGAAAATTGTGATGAAAACATTAGCATAATAAAAAATATATTTTTTTTTGTTAAGTAAATTATAATTAACACATTAAATTTTATTACCATAATCTCTTAGTATTTATATATATGATAGGCTGTTAAAGAATTAATGATGAATTAGATATGAAATAATATTAAACTTTAAAATTCGTCTATATAGTTTCAATTTCTAATTTCGGTAGCTAATCATCATTCGATCGTAATTTACACGCGAATTCATAGACGCAACTTCTCAATTAATTTAATTTCGCAATAATTATTATATAAATTAAATTGTTACGGAAAATGTTTATTTTTCAAGGAAGACAAATCATAGGCAATCGAATCGTCCTTCCTATAAAATTCCTATAATGCGTACAGTCGCCTTCAATATTATGGTTATAAATTTTTATATGAATTGAAATTCAATTCTTAATAGAATCTCACACTTCACAGATAAGTTTAAATTATGAATTGGGCATTAAAGTTAAAGATTCTTATAACTGAACACATTTTAGTAATATTCGAAGGTTAAAAATTTAAATTATTCCATACCATGCCGTCTACTCTTCGAAGGTAAACAAAATGTCTATTTTATTGACGTTCATCCAAAAGGAAAAACCATTTTCACAGAAAATTAAATTGAAAAACTTTTTATATAACAACATTTTTGTTACAATCTTCGTAAAAACAGAAAATATTAAATCAAGCCAATAAAAGTCCTTAATTTGTAAAATTAAATTATTTTATTTATTCAAATTAAATTGTTGTATTTTATAATAAGAAACATTTTCTTTTTACATGGTGTTTTTTTCTTCAAGGCAAAACATGTTTTTAAAGTTTCATTCCGTCTGTCAGTCAGTCGCTATTCGCTATGAATTGGAAAATATATTTTTAAATTATATTTTCAATATATCATAAATTTCTGCAACATTTTATTGTTAGTTTGGGCTTTCAAGATCATGAATAATATAAAATTGGAAATGGGGAAATTTAGTATTCAACTATCAACTATCGGCATCAAAATATATAAACATTTACAATGAACAAAATTCAATCAAATATTGAACAAAATTGATAATAAAACACGCATTTGAAATATAATCGATTATTTAAAGCTTTCTTTTACTGTGCAATGTTGCCATTTTTTAAAATTTTTGGTCTATGGTATTCAAGGACATAATAACTTCCAGTATTCAAATAAAAGCACTTACGAATGAAACTATTGCACAGTTGTTAGTTTGTGCATCTTTTTTTATTTGAATTATTAATTTTACCTTTTTAATATTCAAATCTCGTAATGATTTCTTTTTTTTTTGTATTTATTTATTTTACAGAAAATACTAAATAAAATTTCTCTTAAAATTTTTTACTTTAATTTCACAATCGTTAAACCTGAAAATAAATAAATTTTTCATAAAAAACATTCTAATTGAATTTCAAAATTTTAAAAAGCAATTTTGTCTTACAAAAAAAACCGAAATTTTTTAGGACATGTTTTTAATTCCAAAATCTTTTAAATAAATTCTAATGGTGTACTTGTTATGTGTTGGTTGTTATTTCATCATTCCACTACCTCCTTGTCCACCTACTAAGACCGGAAAAAAAAACTTAATCAAAATAATTTAATTTATTCAGTGATTTATGGTAGAAAATCTGTCAGATTGTATTTTATTTTTTACATATTCTTCGGTAATAAATTGAAAAACAAATGGAAAATTATGCAAAACAATTCAAAATTTTAAATAAAACTTTCAAAAATTTTTTTTTTTTTTTTTATTGTTGATAACACTAAAATCTTATTTGAACCATTGCCAACTAAAGTCAAGAGCAATGGTTTTTTTTAGCCTTATGAAATTTAAAAAATTTTTTGGCAATAGTTTTTTATTTTAAATTTTTTTTTGTTATGAAATTTTCGAAATGGGGTTTGATGTCCTCGTCCTGAAAGGGATTAAGTTGAACAAAATTATATTACATAAATTTTATATAAAGTTTCAAAGTAATCAAAAAAATTATTATTATTATTAAATATTATGGAAATAACAATTTCGTTTACACATTAAGTGAAAATAATTATGGCATTGTCTTTTAGGATGCATTTTAGTTAATGTTTGAATATTTTTAGGTTATTAGCTTGTCTGAACTGACAGCGATTTTAAATAAAAATTTAGAATTTAAATGTCGTCGGTCGAGTTCCGAAAAGCCGCATACGCCATTTTCAGCATTTTTGATTTAGGAACTGATTATTTGGTTTTGGAACTTTCTCATTATCAGTATTCCGCTATATTTTACCGGTGTAGTCATATTCAAAGCTAATTTACATTTCCGCTTTTTTATAACTTTTTTAGTTCTGAATAGACCCACAAGTCTAATTTTTAGATTTTTGTGGAATTTAATGTTAAAAATCTGTTTGTTTTAAAATACTGCGAAAAGGAATTCCATAGATTTGAGATTTTTATTTAAATTTTATAAAGTGCTTCTCCATATACAAATTAATTGGACCCATGTACTAAAAACTGCATACTTTTAAGTGTATACTTTTTTGTACCAGTTTCGGAATTGATTTCCGCACTTAAAATTGTCGATAACTTTTGAAATGTTTATAGTTAAAGTCAGTGTTTACTAATTGTAAAAGTTAAAAGTAATCTGATCTGTTTTTTAAGATCAATTTTAATTTAAAATCAATTTGACTCGCAATCAATTCAATAGATCAATTCATAACTTATCCGACGATATACCAAAACAAATTTAATATCTTAAGATTTTTTTTTTGTAATTTTAGTTAAAAATTATTTTAGCGGTGATATTCGGATAGCTCAGAAAGACAATCTTAGTGTACCACTAAAGAAGGCACATTTATTTCATTTTCTACTATAAATGGCAATTCGAAAATTTTTAATGTCAACAATATTAAACTGGATATTATTAATAATAAATTTCGTACATAATTATAAAATAAAATTCTGAATGTTTTTACTATACTCACTGCACTGTACCGTAAAATTATATGGTGATATCTGAAATCTGATCCTATAAAAAAAAATCTGATAATATTAAATTTCGCAATTTTATTAAATATTTTTTTTATTGTCACACTTAATTTTATATTTTTTTAATAACTACTTACGTGTTCTTTATTAACTTCATATTTAATTTACTTATTAAATTATATTTAATTTAAATAAATAACTAAACACGCAATCTTTTTCAAGTTAATTCAAAATTTTGTTCGCAAAGTTTTAGCATAAGTTGAAGAACAACTTTTTTTTTGCTGCTGATATAATTTTTGATTAATTTCGAAATTAATAAATATATCAACTAAATATAATAAAATCAATAAATTTTCATAAATATAAAATTATTAAATATATAATTTTAATTTATGATATTTAAATAAAATTTAGATAATAATTTGATTCAATTAAAATTTGTACCTTGAGGTTGGGAAAGAAAATCTGATTGATTTATTGATTTTAGCATAAAATATTTTAATTTTTTTTAATAGTTTAATTAAAATTTACATTGAAAATTACTTTTACTTATTAAAAAAAATGTTGATATAACACAAAATTTTATCAGTTTTGATTATGAAATCGAGAAAATTGTTAAATTGTTAAAAATTCGCGACATTTTTGCACAAATCTTGTTACACCTGCTAAAAAAATGAATTAAAATTTTTTAAAGTATATTTTTAAATGGGGTCAATTCAATATAGACTTTTGCAAATAAAATAAAAGTCATTAAATTATAATATTTATAGATAAAATATCGTCTAACTAATTTGAAATATTTGTCTAATCGTGTTTATAAATAAAATTAAATGTTATTTTTTTAAATGTGAAAATAATAATAAAAAATACGTGAAAATTGAATGATTTTATTAAAATTATATTTGTGAAAAATATGCTTATAAAATCAAATTTGCTTATAAATTCATATTCAAATTAACTTGTTCCTCGATGTATGATGGTTAAAAATGAATCATTTTAAAGGTTTGTAATCACTTTTTAGTTATTGTTAGACTTAAAAGTCATATGTTTGTCAATCAACTGTCATAATTTGCTTCTCTATTTCATATTTTCGTGGTCATAATTTGCATATCTATTAAAAATATCCTTATCAAGAGAATAAAAATTACTAACTTCATGCTTTCGATGATCTAATTGCTTATTATTAAAGTTAAGTAGTATAAAAACATGAATGTCTTTTAATGTCACTTGTCATAATTCTTAATCAATCTATAATTTTAATGATGAAGAAACCCAATTTTCAGGAGTTCGAAGATGGTCGGTCCAGGGAAAACTTAAAATTCCAAATTCAAGTCTTGCTAAAATTTAATCTAAAGTTCATTTTGTAGTTAAAATAATCTATGAAATTTACATTTGTGATGGTTGGAAAATATTGTAATTACTTAACAAACTCATTCAATAGTTTTAATTCTATCGTAGTTTAATATTAAAGTTTATCAAACTATTAAAATAAAAACCACTTAAATTTAATGTTTCTTACATAAAACACATAAAATCATTTAATATTTGCAAAAGCTAATTTTTAAGCTTTATAATATTTAATTCCTAAGAGTTTACCAATATATTTTAACATTAATCTCTAGCAGTACCTAACCTATAGCTACTAATAATTAATAAATTTTGTGTAAATATCGTTTTATGTTACATAAGCGAATATAATCTTATCTTAAAGTAGTTTTTTATTTGAAAATTGTTATGAAAATGGTAATTGAAATTCAGTTTTTCACCACCACCAACCAATAAATAAACTTCATCTATTATCACAAATAATTTCCAGCGTTTGCTATTTGGTGGATTAAATTTAGATTAAAAATAGTGTCTAAGAAAATATTTTACCAAATGCGCGAATATCACGATTTTTTTATTCGAAAAAATTATATTTTGTAAAAGAAAATTAATTTTGTATAAATATGAAAAATAAGACTTTTAAATTTAATTTCAGTTAAATAGAATTACTAAAAGTTATTAATATAAAATGACATATAATAATTGATAATAACTTGTTAGATTTTATGTTCCGTTTATATTTTATTTATATGATCTATTAAATAATGAACCTTTTTATTCGGTACATAAGAGATATAAATTTTATTATGTCCGCTTTTGATATATAATTTACAATTCACCAAGAAAAATGGATTAACAGAATTGAAAATTAATTCAACAATATTAAAATATAATAAATTTGAAATCAGCTCAGCAATAAATTACAATTATGGATGTTAAACTGTTTAGAAAAATAGGAAATATATATTACGAAAATTATGAATTTGAAAATTCATATTTAAATTGTAACGCAGAGGGCATTTTGAGGCCACTAGCTCATTAAGGTATTTGTAGTATGATATATTAATGTAATTATTCACCGATTTCAAATAATGCTAAAAATGGTTTTCTTACAATTACTTTGTCTTATATCTCAAATACACAGTTCGAAAAATGTTAGAAAAATAAAAATTTTGATATTGAAAATTAGCATTACCATAAAAAGTGCAGAATAGCTATATTTTTCATAAATATTTGTCATAATTATCAATAATAGTCAGGGTTTCATAATTATGTGGAAATAAATAAACTGAGTTGTCAGAGTTGATTATTTGAAACTATAACTTTTATAGCAACAAACTGCATTTCCATAACCATGAAAATTAAATTAATTTTGTAGATATAGTTAAATCGATTTTATTAACATTAAGTGTTTAGACATATTGCCAGCCAGAAATTGAGTAGTGATGTACAATTTTATTGATGCGAGAAACATAATGAAAGTACGTGCTTGGCTTAGCGAGTATTAGTTACGCATTGATTCTCGTATTTACTTCAGTTTTATTAAAATAATTCATTTGCTTTTAGTAAGTAGAAAATGGCAAAATGGATTCATTCTACGAATCACTTTTAATATCCAAAAAGTGTATAAACTATTTCAATAATATCTTTCTATTGAATATTAATTTAGTTAAAATGTTGCAGCTATATACCCTATAAACTGGAAATTTGATCGGGGACATTTGATTTCAACATAATTTTTTACTTATAATTAAAATACCTCTGAAAATATTGGTTCACAATCTTTCTTACCAAACACCGGCCTTTTGTGTAAATTATGTTAATGGTTCAACAAACCAGGTATAGTGAGAAACCTTGATTATTAGCGTATCGATATGACAGACTATATATAAAAAAGCTTTGCTCTCGGCTAGAACGCTTTAGCTTTAAATGATAATATTTGTGCAGAGATTTCTTGCGCAAGTTTCTACTTTGTTTAGCTTCTTTCTCTGCTCAGCCTCAGATTGTTGCATCCAGTATACCTGAATCCTAAGTTGAAACGCAACCTGGTATTCATATTAAAATGTAATTAATTGAAATTAAAAACACTTGTACATCATTTTTTTTTAACAGTGTACAAATTTTAATTGTACATACATAAAATGTTCAGTCCATATTACAACGGCATAGTCAATTCAAAACAAACGCTAACCAGTGGTTGTTATTTAGTTTGGTTAGTAATCAACAACAAAAAAAAACTTATATTATAGTTACAAGGGGTCGAGGCTCAAAAACTTCTGACATTTATAGACTTGTACAAAAAATAAATAAAAAAAACCTACAACAATTTTAAATAGTAGTTTATTAGTACCTACATTATTCTGGTACAGCAGTGAAAGTGAATTTTAATCAAAAAAGCTTGTTCCATATACAAATTAAAGACTTGTTTTTCCATATATTTTATTTGTATAAAAATTATTTTAAATGAATAATAAGTTTTTTTATAAGTTTATCTTTGTGGTAATTAGTTTATTTAGAAGAATTTGCCATTTATTATTTTTTGTTATTAAAATAAATATACAAGAAAATGTACAAACAAAATGTATACAGACAGGTTCTTGGCAACAGGGCTGAGTAAGATTTATATATAAAAATATAATTTATAAAGGCTGTTAAAAAATTCGCTTAATATACTGTTTAAACTGTTGAACAAAATAGGTTAGAATGGGTTGCGCTGAACAATTATTTCCATGCAAAACTGTTCTGGAGTAACCCCAACGCTAAACAATCAAGAAGTATTCTGAATAATACCAAACCCATGCTCAGCCTGTACACGGGAATAGTCACGGGGCATTTACTACGTAAACATGCCGCCCGACTAAACTTTACAACGGAAACCGCTTGTAGAGGCTGTGCTAAAGATGACGAGATAATTAAATATCTTTTATGTCACTTTTCTTCTCTGATGTGTAATAAAAGATTAAAAATTTTCGGTTTTTATTTCGCAGGAGATTTAATAGAAATAAGCAAGTAAAAGCCTGCAAATCTGACAAACTTTATTAAGGAAGTGGGATTGCACGATTCGTGGTGCAAATATGCAACTTTGCAACGATCTAGGTACGTGGTTTGGCCGGATCCATTCCCCCTCTCAAACAAACCAACAAGATTTTTTTAAAAAAATCACTTATTTAGTCAAATTTATATATTTATCCACCAATTCATTTCTAGCCTTGACCACCCAAATTCAAATATTTAATTAATTTAAATTTTATTTAAATTTTTGAAACAATTTTAATTACATATAAACTAATCTCCTGGACGCCTGTTCTATATTCACTACCGACCAATTGACAATATCTCAATGTTCCTTATTGGTCCTTTGGTTTCATTATTGATCCTTTGATTATTAGCTGGTAATATTGATTGTTTTTCAAATACAATTAATTAGCACCGAACCCTGAGATTTATAATAAATTTCAAATATAAATAATCAGGCCACCAGTCCAACACTTACAAGTCAAGTTTTTCATATGTTTAGTCATTTTTATTAAACTTTGTCTTATATGCGGTCACAAACAATTGGACATATGACTTTAAGTTGTTTTACTTTTAGCTTTTTTTGATTGATAGAAATTAATTTGAAAATTTCGGTTTTATCGTTGGTGGTAAAACTTATGTTTTTTTTATGTATCTATACTGAAATTTAAGATAACAAGATTAGACAAAATAAAAAAAAAAAATACCAAAATTGTTGGTTTTTATAGGTAAATTTGATTACGTATCATGTTTTCAATAAGTGTGATTTTTTTGATAAAAATCTTATACATTTTAATTTTAATTTTTTTATAAAAAAATATGCCAGAGGATTAGATTTTATGTTTTCAAAACATAAAAATTTTAACGCATGTTTATTTATTAGACAATTTAGAACGATTTGTTAATTTTTACATTAATGGAAATTGGATTGAAAGTTTTCAAGGATTTTTTTGTTGTTGCTTGTTATTGCAATGAATTTAAATTTGATTTGAGAATTTGTGTATAAACATTTTGTTATTATAATTGTCCTGATTTCTATCAATTTTTATGTTAAAGTTTGATTTCTAGAAAATATTAATATATTTCTTTTTATGATTTGACTATAATATAATTTTAAACTGGCTTATTATTTATATGTCACTTGAAAATTTGAAAGTATTTAAATAAAACATAAATTTATATTTAACATTTTTTATAATTTTACTAGACTCGCCCCAATATTCAATTTAATTGCTGAATAAAATCACTTTCTGCATAATTGTTTTTACGATATCTTAAAATTTTGTAATTATTCAGAACAGAAAATTGAAATTTTGATATACTTTTATATCAATTCCCAAAAATTTCTTTGTAAAGTACAATTTTGTGTAGTGCTCTACTCTCTACAGATCAATAATTAATATTCTGATAACCAATATTTATTCAGTAATTTTCAATTTATATACAACGCTGATTATATATCGATTGAAGGGTTCACAAACGTAAAATTGCACTAGTTCTACAAAGTATTTATTCAAAATTATTTATAAAATGGAACTAAAGTAATTTATGTAAAAGTTTGACTTTATTATGTTTACTTTATCCTGAATCCTGGAAGATTAAATTACAAAATAAATAAATACGTATTTGTATTATATATCCGAAAATATGATAAAAATTTGTGTATGGATTGGATCCAAAATAATTATATAGGTTAACTACACCTGCTAACAATTTTAATTCAAAATAAAAGGTTTCTAAAGATAGGTCAATACAAAATAGTGTCAATAAAATTATAATTTCAATAAAATTTATTTGAAATATGCGTTCATTTTAATAACAAAAATTTAGTGTAGGTGTTAAATATCTTTACACTCTTTACAAACGAGTAAAATGTTTTAACTTTGTATACCTGAAATAAATTATTCTTTAAATTCTATATAAAATATTTATACATTAAAATCACACTTTGTAATTACGAATTTTTCAATATTTTCAATAATCTCTTTAAATTTTACGTTTCAATAAAAAACTATTTAAGATTAATAACTAAAATTACTAAAATTATTCATAAAATAAAAGCATAAAACATAATACAAAAAATTTTATCCTCAAGCTTTCTCTATATAATAAACTCTCTAAATAATTTATATTTCTTCATTTTTATCTTAATTTTTTTTTAATATTTTTTAATATATAAAATTAATCATCTAATATAAAATCATCAATCAATATGATTATCAATCAATTTCCTCCTAAACGAACTATTATTTTGCATTTTAGTTAGGTTCATCTAACCAATCATCGTAAAATTAAAATTTATATCTGTATATAATAATGTAAATAATTCTCTATTATTTTCAATCTTCATTACAGATTTGACCGCAAAATATTTTGTTAACAAATCACTGGCAGGAAAAATCATTTTTTTAAATTGCTCTACAAAAGTTCATCAGAAAATCATCTAACAGCAAAAATTAAAACTAATCCGAGGCACTACACTATACGGCGGTCATCATTACAAAAATGGATTAACATTTTATAAATATACAGTAAATTTTGTTTTTGTGATATCTCGACCACAACAATTTTCACAAATAAATGCTCGCGCGCACCTGGACCTCTTGAACTGAATGCAAATAATCATAAGATTATAATAATAATAATAAAATTCATATGAGTTCGAGCAAAAAAATTTTACCTGATGGAATAATAATTTCAAAAATGAAACTAGCTAAAACCGACCTGGATAAAGAAAGTTTAATAAAATCTCGAGCCAAACATCGAACAGAACAAGTTCAAGTGCTGTTTTTTTATATATAGAATTGCGTTTAGAGCAATGAGTTTGCGCTGCGGTTACATTTTACCGGCTATTATAATATTTATGGTTCGTGGGGTAAAATTTTTGGTACGTTGAAACCATATTCGGCGGAATTAACAAAAAACTGTGGTTCGCAATGGAAATAAAATAAATAAATTCATTGAAAACAATATAAGACGACATTTATTGTAAATTTAATTGCTCGTGAAATAATAATAAAATATAAAATTTTTAATTTTAAGAGTGAAGTTTTCAACAATTTACTTAAAACTATATACAAAAATTACCAAGTAATTTTATTAACAAAATTTATTTATTTAATAAAACTCCAAAAAAAAACCACGATTTATAATTTTAGATTGGGGAAAATTACTTTTAATGAATTATGATTCCATTCAATTTTTTTTTTTATTATTTGTAATTTTTTAGTTTATTTGTTTTAAAAAAAATTAAATTTTGTTTTTTATGTTTTTATAGCTGGCAATATACGCCAGCGATCATTAATTTAATTGTTTAATTTAATTTTAATTAGATTTTAATCAATTTAATTTAGTACAGGTTTTTTTCTGCAAGTTATATGAAGTTAAATTTTTGTGTAGTTTAAGGTGATTTTTAATGTTGGGAAAATTTTATGAAAATAAAAAATTTATATTGAAAATATATGAAACAATTTGTTAAAATAATTAAGTGAGTTTTAAATTATATGAAAATGTTAAAATTGCAATATTTTATGTAAATAATTATTTTAAAGGGAAAAAAAAATTAATAATTAAAAATTCAAGTTTTTGGTTAAATGAAAAGTGCCTAAAGAAAATTTATTAAATTGTTAATAAAATTCTGGAAACCCAGACAAAGAATTCGAAATTTTTTGGATTATTAAGATTTTCGAAATTGGACAAATATGTAACATCGGAAATATTAAAGGTAAGTCAATTTTTATACAATAAATTAAACTTAATTTATAAAATATATTTAGTTTAAGTTTTAAAATTTAAATTTTAAAATATCAAATTGACTGACGTTCACGATTGTATTAATTTTGTAATCATTACTTAGAATTAACCGAAAACTATATCGAAATTGGGAAACTGACATTTCATCTACATTTGAAACATAATTTACTGGTATGTCTAAAGTGGAACAGTCAATCTAACTTAAAAAATTACAAAGAAACTAAATTTATTAATTATTAAATTAGTTTTAAAGATAAAGAATAATTATCAGTAGAATAATTCACTCATATCTAAATTAAAATAAAGTTAATTGCATCAATTATTTCTTTTATGTAAGTAATGCCGCAAAGATTTTGCGTAACTCATTCTACTTTCTTACCAATCCTATATAAGAATTCGCTATTGCAGCTGGACGAACTCATTATTTGTTAATCCAATTTACATTTTTTATGGGTCTCTATTATTTAATTTTCCAATTTTTATGTTTTATTCAGATTTTTTTTTTTAATTTTTCTATAATAATTTTCAAAATCATAACAAAATTTGATACACTTATAAATTTATAATGCTTCAATAAACATTATAATTATAAATTGTAGAAAAACTAAACTTTTTTAAATCGTACCGACGAAATTAAAAGCAATAAATCCCAAACAATTAAATTATGATTAAAATAGAATCTGTAAAGAAAAACACCTCCACATAATTAAAAAAAATTAAAACATAATTTCTGAGCACAAAATAACAATAAAGTTTATTACAAATTACCATGTATTACACACATCATACATCATACTTCATATACTTACAGTCTAAATATGATATATGTAATATAACATAAAGTTTCTAAGAAAATTTGTGTAAATATTGAATGAAAAATTCCTCATAATTAAGACATAAAACTTTACATAATATAAAATTTTTATTGTATAAATTAATGTACTGTTAAAAAAACATATATTATGCTTATATAAAAAAACTTGAATAATATGACAAAAAAAATGTTTATGCTCTTGAAAGAAAACTGTAACTAATTTTTCCTGGTTTTTCACGCCACACGCAAAATGAATTTATAAAGTAAAAATTTTATGATAATTCTTGTTTTTTTTTTACTCTAAATAAGTAATTTTCCATGGATTTTCATTGCGATTACAATTATATCGGCCTTATGAGAAAAATTGTTATTAGCTTTTCTGTAATTGTGCAATCTTGTAATTATCTGTAGACGTGCAAAATAAAAGGTCCGCGACAGCATTACATATTATGCGCTCCTCAGATTATTTATTTTTGAAAATTTACGGGTTAATTTTAAATATAACTTTATAAAGGTTTATTTAAGTTTGGGTTTTCAGGATCTATAAAAAATTTGGAATATGTAAAAAATGATTGGGTTTGTTGGAAAAACATTTTTATTATATTGTTTTATACATTTCTATATAATTGCGTTCTTGATACCAAAATGAATAATAAAATGTTATCTTGAAATGATAATCAGATGATAATTAAATCAATTTCTATTTTTATATTTACAAATTTCGTATGGCATCATCACAATCATAAAAATGTTGACCAACCGATTATCGAGAAAATTCTTTCTAGTGTATTTTTTGAAAAAAACTTCAATGATTTTTAAAATATCGTCCAATGAGCTATTAAAATTATACTTTTTATCGCTTTTCTTTTGTATTACATTTCTTTTTTAATATCAAAAATTGTCTTTACTTATTTTTAACCGGCTGTTGCCATATCAAATGGACAAGATATCGTAAGTCTTATTGGAAAATATATAATAATACCACAAAAAAATTATAGGGTACATTTGGGACCCATATAATAATAAGTAAAATGACTGTGAAAAATTACTTTTATTGTGCGAGAACAAGTGATAAAATCCAAAAAGAAAAAAATTAAATACAAAAATATGAAAACAGTTCAAAAACTCAAAGTCAACAATGTAATGTTTTTATCCTTTCATATATAAATATAAGATATTTTTATGTTTATTATGAAATTTTATATCTTGAAAATGAATTTTATGTTGCTCGTTATTTATATAACTGAAAAATGAAAGATTCTGTGACAAAAATAAAATGGAATAAATAAATAAAAACAATAATTATTAACCGTGTAATGTAATTTCTTTTAAATTTCATACAAATATTGTTATAAACACTTTAGGTAGGTCAAAATATGTAAATATAATTTTGTAGTACAGAAACACACTTATAAAAATTAAGTACTTTCTGCAAACCCGAAGTATAAATTATATAACCATAACCGATATTCTTTCTACTGATATAGTATTTATTCGATTGTAGTATATTTCACCGACATTTTTGTATAATTCTTAACAAATTACTTCATAACTATTGAAATTTGAAATGAACCAATCTTTATTGTCCAAGTAAAATTTATATTTAACTACAAATATTTCATTAATTCATAAAAATTATTTAAAATATTTTTCATGTTTTAATAGTTTTAAATTGCATGGTAAAATTATTGTGGTTCAGAATTTTCTGAGCATATCATAGAAAACTTCATGGAAAAATTAATATAAACAATTTAAAAATATTGACACAGTTTTTTTTATAATTAGTTTCGCTAATTTGTTTATTTATAAACAAATTATTAAAATTACTATATAACATTTCCATGTGAAGTAGGTCTTCTTCCAAGTTAATTTGGTATTTTGTTAAAGGATTTTTAAATTTCTATTTTCTTTCATGTAATTACAAAACGTACAACATGAAATTGATACAAATTAAGTTAAAACTATATGAAAATGGAATTATAATTAACATTTCTGATTGTGGCATTTACTTAAATTGGTTACTTAGATAAAAAATGAGAATTAAATTTCTTTAAAAAGACGCTAATTTAATTTGGATAAGACTATTTGGTTAGCCACTACCACTTTAGTCAGACAAGATTAAAAGTATATACCAAAACTTAAAATACCAAAAAGTTATTTTCATCTGTTAGTCGGAAACGTTTTTTTTTTTTGTAGAAAACTTCTAAAGCTGAAATATTTTTATAAAGAAAACTGCAATTTTTGAAATATTTTGAAATTCCTCTCGCTAAAGTGGTCGGGGCTAGCATAATACAGCTTACTAAACTGATTTAGTAAGAATTAACTTTATAATACCAATCAACGCAGTTTATTTATGGTAACACTTTTTTTATAGCTCGCTGGAATTTTCTGTTAATTTTAAAACCAAATTTACACAATTTTCATTCTTACATTATTTATGATGTTATTATCACTTCTCGGACAAGTTTGACTGTTTGACAATTCAATTTTTTCCCAAAACTAAAATTTTATATATATGCATAATAACAAAAAAATTTCCCATCATTAATGAGATAGGAAAAACAAAAAATGAAAATACCAAACTAATATATCATTCCATTGCAATGCATCATAACTTTTTGACCGCTAATAATTTATTCTTTCTAGATTTTACATTTTGTACAAAAACAATTTCTACTTTGCTATATCAAGTTTTGTACATTAAAAAAAGATTTATACTATCTAAAAAAAAAAAAAAGTTATTGTTATTGTCCATATAACATGATAATTTCCTTATAGAATCCAGTCAAGCATTAACTTTGCATAATTTCGCTTTAGGATATAAACTTTGAAATAAAACCACTTCTATAATTTATCATAGTTCTTTTTCTGGTGAATAATACATTTATTTGGATACCAGGAGTTCTTAATGCCCCACTATTGCTTACTTATTCAAATATATATATAATTTTTATGAAAAAATAAAATTGTATCTGTTTATTTTTGTATCCTTCTTCGCCCCCATTTTCCTTATTCCTAATTTTTCTATTGTTTGTAAAAAAAAAAATGTAATATTAAATCAAATCCAAAATCAATGTTAGACCATGCGATAAATTTAATTTTGTTCAATTTTATTCAATTTTTACCTTTTATTATTACTATTTTATAATGCCCGAAAAAAATATTTATTATAATCGCTTTAAATAATAACCAGTAGCAGAAACAAAAAAATAATATTGAATTTATTTATAAATAATATTTATAAATATTTTATTTATTTTTATGTTAAATATATATAAAAAACAAATTCCAATTTTAATATATTCAAAAAGATTTTTTTTTTTGATCTTGAATTAATAATTTTACAATATTTTACAATAATATTTATAAAATAACAGAAAAATTGCAATGAAAAAAATGATTAAAAACCGCAGAAAACCAGTGCACAAATAAATTTATGTAAAAAAAACATGTTTTTTTACAACATATTTTCCGGAAAATTGAAAGATATTAAAGTATCAAATGTAATAAATAATTTGAATATGATTTTTAAAAAAAATGATATTTAAAAATTATTGTTATCAATAATTTTCGTATACACTAAACTAATCGACTTAAATACTCAGAATGGAAGATGTTGAATTGACTGAACCTCGATACTAAAGTCAAAATCAATTGTGTCTGATCACAGTTCGTGAATTTACACGTAATAAATGATCGACGAATCCAATATGTTTTTTCACATTCAAATGTCAAAAATGAAAAGAATTTTTGACAGTTTTGAGTGTTCGAAAAATTCTATCTGATGCGTTAAAAATTCAATGATTTTGGAGATCCTGAAAATCATTAATAAACTGTAAACTGAGAATTGTTTTAAACATTTAAGAAATATTGAAATATTCAAGAAGAACAACTGTCAACAGTTTGACAGTTCAGAAAGAAATGTATGAAATTATTATTTAACGAGTTTCATAGGTTTTACATGAGATTATAAAGGGGTCATTAAGACAGAAGTACACTTCGACCTAAAGAGATCTATTGTGCTTACCCTACTAATATTTGGTCGGTCTGTTAATACCCAGGCTACTGTAGAATCGTAGCTTTTCCTGATGGCCAGACCCTGATCTCGAGAGGTCTCAGTAATCCCTTACCCAGGTGTGTCAACCTTTTTCGGCCAATCGCAAAGGCTGTGTTCCGCAGTTTCTTCATCATCAGAACAGAACTGACAGTCACTATAATCAGACTTACCGATTTTGTTTAGGTGATACCTAAGCGCGCAGTGGGCCGTTAACAGGCCGGTTATTATCATTTGTTTACGTTTTTAAATGAATTGACACTTTAATTCACACTTGTCAGTGAAGAATGAATTCGTTTCAATTCAATAGAAGTTTTGATAGAAGTTCACTTCCAGTCCAATGTAAAAATAATATTTCTCAACTTTGCTAAATCGAAATTGATTTTTCTAGTTTCTCAATTGCTTTAACGTACATTGGATGCTCTAACTACATGTAACTACTAAATTTTATATAAATTTCTTATAAATATATTATTTTTTTAAAAAAAAAATATTAAACTAAATTATTTTTCCTTCTACATACCGAAATAAAGTACAAAAATTTGTTTACTCTGTTGTGTCTTTATATATTTATACATACCAAATATAGTTCAAAATTAGCATATAAGAGCGAGCATTGATACTTCTTCTTCTAAAGAAGTATAGATATGCAAAGATTTTATATTTGTTGCAAATTTATTCCAATATTCTATATAATATTGTATAACATGACCAATAATAGTAATAATAATAATATTGTTGTAACAAAAAAAAAACATAAAAAAAATATCTAGTAGATAAAGTTTTTTGTCAAATCTCTACAATTCTTTATTTTACGTAAAATAGAAAATTTTTCTTTTCAAGTTTATTTAAATATATTTATTTTTCTATCTATGCAAGTTGAACGCAAATATTTCAACTTTAACAAGAATATTTTTTATATATTGTCACAACCTGAAAACCTGAAGCATAATTTTAAATATATTCAATACAAATTTTAGGTTAGTTTTTATTATTTGGTTTTTACCAATAGTAAATAATATCTGGACAAGAGTAATTTGTTTAACATTGGAAAATATAAATTTAATATTTTCCTTATTTGGAATTTTCAATTTATACGGAAAATTTAGTTGACAAACTAAAAATATTTTACATTTATTTATTTTTAAAGATTATACTATTATTAAATTTTCTATATTATAAATTATGTTTTTTTAAAAAAGCTTTAAGTTTTCCATCTTTCCCTGTTTTCCTAGGAAATATCAAACAGGTGTTTACGAAATACTATTTTTGTTGTCCTTTTCTGTATATATAGTTAATTTCCATGAAAATTCAAGAAGTTTTCGATAAACAAAACATACCAAAAAAATACTTTACATAATTTTCGAAAATATCTTTAGTCCTTAAAAACTCATAAATTTTGAAAATCCTTTCAATTCAAAAGTTATTCAATAAAATAAACAATTTTTGTTTGTTCGTTACTTTAAAAAAACAAAAAAATATTTACCCAAAATTCTGACTTAGGGTTTTACGGTTATCCATTTAGGATAATAAAAAGGATTATTATTATTATTATGAAGGATATTTTTTGAATAAATATTTAAAAATGAAAAAAAAAACTTTTCTATAATTTTGAATAGATGAATTTGGTTTTGGTCTGTCATAATTTTAAATATATGTGGTTAAATATCCTTTATAATGTAAATAATGAAAAAGGATTTATTAAAACAAATAAAAATATTTATGATTATATGAAAAATTATTTCAACCACAAAGTTTTAAATATTTTTGGATTGTTGAATATTCAAATTGTTATGTTTTACAACAATTGTGAGATAAATTTTGTATCGATTTCGATGTATTTCGTTTGGGATTCGTTTTGTTTTGGTAATTGAATTTGGTTTTCAATAAAAAATTCAGAAATCATACAGAATTGTGTCTAGGCAACACTAGTAATACCATAATATTGACGGCTAAAATTTTAGTTATTATCAAATTATAATTTGGTTTGGCTTCAAAAATTATGTAGCTTAAAAACTACAATTAAATGGATCACAAAAAATGATAAAATATTCATTTTTTTACATCACTTAAAAGTTATTTTCATTTCCATTAAATTGTTTACCTTAAATTTCATTTAAATGTACTTAAACAATCAAAGTTAATCAAGATTTTAATTAATTCTTTAGCTAATAAAACACTTAAATTATAAATTAAAAAAATAATTTAAATAAATTATGCAAAAAAATATATTTTTAAATTGTTTTTCCCTTCAAACCAAAAAAAAAAAAAAAAAAATTTTTTTTTTTTGCTTTTTTCTTTACTTATCCAGCTCTCTTGCATTCTACCTAATTTTATTTCGAACACAAAAAAATTACAAATTTTGCCATACAAAAAAAACCACTAATAAATTTCCCTTTTATGTTTTCAATCCGCAGCATATTTTCAAGTGCCATCACAACAAGCCAAAATAACAAATGCAAAAACATAAACTAAAACAGAATTTTTAAAAAATTCGTAAAAATTAAAAATGTTTTTTTTTTTTTGGATTTTATATAACTTATTTGTGCCAGGAAATTTTTTGTTAATTTTCTTTTTTTTTTTGGGTGAAAATGAAGAGAAACAATTAGAGCACGTGATAAATTTTCCATATATATAAACATATATAAGTAAATTGTGGAAAATGTTGATGAGTATTTAAATAACTCAGACATTGCACTCTCGTAAAAGTCCCATCCAATTCAGCTATCAGATGTACTCATTTTAATGGCGCGGCTTTTTGATGATGCCAACCAGAATCATAAATTATCATTTAGTTTTTCTTATGCTCTTTAGGTTTTCCTTTTCATATTATATTATTATTTTTTTGAAATTATAAATTTAAATGAAACAAAATTTTCTTTTTTATTTATATTTTCCACTGTATTTAAAAACATTTTATTTGCATTTTGAAATGCATAATTCATAGAGACAATAAAAATGATCTACAATTAGAATTTTTGCCAGACTGAAGGCAGTCAATTAAAGGTTTTTATATTTTTGGCTTTGGTTTAAAAGGTAAAGAAAAAATAATAAGCAATTAAATAATTTTGAATTTTAAATGTGATTATAAAATGGAATTGTAATTCATAAATAAGCACAATTAGAAATTAAATAATTAAGCTATTTTTGTAATCGTAAACCGAATAAAAATATGAAAATGAATTGAAATTAATTAAAGTCTAAAATTGAACTTGTATTGAAATTCGATTTTGCTATAAAATATCAAATTATACCCAACAAAAATGGAGTTTTCAAATGCAATAGTGGAACGCACCCCAAAAATATACAGTAACCTTGAAATATCACCACTTGAAATATGATAAAACAGAAGAAATTCGTAAAAACTTTACGATATTACGAACCCTGCCATATACAATTCAAATTAAAATTTTAAACAATTGCTGGTATTAATTATGTACCAGTCGTGTTGAAAGGGTTAATTCCTACACAGAAAAGTATTTTAACAGAATTTCTTTATAGTGAAAATTCAGATTTCCCCATCTAAGCTATATATTTTTAACCCAGGAATGGAAACCATTTAGAAACAAAAAGAAAATGGTTGTGCGATGTGTTAAATGAGTTTTGGCTTCATTGTGGTTGCTAATATCTTGAGAAACCATCAGTGTTCCTGGTTTGGTTTTGATGGTTTTGTTGACAAGATAATGAAGGAGGGGCAAAGAGCACTCAAAATGACATAATATAAATATGTCAATTCAAAATTTTGATCTATAATTAAATAAATCTTCACTTTCTATTTTTTATACTATTTTCTGATTCGTTCTGATAATTTTGGTTTTGAATTAATTTACTAATATTTCGTCCATTTGGTTTAGGTTCTCAAAAATTTCAATGATTTTTCTTGTTTTGGTTCCATGTAACACCAGTTACAGTTTCCATCTCAGCTTTTAAATATTGTTACATTTTCGTTCACTTGAAATATTAACACTAAAAATACGAATTTCCCTTAAGCAAATTTATACATTTCATCCAACTTAAATCCAATAAGCAATACGCTTAGAATCAGATTAATCATTGCAAATCCTTTAAATTTTGCTATGTTTTTTAATGTATTTTTCTTTTAACATATTTATCGTGCATGATTTTTGCAACAATGTTGCTTTAAAACTTATAAACTTATTTAGATTATTTTATGGTTACTTAAAGAATTTGAAATAAAAATGTTCATATAAATTTCCGGCTATAATTTCCGGTCAGAGATTTGGAGTTCGCAGGATGTACAACCAAATTTATAATATAAAATATTCCATAAAAATTGTTTAATAATATTTCCAATATTTTTATAATATTTATTTGATGTGTCAAAATTTTTATTTTTTATTTTTATTTTTCACTATTTGCAATTAAATATTAGGTTTTATTTTTTGGATAAATAGCTTGTTATATACAAAGTTGTAGTTTTTTATGTAAATCCACGGGTGATCATCGTATACCAACTGGTTTTAACTTTACTAAACCTTGGGGCAAAAATACATTCTCTGGTGCTCATCATTTTACATATGACAATCTGTTATAGTAATATAAAATTTAGTTGAACTGGTGTGTATTAGCTGTGACCTTTGAGCAATTCTTTAAAATTCTTGAAGAAATCTTTAAAAGTTTAATTTCATTTTACGTATTTTATTGGTCATAATTAATTATTAAAAATAACACATTTGAAATAGGTAAAATTTACATAATTTAACTCAATTTAACTATTCCTCATAATTTAGGTGAAGTACAGAATTAATTAAATCAGTTTTTTTTTAGATTAGAATTAATTAGGCTTTGTACAGACTTGATCTTTCAATTTTAGAGAAAAGTATGTTTTTTCATTATCTCCAGTTGCACGCTTATTAGTTGGTTAGTTAATTAGTTCGTTATTAAGAGGAGGATTATATTCCAACACTATGCCACTAGTTGGCCTATAGGTATATCCGATACTGCTCTTAAAGCCACCCCGTATTCTTAACAAACTTTAGCAGATATCTTACCGGGATTCTTGCCAACTCCTCAAGCCCATCGCAGCGGTAATTACCAAAAATACGATACCTATTTCTGTTTAATGCAGAGCAGTCAGGTCAAGTTGTGACACCTTCTACAGGAATCCACCGTGGTGAACCCCAATCTCTTGGCCATCTTCTCTAAGAAACAGAGCCCTGTTATTATGCTCACCGACATTCTCAGGTTGCTCCTATTCGGCGATCACAAAAGCATCTTTGTTCTACTAAGATTCCTCTCCGGCCAAAGTCCTATGGTCACCTGACAGGTGTTAGTATTGAATCTACTTTCTTCTCCGTAATTCTGTCAATCTCTTTTTTCACTACTCCCAATAGGACAAGAATAGATTGATCAGCGACCCTATATTATTGGTTGGTTAGCATCTTCTTTCATCTCTACTCATTGATAATAAAACCTTAAATATATTTAAGAGTCGATATTAGATCAACGAAATATAATAAGTGCTCAAAATTTACTGCTTATTTTCTAAAAATAATCATTTACCAATTAACCATACCATTTTTTTGTCATGGACAACTTCCTTTCGAACAATATATACAAATTAAAATGTGATGATTTAAAAATTGTCGTTCCCAGAATCTTTAATACTTCTCTTCTCTGACGGTCGTTATATATTTCCATAATGTCCTCAATTTCAAAAGTCTAAAGCTTTACTATAATATTCCACTATAGAAGCTCAAAATATAAGAACTGAAGATATACAAAAAACCAAAAAACTCCAGTAAAAATAATAATAAAAGAGAAATATCAGCAGGTGGTAAACAATGTGGAAATATTTAATGTAGATAGACCTTAAAAAAATAACATCCAAACATTTTATTAAACTTAATAATAATAATTTATATATTGAAATGGAAATTTTCGATAACAACAACAACATCAAAAACCATTTAAGCTATAATTACATACAAAATGATCAATAAATTTGTTTAAGTTATAAGCCAATAAGTTCATTTTTGGAATAATTATGCCATAAACTTGTCAGAAATATAATGAAAAGTTTATTAAAAACCGAAAAAAAAATATCCAAATTTTTATTTTTGATCAGGGAAAAAAATATAAAAATAAATAATAAAAAAGAGATCGGTTTTTTTTAAAAAATATTAAATCTAATTAAATTAATAGTTCTTTTTGTTGTTGTTATTAAAAAAAAATCAGGCCCTCCTGGGTATTTGTAATTAAAATTTTCAAACTTTATGACTTGGCAATATTTAATTTTACTGATTGTTGCTAAAATTTAAATTATACAATTTTATATTTAGCAGAAAAATTAAATGATAATAAATTTAAAAATTAAAACAATTTCATCTCAATATTTATTATAGTTAGCAAGTAATTGGATAATAAAAAATTTGATTAACCCTTTCATTTACAAGTGTCCTACAATGGTCAGAGCCAGATAAAACTCTTTCGGTAATATATACCTTAGCGAACTCAGCGATATAGCCACGAAGCAGCCCAGAGACACGGTACGCTTCATGAATAACACAAAGTGGATCTAAACTACCTTTTTTCACCGCGTAACTTAGCCTGATATCATGAGTTTGAGTGGTAGCAAAAAGGTGTATATGCGTTAATTGAACTCGCCACTTAAACCAACTAACCAACCAAGCCTTTGAATAATATTGTTAGTTCGAATGTATACAAATAGTGTTCATTCCTAGTTTTTGTAACTTGTAACTGTTGCGACCCAAACCTTTATTATACTCCGCAATTCCATCTTATCAAAATAATTATATTGGGCTGAGCTTTTCTTTAAATTGACATAGTAAATTCGCCTATCCAAATTTGTTTTTATAACTAAAATTTTCAAATTAACAGGCACGGCAATACCAGTCAAAAAATGATCGTACAAATGATCGTACAATTTGTAAATGTCGTACAAAATTTATGACTGAATATCCTTTTTTTAAAATTGTTATAGATTAAATAAATGGAGGTATGGCTGTAGACTGTGATAGGGTGAAGACCGATAACTGGATTACGTAATATTATTTCTAGTTTATGCAATAATTTTAGTAATTTCAGAGTTCATAATCAAAAAGAATCTTAGTCAAAATTAATTTGACCTTATTAGTTTTTTGAATGAATTTCTTTCTGAACAAAGTATTTCATGCTATTTAATTTTTGACCCTAACTTACTGCAGAATATTTTAAATGTTTTGACTTGACCTGTACCAAAAAAAGTTTTAAGTCATATTAATAGCTTTAAATACTACAGCTGCTTAGAAAAATCATCTATCTTTAATAAAGCAATATTCTATATATCCATTGTAGAAAATATGCACTACTCACAACAGTATCAAACTATTTGCTGATTAATATTCTTCAAATAGAGACACATATTTTATTATTTAAATTTTTTTTTTCGGTTGGTCTAATTGCACTAAAATAAATATATTAAATTTTGTGACAAATAATGAACCCATGTCTCTTATATAAATATATTCTATGAAGCAGAATTCGACATGCAATGTACAAAAAAAAAAAAAAAATACTAAAAAAATTAATGAATTCGTATTATCAGAAGACCTAAATCTAAAAGCTAAATACACGATATTTTATGCACATGACAAAATCTGTGTAAGACCATTAAAGTTTTTAATAAAAACCAATTTTTTTTTTTTATTCTTTTTATTTCACTGGTAAATATATCAGAAACTCTAAATATCCTGAGCGTTATGAAAAGATGAAAGATAAACCGAGCTACAAAAAAAAAGGATAACGCCAGACAAATGTATTTTTTTTCCTTGTACTAGTCCACTTTTTGTTCTACATGCATGATAGCGTATAAAGAATATTATCAATGGATGAATAATATACATATAAAAAAATTCGTACCAATTCTACCAAAAAAAAGGATCCAAAATTCTAATTATTCCGACACAAATTTCATATTTAATAAATGTTCTCTTCCTTAAACAAGAACAAAAGCATTTTGCATTTTTGCAATTAATTTAAACACGTTTCAGTTGCTATCACACATCTTCATCCTTGCTTGTTTAATTGAATTGAACTGAGAGGGTGTAAAAAATTTCTATTTTCTTTTGTACGCATAAACACCTTCTCTATCGTGATTTTGGGGGTGTATAAATTCTAACCCTATTTTAATGGCATACAAGCAACAAACATTGTTAAGATTAAATGTATTTCTTTTTGTATTTTATATAAATAAATATAGAAAACTTGTCTGACACCAATTTTTCTTATTGAATTAAATTTATGAGAGAAAAATTATGTCTGATAATTTAATTTGACGATATTATAGAATACAAAATAGATTATTCACTCTGCATCTATTGTTATCCTTCAGGACTTTTTTGGAAAAACTGTTTTCTAATTTCTTAGGAATTAAATTTTAATGCTTTCGTACATACTTCATTAGGGTCGTACCTCATTAATACCTAACTCCATACATACTTCCTAATTCCGTACATACTTCATTAGTGTGGTGTAGTGTCAGCTGTAAATAGTTTTGTGGACATCTCGAATGGAACTCCGTGTTGAAGATATTCTTGGACCACCTGAAGATTTCAATCATGTTTTGTTAATGATTCTGACTGAGAAATTATGGAGTATTCTCATTTTTACAAATAAACAAAGGCTAGTTAATCTCGACGTATTACGAATTTGTCGTACACAAGCACCGTTATATATAAGTCAGCAATTCTTATTACGATTCCGACGTCTTATTACGATTCCGACTTAAACGAGATAACGCCAGACATCTTCGTCGCAAACTTTAAATTTAATATATAAGTCAGCAATTCTTATTACGATTCCGACGTCTTATTACGATTCCGACTTAAACAAGATAACGCCAGACATCTTCGTCGCAAACTTTAAATTTGTTGGGTTTCAGTTATATATTTATCCATTCCATTATGAATTTATATATATTATGAAAATTAAATTTTGTACATCTTGAAGGATTTAGCATAGTAGTCACATCATTTTATAACAACTTCTTTGAATTAAGGTTTCGAGTTTCTGCAGAAGTATGCAAACACAATTTTTAAAAAATTTCAATTTCAATCAATTATATTTGCTAGTTAACACGGAACTTGTATAGGTTTTTATTTTCAGAGTCCTTATACTGACAATCGGTATTTTACATTCTGCATTTCATTAAAAACAAAATTTAACACATTTCGTCATATTTGCAAAAAAATTAAATCCTTGTTCTCATATTATTATATGAAATGACACACATCACTGGCTAATCTAATTTAAAAACAAAACTTCTTTTAATAAATTCATCTTATTATGACATATTAACTTCTCTCAAACAAGATACAACTTAAATCAGCTCACTTTTTTTCCCCTGAAACACGAAACATAACTAAGAAAAAACACTTTCTTTCAATATTCTCAAAAAAACGATTAACGAAAATCTTCAGTTTTTATTTGAAAACAAAAGAAAAAAAGCTTATCCAATCATTTCAAACTCAAAACAAAATTCAATCTGACATCTATATCACACCCAAAATATCCACAGGATATTTTTCTGGTGATGCCATATTCGGCTCTTGTCTGTCAAACAAAAAAAAATGCAATTTCCAAACTTTATTTATATATTTCTTTTTTTTTTAATTTATTGTATTTCATCTGTTGTTTTTGTTATATATGAATTTCGTTATTCATATTTTCTAAGTTGCATATATGTATACAAGCCGTCATCATTATCCCCCCATACAACATTCCCAGGTGCCATTAATAATATCCCTATTCTTATTTAAATAAAATGTGAAAATAATTTGTTGTTTCGTAAATATTTCTCATATGCTATACAAGCACGACAGTAATGCGTATCCTGTGTTGCAAATAAATTAACACCAAAAAAAGGATTACTTTCCAACTGTGCTACTACGTTGTTTTATGTATGTAGTATATTTGATTTCAGTGCAAAATGAAACGAGTAATGAGATGTATAAAATGCAACAAAACGAAAAAAATTTAAAAAAATAAAATAAAAATATTTTGACGAGGGACTTGAAATTTATTATTTGTCAGAGTTCCTTCAGAAATAAACAAAAGAAGCACTGAATTGTATATTATTCCTTTTATGAAACCTTTCATCGTGTCAGTAACAATAAGCAAATTTTTCACTATGAAATATTTCTTCCATACAACAAAAATATAAAATAAATAAAAAACCCATACAAATTTTGTCTGGTGCCTTTTAACACCTCTTCTTCACACTTACTTGATCGTTTTCTGTTTAAAATAAATATTCAGATTCGTATTATCAGAAGGTATATAGTAGAATTATCCTGATCCTTTTTTTTTATTTGTATGCAATATTATTGCACTGGTAAAACTATGTATTGAGTACAAACAATTCTGAATAAAAATTTCCTTGAAGGATGAAAATCAAAGTAGACTACTTTTTGTTAGAGAGATGTTGATGATGATGATTTTTTTTGTTATTTGCATCGATACGGAAGTACAAATTAAGGGTTGTCGATTGAAGGGTTCGAAATAGAGTGTTGGTGGTGAAAATGAAGAGTTCTTATGATTATTGTGCAATGTTCTGTGAAGAGGAGGAAAATACAAATTGCATTCGGATATTAGAGTTTTAGTTGTTTTGCATAAATTTAATAGGTAAATTGTAAATGAATTCAACACGGCATTTTAATTAAATGAAAATTTCAAAAAATTATAGTAGATTTTAATACTATGTGGAATGTTTGTATTAAATTAGCTGATTTTCATTTACATACTTTTTTCAAATGAATTTAATTGAAAATTAATCAATTATTAAAGTAAAAATTAATAATTCTGATATTTTCATTAGAACCAAACCAAGTTGTGTTACTGGTTCAGGGAAGACCCATTTTTTTATTATATTTAATGCTGTATCTAATGAATTACATTTATGTGTTTGCACTCATTCCTATCTCAAATTAAAATGGTAAGTATAACTACACAATTCTATCAAATCAATCTTGGACGACTTAAATAAGGAAGTTTTACATTAGATTTATCCAAGACCTTGCAACTGATTAGGACTTAAGATAATTTTGTTGTTCACACTTAAGAAACGAATTTTTGTTGCTCATTTTATAATCCTATAAGTCCTGGGCTACATTGTAAATACACTTCAGATCATAGCATTTATTTATTTTTTTATAATTTGATCCTTTTGTTGATTATCACCCACACCCCCCTGTCCGACTTAAAACACATGCCATAATATACTTGCAAAAAAAAATTGTAGTACTTTTCTAATTTTTATACGACAAAAATAAATCGAAAGGTTCGCCGTCTCTAAAAGCGGGTTCAAAAGAATGGGTACAAAACAATATAGGATTTTTTACCCTCTTACATACTCCAGGATATTTTTTTTGTTGTTGTACAAAATATATATAAAAAAAGTATAATTTCGTTTGTGTGTGACACAATGAATCATAAGCAATGTCATCGTCTGCAAAGTTTTTTTTATTCTTAGTGGTTTTTTTTGAGGAGTTATAGAATAAAATGTGCAATGTTGTCATGGAAAGATCGTTTAAAGAAATGGAAATCTTTAAAATATATTTTTGTTTACATTTTTGAGGGCAGGAATTCCAGAAATTTCGTACATTTCTTGATTAATTTTCTTTATCAATCCTTCCATTAACACAAATGACATTACTAATATTTCGATGAAAATTTAAATAATATTTTGCCTCCCATATTTTTTTTAAGGGGAATACAAGAGAGCACTGCGTCCTTAAAGATCTATTTTGCGTTTAAAGACCCCATTCCTCTTACCATTTAATAGATTTAAAGAGACCTAGTATGTTTGAGGGGGCAATATTGCGCACTTCTTCAGAGGTAATGAAACCTTTACATAAGATGTGTAGTCTGCTTCTTAGGAATGCCTCGCAGTGGCAGCAGAGGATGTTATCCGTCATCTCTTTGTCATTAAGGAAAGGGCAGCAGATGTCTACTGAGGTGGTTATTCAAAGGACTATGTCTCGTTTGCTGAGTGTTTATTATATCTTACACTTTTATATTATTTGGTTTTGTGAGTTTTTTTGATATAGAGAGTCCTGGTCGTTTATGCCAGTAGATTTTATGCTCTTGTTCAATCCATCTACATAAAGCGAAGTTGTGGTGTCATCTTGATTTACCAAAAAACGCCATCCCATATTCCGACGTAGTCAAAAATTACAAGATGTTTAACAATATTTTTATACCTGTATTTAAATACTCTCACGCGGGCGGTTAAAATTCAACTTGTTCAATCTCGAAGGTAGTTGTGATGATGAACACTATGCATTGCGTTTGAATTCACTGATTTCCATAATGTTGAACATTTTTTAAAGATTTCGTTATCATTTTTCGCCACATTATGATTGGACATTTAAGCGATTTCAATGAAACTTGGCATAAAATTCATAAAATTCCCGAATTATAATACATTTTTAATGTCTGAAATTTAAATTGTGTACATATTCCTGAAAAAGTTACAATTGGTTTAACAAACTCCATGTTATGGGTTACCCATATTTTTTTTTCGGTAATACTAAAAATTGTTATTTCATGGAAAAGGAGCAATGCATTCATGTAAAATAAAAATTAGACTTACGTGTATAAATAATAATAATATGTACTTAAAAAAAAATACAAGTTTGTTCATGCTTTTGAAATTCAAAATTTTATTTGTATATAGCTAGCTATATATCCTATTTGCTTTTCGTCTGGCTTTCCAACAACAACAACAAATAAATTCCCTAAAGAGAGGAAAACCAAGGAAAATCATATTTTTTAGCCCACTGTGAAACGGACGATATGGTGTTAATATTAGTTGTAGTTGTATTTGTTAAATTGCAATTCCTATTTAAAATATTCAAACTTTTATGTATTGTTGTTTTTCGATCCTTTTTCGAATGCATTTCTGTACTACATACGAATTTATTTTACTTCTTTTTTTTCCTTTTTGGTCTATGAAATTGCATTTGCCATCAGAGTCAGATGTGAAATATTCTTTGTTATTTCGGGATATTATAATATTATTTTTTTAGTACATACAATATTTGTGCATTGTCCTTAGATACGTTCACCTCTCTTTTGAAGGATAGTTATGTTTATTATATGCTTATATGTATGCACTTAAATATGTCTGCCGAGTTAAATGCAATTTCGTTATTTTTATGCAAAAGAAAAAAAAATGTTTTAACATAAATTTTGATTGGATGTTGCGGAAAAATTGTTTTATGAAAGGAAAATTTAATTATAATTCTTGATATTGAAGTAGTTAGTAGCTGAGAAATTATTGATAAAATTCATATATGGTTTTAAGTTGATTTTGGTAGATGGAGTAGAACTTGAAATTAGAAATATTAAATTATATTAATAATAAAATTAATTAATTTAAGATTTTATTAAGCTCAAGTTGGAAAATATATATTAGTACAACGTTAAATGAGTTGACGACAGCTTATTACCACTAGTCATATATGTAGGTATTCATTCTACTACCACTGAATAATATTGTCACTACTGAATAATATGTACTCAGATTTGGATGTAGTAGATAATTTACTTGAGTATCCTTCAAATATGTCTTCAAATCTTCTGTATAGCAACCGATTCAATAAACTGGAAGTGATAAACAAAAATGAAATAATGAAATTCACAAAATATGTCAAGGAAACGGTACAGAGAAATTATATTTATTGTAACTAAATTTGCTACACTTCCGTTTCCAAGTGTAATTCAGAAAGCATCAATTATAATTCAAATTAGTCAATTTTAATTCAGAAAGTATCAATCGTAATTGAAAAAAAAAAAAACAATATTAAAAATTTACATAGAAGATGAGAAACTTTAGGTTAATATTTTCCCAAGGAATGATAAATTATTAAATTAAGGAATTCGAACTTTCTGCAGACGTTAAATTGCAGTTTACAATCGACAGATATGTTATTCATTGTTAAAGCTGTAGCTTGATGTACTGTACAGTACAGTAATAGTGATGTACAGTAATAGTGTTTTTAGCATTATCTATTTCTATAATATTCTCCAAACAGACCAATCTTTTTTTTATCACGCCAGTACCCGAAACATTTGAAACATGAATGTTTAATAAAATATACAGCGAATTTGAGCCGCACGCTATTATATGCAGTTGAGATTTTAATTGGCGCTTTCTGAACTAAAATTGATACTTTCTGAATTAAAATTGATACTTTTTGAGTTACGCTTGGAAAAGGCGTAGTATAACTGCTAAGAGATTTTGAATTTTATTTTTCCGATTGCAGCAATTATTTTCTTTAAAAATGGAATGAAGATATCACTAAATATAAACGTTTATGTTATTTAACATTTCCTTTAAATTTTAAGTGTTTCGTTTTTCATAATTAAAATGTTATTCAAATATTTTATGCATTTCAAACACAAATGCCTATAAAAAACTACTGTTTTATTATTCCAAATTACATTACAATATATACATACGAAAAACAACACCTGACAGTATGTAAAAAAACCATTTCTCTAAGAGCATATGCTACAAATTTTACCTCAAACCATTATTATTAATCGCTACATGAAAAACTCTTTTTGAATGATAAATAAATAGACGTGAGGCCATAAAATCTATAATCCTGTAAAAACATTTTACTTGTCATTTTTTTTTTTTCTTAGCTGATATATAAACTTTTTAACATTTTTTTTGGTAAAGACAAGACAGTGTTTCTGACAAAATTGGTGATTTTCTTATAATTTTATAGTGATAAAAAAAAATATACTTCTCACGTTTACTATGCTTCTTTCTTGATTACCCACAGTATTTCATTATATACGTTTGACTTGTAACAAAAATGATGTAAACTTTTACGTGAGAAATATATATGTATAAAAAAAAAAATTTGGACTTTTGATGCGTTGCTACTGAACTGATGTTGACTATCGTCTGATGGCCCCAATGGAATCATAGATATATAAATAGGTATATAGAGAAGTAGAAAAAATACTATTATACAGAAGAAACATTACGCATTATGTATATTCTATTATTCTAGAAGTTATCATATTTTCAAACAAACGAAAAAAAAACGTATATTAAATGAAAAAAAAACGTATGTGAATTGTCTGTTATATGAAAAGTAACTAGTTGATATAACTTCTGTGTATTTCTATCAAATCTGACGAGATAAAAACAAAAGAATAAATGAAATGTAGTAGAAAATGAAATAAAAAGTGAAGTGAGTAGGTACTCACAATTATTATGCGTATCACAGAAACAGAATTGTATAATGCAAATTATAAAAATGCTAGAAAGTAATTTATTACAGGATTGTATTTTGATAAACTATACATCAGACTTGGACGGTCAATTTCCGTGTAATAAAATATTGTTAATAGCTAGCGTACATCAGCTACTGTACTGCATGGGCGGATAGATAAAAAGAGGAGACTATCGCCAATCCATGCCTAATCGTCTACATAGAACTATAACAATGAATCTGACTAAATGGATTACGTACCTGCCAGTATCTGCAAAATATCTATATATGTCATTCGAATTTTGATGGAGTCATCTTTTAAGATTTGTGGATCTCTCAATTGAAATGTTTGACATTTACCATATTAATTCAGTTTTCAAGCCTTATTTAAAACAGCAATCGGACTTCCTCAAAGAACTTTAGTAACTTGTACTATAAAAATTGCCATTTTAATTACAATTCCGTCAACCAACTTTCTACTCTATGGGTGGTATATTATTAAATTTGCAGCCCACAAGACGAAATTTTTATGCTATAGGAAATTTAAACTATTTTTTCAGATATGTCCGGAAAATGGGTAAAATCCTTTAAATCAGATCAAAACTATTGAAATTATTAGCATTAGATAGTGTTAAGCCACTGTTAAGTTTTCCACCTGCTAAAAATTATAAATAACAACTCGGAATTCAGCATTTTTCATTGTATATACTTGTCAATACCACTCTGTTCTCAATTTATATTGTTGATTCAAAAACCACAGATAAACCATCAAGTTACATAAATGCGCATACTTTTATAATATTTATTCGTCCCTCATCCGAATACAATATCTCATTGCATATTAATGATTTAAAGTTACCATCAAGGGAGTTTAATATTATATATAGCTAAATATTTTTTTTTCTACTTTATATAACTTCCATTATACATAAATGCTACTGGATAAATAACTATATACAATACAATATTTTTATGTTTTTTCCATCATGTTTCTTCTTGTCTGAAAGTCACCCTATTACCCTCTGATGGATAGGATGAGCGATATCATAAACGTGTTGCATTTTATTTATAAGCGATTGCAAAGTAGCATAAAAATATTTATATATATAAAAATATGATAATTTTTATCATGGCAGGTGATCTTGTCAAATTGAATAGTTGGTATTTTTATTTTTATGTTAAAACATAAATATGTTTTTTTTTACTTTATAGTTCTTGTTTTTTTTATTAAAGAATTTCTTTTGTACTATTTTTTATGTGATCCTCTATGGTAATTTCATTAATATTATTCAAAAATGAACATAACCAATAATGGTTAAATGTCAATGAAGTAAATTTTTAATATTAATTATACTTTTTTAAAATGAAATATTTGTGGTAACGATAAAAAAAGGGTTTACTTATCATTTGGAAATTTAAAATTAAATTATCTTTATCTTAAGTATTTCGAAAATTATTTATTATTTATAATTTTTGAAAAATATGTTGGCAAAATGTTAAAGGCGGCTTTATTAAGGCAACTCTCCATTAGTCTTTTCAAAAAGTAGTAAAAATTTATTCAAGATCATTTGTATGTGCAATAAAGAGGAGAGGGTAGAACGAATTTTTAAAATTTTAATACATTTCCTGAAAAAAAGATGTTCGATTCCGAAGAAAGACTTCCATTCTTAAAGACTCGATATAAATTACAGACACAGTAGTCTTTTTAATGAATATATTTAATACTTTTTCGAACCATTTTTTTTTTTATAAATTTTATCTCACAATTTCTTTATGTTGTAGAAATCATAAATGTGCGCTTCGGTAGCCCAGTCTTGTGGATTCGATTACCATTGGAAAACAATGGTTTTCCATGTTACATATTTACAAATTAGCACCTTTACATAAAGTAATTACATTATTAAAAATGGTTAATGGTTCTCCATAAAAAATTCAATCAAAAATTAAGAAAAATATCATAAATTCTTTTAATTGACCGGTCCTTAATAATGAAAAGTAACTGTATTATATGAAAACTGAAGTGTTATTATTGATCCATAAAAAAAAAACCTTTTAAAAATTATTACATCCTTTTTTGAAACATAAATTTTATACATAAACAATTTTAGTTTCAATTTCAACACATATTAAATATATACAATTTGTAACTGAATGAGTGTCCGACATCCTTGAAACAGCAATGAAGGATTATTAACGTATTAAAAATCAAGTCAATTATTTTTCGGTATCGTTATAGTTTTTAAATTTGTTCCATATTTTAATACAAGTTTAATTTTACGCACAAATAATTCATAAAAAGTTTATTACAAAATGTTTAAAAAAAATTATTATCTTACCTAAAATTTCGAAATAATCTTCCCAACTTGCTAACTAAAAAAGAGCACTAAAAAAGAACACATCTTAAATATTATAACTGAAAATAATTATTGGTCAATGGCAAGTAAGATCGTATGGCCCTAACAAATCTGATGCTATACAACTTTCATTGCTCCACAAAAAATATATAAAAAAAAACGATCAGTGATTATAAAATATTTGATGTGAACATTACTAAATTATTATTTTTGTTCTTTTTAGTTGAAAAGGTGATAATTTGCAATGAAAATGTTTAAAAAATTTAATTTATTATCATAAAAATATTTATTGTATATAATTTAATTTAGATTTGTATTATAAAAATAAAAAACAGAAAATTTGTAATGATCAGAAAATTATTAAGTAATAAAATATAAAATTTATTATTTAACGAAAATAATTTCTCCTTTTTATTTTTTTTTGGAAATATGTAATTATCTGTCAAAACAAGAGAACATGTGTTTATAAAAAATATTTCAAAGACTGTTAAATTTTGACCAACCCAATTTTTCATTAAAATTTGAAGTTTATGTCCCCTAAAACGATTTTGACAATTTTTTGGAAACATGTATTTAGCATCTTAACATTTGAAAACAAGGTTTAATATCGACAATGTCATTGTTCAAAAGATAACTTCGTAATTAGGTATGAACGAGGTACCGCACTAGCAAAAATATCAGAATTTTTGTTAAGAGCATAAAAAAGATAAAAATTTAGGTCAATTGAAAAGATCATCATTTAAATCAGGATTTATTTGACTTTCAGTTAGATTGTATAGCTATATTAACCCAAAACGGTTGAGGTACTTGGGAAAGGGATTTTTGACCCCTCAGAAGGTTATGGATAGAGCCATCAGAAAAGTTCTAAGCTTCTTGACCAAAATCGCAATTAGCATGGTACGTAAATATATCCATAATTCACGAAGCGGAGTTACAATACTTAGTGGCTTTACAATATTTTTATGATCTATTCTGATCTATTCTAGACCAGTTTATATTTGTATTTTTAATTGAAATTTATGGTGAAATCTGTTCACCTGAATAGCTATTCAAAATTTTGAAAATTATTTTCTTCGATATTTTTTAGAAAATTTATGTTAGTAAAGGCGGATTCATCGTTGCGGATAAAAACCGACGAACTCAAACGCGCGTACACTTTTTATATGAAAATTTGAAATTCTCAATTTTTGAATTTTTTATTTTCGAAAATATTTCTCTTTCTGAAAAAGTTGATTTATATTGAAGTTTAGTGCGGCACATTTTTAATTATACATAAAATTCATCGTAGTTTGCCAAATAAATGTCTCTCTATAAAATCATAAAATATTTTTGTGTGGCTGATTTCAGCCGCAACGATGAACGTTCTAGGAAGAAATCGTTTCGGATGAAATCAGTTCGACTGATTTTATCCGCAACGATGAATCCGCCTTAACTGTCGTTTTAATAGCTGAAGTTTGGTTGAATGGAATGTAAAATAATAATTTTTGTTGATGTTCCAATAATTCACAAATAATTTCTATTCTAGTTCACCTTAAAGGACCATAAAAACTATTTCATGAATTTATATAAAATATTTATTAATCTTAAAATTTCCGCATTCCGAATTTGAAAATATAAATATATTTTGTAATCAATCATAAAATCTATATAATAATTATTAATCTTTATGTAAACCACAAAAATTACATAATTTCACCTATTTTATAATTACAATCTGTTGACATCTAATTAATTGATATACCGATACAAATTTATCATAAAAATTTATGTCATTTAACCATAAATTAAAAAAAAATCCCTTGAAATTGTATACAAATCAATAAATCTTCGGAAATAATTTTTAATGTAATCTGATAGTTTTAATGGCACATAATTAATTATTTCCTTTATTGATTTTGGTATTTCATTTATTTTTACTTTTTAAAATTCGAAAATTCTTTAAATAAATTTCCTTGAACATATTTTTTTTTAAAATATTTTCTTAATCTAACGAATTTTAACGATTTATTACTTAAGATATTTATGTTTTTATGACGATTGAAAATTAATGTTTTTTTTTTTTTTATTACAACAACAACAAATTCTTGTATGTTGTTTAATCAAATTTTTACTATCAAAATTTTTTCGTTTGTTATATGTCAATTAATATTTTTTTGTATTTTTTATGTATTTAGATAATCATATGCTAATTAAGATTATTATCGAATTTAACCTAAAAACAAACAAAAAAATTTACTACTACAAATTTTAATTTTGAAACGACTTTGATTAATTGTTTTACAAGAATTTCGTTAAATATTTTTTTTTTTTTAATATTTTTAATTTCCTTTTTGTATCCGGAGTGGAATATCTGAAATTCTTAGTAAATTATAAAAAAATAAAGAAAAAAAAACATAAAATTAAAATTGAATTTATTAACTGATTTTTATCAGATTTTGAAATGAAGAAAAATAAAAGTATTTATTGATGAAATATCTATGGTAAGATCAATTTTTTATTATTGATGGCGTTGACTGTGATGACACAACAAAAATTTTTAATATTTATGAATTTTACTTTTTCGATCTATAAATATTTGTATAAAAAACGATATTCGTTAATTTGTAATCGTCCAATTATATTTATAAATCCAATTAAAAATCGAGTATCGATTATTTTCTGCATCATCATTATTACTTCACTGTATAGTAAAGTGCTGTAAATTTGATCGACATAAAAAAAAATTTTTTTTTCAAAAAAAAAATCCTTGTTTGTTTTCTATATTAAAAACATAAAAAATAAATAATTTTTAATTGATCTTTAGAGACAATCAATTTAAAAAGGAATAAACATAAAATCGATCAATAATTTTATCATATAAAATATTATTAATTCAGTTTTTTTTAGCAGTGATTGTTGTAGTTGATCAGTTTTTATATTAACTAATAAAAATTTATGTAAAAACATAAATATTTCATAAATTTTCAATTAAATACATTTGTTATATGGTATATTAATGTTCAATTAATAAATTTCTTAACGTATAAATAGCAGATTAAATTGAATTTATTTGGTAGAAAGATTGATTGATCATGCTTTATATAAAAGTGATCATCACTTTAATTTAATTTAACAAGATTTTTTTTTTTTTTGATTTTTTAAATTATTTTTTTATTAAATTTTATGTTTTGTATATTTAAAATTATAATTTTTAAGGTAATCATCCTATAGGCGAAAAGGAATTTAATGTTCTATTTAAACTGATCGTGTCAAACTTTTGAATATTATTAATTAATTTACTTGTGAATTTTGAAAAGTACTACAAAAAATATTAAAATAATTAAAATTTCTTTAATTGCACTCATTTAAAACAAGTAATTTCATTCAAACCAACACAATTTAGTGAAGCACGAAAGTGCCCTAATGATAAGGTAAATTTTTTGTAATTACAGTCAATATATCATCAAAAATGAGACGATATTTAGATTGTACTTGCAGTGAAATTTACGATTATTTTATGTATTTTTAATAGATTCAAATTTTTTATGTTATTCAAATTTAGATTATTGTCTTTCCGGAGATACTTAAAAAAAATTCCTTAACAAAATTATTTTATACAATGTCATGAAAAACTAATCAGAATTTTTCTATAGCCTTACTTCAAAAAACAATCTATTATTGTTTATCTATAAGATACACACAACAAAAATCATTATGTATCTTTATTTCTTTACATAAAACTTTCTATATAAATTCTCAAAACATTATTATTTTTTAATGATGCTGATGAGAGTGCAACTGTTTAAATATTTTATTTTTTTATTATTATTATCGAAAATTAATATTTTATGGGGCAAACTATTTGGGTGGCCCCTCCTTAATCTGAAGTTTCATTTCTACTACATAAAAAAAAAAAAATCAAAACTAAATACTGAAAAATCATTATTTAAATGATGTAATTCAGAAAAATCTAATTTCCAAAAAATCGTGCAAGAGATCTTTAAAAAAAAATAAAAAAATTTGAAGGTTTTCTTTCTATATGAAATTTAAAAAAAAAAATTATGTTCATCTTGACGAAAGGAGTTTTGTGATCTTCTCTATGCCATACAAAATTCAAAAATAAATAAATAAATCTAATTTCTATGCTTTACACGGTGTTATCTTTAAATTAAATCGACTTCAGTCAATCTAAATACAATTTTATTTCAAATCGTAGTTTTTGTTGTTGATGGAAAAATGTTGCCTGCTTATGAGTATTTTTTTTTTCTGGCTTCCAAATTCTCTTGTTGATCTGTTTTTTTGTCTATTAAGGCTTCTGAATATTTGAATGGTGTCTGATTTTAATTTTATGTTATTTTGTTGATTACACCAGCAAAAAAAAAAAAAAAACAATTTTCAAAGTTCGACATGAAGAAGAAATGTTGTTAACAACATAAATGAAATGTTGTTGTTATGCTTTGGTTTTTTTTTTGTATATATAATTTGCTCTCTAGAGATGTAGGTACCAGTACTGTCAGATGATGTTATGTGAATTGAGGATTTTCGTCATATTTGTTTTTTTTTTTGTAGAGGAGAGAGTGTGGGATGAACGAACCTGAACTGAACGCATTTATTTACTATATTTATTTAAATGGGAGTTAAATAAGGTGTGTAACATATGTTTTACATTCTATTTATGAAATTTATGAAAATTATGAGAATAATTTAATATACAAGAATTTTTTTTAAAAGATTTTGTTAAATTCATAAATATATTAATAAGAAAAATTATTGTACAATGTATTTTATTTATAATATTAACTTTATAATAATGTTTTGAATAAATTATGTAATAAATAATGAATTTTTTTTTATATTATTTTATGATTTAAGTTTATGTAAAGTGGGTGGGTTACATGAGTTAATTGGTTGTACAATTTTTCTATATAATCAAATTGAAAATTATGGAATTTGTTTTTAGGTGGTTAATAAAAGTTTTTTTAGAAAATTTAAAGGTTTAGTAATTAGATATTTAATTAATTGGTAATTTTGGACAAACCTTTAAGTTAACATCAGAAACTGTGATCATGAATATTGTAATTGAAAATATTCCATTTCTAATAACTCGATTATTTAAATTGATTGAAATATTTATTTCCTTCTTTGTAAACATCAATTATCGACACTCAAAACACTGATCTCTTTATTATTATGAAATTTATTAGCAATTTTCTAAATAAATGTTAAGCCAAATTTTCTACAATATGGTAACATTTCTAATAATGATTCTCAATTCATTATTTTACATAAATTATTGAATATATTATGGTATTATAGGCCTGAGACATCACATTTATTCTAAAAGTAACTCATTCAATTTGAATAGTTTAGATTCTAAATTACATGTAACTTCGTCAGCTATAAAACCTTTTTTTGTTGTATTTGATACAGTTTTTTTAGTTATTTGTAAAAATCCGTCTGATCATACATTTTAATGTTAAATGATCCTTGGTTTATGAAAACTTTTCTTTTTAATTTTTTATTAATTTTTTGATGTATTTTCACAGGACATTTGCTCAATGTTGTCAAATTTACAAGTATAATTAATTACGAATGGAATTAGTTAATTATATTTGGATTCAACCACAACCACAACAACAAGATTTAATTTAAATCTTTTGATTTATATAACTTTTATTCACCTGGTTGCCTCCAAATTATCATCTTTGAGGTTAAAATTTCAACCTTTTTAAGATGTCTTTTACTGAAATGTGAAATCATTGATATATTGAACCAATGTAGTTTTTCGTACAATTCAAATAAAAAATTACTTAATAAACTTTTAATTACCTAATTTATTGAAGGTTTTTCTTATATTTCGTTATTTATTTTAACAAATCTACTTTGATTGTACAACCAAAACAAATATAATTTCAGAAATCATTCGCCAATAATAAAAATCATGAATCGTGATTACATTTTAATATCTTTGCGTATAAAATAAAAATAAATATTGTGTAAATAAAATCGTAATGTATACGTAAAATCAAAGTTAAAAAATATAATTTAATCTAAACGTACATTCACAATTTAAAAAGACCCTAATATTAACAACAACAGCAACAAAAAACATGACCAAACTGTCATATAAACTATTCAAATTGATCTGTAAATCATTGTAGCATATACATATAAATATGCTGTTCTTGTTGTTTATCAATATGTGAATATGCTTTCTTTTAGTGCATAAATTACAAAACAAACAAAAAATCATAAACTAAAATACATTAAAAATGTCAAAACATGATCACTAAATCATAAAAAAAAATCATTTTAATGTTTCTCATTTTTGAAAGATTGAAAGAAAGAAAAATGAAATACATTTTCAGTGAAAGACGACGAAAATTTTCTTATTTATAAAAATTTTTTGCTAACTTTTTATTGAAGGGGTTTGTTTACAGTGAACACATCTATGCAAAAAAAATATCAATTAAATGGAAATGTTTGCTTCACTGAAATCTTATGGTAATAATTACTTTGGATAGGTTTGAACCCATCTGCAAAATTCTGCAGAATTAGAGACAGATGGACAAAATGAAATTTGTAGTAAATTTTCCATATCACAAACAGTTCATCCGTAATTCAATTTTATTATTTTTACTATTTCACTTTATTATAATATATGAAAATCTATGAAAAATTATTTCTAAATATCATAAAAGTTTTTCCTTTTAAAAATATGTGGTTTAATTTAACTGTTTTGGTTGTGAAAATTTATGACTTCAAATAATTTTTTTTTGTAAAATTACATATTTTCAATAATCTATTTATAAATTATTAAATTTGACGGCTTTTCTTTTATGGTTTGAATGCTTTATTAACCATAGTCAGCGCAATTATTATGAAAATTGTAATTTACACGCCAGGTGTATTAAATTTTTGTTGTTTTGTTGAGATACGGTATAATTTTTTAAAGGAAAAAGCGTGTAAATATTCTGGTAATAGGTTTTTTAATACACGTACTTTTAGTAGGTCAAACAAGTTTTTGAAATTATTGTCTTACAGATTATATAAAAGATAAAATTTACTTTGTTATCTCGATGAATAATTTAAATTATAAATTGTTGAGGATGTTTAATATAATTTATTTAATAATTAACCATCAGTTCTCCATTCGACATTTTGATTATTGATTGATTTTAATAAATTCGGAAGTGTTCATTTATAATTTTTAAACCATTTTATATTTAGCATTTTCAGTTCTCGTAATAAATAGTATCATTTTCTTCCATTTACACAAATCTAGTTAGTATTTGGACCAATTCCTTACACAGCACTATTTATAATATGGAATAAAGCCAACATTTTAAATTCTCAAAAACAAAGTCCCACAGAATCTCTAGCCAGCCTAACATTAAAGCAATACAAAACAATTTCAAAATTTAATTTTTGATGAACTTTTGGATGGTGACTAACATAATATAGAACCGCAAATTGTAAATTGTTAGATGTGAAGAATTAAGCATGAAATTTAGGACTTCTAAAGGTCAAAATTATAAAAATTCTTAAATTATATTTTAATTTATATATTTAGAGGCAATTTAATGATAAATGACAATATGAAAAATTATACATAAAATTTGACAGACTTTGTACTAATCAACCTTTTTTGTAACTTGGAGAAATGGAACATTTGTGCCCCAAATTTATTTGAATATTGATGGATTGATTCATTGAAAAACATATCAATTAAAAACGAACCGGAAATTAAAAATAATTATCAATTTCGAAAAATCTACACAATTAGACAAGTGATGAAAATATCAAAATTGAATTAATTTTTTTAAACCAATTAGATTGACAATTGACAATATCTGATAAATGTGAATTTTATATAATTTGATTTATAAAATACAAAAACAAAATTGTAAAATACGCAATTAACTTTTGCAAAATTGATTAGCATAAATGGACATTTCGTTAATTCTAAATTCAAATTATACTAAAATGACCATAACAACAAAAAACCCCAACATTTTCCATCAAAAGTTAATTATATTACCAGTTTTTTTTTTGTTGAAAGCTGACAGTTTGAAAGTTTCCCATCTAAGGAAAAACATTTTATATATTAGACAAGTCAAACTTTCAAGAATTTTCTGATTGACATTTTAAAGACATATTTTCATTCTTTTTCCTCTACATTCAAAAAATATATATGTATAGAAAAACAGAAAAACAGCACCAGAAAGTTTTCAATTGAATCATATTCATAAAAATGTTGTTCTAAATAGAAGCCAGAAGGGAAATTCAAGTGATGTTTCACTTGAAATCATTTTAAATTGAATTGTTGAAAAAAAATTAATTTAAAATAGAATTAATGGCAATATTTATTAACAGAAAGATTGTTTATTTTTAAACTGATAAATATACCTGTGAATAAAGCTAATTGTGCTCATGGCTTTAACGCAAAAAACAAAAAAAAAAGCATATTGAAGAAGAATTATAAATAAGTTTGCTGCTTTTAGTTGATGGATATTGTGGGGGCGATTGACATTGATGGTTGACAAGTTGGAAGTTTAATGTAATTTTTAGAAAACATAAAAAGGAAGCTCCTTTCAAGTTAACTGGATAGTTAATTATGAAAAAAAAAATTGCATATTTTCGTTACAAATGAATAATTTTTTTAAGTAGTTGTTTTAAAGTTAATGTGTTTGATTGATATTTGTAATTTTTCTTTTTTGTTAAATCCATAATTATTAAAAATATGAAAATTAAACTTTTTAATATTCTAAAATTCATTGAGAAACTAACCAAATAATTTCCATTCTATTTAAGTGATTAACTAAATTTGCTATCATTTAATTTAATTTTTATTAATAACTTTTAAATAAAACTTTTAAATTGCCTTGCCCATTTTATTCGAAAATTTCAATTTTATCCTTATCAAAAGTAATATTTTATGCTAATAACCATTAATTTTCTTAATTCAAAGTCGAAATCTTTTATGATAATACAAATTATTCAAAATTTGTCATAATCAATAAAATACAAAAAAAAACTTTCTTTAGATAAAATCGAAAATATTATTAATTTGTGTTCAATTTTTCCGTTTTCATCGCCAGCAAAATAAACCTCACCACTTAAGCCTTCAGACAAAAAAAATCATTGAAATTTTAATCACACTCCAAATTAATGAAAATTTTTACCAAGGAAAAAAAAATTGTTGACATACGATTATAAATAATAAAAAAAATATTTAATTAATTTGAGATATACAACATAAAAAAAAAATTATAAATTGTTTACACTTGTATATTCCGAAAAAAAAAATGAACGAAATCCTTATATCGATTACGACGATACCCAGAAAAAATTTCGATATAATAAATTGAATTCAGTTTTTTTTGTATGTTTATGGTAACTGAAACATTAAATTGAACAAACTATAAAGAAATATTAAGCATTTTAAATATAAGGGTTTGTTGAAAGTATAATTTAATTAATATTGTTAATACTGTACTGATAGATCCAAATCTTTCGGACGCTCCAATATAAATTAACAGATTCTTTTTTTTATGCTGTTTCCATTTCTATAGATATCAGCAACACAGATTCACTAGGTAGAATTTGACAGTTGTAAAATGACCGGATTTCAAAAATAAGATGAAATTTTAACTTCATTGTTTAAATATTATAATGGTTTCGTTTGTAATTCGCCAAATTTTTAATAGTTTCAATTTAATTTCTCAAGCTTCTATAATTTTAACAGCTTGGCATAAATTTTTATACATTTTATTATAAAGTTGTGAAAAAGTTATATATCTAATAAAAAATTTACAATGATGTCGACCCTTGGCTACCTAAAAAACAACAAAACTTTATTCAAATTACTGTCTATAAAAATTTGGACAAAACAATTGGGAAATTTTATAGAAACATTCCAACTTTCGAAAAGTTTTGTATATAGTATAAGCAAATTAATGTTGCCCGAAAAAAAAGTGTTGTAAAAAAAAAAATTATTAATATAATTTTTTTTTTTATGAAATTGAAAAATTAATGAAATTCTTTTCCTTGTCATAATAAAAAATTTCCTTTCACCTTTTTTTTTTTTTTTTTTGAAATGGTTTTTTTTTTTTTTTGTATTTCACTTTGGATCCTTTTACTTCATTCCATTTGGTGTTTGCCCAAGAGTACAATAAGACAACATATAAAAAAAAGAAAACTATAAAATCAACTAAAAGAATATATCAATTTTTTATGTTTTACCTGAAATACTTGGTTTATACAAACCAAGCACCACATTTTAACTTCTTTTAGCCACATAAAACTTTTTTTTATATATATATTATTATTATTTTATGTAATTTAATATCTTAGCATAAAAAAAAAGAGCTTTAACCATTCTCCATTATATTTAACATAGGTTTTTAAAGGTATGATCCTAAAAGGTATAAAATTTGCAAAATTATTGTATTTACTATGGGCAGTCTAACCACGCATTTAGTCAAAAGTTATAACACCTCGTATAAAGGGCTTATAGTAGAAATGGTTGGGTTAAAATGGAGAGTAAGGGAAGAATCTGTTGAAATAACCCTTTTAAGGTTTCCCTTTTATATGTAATAAAAGAAAAATGGAAATTTATCTACTTAAGTAAAACGTAAAATTATTTTTGTTGTTCAGTGGTTACGTATTTTATATATCTATATACATCGCATAAATGATGAATTCTTGTTAAGGGATAAAAGTCAGAAATTGGATTGTGTTCACATAGGGAATATTAAAAGTTTTATTAGTTTCCCTGGGAATAAATGTTAAAAGGATTCCGTTTTAGTTATTGAGGAAAATGTAAATCCATTTTATTTCGTAACATGTATTTTCTATAATGGAAATTTATCAGTTTCGTGTTGATGTTGATTATAAAATGTTAAAATTTCAGAAACTATTGCTTTAAGTTATCAAAAAAAAACAAGTATTTTAAAAAAGGATGCGAATCCCAAGCTGTTCAGAATTTTGTAATTATCAATATCAACATAAATAAAAATCTGTCATAAACAATAATCTGGCAAACTGTCATATTGAACCATGATTTTTAATTATTAACTCTTTTTCTTTGGTTTACGTTTAAGCTTAAATATTTCTTCGCATTTTCCTATACTTTAACTACAAAATAATCGAATTTTAACAAATTGTTTCATAGTGTGTTGTTGTACACCATTCCAATTTCCTTCGAATCCAAATACCATCAATATTATAAAATTTTGAAAATTTTAAATCGTTAACAAATTTTAACTTAATAACCTTAAAAGTTAATTTAACAAAAACCTTGAAATTTAATTTATTTTTCAATATTTTTCTTATTATACTACGTAAATTAATTTACACTGACATGCAAGGTGTTCGATCGGTGCTATCGTCTCATTGATATTATTATATATCAATTTCACTCACAAAAATTATTTTTATTGATTACATGACATTGAAATATCCCCGTACATTAAACAAAAAAAAAATTTGATTCCTTGTTATCCTTTTGTAATGTTCAATGAGGCAAAAAGTTGGTATATTATAATATGCTAATAATATGTACATCGCAAATACTATACGTGATGTTTTCGTCGACTGCAAGGATCAAATAACATCAAAAAAACAAATTTTTTTGTTAGCAAATTGAAAATTTTGTTTTTCTTGTTTTCCATATAATATGATATTTTTTGTTAATTTTACCTAACACCTTCGAGTTTCCGGTAACACGACATAAATAAATGAAGTTTTTTTTTTTAATTTTAAAAAGGATATTTTTTCAGTTGTTCAGTTGTAATTCAATTGAATTTGATATTTGCAAATTATAAAATTCAAAAATTGAAGTTTTCTTTGAATTAACAAATAACGACCTGATCCTTAAAGTAGAAATGAAAATATTTGTAATTGTAATCTTTAGAAGATTCTATATTTACAAATTAATAATTTATCAATTACCAATTGGAAAGCGACTCCTATTTAGCAGCTAAATCCGATTTTCGATTATCTGTGAACGAAACTTCCTAATATTGATTGTACTAATTAAGATTAATACGGTTAAAACAATCGATTCGGTTGCAAGAACTGATTTTACTGGAAAATGTTGATTGGATAGTTGTCAACATTTTTCAAATACTCAATTCTAAAATTTATTTCGTATGTTTCGAACTTTTATTACAAAATGTTTGAAGGATTTACGGATTAAAAATTAAATTTAATATTTTTCCATCCCATTTAACTATTTTATTTTCTTTATCTTTGAATTATTTTTACCTTCACGTAACAATTTTGACTTGAATTAAATATTTAGAAAAATTTACTGAAATTCTGCTGGGAAAAGAACTTTTACGTTAAAGTTTTGACAAAAATAAACATAACCAAAATTTTTTTTTAGATATTTACATATACACATTGTCACTTTTGTCATAATAAATTCACGAAAATTATTTTAAATTTATGTAATACCAGCAGGAATTCACATTTCCCATAAAATCATAAATTTGTCACAATTTTTTTATTTAATTCAATATCGAGAATACCAGAGTGACGGGAAACAACACTTCATAATTTCACTAAACATATACTCATAATAATCATATTGAAATTTTTTTTTATCCATTTTCATCCTGTCGTTGTGAATCTTCATTTTTTTTACATAAATTATATCTATAATACATAAAAAAAAAAAATGTTATTTTGAATAATGTTACTTCAAGGTTCAAAATATTTCACTTTAACCGAACAAGTGTGCTATTCAGACATTTTAAATATGATACTGAAGAGTGAATGTTACATAATTCCTAAAAGTTGAAGTGAATATATTTAAAATTACAGACAAAAAATTCATATCCTTAAACACATAATGTTGATAAAATTAAGTATGTATGGTGTAGTGTAGTGGATTAACGCCAGGTTTAGAAGAGTGATAATGGTTTATGTAAGCGTTGTAAATAAAAATATAATTTCAGAACAGATTTTATTATAAAAAATTATTATTAAATGTGAAAAGGTTTGGGGATAAAAATATATACATAAAATTGGAATTTTTTTTATGAACTTTTTCTGTCAACATTGATTAGGAAAATTTGATGGAAATGATTTTTTATATATATAATAACAGAAGGTAAAACTTGAAAATGTTATGTGATCCGTAAATATTATGCCACTGCAAATTAATATATTGAAAGTAAATTTCAAATTAACAAAACCTCTCTAAATATAAACCATAAGAAATACAATTACAAGTACAATATTTTAAGGACTTTTTTTAACATAAAATAATGTTAATGATATTCTGTATAACTCTTAACATCAGTAGGTTTGTAAAATTTTTTTATTTGTTTCTCTGCTACAGTAATATTATAAGCCATTACTATATATCCTATCGTTATCGACATCTATTTTAAAATTACTTGTGTATTCTGCAACAAGAGTCGCTACATCACAAAATCTATATTTACTATGAAATTTTTAAAATCAAATAAACCAAAAATTGAGTTAGACCGTACATTGGAAATATTAGATTTAGATTAGATTTAGAATTTCGGGTGGACGACCAGCCGCCCAAGTCCCTGCAGCCTAATAGCTTATTGTGACGCCCCTTTCAGTTTTTATCATATGGGTCAGTCCTGTACAGCTGATTGAGTGATAATTTTTGTGTTTCTGAGGGAGATATGACATACCCGCCGAGATACTTTATGCCTTTCGACATTAAAGCGTCACACTGGCAGATTATGTGTTCTGTCGTTTCATCCTCAAGTTCTCAGAATCAGCACACACTGGAATATGATGATATCTCTAGTGTGTTCATCTGTTTCTTTATTCTACAGTGGCCTGTCAGGAATCGTTGTTTAGTTTTGGTTCGTTTTCTATTACCTTCGAGCAATTCTTTCATTTTATGAATAGTTTTGCTTGCCGCATTCCTTCACTTCTATGTCATTCTTCTTCGTGGGATCGAGAGATCTCAGTTCTCCGTAGCGACTTTATGTGGCATTTGGAGACACCGTAAAATGGCTCTGTTCCTATAAATGCGGTGCCTACATAAGCTGGTACCCATGATAATGTTACTCTATTGTTATTGCTGAAAGTGATTTTAAGTTTTGCAACTTGGAAACATAAATATTAATCTAATTTTACTTGACTAGTCGCTAAAATATAATTTAGATAGTATGACGTCTGTCAATAATAAAATAGCCAATTCATATGAAACTATTACATATTAGTTAAGATGTGCTATGTTTTTAATGTAATTATAAAGCGTAAACACTTTAAAAGTTTAGATATGCACATAAAAATAACTAACGACAAAACGAAAAGTTAAAATTTTTAAACGAAAAAAAGTAAATAATAAACTTTTCTTTTATAGACTCTTAACGGACGGAACGTCAACGTGAGGGAGTGAGTGCTAAAATTTATGCATATATTTTTTATACAAATATTTATGCTAAAATGATTTTTAACTTTTTTTTTTCTAAATTATACAAAGTTTTTGTCGCAAGTTAAGAGCATTTCTGAAGGGTTGACGCAGTATTTACCAGTGAAAGAAATTATTTAACTTTTTTTTTTTTAATATTTATTTCAACTCGTCTGGAATATGTAATAACAAATTCCATATTACATACTTGCAATTTACAATAATAATTATTAATGTTTATGTTTTGGAATGAAATTCATAATTATTTAACCATTGTATGTCTATGAAAATTCACTCAGACATCATTATCGTCGTCGTTCAATGCATGAATTTGTATATATAAAAAGCATATAATTATTTTCTTAACATATTTCAATTATCAATTAAGTATACCATAAAAATGCATTTTTAAGTTGAAAAAGTTCATAATTTCATTCACGTATATACTTAAGCAGTAAAGCAAACATAAAATAGTTAATTGGGTATAGAGTAAGCTGCTCGATTTTAAAAATATAAAAAAAAAAAAACACTGAAAACAGCTACCAATGACCAGAATCTATTAATTATATAAAAAAAATTAAATGAAGAAACTAGAAAAATAAGATAAACTACAAAAAAATAAAATATTTAACGTTTTACAATAACCTTAAAAAAATTACCTACCTTAATTTAAGTTTACATACCTAAATATTACCTAAAAAATTTGAAATTTCAAATGATTTTAATTTCACAAAACATAAAATTACATAATTTCGCACCCATAATTAAATATATAATTACAATTTACTAAAAATACAATAAAATTTTGTGTTTATCGTGTAACACCTAAACTTTTTGGAGTTAGCATGCCATCCAAATTTTAGTAGTCCAAACAATAAAAATATAGTTATTATTAAAATTCGTTTCACACTCATTAATATAAGTAAGACATATAATAAAAAGCTACTGGAAGTCCAATATTATCAATGGAACTCTAAAACCTTGAAAATATCATAAGTCATAAAAGATTATAGTTTTTGTTATGTAGACATTCCGCCCAGAAAACATAATTTTTTTAGCTACCAATTTGGGTCAGTTCTTTTATTTATTTTTTTTATTTGAAAATTGTGCTTGGTAAAAAGTGTTTAACAAAGCGAATCCCATTTTTACAAAAACCTATAATAATTTTGAAGATTTTTTTGTAAATTCTTTTCTAATACAAAAATTCTTTTTTGATTATCGTTAATTTTTTTATTTTTTTTTGCAGACATTTTGAGAGTTGATTCTTTTAAGTTTGAATTTTGTTTTGAGTAAATTTGAAAATATGATTTTTTTTTAAGAATACCTTGAAATGTTGAAATTATACAGGTGATCTTAAAAAAAACACATGATAAAAAAAAATCAACAGAAACAAATTTACAAGAAATAATCATGGAAAATTAATAAATCGAATGGTGCAGAAATGTTACGTTCACCATTTTAGTATACTTATCAAATATTTTGCCAGAAAATATATTTTCTGAATATTTCTAATATGGTAACGCAGTTTTTTGATAGTAATGTTAATGTCTAGGGGTGTAGTTCATCGCGTGAACATGGAAAAGTCAGCTGAAAAGTTAAACATAAACGAAGCAAAACCAAAGTGTATGACAGCGTCCACGTCAGATGCAAGACACAGAATCTTGGGACAAAACCTAATAATTGCATAACTTAATTTAGAAATAGTCGAAAATTTTATATAGGTAGTTAGGGTCAATTTCATCTGAACAACCAAAACAGTGTAAGTTATGAAATAAAGAGAAAAATAATGTTAGCCCGCAAATCGTATTTAAGTAGCGTTGTCTTAGAAGATCCAATAGAACCCAATTTTAATAACATTAATTTTGCCGGTACTCGCTTCGAAAATATGGGCCATAAGCAAACTAATGAAAATAAGTTAGGTACATTTAAAAAAAAAAAATTATGGTCCAATATTTGGAAAATTCGATACACCTATAAGGAAGCTGACATTGTTACTATCATAAAAATGAAATGGTAACAATTTGACAGACATATCAGTCCCATGACAGAACTGTATAGAAAATATTACAATTACAAAATATGGTACCAGTAAGAAGGACAGGAAGGCCAAAGTTACGTTGGAGAGACGGCGTTGAAGAGTAATTGGATGTGAAAACTGAATAACAGCAGTCACTGACAGAAGCAACTGGAGACGGGGTGAAGGATTCTTGACACTGCCAGGACTGGCGCCACTGTTGATGATTAATTTCTATATTGGCAACGCACTTAATGATATTACATACTTACATCTTTTTAAGCTCTCTTCCTTTGCTATCTAAACGTAGAACTACCGAGACATTAGTTTTTTGTGCTATTTACTTAACTACAGTCTTATATCCTTTTTCAATTCCCCATTTCGTCATAACACGATTATCTAAAATATTTAGCTAAAAATATATAATAAAATTTTTGCCTCCCTACATAAATTATAATTTAAAAACGAATTTCTTGAAAATTTAATATTATTAATATGGTGTTGTTGAGATATAATATTTTATTTCTTATAAATATTATTATTGTGTTTTCATTTTTAATATAAATATATAAATCCAATTAAGACATCAAACTGTGCAGTCAACCTGAAATAAGGTTTTTTATTTTCTTAGGCAACCAACAAACCGAACAAAAAAAAACGGAAACCTAAAAAATTTTACCCCGAAAATTTTACTCTAAATTCTTATTTATTAACGAATTTTTGGAAGAAATTATATTCTAAAACAGCATAAAATTCAATTTTTTTATGTAACAATATAAAAAAGAGTCTAAATTTTGTTTATGTTGAAACCATCGAATAAAATGATAAATGATTGGGGCGAACATAAATGAATTAATTTTTCATATTTTTTTTTTTTGACTTCCAAGAAATTTTAATTTATATTTTTTAAATTTATTTTATTGAATTTTTTTATTTATATTTTAAACTCTTTTGCAGTTTTTTTTCAAAGAAATTTTTGTTTAATGTTGAAAATTATTATTAATTTGCTGATTAATTTAAAAGACAATCAGGCAATAAAAAAAAATGGAAAATTTTTATATTCTGCTGGTATATTATTTAAAATTTCATTAATTTAATTTAATTTTGTCTTACCGGAAAGAGTTTTAATTAATAATAATTATCCGAATTGACATTGAATATTAATTTCTTTATTGAAGAGGAAAAAATCCTTTTTTGTATATCTTATTTCTTTTGTTAATAATAATTAATGTAATTCAGGAAGAATATCTTGACATGGTACAGTATGTTAAATTTAGGACAAATAATCCTGGTGTATTAACAAATTTTTTTTACATCAATTCATTATACAACAATACTGAAATGTTCTAATTTTTATTCCGGAAATTATAATTTCAAATAATTTTTAATATAATATTTTTACATGTAGCATCATAAATCATTTACATATAGATAGTTGAATTGTATGTCGAACTTCGCAACATAAAAAAATGTTGAGGATTTACGATAGAAACGAAAATGCTTAACTATATAGTGAATAAAATAAATTTTCACAAGTTTGTTGTAACAACTTAAAAAATTCAAACAATCTTTTATTTTGTACAGAAATTGAACATTTTCTTCACTATAAGTAATTGCAAAATTATTTTCTTATTATTTTTTCTGGAAAAGGTTTCGCAGTTCGACATACGTTTGAACTATCTATATATAGATAATTTTTGATAGTTTGTAACTACATAAATATTATCATACATACAGAATATAAATATCTGAAAGAAAGTATAGTATATTATGTACTTATGATTTTAGTTCCTGTTCTATTTCTATATATACAAATTCACTAATTACTTAAAAAAATTTGTTAAGTTTCCATTATTTTGTATTCAAAATAAATATAAATATTCATTCATCACTATAACAATATATCATAATTTTATATTATGCTTTTAATGTAACTAACCATATTGTTATGTTTCAACAAAATCTAAGAATTAGGTTATTATGATAATAAGGATTCTATACATTACACATAATTTTAAACATTTCTACATAATATTTTATAGTATTATATTTAAAACAATATTAACATAAAAATTGTTTTACAAAGATTTGGAGTTGGTGATTTCATGAAAATTGTTATTTTAAGTTTAATATTTGAAAATTTCACTCATATAAATGGTATAAGTGTACAGTAGATTAAACTTTCTAATAGTCCAATTACAACCAGATAATTTTCATAAATGGCATATATGAGCTATCATCAAAAAAATTTTAAAATTGATCACAAAAATTCTAAAATAACAAAGATCTTAATTTAGTTTCAAAGCAATGTATTTTAATTATTCATGATGATACATGACTCATTTTCACATTATGCATATATAAAACGTCTGTTACATAAATTAATAGTATGACTCTAAAATCAGTTTTAAGTAAATTTATTCATGAATATCAATTTACTATAAACTTCAAGTTGTAATTTATCTTTAACAGCTAAAAACACTGCCAGACAACCAGTCTAACAAAAGTTTTAGTCAATTCTGATTCAAATTTGTTTTAAAATAAAAAAAACACTGACAGTGTGCATTATCATATTTCAAAGTTTTATAATGCATAAAATCAAAAAGAAAAACTAAAACGCTTTAAACTTTTTTAGCTCTATTTCTCCAGGTAGAAAGGATACAGAAAATTGTCATGATACTTATAAAATAGTAGTTGTAGTCCTATTCCTATATAGTGTGAATATAAAATAAATGTTAAATGGATGGAATGCAAACATATTTTTTTAACAGCATCATCAAAAACGCCTACACACAAAATTCGTATTTTACAATATAAAATTCAAACATTTTATTTACAAATCGTGTTCAAAAAAAAAATTTGTTTGTCAACAGCAAAAAATTACCTGGCATTTTACTTCTTATAGTGCACTAAAAACTTAAAATAAATACAAATTTTAGACGACAATTTTTATAACTTTCAAGTTTCAACAAAAACGTATCCTAAAGCAATATTTTCACATCTTAAAAATATAAAATATTGTAAATTTAAGATTTTTGTATAGTAAGAAATTTTATGTTTTGCATAATAATTATTTAGTTTTTCATTATTTTGAAATATAGTTAAAAACCGCTAACGGTACATAATATGAAATTCTGCACCACAATTTTCTAATGTATGATTCATTAAGAGGTTAAAATAAAATTTAGCAAATTCAAGTCTTTAAATTTATATTGTAACTAATAAAAATTTGCTTAAAATCTAATAATTATTTTATTACCATTCAGTTTTCATAGTAAATAGAAAACCCAGGGTCGAATTAAGTATTTTATATTATAAGCCTCAAGTCTTTAAGGCCTCAAACTTAAAAGAGTTAGATGTTTAAAACTTCTTTAAATTAACAATCATTTTACAAGAGCTTAATTAGCTCAAAACTATACATAAATGAATGTTCATTTTACAGAGTTTCAATTGGTAATATCAAAATTCCGCCAGGATTTATAGATGTAGTAAAATAATTTCTTATATTTTTAATTTGAAAGATCATAAATTGAATCACTAACTCTTCAGTGTCCACATTTTTTAAAGTTAAATACAATCCTTTAATAACATTAGAATGTTGTTGATGATCTGCGAGTTAGATAAAAGCTAGCATAATTATGCTTAGAGAACTGGATGGAATTAATCCGGCCCTGACTAATTAAATGTATAAATTATATTCTATTTTTATAAAAAAAATAATTTAAAAATAATTATTATTATGATATAAAATTTACAATTCAATTATTATTTTACTCAAAAGTGGCTTATCATGTTTCTGATTATTTTATTTGCTATATAATAAAAATAAATTTTGATATTTAACAAATTATTATTATTACAAAAAAAATAAAAATTTTTTTATATATTTTATTATAAGTAATTTTTATTGTAATAATATAAATTAAATGAATATTTTATATTTTTTTATGGTTTTTTAATGTTTTTTATTAGCTCGATTATGCTAGGAAATTTAGCTGTCAATAAAAAATTTCAATATAAATTATTTATTTTTGATTTTTAGAAATGTGGAAAACTTTTTTGTCTTCAACAATAAATATATTGTTAAATTTGAATATAAATTTAATTTTTTTTTATAAAATATTTTATTTATTACAAAAAAAGAAAAATAATAAATTTTCCCATGGAAAATTATATTATGGAAATAATTTTACATATAGAAAATTTAATATTGAAGAGAATATTGACACTTTACAGATAATAAAGTAAGAATAATAATATTATTGCTATGAATAAGTAATTTATACATTACACATTACACCAAGCGTGTAACTTGTTAAGATTGATATTTTTATTATTATATATTTTTATTATGTGTTGGGTAATGGACATGTATGAATAAAATTAGTTTTGTTAAAATATATTCCAGATATTTAAAAAATATAGTTCTCTAAGTATTTGAAATAATAATTTTTAAAAATCCTTTTAATCCTTCAAAATATCTCCAACATTTTTTTTATTCCAAAGACAATATCGTCTCATTGAAATAATATCCTTTAAAAATACTTAATAAATTTCAATTGGAAGATGTTAGGTTTGTACAGTAAAGCAATCCAAATCAAAATTCTTTTTACAAAAATATGTAAAAATCTGCGGTAATTTATATATTAAATTTAAAAATTCAAATTTAATTATTGCCTGTTATTTAATGGTACTATATTACTTAATATATGCAAGCTAGATAAATTTTATTTAAATTACATGCTCAGACTTAAAACGTCACTGGGTAATTGTTCAGAATAAATATTATGTTACCGGATTGATGGTTTAACAGTTCATATTTAGCTGTTTCCATAGAATAGGAACATTCTAGGATCAAGCAACATTCTTGGGTCGTAGTGCAGTGAAATAACAAATAACTTCAATAATCATTTTCGCTATTTTTTAATACTTTAGTATCTTCTTCAAGACTGATTGTTCAAAATACTATGCATACTTGGATAAATTCAATAAAATAAATTCTATATCGAATATAAAATATTTTTAATTTAGTCCCTTACGTAGTTTAAATGATACTTTAGTCCGCTACTAAAATAGCAGTTTTAGTGTCGTGAGGACAACAAATATATTACGTCCTTTTAATAATTTAACTTTAAATAATGATTTAACCTAAAGGATTTTCTTTTTTTATTAATTTTTTGATTTAACATAAATATAATTTTACGTAATTGCCACCTAAATAATTTATCATTTTATTTATTTCAGGTACGTTTGCTATTTTGGATTATTTGAATATTACAATAATAGTGTGAATTCTACGTTTATTCAATATATTTAAGATCTCTTCTAATCACAGGTAAATTATGACTTAATTTATTTTTCAGATAATATTTAATAATTTAATAAAAATTTCTTTACTATAATATTACCACCTGTAATTGTGCACGTGGGATTTACTATTATTTTAAGCAAAAAACGCCTACACAAGAAATTTATTTGGTCCGAAAATATTTATATTAAAATATAATTTATTTGTTACAAATTATTGGTTACAAAATAAATCTTCAATCATAAAATAAATAACCTAATTAGAATTTCATAAAAAAATCAAATTAAAACCCGCATCAAATTAAAAATCTGGTCACTACTGGATACATTTTTTATAACTCTTATAATTATTATGTCTTTAAACTTTAAAATTTCAATATATTTCATTATAATTCTCATGAAAATAGTAAAATACAATTTCCATTAAAATAAAAAATACGAAATAAATTTGTACTTGATATTTGAAATTGAAAATTTTAAACAACACAAAAATTGCATAATAATTTTTATATAATTTTGTTGACTTGTTAAAGTTCAAAACCTGCCGCCAATATTATAAATGCGATTATGCGAATATATTTTAAAATCAAAAATGGGTGCTACCTCATGCTGATTTTTCTTCAAAATATTATAATAAATAGTGACCAAACTAATTCACTTTTTCTTCTTTATAAATTTTAATTTTTAATATTCAAATAATGTAATATTAATAAGTCTTGTATTTTTGCTGTTTAGTAGTCAAAATTGGGTGGCAATTCATATTGATCATTTAATTGTGAATTGAATTTTAATTTTTTTAATAAAAATATATGTTAATATTTCATAATTCAGAAGAACAGACTATAATAAATTTGATTTATGACTAAACAAAAATAATGTATAATTTTGTAATATTTACAAATATAAATCGGGTAAAATTGACATGGTTTCCGGAAATTTGAATATTACCTAATGGGTCAGTATGATATAAACCAAATAACGTCAGATACACATTTAGAATATATAACACACACAAGTCTCAAGATTTGTTACCCAGTGACTCGATATCTTTTCATCATTTTCCAAAACGAAATTTTTCTGGGTTATTGCAAAATTTTCAATATGTCTTTAGACATACGGCTGAATTAAGTCCAGTTCCGTGATGAAGCTATTATGTATTATCGTTACATTTATTTGCAAGATAATTTGCGAATTTTTTGAAAATTATTAATTAAAAATTCTTTTGTTTGAATTACAAAATCAATATTTTTCTTCACTATAATTATTATCATTTGAAATTGATCCTTCCCAATTATCCCTTTACCAAAATAAATATAATAACAAAATTTGTAATAAAAATTACTTGGTCATAATGATTTGAAGAAATATATATTTTATTTTCTTTATTACTTTTTTTTTTATAAAATTATTTCAAAGATCCTTGAAAGATAAAATTTATATCTTTAAATTATATCTTTTAGATACACGATTACATAAAAAATATCTGAGCACGATTTCTTCGTCTTTATACATATATAAAAAAAAAATACTTTTATTTATAAAAAAAAATCCGACCAATATAGTGAAAGTAATTTAATTCAAATATTTCAAATAAAGATCTATCTATATACCGATTGGTGAATGAACATTAAAACCTTTAAAATAATAACATAAAATACTATAGCATAAAGATAAATCTTCTAATACATATTTTTTTATATTTAAATTTAATTCAATTCATAATAAAAAATTCAATAATATTACAAAAAAAAAACTAATAATTTTATTCCAATTTATTATTATGTACAATAATAACACTTAAATACCCTGTGGACATATCGCGCGCATTTCTTGGCTGTTTTGTCTGACGTACACTAGCAATGATTGAGCCATTTTATAATGTCTCCATTGAAATTATTATTATTAATATTATTATCATGGCTGGTTGGAAAATTTTTCTAGAGGGCAATTTTGTTGTTGTTATCATAATTTGAAAGAAATTTATTAAAATATGCTAAAAAAATAAAGAAATGTCAGTTTTGACATTTGCAGATTACAAAAATTCCAATTCAAAGTACAACATTATTTGAAACTATATTTTTTACAAGTAATATAGTTATCTAGTTTATAGCTAGTTGTGACATTACTTTCCCTATTAAATGTCAAAATTTATATTTACACTACTGTCATAATATATATGTCAAATTTAAAGCTATCAATTTTCTAATTAGTCTAAAGCTTGGGCTACAATGTATAAATCAGATCTTGAAATTTAACATAGTCATATATTTTGTATGGAAAATCGAAATAGGGCGATTGAAATCGAATCGAATTGAACGATTTTGGAATGATTAAAGATTTACGAATCGAAACTGAACCAAATGTGAAAAGAAATGACGAACTTTTCTTTGGTTGGCGAACATTTTATTGAGGATATTAAATATTATCCAGATTTATATAATAATTAATTAAATCAACACTAGAAAAAAGATAAAAATTAAATGACAAATTGAATCGATTACAATCGATAACTATGTGTTCAGTCTTGATTCGAAACTGATCGATACATTGTAGCCCAAACTTTATACCAATATTTGGAGTGATGATAGGTTTAGGTTAAACAATAAGTTAGAGTCTGAATTGCTGTAATAAATTGACCCAAATTAATTAAATTTTGACAATTTGTCAACAATCAAAAACGAATCCTTTAACAAAACCTTCGATTTGTTTACTAATTATTTTTTTATATTATATTTGTAAAAAATAAATAATATTTTTTTTTATTAAATTTTCCACAAAATCTACAAAAAAAAAAATGTTTTAAGAATTACTGAGAATCATGTCGCGCAGACATAAACTCTGGTCACGAAATTTTGTTCTTTTTTTAGTGTAGTTTTTTTTTTTTTTTTTGCTTTACTCGTTGATAGAATTAAATATCTTAAAGATATACACAAATTATACAAATTATCTGATTATTAGACAAATTTCTTTTGTTAACAAAAATGTTTTTTTTTATTTCATAGAAAATTTGTATTTCGGTGTGTCGACAATTACATTCCAATTAAAGAATTTCTATTCTTGTCTAATATTTTCAATGATTTATTATAATATTCTTAAAAGAGGATATTTTTTTAATGGTTTATATAAAAAATGAGGAATTTTCAAAAAAAAAAAAACTTCTTTTTTTATTATTTTATTGAGATCTAAGTCTCAAGATAAGAAAACATTAAATGGGGGTATGAGTAACAAGTCAATTAAAATTCAACTAGAAATAATTTTTTTTTTTTTAAGAAAATTTAAATAAACATTTTCCCATGGAAATGATTTGTCGTTTAAAGAGGTTTTTCTTAATTTAATTTTTTTTTTTTTTTTTGTCTAATCAAAATAAAATACACGCAAACTTTAAAAAAATTTGAACGTTTATTTTTTGAAATATTTACCATATTTTCCAAATGTTTTCATAGATTTATTTAGATTTTCCTATAGTTTTAGTTTTTCTTTAATCCCGGACAAATTGCCATGTAACATGCAAATTTTTACTTAACTTTTTTTTTGTTTTTCCTATATTGTTGGAATTTCAAATGGAAATTTCTGAATGGTTTTGTATGCCAAGCAAATTGTACTAATGATTGCTGGCTTTTGAGTAGTACCAACTGTAAACTGTATCTGCAATTTTTATTTACATTGTCTGGAATTTTCTTTCATTTTATATGATATTCTACCTAAGTTTTGTCCATTGTCGTCGCCAGTCCAGTCTCATATTCTGATCACTTTCTTCCTGAACTTAATATATTTAGAAAAGTAAAGAAAATGTTAAACTGAACTTCTGAAAATTATTTTCCAAAGTAGAAAATTTGATAATCCTTAAAATAAAATTAACAGCATAAATAAATTTTCTGTAAAAATATCGTGTTTTATTTACAGTACTATTAGCTTTGACATGTTCAATGATCTTAGATATTATAAAAATTTCTACCAAGAGACGACATGTTACTATAAATTTCAGTGTTTTTTTTTGTTACCAAAAAAATGTATTTCCTAATTTCAGATATTTTTCAAAGGTTTCATTATAATAAATATAGTTTCAAATTCAATTACATTTTATTCAATTTACTTCCCTCATCATCAGCGTTTGCTTTTTTACAAATTATTTGTATTATTTTTTTTTATTTTAGTAGGTTTAGTCTATTGGGTAAATAAAAAACATAAGAAAACTTGTAACATTTCATTTTCATTTCGTAAATGATTAAACATGAAAATCGTGCTATATCGCCCGCAATGTAATTTCAATTTAACTCCTATTTACCCGACATTAAAAATTTTCCAAACCGAAAAAAAATAAAATTATTTGGTGCTGATTTAACTCTTTTCCTGGACTTCGTGTACTTTTGAAATCTGTTTTAAGAATTCTATTAATTCTATTTATATAAAACGAATAAAATTTGATCATTCAAAAAAATTTCTTTAATATTTTCTTTTGATTAAAAGTTTTCACTTTTTAAAAATTGGAAAATTATTTACTCCTAGACATAGATAATATCGTGGTCAATTTACAGAGTAGCCAAGCTCAATTTGAATTATGTTATTCGAAATTTATATCAATAATTAATATAAAGAAGTTTTATGATCCTATAATTAGTCAGAGTTTGCTCATTTTTAACTCAATCTTATACAGCACGAAATAATGAATTTGAAAAATTAGATTTCGCAAGACCTTTTCATAAATTCAAATCTATCTAGTCTATGCCAGTAAAAATAATAGCCTTGTGTACGTAATTATTATGCAATAAGTCGCACACGATGGTTCAATTATATGCCACAATTGCACTAATATCTTATGATTACGAATAATTTTGAAAATGACTTCGCAGTCAATGTAAACACTATAAAAAATGATTTTTTAAGTAAAAAGTTATCTGAATCGCGCATTAAATTCATTAAAAAATCACACTATAAAATTGACTACACACTGATTTTTATTTTATATAGTATTATTACAAAAAAAAATTATTAGTATATCGAGATCAGCCAGAGGGTCTGACTAAAAAAAACATATTTTTTATATTAATCATAATGAACACGGATAAAAATCATTAATGAGCTACATCTACATTTTACCCAACAATAATAATATTATGAGTTTTTAAGTTCATTTAAAATAAATTGACATTCGTTCGACCTAATATGTTGTAAAAAATTGAATTCATAGCTATAATTTCGATCGTTTTTTAACCATTAATCGGTTTATTAATTTTTTAATTATCGTATTTTTGTTCACGTTCAAGTTTAACGAATAGGATCAATAAGTATTTTATATTGACGAAGATAATCAAGTATAAATTATCTTCTAATCGATATAATGTAATTGAAAACGATCGATAACTAGATAATAAATAATTATTATATTAATAATTCAACTTGTCACCATTATTCGAAATTTTGATAACTTTGAGTTAAATATCAATAATCAGTTTTTATGTGATTTTTTAATATAATTAGAAAATTCACAAATAAATTTACTTTTACTTTGATTAATGTTACTAAAGTAAAACCATTTAACTTTTCACAAACCCATAAATTTCATTTTTCTCATTTATAATTATGTGTAACGCATTTTTTCTGATCATGAATCTTTTTTTTTATTATTATTATTTTAAAAATCAGACAGTGTCAAGTTCATTTCATATCAGAGGTATGAATAATGATAAAAATCTTTTGGTATAGTCGAAGAGAAAGGTATATCTATACATAAATATGATTATTCCCAGTAGCACCCAGAAGGCAAAATCCAAAAAAAAAATTGCATTTATATGTTTATTCGCTATTCATGTAATTTTGAATAATTTATTTTCATTTTTTATATATTACTACATAAATTTCCTGGCTGTTTCCGCATATCATATTGATATATATGAAAAAAAAAATTACAAAAATACTGATACAAATTAAATCAGATATAAATTATAATAAAAGCCCGTTATAATTTATAAATTTTTCATCAAAAGGATATCAATCTGACAGGTTTGTATTTATTTGTTTGTTTGTAATATTCGAATCCGTTTTATTTTATTTTTCATTTTGGTTGCTTTTTATTTTAATTTGATTTTTATATGGAATTATGTATAACATTCCGTGAATTAAATTTTTCATTTTTATGAATATTTAATAGATTTTTAAATTATGTCAGTTATAACAATTAAAAATGATGTCCATTTTAATGTCCCCGAGTGTAATCAATTAAAAAAGTTTAATTTTGATGATTATTAATATTCATATCGAGTGTCATAGTGAATGAATTGAAGTATTATTAGTTGCTGTGAGTTTCTTCCAAGATATTTTTGTGCTTTGACACAAATGTCAAGTTACTCGTTGGGCGAGTTGAAAATTAATAGAACTTGATAAATATAACATCTATACATCAAATGCCATAAGGAGATCTCTAATAAATTTACTCCTTGAGGTCATAATCTACTTAAACTTGTCGAACTGTATTAGTATAATTTTAAATACATATTAGAAGTTGCTATTATGAAGTTATGAAGTAGTACTTTTCAAAGGACATACAATTACAAAATTATTTAAATGTTTTTATTGCAATCAAAAATATTAATTTTTTGTTGTCACAAAAATTTAAAGTTCATCTTTCTTTTGTCATCATTCTACAATCCAAATCGACAGTATAAATCGAGCTTTGAAAATACCTCAAAGTATTTTCGTGACATTTTACTGCAATTTGTTCCTACTATTTTGTTTACGGATTCCAAACCATAGTGAAGAAACATTTACTTGCAACAAGCTTTTAATAGTGAGACATTTGTTGTTAGCTAATAGTGTCAATCGTTAGCATTTCTCTCATTTTTAAACTCACAATTACATTTTGCAAATTTTATTACTGGTACTCATTTAAAGATGAGTCAACTGAGAGACACATTGAAGTCTCTACATGGAGTTGAATCCAGGATATAATGCATCACAGAATAGCTCACTACCAGTATGCTATCACCATGTCTATTTTTGTATTATATTTAAAGTTTTGAAAAATTACTATAACCAAAATATTTGAATTCCACTACTACTTTCCTATACCTTATGAATTGTTAACATTTTTCCAGTCATTAAATTCTACTTATTTACCTAATGCAAATATCTCTCATAAAAATCATATTCAAAATAATCTTAGCATCTTTATCACATCTCAAAATAAAAATTTCCATATAAACCTTAAAGGTTTCCCCCTAATTTTATTTTACATTTCACTTGATTTTACATTTAAAAAAAAACAGCTTCTCTAATGCCTACAAAGGAATTTAATTCAAATTTAAAACTTTATTCAAACATATTTTTTTAAAAGAAGTCTTCATAAAAAGAAAAAATGTCAATCTACTCTCTAAACCAAATTTGGCTAGATTACGTAGTTATGATCTAGTTATTATAGTTTTAACAGATTAATCATTTGTCTTTAATAGGTCTTTACTTAATTACGCTAGTTTGACCAAAAAAGAAAAGGTATTACAAGTAGATTTCTAGTGAATTATTGAATAAGAAATAACAACTACTAGATTCTAGCTTGGAATATTGTATTTCAGTTCTAGTTACTACGACTTTTTTCAACTAGATTTCATAATTTTTATTATAAAACTAGAAACAATGCAGAAAAGCAGTTTCTTAAAAAACTACAAATTTTCATTTCTAGTTAATTCAAATAGAATCTAGGAGCAAACTATAACTATATAACTAGATTTGATTGCTCTTAACTAGAATCTAGTTAAGAGCAAATAATGGTATGATTAATTGAGACATTTAATGTGTATTTCTAGTGAAAATAACTTTGTTTTCCTAGTCGTACTCACTGGAATATAGTTATGTGAATAATTTACAGTTTTTAATTTATTGTATGAAATTATTCACATAACTAGATTCCACATAACTAGATTCCAGTGAGTACGACTACGTAAACATAGTAAGTTTCACTAGAAATAACCATTAAATGTCTCAATTAATTCTTTTCGTGCTCCCGCTCATTGCATTTAAGTTTTGGATTTCAGCGAGTGAACAAGTGTTTCGCATTTAATAAAGTGTTGCGCATTTAAATTTAATATAAATAATAAAGTGTTTCGCATTTAGTTTATTGTTAGTGTTTAGCATTTAATTTATTGTGCATTTAAATTTACCTAAATAAAATAATAATAATAATGAATGTTATGCAGAAGTTCATAGTTATTTAATTAGCAATGGTGTTGATGAAGAATCCGCAGGAAAAATAAAAGGTATGATTTTTTTTTATTGATATTTTAAATAATGGTATGATTAATTGAGACATTTAATGTGTATTTCTAGTGAAAATAACTATGTTTTCCTAGTCGTACACACTGGAATCTAGTTAAGTGAATAATTTACAATTTTTAATTTATTGTATTAAATTATTCACATAACTAGATTCCAGTGAGTACGACTGGGAAAACATAGTAAGTTTCACTAGGATTGCAGTTTAAATTTACAGTTAAAGTTAGTTTAGTTCTTCGTAGCTAGATTCAAGTTGTTGCAATTAGAAAAGAAAATTAATCTAAATAAAAAAACAGTATTAAAAACTAGATTCTTATTTAATGATTAATTACTCTTTCATTTTTCCAAATTCACAACATTATTTAGTTACATTCGATCATCTAATGTATTAACATCGTTGTGCTCTATATATTATTAAAATTAGTTTTCTAAGAACTGTGAGATTTCATTTTTAAATTTAAATTACAGATTGAAGCAGATTTTATTGAAATTCGGATAGTGGAGATCTACAAAAGAACTTTTATCCAGTAATGGCAAAAAAAATATATAAAAAAAAGTAATAGCTGAAATAAAAAATGGTAATATATTTTTTTTTATTAAAATATTGTTATAATAATTTTAAAATACATTATCCTTTACCAAATTATTATTAATACGGGGACTGAAAATATCACATGCCATAATAGCTAAAGATATTAATGAATGGGAAACAGTCCAGGCATTCGAAGAAATCAAAAATCTAATATGCAGGATAAATGTAAGCATATGTATTAAAATTATATTATTAAAATCAATACATCTTTTTTCTAATATATTTTTATTGCTGCTATGAAAATTTTGAATCATTTTGTAGTTTAGAAAACTAAAATTTTATGTAAAATTTTAAAACAAACATATTTTATATTTATTTTTTCGTCTAATTTTAGACTGAGGACTCCATGGAATAGTTTATAAAAAACAGTCCTATCCCCACTCTCACCTGATTTGTAGATCGGAGGCAAAAGCAGGAGATGGAGATTATTTTGTCGTTGTTGACGACAATATTATTGACGTTGGCTCAATTGCAGAGAATGCATTTAATTGTTTATTTCAATGTTTTTGGATTTTCCAATTAATATATTAATTTCATAATGAATTAAAAATTATTTTTTTAATTACATATATAAAAAATAAAAATATAGAAAAAAATCTGATTTATAGTGTTTCAATTTAACTAAGGAATCTAGTTTACAATGCTAGATTATTATTTTTACTAAATTAACTAGTAACTAGATTAACTGACGCATTTAACTGATGAATCTAGCTCTTAATCTAGCCTTTCTAGTGTGAAAAATAAAAGGGATTTTCTAGTAAAGTTAATGAGGAATCTAGTTTGTAATGCTAGATTGTGAGTTTTAGTAAATAAACTAGAAACTAGTTTATGTTGCTAGTTTCTAGTGTGAAAAGTTACACTGATTTTCTAGGAAATTTAACTGAAGATACTATTTCGTATTACTAGATTATAAGTTAGGATTAATGAATTATATTTTGGTTTTTAGCACTGAAAATATAGTTGATATAACTAGATATAAAGTATTGTTAGCTAGATTGAAACTAGATGATAGAGTTTATTACAAAACTAGTAATCTAGTTAAAATAGCCTAGCTAGATTTCAACTGGAAGCCCTAGTTGCTTCAATCTAGTTGCTCATTCTAGTTACAATTACATTCATTCTAGCCAAATTTGGTTTAGAGAGTACTTAAGAAAAATTTCACATCCTTTTTCCAGTACTATATTATCAAATTTATTGTTGTTGTTGTTAATAATGGTGTGTTGGGCAAATATAACTCACAACCTGTTTGAACGAACAACAGAGTGAAATCAATAAATAGCATATAAGATGAACATGTTCATTATTATTATGTACTTTATATATACACAACATCGAAGAGATCCATTTTAAAATCTTCGACAGATGCAATTCATACATTTTCAATCATAAAACGAAAATTCTCCTGTTACGTAAACCTTTCATAATTCCTTTCAGCTTTTTTTCTTTAGTATTTCCGATTGCAAGACATAATTTCTATATTCTGAAGAGTTTTGAGAAATATATAAATTGGTAGAATTGAAATAAACCGAAAAATAAATATATAACTAACAAGAAATAAATTAAATTTTGATATTTCCTCGTATATCCTTTTATTAAACAAGATCCAACAAAAGTATCATCTTTTCCGTATCGTACACTGATATATATATAACTAACTCTACAACTGTGTTATATATGTTTTGTTGTCGTATTTGTCATTCCACCTCTACCCGAATTCGTCCCAGACCTTGAGAATCTTTGATGTATAAATGGTTTCTATATGCTATGCCAATATTTATATGATAGAAAGGAACCCTTTGAAGTCGTCGTATTATATCGTATTGTTTATATAATAAATTCTTTCTTTAAAAGTGATTAAAGTCGTTCAGTCTTTTCAAGGTTTTGGGATTGAATGGTAATTTTTTTTCATATTTTCATATAAATGTACTATTTATTCAAAGAGTTTGAAGACATTGATATTTTGATGGTGACGATGATATTGAAATTGAACCCAAAGAAGATTAAGAAAAATATTTTAGTTTCCTGGATAAACAAAAAAAAAATTGTTTGCTTAGTAACCGCAGCTAATATTAGGGATGGTTATATAAAGTTGATGGCAATAAAGTCAATAAAGGAATTTAATTCCTGTATAAACTGTCAATAAAGTCTACGGATTTTCGTTTGTTTTAGTATTCAGATTTTTTTTTTTAAATTTTATAGAAAAATAATTACGATTCATTAATCTTCGACTCTTGTAAAAGGAAGAGTCACTTCCATGATTCAATAACTTGATTTTTTCCCTCTCACCGAACATATTTTACTTTATGCCGAACTGGTATAGTTTATCGCGACTTTCTTTTTAGTGAGCTGAATTAGTGAATGTGTCAATAAAACGTATAGTGTCTGACAAAAGTGGAAGAAATATTTTTCAATAGGTTTTCGTTGCAGGTGGCAAGAGTAAGATATGGACATGAGATCTTTTACATGTCAGATTTTACAAATGTACCTTTTGGTTGGTTGGTTTAAACGCCTCATACTAATGAAATCAGCCTAGGCTACGCGGTGGAAAGAGTCAGTTTAGATCCACCTCATGCTATTCAAGAAGCAGGGCACTTGCAAATGAAGTGCGCTGTAGTCTCTTTTTCATGTGGTACTTTACAGCTGCGGCATAATTGGTTAAATGGGATGCTCATTCTGGCCGCATGTTCACGCTATATAGTTCTAGCTATGTTAGAAAGTCCGTTCTTCTTTTTTCGTAAGACGGTCTTGTTTTCCTGGCTGTTCTATACGTGATTAGGTTCTTCCATCTTAGATTGGCCAAGGATATTAAGAGGAGGTGGATGTCTCTTTTTACGATGTTTAGTGGCGGGTCAATTTGTATGTACCTTTTAGTATATGGCTTCTAAATAGAATTTGAATTTTTGCTAGTGCATATACCCAAAAATAAATATCTAATCTCAATAAGTCTCATTTTCAATATTCACAACATAAAATTGCATCCAGTAAACTATTCAGGCACCCTATATATATTCTGCATTGCTTCCCATTATGCTGGTAGTGGACATATTTTTGTTGTTTTATCATTTTTGGTTTTTCTTTTACAATTTCAAAAAATACAAAAAAAAAACCTTGCATAAATATTGCATAAAGTTTTGCGGGTTTTGATGCTATTATAAATTTATATATAATAAAAAATACAAATAATCTGAGCCCTTTTTTTCTGTCAGATTCTTTTTTGTAACCCGATTTGAATTTCAGAATTTAATACGGAAACCTAGACTCTTGGATTGTTTGTTGTCTGTGTTGTGTGTGGTTGGTGACTGAATTTAGTGGTTGGATGCATGTTTGCTGATGGGATTCCACCAAAAATAAAAAAAGGGATAGAAATATATAAATAAATAACGACTTCAAGCTTAACGGATGATATTTCTTTATATATATTTCAGTCTGTCTGTATTATATTTTTTTTTTATGTTGCTCTGGTTTTGGTTTCTGGTTTAATTTCTCAGCTAAGTTTTTATTTTTTTAATAATTTTATCGCGGTTTTCTTATTCGTGTATTAATTTAAATTTTATGCTGTTGTTGTTTTTATGCTGGTTTAAAAATTTATGTTAAATTTTACAAATTTTTGTAGTATTTGAAAGAAATATGTGCTTACATATTTTTTTTTTTTTTTTTGTATAAATTATGGTATATTAAAAGTTTCAGATAATTTTAATTAAGATAAAATAGTAGAAATAAATTATGAACACCTGGAGACTAAGAATTTTATAAAAAAAATCGTCAACTAGATAGTAAGAGATCATGAAGTATAGTATAAAATTCTTACAACTGAAAAATTCATAGAAAGTTCGAATTTTTCTATTTTACTTAGTTTTTTTTTAATTTTTGGCTTGTTATACGAAACCATAATTTGCTCTGATTTATTATGGTAATTCTTTACTTAGGGCCACTATAGAGTATAAACCAAATTAGATTTAACTGGTTGACCAATTGGAGATCGAGTTTTGGAATTATTTCATCAAATCATCACGGGTTTCTTCAATTACTTCAGTTCCAATTAGTAAACTATAACGACTTTTAAAGGTCGGTATAATCTTTTTCGTGTTGATGAATATTAATCAACGCCATATTTTAAATATTTTTAATAGATTAGATTTTTCTAATACTTAGTTTAATACTAAAATTAATCTGAATAATCGAATTATGAGTGGAGTTTTGATTTTTTATTAACACAAAACTAAGTAATCACTCTTTAACGAACCATTCCATTCCAAGACTCAAGAGTAATTACTCAGAATAAACGACATAGTCGAAATGCCTTTCCAATGTAGTATTTTACACAAATGGTGAAATGGTGAAAGTCAACCTGTATCTAACATCGAAGTTATAACGACTTTGTCCTATAGACTAACGTCTTTTCAATATGTTAATTTTAATCTTTAAATCATTCCCCCAATTCCTTTACAGATCAAATTTTTTAAATATAACCTAATTTCGTTGTAGTATTTAAAAAAAAAAAGACAAATAAATTATTACATTTTTATTTTTGATCTAATCAACTAAATCTCAAATCAAATTTCCATAAATTCAGCATAACAAAATCGAAACAAAAATTTCATTCTCTAAAGAATTAAAGAAAACTCAGGCTAATTAAATTTAATGTAATATCAATAAATTTAAACTACACCCAAAAATCTACTAAACATTTATCAAACATATTTTGAATTGCTGCCAATTGAAGAAAAACCCAAGACAATGTTGCAAAATTGTAATAAAAACTATACTAATTCGTCCGCACAAAAATCTTATCAAGCTATAAAAATCACCAAAAATATAAATTATGCAATAAAAGTTCATAAATCTTTACGATTCCTTTATTTTTCCTTTTGATTAAAATAACTTATTATCAAACACTAACAAAAAAAAAACAAATGAAGCGTTCGTACAGAACGAAAAAGTCAATCTTTCTTTAATGTACCACCTTAAAAGAACAGATTGTGTCCCATAAAAATAATCAACCGAGAGTACATTAAAATTTTGTTGTTGTTGTTAATAATTTTATTAAAAAACCTTCCTTCTTTTAATTTTTCATTTCATCCTCCCAAAATCGAGATAATCGAAAAGATTTTTTTTTTGTATTTTAATACCAAAGGTTCACCTGTACATTTAACAATCCCAAGAACAAGCAAAAAAAAAAAGACATCTCGAACGCAGAAAAACGTGCGCCCAACAATATAATTTCAGTCATTGAGTGAAGCTTATCAGTTTCAAAATATCAAGACTGTTTTTTTTTTTTATATTTTGTTTATTACAGCTCAGGTCATTCAAATTGAATTAGTTTATATCATTTTGGATAAATCTGGTTGCGCACATAAATTTCATATTTACATGCAAATTTAATTAAAACTTTTATAATCAATTTTTTATTTTTGTTGCGGACATTTTTATTGGATCCGTAAAAATAGTCTCGGTCAATTCACAGTAAAACATTTGACAGAAAAAATATTTTTGTATGTGTTTTTAGAGGAGCCTTGACGTAGATTTGTTCCCAGTTTTTCACAAGAAGTTTTGAAATGCTTTGAATTATTGATTTTTTTTTCTGTGAATTGACCGAATACTGCAGATATACAAAATAGTATAATTCTTTTGGGGTTTGATAATCTAAATTGGATGGAATTTTATGAATAAGTTTTTGATTTTTTTGGTTTGGCTCTAATTATTTAGTCACGCATGCTTAAGCTTTTCAGGTGAAAATTGAAAAGAAAAAAATGTCATTATTATACAAATTTAATTGAGTTTTTGAAATTAAGCAGTTTTATTAATATCACCAAATTATTGACACTGTATGAGAGCATTTAAATTTATTAAAATGACTTATGGAAATCTTGTGAGTTTTATTAATTGTAAAAAGATGTTTATAATTAATGAGATTGATGATTAGTTTCATATGCTGTCATGAAAGTGTCATATGCTGTCATGATGTATTAAGCCTCTTCCTGACCGAAGCATCGAATTAATTACTGGCAACAAATGTATCACTTTTAAAAGCCATTAACTTGTTGATGCAATTAAAAAGTTTCTTCACTATAAAGAAACTTATTGGTTCGCGTAAGCTATATAAAATTAGAAGTTCTGATTTCCAATATAAGTGTCACAAAGTCTCACTTATTGGGTTCTATGGTCTCAACTGGAGTGTAGAATGAAACAGAAAAAAACCTGTGAATAGTTATTATGGATGCATAATATCAAAACTGGTATGGAACTGTCTGCAAGCTTTAATAACTTTAAGGAGAGAAAATAGGGTCACATTATCCTGGGTTCTAGCCCATGTAGCATTCGAAGTTAATAAAGAGGCAGGAGGAGTTATCAGTAACATCAATGGTATAAAACCATTCTATGGGGCTTCATGCTGCCATTTCAAGACGCTACAAAAGAAAAATACTGTACATTCTCAACAAGTACACTAGAAAATGTGTAAAGAGCTGAGACATACGAATATTTATATCTTAGACCATAAATAATACGAGCTGTCCATCAAATGAACAGTAGAGAAACCAGAACAATGGTAGGCTTCCTGACAGGCTACTAAAACTTAAGAATTGGACTATCAGCGGACCAAGTATGTAGATTCTGTTAACATGAAAACGAAATGTCGGAATTTTTACTATTTTTCTATGAGGTGTTGATGTCTAATCGTCTTCGTCGTCTCGAAAGCTACATTATCGTCCGTTCCGAAACGTAACAAATTGGATCCATCTAGTAAATATAAATATTAAAACAATTCCAACTAAAAATTTTATGTTAATTTAATAATAAATATTTTATTGTTAACAATATCCGCAGACACTAAAAATAATATTAAAAAATTTCATAAATTTCAAAATTTAGATAATTTATTTTACTGTTAATGTGAACCATTTAAAATTTCCTTTACCCATTATTGACATAAAAGAAATAATAAAAAATCCTTGAAATTGTTTTTATAATTAATTTTTTTTTATTTAATATTTATATATTTATTTTGGTTCGTGTTGAAAATCGAAAATAAAATTTAATTTGAAAGGGAAATTTCATATAATATTTATTAGTCTGTTTTTATTCTAACCAGGTAAATATTTCTGGTCTTGTATAATAGTGGGCACAATCCAATAATATTATATTTATGATTTTCATCAGAAAATGAAAAACCATAAAATAATGGACATGATCATAGTAAAAATAACAAAACAAAATAATTGAAAATCATAAAAAGAGCATAAAAATGTAATCACATAAAAATAACTATTTAACTTTTTACAAATTTTACAATAATTTTGAATTAAAAATATAATAAATTAAAAAAAAAATGTAATACCGAAAATGGGTCCTTATAAAAGACTGTGTTTAATAAAAATTGTAATTTTCATTGAAGTTATTTTGGTTACTATAAATGGAAACTAAAAGTTTTGATAAAAATTATTCTCTAATTGTTCAGTAACAAAAATTTTTATAATTCCAAAGGCGAATACGGTTCATTAAATTAGCTTAAGGGTTTCTACAAGTTCTACAAGTAATGAAAATGTCGAGATATAAGTTGACATTACCGTTTCATTTTACTATCAATTTATTTTTAAAATAACCAAACATTCTTTGCAATGACTCTACATTCCAAATCGTACCAAACGACCTTTACTGCAAAATGGACCTACTAAATTTTTTATGAACTATAACTTTCTTTATAGTGAAGAAACACTTAATGTCAACAAGCTAATAGCTTTTAAAAATGAGAAGTTTGTTTGCGATCCTAGATTAATAATAACTAATTTCGTTATATAGACTATAGGGTCCGGATAGATTATTGGGAAACCCGAGTGTCAGCGATTATTAATGATTTGACAATTTTGTTTTAAAAGCTTAACATGATACCAGAGTTTCTCTGGTATTAACGAGTGGACCATAATTTTTCTTTCACAAGATTGTAGTGTCAAATAAAACTGAAACTTTTGTCAATTCAAAATTAATTATTTTCTATTTTATTCACAATATTTTTATCCAAATCTTGACGGAATCTAAATATGAAATATCCAGTTGATCTTCATGAACATTTTACTTATTCTTTTCACCAATTTCAGTCTATTATAAAATTTCATTTTCATATTTTTATTTTTGTTGTTATTATTATTATATTTATTTTATATTTCGTTAAAATATTGCCAATTGGCATTTCGAGCATCCGTGACCGATTGCACCTCAAAAGGCCAAAAGATCAACAAACAAGTGATCTTACTTGTATAATATCAACAACTATAAAAAAAAAAAGTGAATTACTTCAAATTTTTTTATAGAAAAAATCAAATTATTTCAACTTTTTTCTTGTGTATTGTAAAATGAAAATTGGTCTTTCAAAAAAAAGGAAATTATTTCCAGCTTGTGTACAATATACAAATAATAATATTATCAGAGTTACGATGAAAAAACACTGATCCAAGCTATTCGAAACGTGATCACGATACTTTAAAATTATGGAATTCGTTTTTTTTTATATTGTCTGAGAGAATTGTGAATGGGGAAGATTTGTACATGGTGTAGTGTTAAACTATATCGCTTTTTTTTCTTCTTTAACTTATGAAAATCGAAAGTCGTGGTAAATTTACACAACCACAGAGCCAACTCTTCTTCATATTCTTCTTCAACAACAAAAAAAACCCTCACAACTCATCAGAGATTAGGAATAAAGATAATTGGCCAGGAAGATTGTTAAAATTTTTTTTTTTTGCTTAGAATTGGAATTCCATCTTAATAACTTTATTATCCAGAATCAAAATTAAACGTGTCGGTTATGTTTTTGTTGTGTTGATAGTGTAATATTAATTTCGTAATGCTTTTCATAAACAGAAATTATTACAAAAGTGCACGTTTAAGTTACAATATAAAAAATTAATATATTTTCTTAAAATAATCATGCGGTAAAAATTATATATTAAATTGGGAGGTTTTTACGATCTAAAGATTACAGATTATAAAGAAATCTTTACAGAAAACTATTTTGGTGGCCTTAAAGATAAAGCTTAACTAATAGATTTATTTAAAAAAAAAACGTTTTTTTTGTAGATAAATAGAAGATTTTTATGATTAAATAATTGAAATTTTTTTTTGTAAAATTGAAATTATAGAATTTATCTGATTAAGATGCGAAGATTAAATATTTTTGCAAATATTGTAAGTTCATAAAATTCTTCATTATTTTCTATATATGTATTTATGTTTTCCCTCAAATTTGGGATCAATTGTGTCTATAAGACTTCTACTGATCCTAGAGAATTGAAAATTGGTACACTTATTTAGCTCCATTCCGTATAAACTCAAACTATTTCAAAATGTCACTCTATTTCAAATTTGATTAGAGCTGATAATTAGTATTTGTACTCAAATCCGGCTAGTTTTGTAGAAAAGTAAGGAAAGAGGGAAGGAGCTAGAGAACAGATTTGTAGAATAATAATAAAAATTGAAATATAAATAAAGATTTTACAAAATTTTAAAGAAATAATTGTATTGAAATTGTAATTGTATCCTACAGAAATTATAGGAAATTAGGTTCCTTAAGGATTTCGCATTGAAAATGCTCCCATATACTAAAATGTATAGAACGTTTTTGTTTTTAATGTCAGGGTTTTCCATACGTAATATTGCAGGGTTCCTGGGTTTTCAATTCAAGAAGTTCATAAGCGTTTACCTATTCATTTTGATCATTTCGAAAATAACGAGTTCTAGTTCTGTTACTTGATGTTACCAAAATTTTATTTCTGGAATATTTATAATCATTTTTTGGAAAACATGTTATTTCTAAAATCCATAAAAAATCTGTAAATTAATTTATAAATCACTAATATTTTATAATTAACTAGTTTTTTCCTTCATTTTCAAAGTCCACGTGGACAACAAATAATTGGAAAATTCACAGATTATTCAACACCAGATCTTGAACTAATTATAATTAATCGCAGTCAAATTTATATGAAAGAAGTATCATAAATACATATTTTAATCTAATTCAAAAATCTTTATTTATTTAATTAGATTTTTGATAAATATTCCATTTACGACTCACAAATACATTAACTTAGAAAAGTACAAGGTATACAAAATATTTGATGAAATGATAAAATAAATGAATTAATAAATAACTTCCTGTTTTATTCTTATCGGCTTCCCAACCAAGAATCATTCAAAATTTTCCAAATCATAATTTTATCACTTACTTTAATTTTTGCATAACATTTTTTTTTTATTTCTAATAAATCATAAAAATATGTAAAGCTTGATAAATATATTTTCAATTTATTTCAACATTGACTAATTGAATCAATTTAAAAACATGTTTATCTTAACTATTTGTGGAAAATAATTTCCTTATGGAAAATAATTTAATAATATATTTATTAAAATTAATTACTATTAATAATATTTACATTTAGTTTATAGTTGGTAACAACTGGCGCTTATATAATCGATAATTGATAGTGGATATTAGTTTAACATTTTTATCAATGACTTTAATTTATCATTTTGCTTGATTTCAACACTTTTAACAGTTGAAAGATTAGTGCTTTAAGAAATAGATATTTTCATACTTAGTGTTACTATGGATAACAGTTATCTATATTTAAGTATCTTAATGATATTGAAGAGGTTTTGATAAACTGAATTTGATAATTCGAATTTTATCATGAAATATTTAGTAACCTTAAGTTACAGAACCAAAACTTGATAATTCATTGTATTTACTTTCATTATTTTCGGAAGTTATCAAAATGAATACAGACTCATATAAACTCATATAGAATTAAAGGTCTGGTAACCCAGCGATTTTATGCATTGAAAAGAAATTAAAAAGATTTCAAAGAATTTTGGCTATATCAAAAAAGTTGAAATTTCAAAAATGTTATTAAATGCATTTAAAGGAAACATCAATTTTAAAAACCATATCAAAATGGGAATAATATTATAAAAACTTTGCAGATCACAAGTTTCGTATATACGAGAGCGTTTTTTTATGGAAGTTTGAACGCCGTTTCAAATACGTTTACATATTTTACAAATGATTTCAAATTAATGTGTTTAGAGTGTTGAATACGCAACAGCGCAGTATTTCCAAATCTTCAATTTCCATTTTAATGGGTTCATAAGAGTCTCATACTAGTTGTCAAGACAGCTAAATTAACCGAAGTAAATCCGTTGTTAGCTCTGTAGCTTATAGATTTCTGATGACATAAAAATATATTAAAACACAAAATTTATTAATTTTCTTTACGAAATTTACAAAAAATAAAATTATTAAATATATCAAAAATTCAGCAGTTTTTCATATTTTGATAAATTACATCAATAATTTTAAAATTCAATCATAAGTTTTGTTAAAAAAATTAACATCAAAAGATTGAATCATAAATGTTTTATAATTAATATTAATTTTAAGTTTATTTTGTTGTTTGAATTTATACTTTCAAATATGAATGAAATTTTTTTACTTTAATGCTTTCTGTTAGACATGAAAATTAAATTTTATTGCACCTTGTATTAATTAATTAAAAAATCATTATTTTTATTATATACACTAAAGTCAAAATCATAAAAAAAACAAGACAACATTGCTGACATTAACTGAAAATTTATGATTCTGCAAAATATAAAGTTGGCAAAATTATTTAGTGCAATTTGAATATGGGTTATTCCAAGATAAATAGCCTTTTTATTTACAAAATTTGTATATTTTATTTGTAATATTTTCAGTGTTACATAGCTTGCAGCGATATGAGAGCAAATATTTCAAATATTTTAGAATTATCCAATCGTCCTTTTAAGAAAATAATCCAAACTTAGTTAATTTTACGTTGTTTATTGATTTTATTATATTAATTCCAAGTCAAATTGGTCTTTTTTCGAAATTCATCTTTCTAAATGCCATAATATATTTGCCTTCTAGTTTTTACTAAATATATGAATCAATTTCATATAAAAAAATTAATGATAAAATTATTTAAAACTAAATTAAATATCAATGAACCAACAAATTTTGACATTAATCCTATAATTACCCATTATCTATTTGAACATAATTTTTAACTATAAAATCTTTTGCTCATTTTTTATGTTGAATTTGAAAATCATGTTCTAAAATAAAAACCTATTTAAAAACAATAAAAAAAAAAGAAAACTAAAAACTAAAAACTCTGGTTATAAATATTTTTATGTTTGCAATTAGTTTTCTGTACTAGGATAAATGTTTAGCTAGCATAGCTAATAAACATAGAATTGACTGCACCCTTTTCAGTTTTATTTGCAACAATCCAACAAAAATCCAACATAAAATTTTAATTTTTTTTGTATTTTAATATTTTTAGATTTTGATGTCTTGTAAAATTCTAGAGGATTTATTGGAATTAGTATATTACAACGAATTCGAAAATAAAATATTTTCTGTAAAACAAAAAAAAAATAATAATATGAAAGATATTTTGCATACAAAAAGATGTCATTTTGCACAGCTGGAGATTGTCTTTCATTTCATTTTTAAATTAATAAATGATTAAAAACTTTTTGAATTTGTCATCAATAATTTATTTTATTTAAAAGTGTGGGTTCAGAAACAAAAACAACAACAACAAAAAATTAAATAAATAAAAAAGATATTTTTTTTAATAAATTTGATTTAAATTGTGAACTGTTCACAATCATAAATCTATTGAAACTTGAATTTATTAAAATTAATTGAACGATATATTTTTAAATTACAAGTTGGTTAAATGACAGGTAATTTGTCTGATTTGATTGTTTTGACTATGGTGGGCTTTTAAAAGAATAATTGATATTAATCATAATTTATAGAGAGAAATGAACAAATAAATTTTAAGATCATTAATAACTAATTTTTCATTTTGTTTGCAAAAAAAAAAAAAAATTCAAATAAAATATCATTTGAGAAATTTTCGATTTTGAAAAAAATATTTTTCGATTATACTTTAGTCTTCTTTTGATCACACTTATGAAGTTTAAAGCCTTGGCTACATAGTTTCGATCAGTTCAGTTTCGATTCGTTCAGTAAAGTTCAAATTTGACGTCTTCATATATTTTTGTATGGCAAATCGATTGAGTGGACATATAGGTGCGAATCGAAACGAATCGAATGGACGACTCGAAAGAATTTGGAACTACATATTGTAATTTTTCAAATCCAAACTGAAGGAAATGTCAAAAGAAATAAAATTTGACATTTTAAAATAAACAAAATAAAAATTACAGAAACACCAGAAAAAAAGATGATAACAAAATTTCAAACTGACAAATTAATGGATTGCAATCGATAACAATGTGTTCAGTCTACTTAACAAGTCGAATCGAATCGAAACTGAACTCAACTGATCGGTACATTGTAGCCCTTACATAAAGATTACTTTTGATAAAAAACTGTCTTCTTTATAGTTTCTTCGTAAAAGTTCCAAGTTAATTTTTCAAGGATTATTAATACCGGATATTTACTATTTTGGTTTAACATTATGATTTAAAGTATAAAATAGCAAATTGAAATAAAATGTAAAGTTACATTTAAATCAGTTACTGTTAAAGGTAACAAAATTTATTCCCAGGAATTTTATTTCATCCTTCGCAACACAATAAAATCCATTATGTTGAGATAAAGTTATTGCTTGAATGTGAGATAATCTGGCGACTAATTAAAGAATTAATAACATCGCAATGCGAAACGTTTACGATCTTATTGAGTACATTTTTAATTTTATTCATTTACTTCCAGAACTTATTGAGAACAACATTACGCTTACCGTAGATATAATCATTAGCAAAACTTTTGCTATGAGAAATATTACTATACATCTCAAAAAATTTACGAAATAATTATTCGTAAAACTGAAATCAGGAATAAAAATGTATCAGGCAAAAGAGATGTTTATACCCAGTTGCAGTAGGATATTCAAAACGGAAGATAATTTAATGAAATTAATTTAATAATGTAAAAAACTTTACTATTCGCCTAAACTAAATGATTAAATATAAAAAATAAGTTTTTGTTGATCGCAAAGTTTACTATATAATTACACTTTATAACTGGGAAAATATATCGATTAGTAACAGAACTTTAAACTTCTAGCTAAAATAATCAATTTTATTACGTTTTCTCTACGCTCTTTCAAAACTGGTTAACATTTAACCTTACCATAAACTTCAAATTGGTTATGATGACAACGAGAAACGAAAAATGTCTAAACGAACTAAATATTTAAACTAATAATGATCAGGTTAATTCTAGATAAAAAATTAGTCTCTAAATAAATATAACAAAAATATTTCAAACAAAATTTGATATTCTAAATTATCAATGAATATCAAGAAATAATAGAAACATTTAAATATAAATTTCCAAAATTATCTGTAATTCAATCAAACTTCAAAGAAAATCTACATTAAAAACTAAATTTTACCAAATTTTATCAAAAGATTTCTTTGATCCCAATCAAAAATATTTCATATTTTAACCTAAATATTTTTTTAGTTGACCCTATTCAATAAAATTCCATCAAGGGGCAATTAAAGAAGCAAACATTTTTCTTAATATTTTAAGATAAATAAATAATTAATAAAATTATCACCATCATTTAAGTGAGCATTTTATGTGACATAAAAAAGAAAATATATTGAAATGTCTGGAAGTAAATATCATAAAAACATTTTTAAAAATTTACGAATTTTTTTTTTTATAAAGATACAGATCCCACTTTAATTATAGTTCATAAATGTGTTAGTCCGGACACAATTATTCATTCCGACACATCGTATACGTTCACATTTTTTTTCTTCAAATTAATTGCAGACAAATGATAATAAATTGTATACAAGTCAATTTAGGGATTACTAAATCTTATAACACACTTGTACGCACTCTACGTTCTTGATAACATCATTATATAAATAAAGTTTCATATCTTTTATCCAGTTTTTTATGTTTTCGATCTTATACACACACATTGTGTCTATGCTAATATGGCGCGGTACATTATCATTTTGTGATGATTTTCAACTGGAGAGGAAACATCAAAATTTCAAACACCCTAAATCGCATATGTTTTACACTAAGAAACAAGATCAACACTGTAATAACAACAAGACAAAATCTTCGTTGTAGATCTACTTTTTGTTGTTGTTGTTGTTGATATGCTTTTGGAGGAACCTAAAAAAAAGACAGACGATTTTGAAATTTTTCTATGCTCTTTTGCCCAGCTAACATAAACATTTTGTGTAAATTGTACATAATTACTTCAAGTCTTGAATAAAATATGTTTTTATACTAAAATTGTTGTTGGTTTTTTTGGTTCAAGGGAATTTCTTAGTTTTAAAATTTAGTTGGATTCGTTTTTTTTTGTTGTTACTGGTGCGTCCAAATGACTACGCAATTTCATTTGTTTTTCTTTTGTAGATTTAAAAGGGTTAAATTGTGCTTAACAATTTGGTAAAAAGTTAATGACTTGTAAGAATTTTTTTTTTTTTTACATTTTAAAATTGTGAAAATTAAATGATACAATTTAGTTACCCAATGACAATTAGTTTTAACATTTTATTATATTATGTGTAAATTAAGATAGTTGAACAAAGTTTTTTTAAAGAAAAGAAGATGAATTTAGATTATATTTAAAATCACATTATCTTTTATGTTAATTTGACGTATACAATTTTTTAATACCTTCAACGTCTAATATTTGGAATTCTGTAAATTAGAAGAAATATTTTTATTCTTGATTTACTGAGTGTATTAAAGACACTCCAATTTGAAAGTAGTTTTTTTCCGAATTTAATTATTTCAAAAATATATCGTTCAATTTTCGTTATATCTCCCTTAACAAATTTATTCTTCAGCAATCGAAATAACTTTATGATTCTTTCTATAAAAATTAGCCTCTAAACTCGAAGAAACTCTGATATTCTATTCAAAATATTAATCAAATCCATTAAATCAATAATTAGGTACTTCTCAAACGCAAACATTTCGATTATATCACAAAAATTTCCTATTAGCTGGATACCCTTAAACGATTATTTTTAAAATATTATTTCGTGAGGACACAAATTACTAATGAATTTAAAATTTAATTAAAATGTCCAAAAAGTTTATTGATATGTGAGCAGAGTTTATACATCTTCAAAAAAAATTATTTCTCCCCTTGGGTTTTAATTAATATCCACCGAATATTTAATGATCTTTCTGGGTGGTTAAATTAAATACGAAAAAAAAAAATTAAAATCATCCTAATGACGATTCACCTGGCAAAAAGATAAACACGAAAAAAAGGGTTCATTTTCATTTGTACAGAATATTTCTATTATTATTTTAGCTAATAAACAAAATTTATTTATATGGTGCGTAATGATTGGTTAGCAGGTGCAATTGGTTCATATTAAGGTACAATTTAATTCAAATATTTGGTTAATAATGACAGTTAATAATATTTTTTATGATGAGTTACTTTTTTCTTTAATTTTGAAAAATGAAAAATATTCATAAATTATGTAAATTAATTTTAAAGGTTATGTTGATTATTATGTTTTGTTTATAATGTGAATTATTTAACTTTAAATAGGAAATTCTAGTTTTTTTAAAAATTAGATAAAAAAAATGTTAAAAGGTGAACAGAACTTTTCAGACTTCAGTAATAATTGGTTCGACATGAATTACAATTTTAAATCAGTGGCGCTTCTATATTATCTTAATCTATACTACATTTATGTGAACCAGAGGTAATTCATTTATAAAATTTGATGTACGGTAGGTCAATTCTATGTTACCAAAAATAAAATTTGTACTTTGCTTTATATTGTTTTAAGATATTGCAACATTTTAATGATTTCCAAAGAAATTGTGGACCTTTCTTTGTTTTTCGGAATCTTGTATTCAGTCCATATTTTATTTTCTATGCAGAAGGTGACCTAAGTTATTAGCCTATGGACTGTTATATTCATTCTACAATAAAATGATACTGTCTATTCAGAAAACGGAAAGTGATAAGAATAAATGTTTACCTAAAAATTTCTGTAAATAGCGTATTGACTAAAATCATAAGAACTGACGATTACCTTTAAAAATTAATGAAACACCAAAAAATTTACAAATTTCCATTACTCGGTGGTCTCTATAAATTGACTACTGTCATCGACCTCAATATGAGTTAAATTAATTTGACAACTCAATAAAAATTCTTTTAGCATATTCACAATCTATTTTTCATTCTATATATAATTTGCAAAATCAAAAAAATCTTATACAATCTCTTCAAATCTATTTACAAAGCTTGTAAATTCTATTGATTTCCATATGAATTGAAAAGAACAATCAATTCAACATAAAACTTACAAAAAAAAAAAAAGTTATTTACAAATTTATTTATTTATCTCCATAAATTCTTTAAATAATCATAATAAAATTTAAATTTATTATATACTTTAAAAAAAATACAATTTACAACAATATACTCGAAATAAAATTTTCTATTAATATGTTTACTTTCATAATGAAAAATATACAACAAAATATAATTTAAAATCTTTAAGATATCTATCGAAAAAAAAAAACGTTCAATAGCATAAAAATCAAAACAATTGTCTAAATGACATCAAAAATGATTTCTAATAAGTTGTCTCATAAAAGTATCAAAACCAATCAATAAAAATAATATTAAATATAAAATGAAAAATCCCACTAACAAAAAAAAAAAATAGTTTTTATGTAAAAATATTAGAATAAGATTTTTTTTTTTTGGTTCAAAGTCGTGTTTAAAGAGTTCATAAATCAATCAAAAAAATATATAACCATAAGATGGCTTCACATGTATACAAAAATGCGGACCATAAAAATAGAATTTATTTGATTTAAAACATTTAAACTGAAACAAGAATCGTAAAAAAATTAATTGTTTCAATTTATTGAACTTTTACAAAAAACAAAATATTTTTAAAATTGATATAAATATAAATAATTAAATTTTTTATATGATTTGTATGAGCTATGAAAATAAATCATAAAATATTTAATTTACATTTACATAAAATTATACTGATTTGAATAAAAATTGACTTTCCCAAATTCCATTGTGCATTACAAAAATACTACAAATATGATAGCAGCTTTACTATGCTTTACTGATGGAATCCTGGTTGTTAGTTGGTTTAAGTGGTGAACCACACATCAACTGGCATGGAGTCCCAATTAGCGCGTTTGCGGCGTTACAGCAATACAGGTATTGTTATTAAGTAACGGTGCAGTAATTTTATATCAACCTCGTATGGAGTTCAGAAACGACGGTTTCCGTGGATCAATTCGCGGCAAGTTCGGTGAAGTCGTTAAAGGAAAGGCTACCGAGCCTGGCACTTACAAATGAAGTGTGGCTGAAACAGTGAAACCCTACTGTCATACTTTGATCATTTTAGTCATCTATTTTATTTCGTTTTGCAATATATGATGGCAGCCTTACTTATTTAATTTGATTTGATTTCAGTGAATCATTAAAATATTATATCGTGTTCATAATATCTAGAAATTGTAGAAAATTGTAGAAAATGTTTAAAAGGATTCCAATTAGTTTGATTTAGCTTGATAACAATTAATACTTTAAGGAGTTCAGTGTCCGGAGGCTATCAAATTAAATTTTAGGAATGTGAAATAAAAAAAATTATTACTCAGTTAATATTTTTTTTTATTATATATGTATGATAACAAAAATATAGTTATCCTAATGTTCGGGGTAGCACGACACTCCAACATCGAGGGTAATGATGATCTACTTGCTATAAAGAGATCATATCTTACGTGTAACCTGTAACCGTTCTATACGCTAATGTAGTATACCAATTAGCATTGCTAAGACATCAATCAATAAGTGGATATCAAAAGAAATTGTAAAACATGGGTACACAACCCCGATTTGTTAGTATTCAAAAAAAAATATACAATATATATCACCAAAAAGAACTCTGGAACTACATAACTACACTACATAAAAGAACTCTGGAACTACATCCTATGTGATTATCGTCTGTTGGTCACAAGACATAAAATCTTTCTCCAAGAGTTCGTAGAACCAGCTTTATAATATCATCAGAATTATTAAATTATAGTTCAGAAATTTACTAAGTGCCAACCAAACTGCGAATTTTAAAAACACTGAAAAATTGAAAATAATTTAAACTGGCATCAACAAGCGTAAGCGTTGACGTTGACCTTAAATTTTAATGTTAATAGCTAGGGCACCATTAAAAAAGGGTTTAACATTAGTTTATATTTTTGAAATTATTAAAATTTTAATTTAGTTTAAAAATTAAGAAAATATACGTAAAATTTAAAGATATGTGAATAGTCCAGAAAACCACAAAATTTAATTTGATCCTGAAATTAAAACTTATTTTCTATTTTTATATATCATTGAATGATTGAATATATAAAAATCAAAACTAATACGACTTTTTTATATGACAAAAAATTAAATTATTTCAAATCTTTTTCCCTTATTTTCACCATAATGTATAATAAATAAAATTAAGTAGACACTAAGATAATTCACACTAGCAATACAGAAAAATCTTCAATTCTTCTTAAATTACATTACATTTCATTTTATTTATTTATTTTACTCAATTTTAAAATTATTTTTATTTTATTTTATTTTTTTAGTATTTGTCACATCACTAATGTTTATAGACAAAATATCCTTCGCAAATATATTCACTCTTCTTGCACCTACAAATAAATAACAATTAAGAAAAAAATCCTTTATATACAACAAAATAATAAAATGTGACAACTTTTATCCTTTTTATCTCTTTCTGTCAATATAATGTCGAGATTGGATTAAACAACGTAGATAGAAAAAAAATTGTATAAGTAGAAACACACTGAATAAATTGTGAATCCTTAAAATTCATTTGCACAAATATAAAAAAGCTAAGTAAAAAGAAAATATAAAATTCACAATTTTGTAAATGATTATAGAAAATTGTTCGAACTCTTCAAAACAGTGTTGCCAAATCAAAAAAAATATATATAACGTTACACATTTCATTATATAAACGAAATAATATATTTTTTCTGTTTCATTATTAAATTATATTTTATTATTATTAAATAAAGCTTGATTTTGTATGTAATTTACCAAATGAATACGTAATTTCATTCAATTTTTAAGGTGTAGTCTTCTTTCACAACAAATTTTCAAAAATATTCAAAGAAAAGTAATTTTTTTAAAAAGTATATTGACTTGACATAGTTATAAATTTGACATTTACTAGTAAAATTAAAATAGTGCTATTGCAGTATGCATATTTTTGATGAATGATTTTTACTGAATAATTTTCAAAACTTTGTAAATTAAATTGTTTGTTTATCCGTTACGTTTTCCATTGTCGTAACACAATTTAATTTATAACAAACGTTATTTAAAATAATTTTGATTAATTCATTTTGTTATTTCGTTTTAGAGTTACATTTTACATAATGTTTTACAACCCTGCTGCAAACTGATTTATGTTTAGTAAGATTTGAGTAATTGGCTAATAAACTTTTCGTTGGATTTAAAGCCTTGCCAAATGATAGATTTTTGGCTGATTTTTGATATTTAATGTACATTAAACAGATTTGTACATAATAAAAATTGCGAAAAATAGATTACTAAGCAAATACCAGCTGTTTCAAAGCTGTGTGTTAAATTTGACCTTATTTGACAGTTTGCGTTCATATTTTAAATATGAAATATTTCATATTTCATAAAGGTCTAAATTTTATGGGAAAGTAATCATAAAAAAAAATAACGAGTTATTAAGAATTTCTGGCTACAGTGATTGGAGCTAGTAGTGGTCCTAATCTAATCTTAATTAATATATAATTAAAATTACCCTTTGAAATATTAGTAGATTAATGTAAGCTTGTTCGTCTGGTCTCAGTAAATTTTAAGTGTCAGTAGTACTAAATATTTTTTGAAATCTTAATACCTATAGTTTTATTTCTAAGGTTATGATTGTAAATATCTAATTAGTAACAATATTACATTACATATTTACAAACTCTTCAAAAATCTTACATCTATAAAAACATTTTTTTAAAAATCTAATAGCAAATTCATTTCATAAAAAAGTACACTTTTCACACTATTAAAATAGAGGGAACATTATAAATTATGGCTTAGTATTTGAAGGGTAAACTCTATTTTACATTTATTAGTAATGACTTTTAAATGCAAGTTGCAATTGCAGTAATGACAGTTGTTTCCATTCCAATCACTACTTACTCATTGTATATAGTAAAAGTACATTCGTCGTTTCTACAGTGCTTTGGGACGATTCATAAATCGTGTACGCATTAGTCTATATTTGTTATACCCATTACACAACAAGTACACCGACGTGTGTGGAATAAATGTTGATATGGAATAAAATGATACTGTCTATTCAGGGAATAGAAAGAGATAGACCAAAATGGTAAAAATGGGTCTAAAATAACGTATGGATAATATAAAGTCGACTATATGCCATTTTCTAAACCTTTTTTTTTGAGACACAAATCGAAAAACAACTATATCACATTAAATAGTGTATTAATTATAATGTATGCTAACACTATATTTGTGAAAACAATTTGTCATTATTTCCTATATTTTATGGTATGTTCTTCAAAAAAAAAAAAAATCATTTATTCAGTTCAACAAAATTGATATAAATAAATTCCTTAGGGAGAAACAATCGAACGAAAGAATTTTCCTTGATTTTTTTTATATTTTTAAAAAATCAAAAAAATCAATAAAAGAAAATCTAAATACAAAATTATTTCCTTTTCAATTGTTCTACTTTTTAATGTACAAAAATAAATTTATAAATTTGAAATCTGTTTTTTTTTTTTTTCAGTTGCCATTTTTACTGGCAGGCATTTTCAAACTTAAACCAAAAATTTTCACTTTTCCAAAAAGTTTTGTATTTAGTTTTTTTTATATATTTTCTTAATATTTCCCTATATTCCGGAAACATTTAAAGCTAATTTTTTTTTTTTTTTGCTTTTTTCTTTTTGTTGTTTTATAAATTAAACTCTTCCTTTTTCAGTTATAAAAAATAATCAAAGCTTTTCTAACTGCATTTTTATATCCTTCGATATGGAAAAACTTTATTTTCTTTGAATTATTATAATAAAATTTATAAAAGTTTTTCTTCTGATATACTAAAATTTATATGGTAATTTCCTTTCGGATGTTAGAGGATAAAGTTTACCAAAGAAGTTAAATAAAAGAAAATTGATTTTGTTTGGAAAAGTACTTTCAATTTTGTTTTTATCGAATAAAAATGTAGAAGAAAAAACACAATGAATTTGCGTGATAAGAAAAATATTTAATGTATAAAATTTTCCAATTTGAAAAAACAAATTTTTCATCATTAAGAACATAATTTGCTAAATTATTTTAGAAATTATTAGAATTAATCATTCAGGCAACAATAATTATTATTATTATAAAAAAAAAGGAAAAGTTTTGTGAAAATTTATTTATTTTCTTTAAGTTTTCTTAATACAAATGAAAAGTTTATATCAATTTTGTTATTGACGAAGTATGAGAAGACGAAAAATAGTGCAATTCTTGAAAATTATTTTATTTGAAATTGAAAAGTTTTAAGTATTTATAAGATGAAATGTAGAAAATTATGATATCATACTTCAAATTAAATTATAATTGATAGTTATTTTCATAATCTCTTTATTTATAATATTACTTTGGAAATATTTAAATATAACTTAACTGAAAATTTATTTAGAGCATTTGTTGGAAACTTTCAGTACAACAATTTAATTTTTAATCTTTGAGTTTGCCATATCAAATTCTGTTCTTATATATAAAAATATCCTAAATACAAAATAATTTCAAATAAAATTGTTTCGTTATTACCATAATTAATAAAAATTATAGACACACGAACCTAAAGAAACTTAAAAGAAAATATTTTTCTGCTCGTTTTCTTAAAGCGATTACAATTTTACTGAGTCAATTATGATATAGAATTAAAAAAAATCAGTCCACAATTTTTTGGCAATATTTTCATCAATTATAGATGAGACTTGATTTTTCTATTCAAATTGAAGTCCATTCCACGTAACATTAACAATTGCTCCTTTCAACAGTTTCTAGCACTTCAAACATCATTTTTAAAAAATACACCTGAATTTATTTATTGACATTTATAAAACAAAATGCCTCAGACAATTATTGACAGTTGATATCAATCTAATACCAATTTGTATACTTAAGAACACTATTGTGGATTTTGAAAGTTGACATATTGATATTGTGTAATAATTGGAAGTGTTCTATCGAGGGCTGTTATTAGAGTACTCAGAGTAATATAATTATACCTGAATTCCATTTACACTGACTTTAGGAGACATGGGCCAAATAATAGTTAAAGAAATTCAATTCATAAACTAATTATTTTAAATTGCTAAAGTGTTATCTGAATATCGTACAATTATATCTCAATTATCATTGTTATAACACACTTGGATAAGGGATTTCTGAGTCCTCTTGAAATCAGTTGTCTGACCGTCAAAAAATTCTACCCTTCTACAGAAGCCTGGCTATTAACTGATCAAATATTAGTAGGGTAAGCACAATAGATCTCTTTAAGTCGCTGTGTATGGAGTCGTAGGTTCGTAATCTAATCTGATTTATTCTAATTTTTTCATTTTTTTGAATTTGATAGAAAATCGCGGCCATAAAAATACTTTGAAAAGTGCTGCGCAGCAAAGAAACCCCTACTATATTTTACAGTACAAATTTTACGTTAAACTTAGTATATAGAGATCTAGGTAGATTTTTAATCTCTTTTCATCACTACTTACATAAATTAGAGCAATCTTGACAGTAATTCAGTAACCATATCATTCGCTTTGCTCTGACATTACATGTTTACCATTTCGTCAAAAATTTTGTTTCTTGAAATTATTTATTGGTAGCATTATTAAAAAAACATGAATTTTTTTCATTATTTATAAATTTAAATATGTATAATTAATTATAATTTAAAATTATAATCATAAAATTTAATTCAATTTAATTCTAAACATAAAAATTTCTTTTTATTTTACAGTTCAAATTACATAATCAAATTAGAAATCAATTAATTGTTTTCTATATACGATTACCATACGATTTCACAAAAAAATCCAGAGAAGATAATCAAATTAAATAAATTTGCCATTATTGTGCCATTAATCATCATCATTGTTAATTCAGCAACGAAATGTTTCCACGTTTGCCCGGTCCAATTGGAGCGGTTGCAACAATACTTACAACAACAATTCGTAACGAATTACAAAATCAAAATAATCAAAATAATTTAGAACGTTTAACAAATTCAATTAGTGATACACCAGATACAACATCTGAATCATCATTAGTCAATATTAATAATAATAATAATAATAATGATAATAGTTTATTAGAAAATAGTCAAATATTAAATAATTTTTTAATAAATAATAATAATAATAATGATGATGATTGGTGGTCAAATGCAATTGAAGAGGATACATTTGAATCACCATTAGCATTTGATGCTAGTGAAAATGGTTTATGGAATGGACGTTTTGTACCACCACCACCACGACCACCATTTTTAGATGAATCTGTTGCATCTGATGGTTTAACAACATGTGATTTATGTACATGGGCATGGCAACGTAATGCCTACTCATTAGATGGTTCTATTGGTAAGTAAAATCATATTATATTATTTTTGTATCTTTTATGTTTTTGAGACAAATTGTTTTGTCAATTTTTTTTGTTGTTTATATTTTGCGGAGGTTTTTATTAAGATGTTGCAGAAAATTTGTAATAGTCTATTTGTCTGAATGAAAATAACTGAAAGTGGGAGAGATAAATTAATTTGAAATATACAATGTAAATATAATTGAAATTCATGAATTGCAATATTAATAAGAAAATATTTTTAAAATTTTATATCCTTTAAATTCATTGCTAGCAACAAAAAGAAAGATTTAATTTATTATATGTTTTGGATGAGCTGAAAACTATAAATTTGATAGAAAATATACAATTTAATGAATTCTGGTCACCCACATCTTTATGATTTTTAAGATAATATATCATTAATTTATATCATTATATCCATCGCAGTCCGCAGTGAACGATTTCCCTTGCGTATGAATTTGAAAATTTTTAACAAATCTTTGAATAAAAATATTTTTAAATAAGTTCGTTAAAGAATTTTAAAGAAGCAGAAATTAGGCAAAAAGAAAACTAGGAAATTTAAGTTCAGAACGAATAGAACTAACTAAAATTACAAAAAACGGAAACAGGAAATAATTAAATAAAAAAATTGATCCAGTTAAACGATTTTTATACTAACAAAATTCAAATATTTATTTCAATTATTTTTCAATACTTTTTTAAAATTAATTCATATTAGAACTAAGAATTGCTTTTAATTATTTCTTATATAATTGTAAAATTTTCCATTTCCTCACTAAATCTTAAAAATCCAATTAATTTCAATTACTATTTCTTTAATATCGTTACAATTTCAATCAGCGATATTTTAATTACACTAACTACAAAAATTAATTATTTTAATAGCTAATCGAAATATCAATTAATTTTGTTAATAAATTTTTACTTTTTATTTATTATTAACCAATTAACACATGAGAAAATTAATTTTATTTACAAAAAAAAAAATGCTTTTACGTGATTTGTATTTATAATTTTTTTTTTTATAAATTATTCCATAATTAGTTAAATAACTTAGTATGTCTAGTCCGTTGTGTTAAATTTTTAATTAGCAAAAATTTTCTGTATAAATACAATTAGTATTTATTGTTTTGGTGGAGGAGAAGCGAAGGTAGAATGTAATTTTTGTATGCGACATCACGCACAAACTATATAAGCATTTTGAGATGTTTTTTAATGATATATATAAAAAAAATGTAAATAATTTATCACCTAATTAACATAGTAAACATTTTTATGCTGCCCATACATTATACAACATGTTTATCAACGCGTTTACAACTTGGTTAACAGGTTTGCAACATGCGGAGAACTATTTCAATGGTTTTCAAAACGATTGAAGAAATAATAAAAATTTTTAATTTATATGAGCACCTTTGGTCGCTGGTTGTAAGTTGTATAGTGTTAGTCTAAGTTGTACAACGTTTTTTGACATTTTCTATTAAAAAAACACATTTTTTATATGTTTATGTTATCATACTTTTTATTGATTAAAATAATATTAAATTATAATTATTTTTCATGCATTTAATGGAGAAAACAATTTTTTTGACAGTTGTAATATCGGGTGTAAACCAAGTTGAAATGTGTGATATTTATAACACGTTTGACAAAATGTTGACAACCAGTTTGTACAATGTATAGGCAGCTTTATACTTAATTTATGCTACAATATTAATTAAAATATTTTTTATTATCGGATAGATTATTTGAAAATATGATATTCAGTAATTAAACATGAAATTTTGACTTTATTTAGTTGATAATTAAATTAATTATATCTTTATGTATATAATGAAAAATAAATTCTAGTAATAACCATTCATTCATTATACGTTTTTGAATTTCTGTAATGTATATATGAAATTTAATTTGACTTTTACTATTATATGCAATTTTGTCTATTTAAAATTTTTGAATTGTTATCTCAATTACATAATTTTATATAATATTTCTTTTGAACAATCATATTTTTGCCTGCAGAATAAATTTATATAAACAGCTTTTATAATTTTGCAAACCACAAGTTTAATTAATGGAATTTTGTGAGTACTCCTCATACATAATCCCCAAACAATATAAGATACATATCTACATATAATTTTCACTTTAAATATTATACGAAATTTTCAATTCTCCAAATTCTGTTGTAATTAACCAAAGAACATTTTCTTTATTTACTATTTGTACTATGTTCAAATAATCTTTTGCTAATTGAATTTATTCTACAATTTCTTGATTTCAACAAAAATTATTTATGTAAGAATAAATTAAAAATTATCTTTTTGGAAATTTATGAAATATGTATATATAGAAATGAGAAAATTTTCTTTTAAGTTAACATTTATTTTGTTATTAGTTAAAAGTATTATTTAAAGTTTAGAAGAGTAAAATTAAATTCAATTATTCGTTTCCTTCTATTATATGAAAGTATATTTTAATTTCATTTATAAAAGTATAGTATAAATTTGAAGTACAGTTTGCAATCATATTATTAGTTGAAATTTAAATTGTCAAAAGTAGAAAGAAAGTTGAAAATTAAACGTAAATTAACATCATTCTAACATAACTTTCTACCAATTTTGACAATTTGTATTAAAATGTAACTGATATATGCTTCAAAATTGTTTAATTCAATTTTCCCATCTATGACAACAGGTAATTTTTTCTTTACGAAATTCTTAATGATTTTTAGTTGTCATTTCCGCATACTAGACTTCAAAATTAATATATAGAAAACATTTTAATTCTGTGAATGAAGAAAATATAGAAATTAAATTCAAAAATCATTGCCATATTCTACAGTAAACTTCTTTCCGTTTCATTTCTCTTAAAGAGTTATTGTATTATTATAAAATTTCCATCCAATATTAAATTCAGAGCAACATCGTCAAACCATCAAGGCATATCCATTTCCTTGTACTAAAATGTATTTAGTTTTTTTTTGGTATATCAAGTTCAACTACACAGACAATTCTACTTTTTTCTGATATTACTTTTTAAATGTGATGTTTCTATTTGCGTGTATAGTGTCTTGTTTCTATGTAAAGCTTTCATCGTATTTCTGTATCCATAGAACAGGTGTAATTGATGTAATCTGATATTAATTTCATAATGTAATCCAGTGCTTTGTAAAGCTGCCCATACATTATAAAACATGTTTATCAACGTGTTGATAACTTGGTCAATTTGTATCGTTTGTTGGCCAGCTTACAACAAGTTGACAACCATTTCGAAGGTTGACAAATTGATTGAAGAAATAAAAATATTTTGTTTTATATGAACTTGTACTTGAAGGCAGTAAGTTGTATAGTATATGGGGAAATTGTGCAACTAAAATGACATTTTGTCTTTATGATAATTTTTTTCATTGATTGAAATTGAAACAATATTAAATTATAATTATTTTTCATACAACTTTAATTGTTTGACATTTGACACTATCCTGACACAAAAACAAGACTAGGTTGTATAATGTATGGGTAGCATAAGAGTATTTATGTTTTTCTTTCGGTTAGTTAACAGTTAAAGACAAATTAGAGTTTAAATAGTTTTGAAAAATAAAAAATTACTTTATAATTTTTGTAACTGGTTCAGTAATTATAGAAAAATCAAAAATTTTGTATATGTATTAATATTTATGTTGGCCAGTTAGAAATATGCTTCAGTTGAATAAGAACTTTATTTTAAATACATTTCTCGAATCCTCAAAAATTAATTAATTATAAAAATATTATAGAAATAAATAGTCAATTTAGTACAATCATTTCTACATAATTCCTACAATTATTGCTCTAATAAATTCTTGAAAAAGAACATACAACAAACTTAAATCACAAAGAAATATATCCAGAGTAATCAAATCATATACCTCTTTTTGGAAAAAAAAAAATTTAAAATATTTCAATTTGTAGTTCCCCAGAAACCACGTGTTTAGCTAAGGTTTCAGAAAAGTTTTAGAATTGAGTTTCTTTCAAATCAAATAGCTTTCAAATTGAGTAAATTTCACATCAAAAAGCTTTCTAATATTTTTTATGCTCAATATTCAAAGCAAAAATCCATATACAAATATGGAATATATGAATATTTTGCATATAAAATTTACTTCATCTTCTAAAGTAAATATTTCCATTTTTTCAGCGATAACCTATTATATATTAATAAAGGTAGTTCAATTCCCTACAAAAAAGTCCGCGTAAAGGGTATTTTCCGACCAGTAGTTTAGGAAATATAAGCATTATTATCAAACCATCTTTTGATTGATTACAATAACAAAATCTAATGAAATGAGTATTGCGTAATAGTATTTGTGTTTGAAAATATATAAATTATGAAAGTATGCGTACCGAAAATTTCTTGAATTTAAATTTGAAAAATATTTTTATTTTATATTTTCAATTCTACTGGATTTCAGCAATATTTTGAAAAATTTAAATTATTACAAAAAGCGAAGAAATTTTTAAGAAAAAATAAAACATTCCGTTTTATAAAATTAGTTATAAATAAAATAAATAAAATTGTTTAGCACTTCAGAAATAACTTTTTAGGAAAATTTATTTAAAATAATTAATATTTTATAAATATATGAAAAATTTAAAATACTGAATTTTTGATAATTTTAAACGTGATGTACGGGCAAATTTATACAATCACGAACAACCTCATCGATCGCCGATTCCATATATAATTATTTCTTTAAAATAATAAATTCTTTATAATCATAAAATTCTGTATTTTCAATAATTAAATATATAAAGATTAAAATTTTTCAGAAAATCTTTCTTAAAATTCATAAAACATATGTTACGTAAAACATACATATTTTCCATACTCACGCTCATAAATCAACTTTTAACCGACAAGACAGATATTTAGCACATTTATAACTGTTATTAGCAAACCCCTAAGATAATGCTGAAACCCAGTAGAATTGAAAATATAAAATAAAAATATTTTTCAAATTTAAATTCAAGAAATTTTCGGTACGCATACTTTCATAATTTATATATTTTCAAACACAAATACTATTACGCAATACTCATTTCATTAGATTTTGTTATTGTAATCAATCAAAAGATGGTTTGAAAATAATGCTTATATTTCCTAAACTACTGGTCGGAAAATACCCTTTACGCAGACTTTTTTGTAGGGAATTGAACTACCTTTATTAATATATATAAAAAAAATTAGGTAATCGCTGAAAAAATGGAAATATTTACTTTAGAAGATTAAGTAAATTTTATATGCAAAATATTCATATATTCCATATATGTACATATATGAATTTTTACTTTGAATATTGAGCATAAAAAATATTAGAAAGCTTTTTGATGTGAAATTTACTCAATTTGAAAGCTATTTGATTTGAAAGAAACGCAATTCTAAAACTTTTCTGAAACCTTAGCTAAACACGTGGTTTCTGGGGTACTACAAATTGAAATATTATAATATTTTTTTTTAAAAAAGAGGTATATGATTTGATTACTCTGGATATATTTCTTTGTGCTTAAATCTTATTTCATTTTTATTTTACATAAATATTTAATCAAATTTCATAATTTCGTATTATCTATGGTGTCAATTCCATAAAAATATAAAACTTTATAAAATCCATAATAAATTCCTTAAAGAAACTGAAAAGATATGAAAAATTTCCAAAATTCTCTTCAAAAGGAAATTAAATTTCAAAAAATGTCAAAATTGTACGTATAAGTTTAATAGAATTTTCATTTAAGAAAATGTCATTTTAAGAAAATTTTATTATTTTAAATATAATAATTCCTAACAAAATTTGCATTGTCGTTTTTATTCTTGTTTCTTTATTTTTTGATAAAATATTTCTTTTTAAATCCTCTTCCATTTACCTTTTTCATGTAATTGCCTGTTTGTTAACATAATCACATGAGTACTTTCGAAAAACTTTAAAAAATTATGTTTTTAAATATATATACATTTAAAGTACATACATTTAAGCTACTTTCAAAACTAAAACTTAGTGTCGATAAAAATTTATAATTTTCTGTTTACAATTTTAACCGAAGCATGTTTATCTATTAAAAATAGTAATTTAAGTCACATTTATGTAATAATGACATCATAATGGATTTTTGTTTTTTTATTTAGAAAATTTTCAAAAGTTTTTTTAAGTAAAATCCCTTTTTGTCCCAAATTCGACTTAAGAACTTTATAGAATGGAGAAAAAAAAAACGAATATTTAAAATTTTCTACTTAAAACTTTAAAACTTTTCTATTTTTTTTTTTTACTTTACTTTACTGACAAAACTTTTTGCAACTTATTAAAAGTGAACTGTACAACAATAAAAAGGTGAACTATTATTATCTCTATACAAACTGAATAGTTTTTAATGAAATTTCCGGTGAATAAAGAAAGTAGAGTGTAAATAGTTTCCGATATAAAGTAATTTTTTCGGGGCATATAAAACTAATTAAAAAAAAAATTTACTCTAGTTTTAGATTCTGTCTTTTGTTATGTAGATGGAAAATTAATTAATTAGTTTTTCAGGTTGTTATTTTTTGTGTTAACTTTAAATTTCCCTTAAAAACTTTTTAATTATTATAATGAATCTAAAAATATTTTCATGTTATAAAATATTGAATACAATTTTTTTAATGAATTACAAAATTTCTTGTTGCAATAATAAATTATAATTTTCCGATTTCATATCAATTTCCATGTATTTAAAAAATTTAATTATTTCAATATTTTGGTCATCATTTTGTGCTAAAAAGATTTTAATTACTTAAGTAATTTTTAATTACTTAAAAATAATTACCACACAGATTATTAGATCTAAGATTTATATTTAGAAATATTAGGTGTAAAGCCAAAATGTTAAGGTCCTAAAAGTAATGTGCATATAATTAGATTTTCCTAAAGTAATTGACATTTAATATTTCAATAAGCATTTTGAAAAACATTATCTTTAACATATTAAATTTTTTACAAAAGAATATATTTTATTATCAATTTAATTACCCAAAGAAACTACGAAAAAAAATTACTTTTAAAGCAAATCTTCTTTGAAACGCCTTTCCTGTTCAATGTTTTGTAGTCATCAAATCATATTTTATTTAGCTTCCGACATCAAAAGATCACACCAAAAACCCTTTCTTTAAATTACCTCTATACACCATAATTTCAATCTACAGAAATGAATCATAAAATTAAATCATTTCTTGTGTTTAGTAATAACATTGGAAAATATTACCATATAAAATATCAAGAGTTTAGATAATTTTAGTATTAACCATAAACAATTTCATGTTTTGTTGATTCTTTACGTCTCTGTTCATCTTGTTTTTTATATTCCGAACAATCAAAAATAAAAACTATTGACTTTTATCAGTTGCTGTTCTAATGCCTGATATAGACGATAGCATCAAATTATAATTGGCCGTAATTGGTAACATTTGTTGTGTTATTTATCCTCGGTCCAACATAAAATGTTAGGAAATTTGATAGTTTCTCTTTATAAAACATTGAAACATTGGGTAAACTGAAACCGGTCAAGATGCTTTCTTTGGGATAGTTCGACAATAATGATTTAGTGTCCGACTGAATAGTACAGCGGGCTCAAATATTTGTGGTTTACGTGTGTAATATTCTCGAAATTCCCACTTTTTCAAAACCAATTAACCAATAATTAATACTATTTGAAATAGACTTATCTGCTAAGGGAGATTGTAATTCTTACATTTTCCCATAGAGGGCAATTTTTTCTTACTAATATTACTTTCATTTTAAAATGTTTGTGTTTGTTAACGAAAATATCAATAAAGTTATAGTAAAACAAATAAGTGTAAGTTGTTACAACGCCATCTGTTGTAATAAATAATGAGAAACGGTCATCAAGTGAATAATTGTTACTATATAGAGACTTTTTCCAGCAAACTGTCAACAAGTTTTCATAAAGATTCAATTTAATATAACTATAATACTTATCCAATTTAGCGCTACTATCTACAGCTAACATTAAACTATTCTTGCCAATATAACCATCCATCTGTCATGCTTCGGATTTAAATTTATATCTAATTTTTTTTTGTGCTGCTGTAACAGAGCTAAACAACTAAAAATGCGAGACTGAAAGACCACCAAAGTTGTGGGCACACGAACAAACAACTTCAACAGCAACAACAAAAGAACAAAAAACTAAAATAATTTTAATATTTATTTGAAAATTATATATTTTTGTAACATTAGAAAAACTCCCACATATGGCAAATCAGTCAGTAGTTTTAAAAGATATCTACTAAAAGTCCTGAATCTTTATGACATTATCTATAATTGTCTCGGTTGTCTGTGGGGATAAAGGAGCAACAGTTGTTGAAACTGCAACGGCTGCAATCTATTTAATTTCTATGTATATATACAACAATTTTATGGTTATGATTTTATTTTTTATTTGTGGTTTATTTTCATATTATGGTTTTGAACTTTTGAAGTGTCTCCCAAAAAAAGAGATGATAGATAATCAACGCGTTTACATTACGAATAATAATAAAAAAACATGAATTGAAGATCTGAAAGAAAAATGTGTGAAAATGTCATCAATAAATTCATTAATTTACCCAATTTATGAAGAAAAAAAATTTAATGTTTTACATTTTTATGTTTTATGTTGTACACGACTAAAGCGAGTAATTTAAAGATCAAAGATTATATAATTTTTTGGGGGAGATGTTAATGAAAATATTAAAAATTTCAAAAATTTCAAAGCTTAACAACAAACAATAATAATAAAAATTTCAACATCATTTTGATGGGTTCTTTTGAGTAACTTAATTGGTTGTAGTTTTAAAAGAAGATTTACAATTATAAACAAGATGAACATGAAAATTTTGCATGATTTTCAATTTTTAATGATAATTTATTTGAATTTTAATCTAAAGGGACAATATTTATTTTGGTGAAAACATGTGTGCAAGAATCTTTTTTTAATATTTTATTAGCCTATCCATTATATAAAATGAAAGCTATAAGAATTTGAAATTAAAACACTCCGAAACATTTCCTTAATCAAAAAAGTCAAGGCTCAAATAGTCAAACCAGGACAATTAAATATTGATTTTTTCTTTTTAGGTTTCCAAATAATCAATACACTAATTTATATTAGGGTAGTGTCTGATGATAACATACACTGAATAGTAAAAAGTTTTAAAGTAATAGTGTCAACAAAATGCTGAATATATTTTAGTTAAAAATTAAAATATTCAAAATCTAAATGAAAGATAAATTTAATAAAACAAAATAAACTTTGAATTTAATTACATTTTCCGACCATTTAAATTTGAACTCGCATCCTATTCCCCCCAAAAGAAACGAATTAAATTGTTCACATATAAGTATAATAATAAATTATGTATTTTTGGAAAAGCATAATTTAAATTTTGAATGCTGTGCCGGAAATAAACTCAGGAAACATATAAATTTTTGGTAGACAAAGTTTTTTTTTTATATTAATTTTAAAATTTTTGTGTCTTTATCTGTAAAAAAAGTTCAATTTGAAACTAGCAAACAGGAAATTAATTTAATTATTAAAAATTGAATTTTCTTATATTTTTTATTTTCTTCATTTTCTCAGTTGGTATAGTTTTAAAATTAATTAGATTAGGAAAATCCTTTACATAAATTTTGGTTATCCAAAAAAGAGTAAAAAAAAATTGATTCATCATTAAATAGAAGATTTTTATGCAGATTTTAATGAAAATTTACCATTAAATTATTCTTGTTCCACATATCCAAATTGAAGAAAATCCTTTAATTTTAAAATATTTGTTTCATACATTTTTCAAACATTTAACTTTAATCATTTCAAAAATTCTTTTGACATTATGCAATTTCAAATATAAAAGAAACATTTTTTTTTTTCATTTAATTGTCCTAAACGAATCTTCTATGCTGGATATTATTAATGTTTAAATCGCGAAATACGAACAGTTGGCAATTCGCCCATATGCCGACTGGTATATAAGAATAAATATTTCAAATAAAAAAATTTGACACCGACCTTATATAATCATTAATTATTATCATTTACCATCATCTACAGAAATTTAGTTTTGATATTAACGCGTAGACTGCCGGCGTCATTACAAAACGACTTTCGAAATTCTTTAAAAATATATAGAAGAATCCTTTACCAAGAAAGGGAAAATTATATTATATTCATATTGAATAAGAGAAACTGGAATGGTCATGCCCGTCGTATAGTTGATACGGTAATGTTGCAATTCCATACAATAATCGCCGGTCTATTCATAATTAACTAAAGTGCCTTGGTAGCTCAGTGGGGTGGTGAATGATTTGTGAAACTCATCGAGGCACCCCCAGTTTCAACTCTCGGCTGGAACGAATTAAATGTTGAATCACACTTTTCGATCCAACAACCACGCTAACAAAATACCAACTGATAGATAAACAGACAAAAAACATGTCATCGTCACTTACATCTGATATCTGACAGTTGGCGGCAACAAGATCATGGCTGAAAACACAATTTAACGTGACGGCATGCATGCTAGCTACAGGAGGATATTCACCTTGCTTAGTGAAATAAAATTAATGTCAGAAAACTGAAACAGAGCCTCGTTGGAATGTGGAAGCTCTATGTTCCCCAAGGGAATGAACTAAGGAAAAAAAATCCTAATTAATCTGAAAATTGTAATATTTGCAAGTGTTAGCAAACAAAATTGAAGATCATAAAAAATTGTGTGATACAATATTAAGGCTGCGTGGCAGTTTATGTGTTAATACCAGAATCCAGAAAGAGAGTATGTTTTTTTGTTATGCTAAAACAAATCTATCTTCAAATGGTTTCTATTAATTTTACACTGTGTGCACTTTAAAAAATGCCAAAAAAAAAGATAGCATACAATTCAACAGAACAACAAAAAAAAAAGATCCTTTAAATCCAGACGCCATTTACCTTATTCCTTTCGTTGTCGGGGAATATTTTCTTTTTCTTTTTTTTTATTGTCAACATTGGATTTGTCGAATTGTGGAATTGTGGGTTTTCTAGTAATTTTTATTTTTGTGGCTCATTTAAAATTCCAAGTATCCAAATCTAGTAGAAATTGTTTTTAGTAATTTTGAATTATTTATAGATAAAAAATGTAATTTTTTTTTTTTTGGATTTTGGTTTTGAATAATTAATTTAATGAAACATTTTATTTTTATTATTATTTATGATGTCTAGGTATAAAAATAGATAAAAATTTAGATTAAAAATTTAGATGTAGTTATAATTATAGGGGTATGTTAAAAGTCCTCATTTTTGTACATGAAATTTTTCTATATAATCTTTTATTACACCTCTTGGTACATAGGGTTTAAAATTAACATCTTAATCTAAATCGGTTTTCTGCTGCTATTTTTGCCATTTCACATGTAAGATTACAGTTTCCTTGTACTTCAAGTATTGGTCGTTTTTACTGTTCTAAGTTCAATGCTTTAACCATATTCTTGTAATGCTATCGAACTTCTTTCTTGAAGGTATGGCCAATACATCTCAGCTTCCGTATGGGTTCCAAATATCTTAATTCCCAGAGATTTATGTATTGCTTATATTGTTAGGTCAGAATTCCGAATATTCTGCATATATATCACGCAGTTCGCGAATACCTGTATGTATATAATATGTTTTCATAAATTTATGCTCAATATGAACATAATGACAAATGAAACTCAAAATCTAGATTTTGTGGGTTGGACCAATTTGCCTCTCAACGTCTCATATACGAAATAATGAAACATCAATTAATTAAGCTTAAAACTTTGGAATTACGGGGCTACGAATGATCAAATCAGACTTCAACGCGATAATTATTTATAATTCTGTACTTTAATCCTTTGAGCTGAATTTATTATGTCACTTAAGCTAAGTCTAACCAAAACTGGAAAATTACAAAATCTGAAATTTTTAAGCACAATAAAATTTCTAAATTTCTTTTAAACAAAATAAAAAATTTGCTAAAATCTTATCTTCTACACAGTCTAAATAAATAATAATAATAAAAGAGAAATTTATTTTATAACAAAATTCACACCTGTTTATAACCGTTCATCCAAGAATATCTTACAGATACCACAATTGTTTTCATATGTTTAGTCTGGCCAGAGGGTTTCATTTTTTAGAATCTAATAAAAGTTAATGTGCGGTACTATCTTAATTACACTTTTTATCTTTTTTAGTAGTTTTAATAAACAATTTTTCGTTGCTGTTTAAATTTCGTATACAAAATTATTTTATATATTTCGGATTATCAATTTCGTAAATTATCTTTTAAGAAAATTCATTATTTTTAATTAAAATGTTCCTATAAATATCACCTATCTGTAAAAAAAAAAACATTTCATTTTTACTTGTAGTTTATTCAGTTTAAATTTTTTTTATGCGGCTAATCGAGCCATGGGTGGTCTTTTAATATTTATATCGATGTAATAAAAAAAAATGAAGAAACTAGAACAGAAAAAAAAATTAAATATGAAAAGAAAAACCAAAAAAAAAAAAATTTGTTGTTATTAGATTATGAAAAATTCATAAATAAAACACCCCCGAAATATTAAAATTACCATTTTTGGTGTTTCGGTTTATTACATAAATAACCCTCGAGGTTAGAACTAAAAACCTTTAAAAATGATGTGAATTTAATAAACAACTTTTCCTTGTGGTTCTTAGGTAATTTTAATTTAATTTTATTTTATTTATTTTTTTTGTTTTGGATAATAAAATTTTGAAGGAATTTTAAAGTTGTTGTTTTGAAATTATTTAAGATAAAATGAAAATTTTAATGCTTTTGTAATTACATAGAATTAAATTTTTATCTATTTTATGGGTGTAAAAAAATATTGGTTTGTATTATAGTTATAGACCTATATAATTATTGATATTGAATCTTTCAATTTATATAAAGTAAACTTGAAAATGAATATTTGGTCGTAACAACCACACTTTCAAATGTCTCCTTTTTACACTAAGCAATTTTATTATATAGTTTTGAAATTTCAATATTTTAATGCGAATGGTCTTTTTACAATATATGAATTTATCAAAGTATAAATCGGTAATATGGAAACTATAAATAAGTAATTTTTATTTTAATTAGTACCAAAATGTAATTTACTTCACATCTTCAATATTATACCTTACGCCATTTACATAAAACAAAATCCAATTTTAAAATATTTGAAAAAGTTATCACGATATATTAAATCTTAACTATAAGATCAATTACAATATTACAAAGTTCTACAAAGTTGTGAGTCTGTGTTTTTTAGAATTCAGAATTTCGACTTTAGTCCATATTATAAATCGTTTCGTAGGCTAAATTATTTTGCCTATAGACTCTTATATCCATTATATTCCAAGTAGACTGGTGGCTATGGAATAAAATGATACTGTTTTGTCAAGAGAATGGATACAGATACAATAAAATCGTTTGTAAATTCGAAAAGAGTCAATTTCTTTAAAAATAGCCCAAAATTTGATTTTGCTTACAAACGATTTATCAAAAAGAATACAAAAATTTAACTTAAACAATTAAAGATTTATTTGAATCATCGGTTAGATGCCATTATAATGAACAGACTAATCCAACTAGAATACTCCAAAATAAATACAATCTGCATTTTGATAGAAATAGACATAGCTGGAGTAGAGTAAATAAGTAAATATCTTCGGTTTACTAGCTATTTATAAATAAAACATAAATTTGTTAACTTTTCATGGTTAAAATATCACAAAAATATTATAAAAAAATACTGATTTTTATTAAATTCATTATAGCATCTTCCCCACGATTATTTACGTAAGTGTTTCTGAACTTATTTATCCGTAGGCAAGAGTAGCTAAGTTAAAAGTACTCTTAATTATTACAGAATAGTTAATTTATTTATATGAATCGTGCTTTTTAAATTATAAAATATTCTTCTTTTTTTATTGATTTTTTAAATACAATTGAGAATTTTCAAATTATCTTTTATCATTTTATTATTTAGCATGTCCTTTTTGCTAATAATTTATATATCTCTATTAAAATATCCTTATTATTATTACTATGATTGTTAATTTAAAATATAATACATACTTTCAAACATAAAAAAGGTGATTAGTCCTTTCCTTATCGTATTTTTTTTGTTTTGTTGTCCTTAAAAAACAGGAACAAAACACTACAGATGAAAAAAAAAACTATGACTTTTCAAATTCAATTCTATCTAATAAAACCGATCAGTAAAATGTAATAAACACTCTTAATAATAATAACAAAAACTTACATAATTTTTTTTTAGGCACTTTGTCATGAATATGAATTCCCTTTACTATATAAAAACATCCTTTTTTTTTTGCTGAAAAATGTTTTTTTATTGTTATGTTTTCCGCCCGCCTACATAAATAAATAATAAAAAAAAAACTTACATAACATATTTTTTTGTTGTTGTTATTGTGTATATGTCATAATATAAATTTAAATGTTTATTATGAAAAGGGGATTTAAGATCCTTATCCGTAATAATATTTATTTGTTCGTAGAAATCACCGGTTTGGTTTTTTTGAAGTTATACATACACCCAAAACAGCAAACACACTAAATTCCATTTGCCTTGTAACTATTTACTCAGTTTTTTTTTTATAATCAAGATAAAACGATCAAAATTATTAAATATGACGTTACATTCTTTAACTTGTTTTTATAATGTTTGTATTTATGTTGTCCTTATGATTATTACAGTTTTAAAATCCAATTACATTAAAATAAAATTGTGAATTTAAATATTTTGAATCTGATCTGGCACATACGTTTTTGGGCTATGGAAAAATTCATACCGAAACTTGATTGGTCTGTAATTAATGGACAATTTTTCAAGGGTTCAGTTTTGCATACCAGAGTAATATCATTCAAATGAAGAGAAATAATATTTCCGCAAAATTCTTAATCCAGAATGACAAGCTATATTAATACAAACCCCTAAATTTCAATTATATTACCATAATTTTTTTTTTTCGGATACGATTTTGACTTTGAATATTATTATCTTTAAATTTCATTTCCTTTTGCATAACACAGTTTTTACCTGGATGTATATTAGTGTTTAGGATATATTTTACATTGTAACGCCCTTCGGTAACTCCTTTGTATGCGACTCTTTTGTCTTTCATTCAAAATGTGCGCCAACAAAAAAATTTTTAGATAGATCTGTATTATTTTTCTTTATGATTATCCTTGCATGCCTTCCAAATACATCAAAAAGGTGTGTGTGCCTGTTATTACTAGAGTGTTCAAAAATATGATATTTTAGAAGGTTTTTTTTGTTTTGTTTGTTGGGATTACGTGTTTTTTTGTTTTTATAAGTCAGAGAGCGTCAAATTCTAAATTAAGAAATTAAATAAAAGAAAACCTAAAATTAGATCAAATTGAAGGGAACATGTTTTTAGTGGTAATAGTGTTGAATTTAAATAGTTTTTAATGTTCACCACAATAATTGAGTAAGTTTAAATAAAGGATATGCAGGCACATTCATATAATAGGTAATTTATGGTATAACGAAGGTGGACAACATTTGTTTTCCTTGTTTTGTATTTTTTTTTTTTTCATTTTAATGATCTGACATAGTTAACTTAGGTATATCAATTCCGAAGTCTGACAGGTGATTATTATGTGATTGTTGCAGTTTTTTTTTTACATTTTAAATATAGTCTAAATGCCGCCAAAGAATTTAGACATTAGTCAAGTATAGGGTACGGTTATTAAATAATGGCATAAGTAAATTATTTTTAATCGATAATTAGATTGGAAACAAAATAGTATTAATTCTACTTTTGTCGCCATCTGGTGTAATTTATCTTATACGAATTTCTTAATTATCTCATGGTAACTGCTATTTTAATTGATTACCAAATTCTACAATGCCATATACAAAATTTACATATCAATTAACATTATAAACATGTAAAAAATGAATTTATTTCGCTACCACAAAACAAATATTTAATTTAGTATACAAATAATAAAATCATTTACCCTACTTTTCCATATATAATTACCCTTATTGTATTTAAACACGATATATTCGAATTCATATACATTTAAAATAAAAAAACGAAACAAAAATATTAAAGTAAAGACTTAATTTGAACAAATTTAAAATAACAAGTCCATTACGAATTCAAATTTTAAGTATATGTTTACGTTAACAAAAAAGGCTACAATAATAACCTCTTTAAGTCCTTTTTGTGTGTATATACAATTTTAATACTGATTACAAAAAGGAAACTTTTCAAAATACAATATTTAATTTTCCTACGAACAATTTTTGTTCAGTTTTTATTAACTAGATTCTTTAATTTTAATATAAAAACGTTAAAAACGAAAAAATTGAAAATATAATTAAAAATTCGTTATGGTGAAAATTTTTACAAAAACAAAAATTCGAATTCGAAATTTATGTTTTTTATGTCTTAATATTTTTTTTTGGAAATTTTGAAATTCGTTCAATGATAATTACAAAACTTATACTACACACATTTATACATTGTATAACTTTTAAATTCACTTAATTTCATTCAGTTTCTCTGTTTTTTATTTAATTGGTTTTGCCCTTGTTTAAGTGTATAATTTCGTGTTCATTATTTTTGTTATCGGTTATTTTTTGCAAAAAGGATTTGTTTTTTAAATGAAATGTGCTAATTCATTTCATATTTTGAACATATTTTGAAGTTCATTTAACTTGTTTTATCTCAAATCTAGTCTCGTCATTATCAAATTAATTTATAACTAACATAGCGAAATAAAAGTGAGAGTCAAAAGAAGATATTTCAAATGTAATTTTACTGAAGCAATTATGAGTCAGTCCTAAATTTTCTTTATAAAAGAAAAAAACCAATTAAATTTCTGTAAATTTTGCTATTAGTTAATTGTTTTAAGTGAAAATTCTAAAGTTCGCAATTTGTAATTATGAATTTACTGTTTGTAAACAGTTTATTTGCTTGCAATACTTTATCTTGAAACACTGCATTGAAAAATCGAGTAATTCAATCAATAAATATTCAGAATTCAAAGTTTATTTTATTTACCCTATATAAAAATGACAAATTAGGGACAAAATGAACTTGTCACCAGATTATTCAGTTTCAGTTTCAGTTTCTTTAAATTTGAGTATTGACAGAGAATATTTTGTAAAAATCTAAAATATTCGGTTAGATGAAAGAACATCACTGAATTTCATAAAAATTTACACTACAACAATGTATTCATACATCATACCACACTGATTCCCTGTTTCCAAAAATCAATCAGTTTGCATCGAAACAAACTCTTAAATTTCCACAATTTCCTTAAATCCAAATTTTTGTTATACACTTTCATCAATAGTGAAAAAAATTAGTTTAAAATATTTTTTTGTTAAATTTAAAGTTAAAACAGAACAATATTTTTAATCTAAACGCAATTAGTGTGAGCCAATTTATCAAAAAAAAACTTTTCAAAAAAATAAAAACTAAAAAACTCATCAGTCTCAACTAAAATGAAAATGAATTTAGGGTGAGATTCATCGAAAAATTATATCTATATTAAATTTAACACAAAAAAAAAATACTATGAATGCAGATGTTTATAATGTGTCAGTACTAGTCAGTCATTTTTAAAGACCAACCGGCCAGGAAATTTAGATGTTTATCCTTGATGGGTTAATGTGATATGGCCGGCGCTTTATTGCTACATATATTTTTATTTTGTTTTTGTCTTTATTATAACCATAACGTAGGCGCAGTGGCTATAAGCTATTTAAAATATGAAAATATGAAAATAAAAATATAGAAACATTAATGTAATTATTTTATAAAATAAATAGTGTTTATGATGAAACAACAACTGAGGACCGCAACAAACACAAAATTCAAACGATATTGATATAATGATGACCTAATATTAATGACTTTTAAATAACTATGTTTAAAATGATCCCGTCCCTTTGTTTAAGACCATCATTATATGACAATGAAAATTATGTTGTTAAAAAAAATGTTAATGTCTTTATTTACAGTTGACATTTTATACTAGAGCGCGATAACGAAATCATAATTACAACCTTGGACATATAATTCTGTTCAGTTTTATAAAGTTCAACAGAAATGACAAAAAGTTAATTAAGTTATGGTAAGCAAGTTAAAATAAAAGGGCATGGTTACTACTAATAATATAGTAGAAAAGATAATAAGGTTTTTTTAACCTGAAAAAAATGGGAAGGATTTCAAAGAATTCTACCCAAATGAGGTCAGAAAAGAATTATATATGTAAAATAAACCAGTACTAAATATTGTAAGGTTTTATTATAGCTTAAATCTTATAATACTGTTCTTTAATTTGTCTCAAATACTTCAAAAATAAAATCCATCTGAACGGAATTGTCTTATAATCAAATTATTTTTATAATAAATAATTCCGTGCATTCAAAATTATAAAAAAAAAAATTATTAATTTTGAATAAATTTGAAAATTTATATACAAAACATTTTTAGTATATTACTCCAAAATCATTGATTTTTCCTGATTAGATTATCTCCAATCCTTCCATTATCACTCATAACTCATATAAGCATCTTTATTGCATTTAACCGCAAAAATTACCAATAAAACAACTTTGCCCCCAAAAGACATTTTAGATTATTTATTGAACCATTACTAATAAATTGTCGATATTATGTGGGATTTTTCTCTTATAATTTTTTTTTTTTATATTACATACTTTCATATAAATTGGACGATTTTTCACTTGCACGTACTATGTGAATAAAAAATAAAAAAACTGAAATGAAAATTTATTTTCAGTTGAATATGTTTTCGTGTACTTAAAAATCATATCGTCCTCAATGGAATTTCATTTTTTTTTCTTTATGTATATTCCCATTTCAGAGTAAGTGGATATGGACCATTACAAATATATAAAACTGGTTTGATTTCATAGTTATAAAAAAATAAAATCTGTACAAAAATAAAAAAGACGATTCCTTTTGTAAATCGAGAGTCGAAAAAGTTTAGTGCAATTTTACTTTAATTTTAAGTCAGTATATAAATAATCTTTTGAATTGCGGTCATAACAATACAAAATCCTAAAATTAGGATACTTCTAATAAAATCTAGTCTAAATCTAAAGTATAATTGAATTTATATTGTAAAGTTTAATTTGAAAAACGGAGTCATTACTTTCGGCAATTAGCTTAATATATTTATCAAAGTATAATACATTTTGGTGTACACTATTTCTCTATTGAAAGTTTGATGCTTATATGACTAGAAATAGTTGAGTTTTTTAGAATTATCTTCACACTATTTGACCAGATAGAGAAATACCAGCAAGTAATTACGATTGGAATCATTGATACAGCCTCCTATCACTGTCTTTGTCAGCAACATTTCATGAGGTATAACTACCTGCAGTATTATGTCATGGTTGACTTAATATAAAGCAGACAAGTGTGAACCCGTTCACTAGCAAAAGTAGATGGGTGGATGAACTGAAGGAATCATGAAGCCACTGACTTGAATGTAGACAACGGTCTTTTTATCTTAGTGTGTAGTGTATTTAAATTTTTCCAGCTTTCAAAGCAATCAAATAAAACGTTAACATTTACAAAATAGCATCAAGTTTAGCAGCCATTACTTCAGCTAGTAAAATTTGCTAAATTATGAACTTGTTTTATTAGATAATCTATTTGTCCGTTGTCCGACTATCACTATATTTGACTAGCAACAAAACACTCTAATAATTAAATATTGAACTATGTACTATTTTTCTTCTACAGGCTTTCAAAAATGAATTGACTTAAATAGATTCTTTGCATTCATCATATTGACATAACAATTAACTATATCCCGAAATGAAAATCAATTTCAAAATTTAACTTATTAACCGTACGCTTTAAGGCGATAGAAAATTGAATGATTTTTCCTTATATTTTCATCATCTTCTTATATTAGCCTGATCATTTAACATACTCAATTTTCTTATATATTTCCCAATTATATAAATTGTCTACAAATCATTATATTTTTTACAGACATTGTAGTAAAATATTTATTAATATCTGCTTCAAAAAAAAAAAAGTAAAATATTATTAATTTCAAAAAATCCAACTTGACTGGGATAAAATACAAAGCCACTTTACAATAATCTCTGAATATGGAACTAAGAAATCTATCAAAAGGGCACACGGACATCAATTTCGACCAGATGGATTGATGCAATTTTCTTTTCCTTTATATTTATATTTATTTTTTCTATTTTTCATTTGTTGTTCTTCAACAACTTACGTTTAGCTTGTACAGTACTTGTCGTTATCGTCCACATAGGATGTGATGACATATGATGGATTGCTTTTAGTATTGGGAAATGTTTTTTTTTTTTTTTACAAAAATCGTTTTTTATTTTTCTTGTCTTTTCGTCTTATGATTTTCAGAATAAATAAAATATAAAAAAAATTTTTTTTTACCATTGCATCTACATAGACACTATTTAAACTTATAGACTATAGAGATAGATAGACGAACGATAATAATAAATGTTTAAGGCTAATGTTATTGATAGTTCAGTTGTCGATGATAGTTAGAAAATAGATTCAATAATCATGTAAAAAGAATTTGTGATGGGAAAAATTCATATTACATTTTTTCGATAAAGTGTTAAGATGTTTTCAGTTTTGTGTCAATAACTAGCAAAGCTATAAGTAAAATATTGAATGACATCTGCTTGTCAGAGAAAATACAAAAAATAAAAATTTTATAAAAAAATAAGTAAATTTTTTGATTATCTGTGATTTATTTAAGTGATTGTATTTAAACAAATATAATTTCATTAGCTAGTAATTAGCTTGTTAAAGAATTGGAATATCTTAATCATTTAAACAAGAAAATTAAGATTGTGTAGATTGTAGAATGACTAATGGAGGTACTTAATATAATCTTCATACTAATTTAATAATTTCTACGTGGAGGCTGATTAAGTAATGCGTTTATAAGTCATACTCAATTATGAATTTATTTATACAATTTATATAACTTTGTCATTCCAAATATGACGTATAACTAAATTCGTATTTGAGAAGAATTAATTTTTGTATCTTCATTAAAATTGTTATATTCCTTAATAGTAAATACGTTTTAAGAACCAAATAAACTGAATGGTATGAGTTAGTTTAGAAAACGAACAACAAACGAATTTCAAGAAAGATTTAATTTTTATTAATTAGTATGAATCGAATCTTTTTGAAACATATTAAATAATTTATAAACGAATTAATTCGTATTTATGATTAGCCAAAACCATATAAATAAATTCGTTTTTTTCGTAGAACTAATTAAATCGTATTTATATCATATTATTAATTTAAAATTACAAAATCCGAAGTATAATTATTATCAAAACATCAATATAAACTTAATTATTTATTCATGAGTCCATTTGCCATTAAAACAATATTCAATTTACAAAATTTTGATTGACAAAAAACTACTGGCTAATTCCATTATTTTATAAATTTTTAGTTATATTTTATTTATATTCGTCTATATACAATTGTTAAATAGACGAACAGTAAACAAATTCCAGACATATTGGTATTTTGCTGTAAGGTCCATGTTTATTATATATCAATATTTTATTTGACTACATTTCAAAAATGAATAACATTGAACTATGTATTTAATATCTATACCTAATTCGGAATTTCTTTAATGTAATTTTCTAATATTTACCAAAAAACGCTGATTGAAGTTTATGAAAAATGTAAATAATATTTTTAATAATATGATACGATGTGAATAAGGAACGTTTATTTGAACTATGTAGAATCATTGAGATTAAATGGTTTTATTAAATTTTATATTTTTATTTGTATTTCGTGTATAATAAAATTGTTTTAAATGATGAAATTGAATTGTTATAATTAATTTTAAAACAAATTTTATTTGAATAAAATGATTAAAAGTTAATTAAAATATTGTAGAAAATGATTACAATTTGGTTAGTTAGACATGGATATAACTTTTTTTAATATCATTTTATGTTTTTTATATTTACTTTGAGGTTAAGATCGATTTTAAAAGCTAATTTTAAATTGTGAGTTCACTTTTTGGTTCAAAGACATGAGGGACCATATTTTTCTTTGTGTGCGGTAGTAATTTCTAACATAACCGAATCAAATTAGATTTCTAATAAAAATGATATATTTAATCATTAAAATCTTCTAATTAAATATATTCACCCAAAATTAACAATGAATTGATTTACAACGAAAACAGATGCTTTCCACTTAAAACTCATGGTATACAATTTTAAATATCATAAAACAAATTCAATATTTTAAATTTGTCATGCTCATGCACCGTAAAAAACTTTACGAAAAAATAATTTAAATATGCATTTCCAAATCGCTATATCAATCTAATTTTATTTTTCTATTTTCTATATTTAGTTCAATAAATTTTATTACATTTTCCACTGTTGTTATCGGTCAGAACTTCTAACCATCAGCAGTAAAAATAAAAAAATTCTTGTCGTATTTGCGTCAATGAAAGAAAAGAAAGTTTTTTTTTTCATATTATTTATCCCGTAGGCGTTAAAAGTCCAGCTAATTTAGTCACTTAGAAGAGAAAAGGTTATAAAATATTAATAAAATATAAAAATTTTGTGATATTACAAAAAAATTATATTACTTTGAGATTAATCATTTGAGTAAAAATTTGTTCCACAAGGGACATTAATTCTTGGGATCAAGACAACAACAAAAGAAAGAAGAAATAAAAAAACGACGTCTAACTATAATAAACTTAAATAAGGTCATCGCTTAAAATAATAAAATCATCATCAATTTTTTTTATCGATAGTATAAGAATTTCGAAAGAACAGAAAAAAAAAACTTCCAAACTTGTCACATTTTTCTTAATCGACACTTCTAATGAAATTGTGTGAAAATTCTAGAGAGTTTGTTGGTTAAATTATTAGTTTCTTAAAAGGTTTGAATCTGAACTTCATTAATTGTAAAATTGAGTTGTATGCCAATACTAATTAGAATATTTAAGTTTACTAATACTAAGTGCACGAACAGAGTGACGCTATGAGCGGTGCTGGAAGCTGTGCTGTAGTGTTGTTGTTGTTGTTGCTTTTTACAGCTTCCAGCACCGCTCATAGCGTCACTCTGTACGTGCACTAACAGATGATAAATTCATTATCTTTATATGCCCTATGAAGCTACGAAGTTTACTTTTTTCTTATATGACGCTACGGACTGTTTACTTGTCTTGGCTTTTTCATTTCAATTTATACTGCAATTTGATATACTATTAATTTTAAATTTATATTCGGAACCATAATTTACTTTATAGTGAAGAAACTTTTTATTTGTAACAAGCTAAATGGATTTTAATTGTAAGACATTTTCTTGCCAGCAAATATTTTACCAATAATCTTAAATTTTTATTACTGGTGAAAGCTTTATCGCTGTCTCAGTCTAGATCTGATCACAAGAAACTACCATTTTATATAGATCTGATCAAAATAAATCTTAATTGGCTATAGTTAAGAACCATCTTGTCTACATTTTTTTATAATACCATCTTAAGGCACCAGCCATTCTTCAAAACACGCTCTGCAATTATTGAACAGAACTTTAAAATTTAGATATCTTCAAAAATAAAATATTGAAAATTTCTTAATTTCAACAATTTCTCAGTATCCCATCATAAATAAAATCCAATTTAAAATAAAAATATGTGCCTCTATCTCATTTAATAAACGACCGACAGTCACTAATAAATCATAATATTAAAATTTTATATAAAAATTTTTAAAACAATAAACCATCCCCAAAAATTTATAAAATTCAAAACCACTTGAAAAAAAAAATACCTTTTCCTCTGGTATTCAAGGAACATCTTTATCATTATCATTACTTGTCCCACAAAAGAACAAATTCACTACATCAAACAGAACAGGTCTAAAAATTTTTTTTTTTAAATTATTCAAATCTTTTCGTAAATTTTAGTTATGTAAATTAGGAATTAAAATAAATGTATAACAAAAAAAAAATTCCCGACTGATTCTAAGAAACTGACACAGGTTTCAATAATACAAGATTATGCACTAATAATACCAGATTGCCAAAGTGAACAGTGGTCAGAGCAGTATAGGTAAAGAGGCGGATTTAATAGAAATTTTATATCTAAATAGCTTGAAATTAAGATAATCAGTCAGAGAGAACATTTTGATATGTTCTATTGGTTCCCCATTTGTATTAAAGATGTCTTAATTATTTTTTTTTTCTGGTTCTTGTTTTTTCGGCTGTTTCGCTGTTTTGGTTCAATCTTTTTGAATAACTTGAAACAAAGAACCAAAAAATGAAAAAAACAAAAAGATTAAATTAAATTAAAAAATTAGAAATCCGCGACGAAAGTTTTTTTGTTTTTTTGTGGAATTTTAAAGATATTCAGTTTACCTGTTTATCACTTTATTAATTTTTGACTAAATTCTTGTTGTATTTTTTTGTTCTTCGTATAGACAAAACTGAAAATTAAGCTATTTAATCTGTAAAAGTGGCGGCGGCGGCGGTGGCGGTAAAATTATTTAACATATTATTTCAAGTTTTTTAATAATTCGTTGATTGTTTACCTTAAAAAAAGAAAAATGACTGTAATTTTTTTTTTTTTTTTTTGGAGATATTTTTGTTAAGTTGCTCAGCGGGAGCTGGTGTTATTCATTAAAAGGAATTATTATTTTCTTGTCATTTTAGTTAACGATATATTTTAAAAGTATTTTTTTACTTTTTTTTTTAAATTAAGTCATTAAGAACTAGTTTAAATTTTGAATTATTATATACATATTAAAGATTTATGTTAATGATTAATATTTATTTTTCGAAGAAAATTTATTTAAAAAGCTATTGTTTTAAGAATTTTGAACTTTGTTGTGAATAATATAATTATTAAAGTATGAATTAGTTAAAATATAGAAATTGAAAAATTAGTTTTGTATAAAATAAGTGAAAAGTTTCATTAATAATTCTCTCATCCCCAGCATTTTCTATAAGTATGGTTGCAAATGGGACCATTAAACTGCACTCATAATACGAGAGATCTCGGTGGCTTCCTCTGTGGTTTCCTAATATTTGCAATGTGCTCTGAATACTTAATCCCTAATTTAATTACTATTTTCTGTCAAAGATTCTGCTTTTATTATTAAAGAGTGTGTTAGTGTAATTTCATCAGTGAAACACAACGTTCGTTATCCAAATACTTGATACCTGGTTCCTACAAGACTGTCACATTCAATGTAAATACGGAATCAAGGTATAGTCTTTAAAATTTAGAATAAATCTGAAGTTGAATTGCTAAAAATGAATTGCTAAAACCACTTAATTTTCACCTGTGGAAACAAAATTTGAATTTATATTGGGAAGAGTGTGTAGCAAACATGTGGCCCCCTACACTCAGAATATTGAGTTTCCTGTTCTTAATAATTATTGTCTGTTAAAGATTTTACTGTCATTATTAAAGAATGTCTGAATATAATTTCATCAGTGACGATAAACACAAAACGTTACCCAAATACCTGGTACCAGGTCCGTGCAAGACTGTCATATTCAAGGTAATTTCGCGAATGTGAATTCGGTATCAAGGGATTGTCTATAAAATTTCTGAAGTTGAATTTGCTAAAAATGACTAAAATTAATGTTCACCTGTGTAAACAAAATTTGAATTTATATTGTGAAGAGTGTGTAGGAAACCTGTGGCCCCCCTACACTCAGAGTTTCGGGTTCCTAATAATTATAGTCTGCTAAAAATTTTGCTGTCATTTTTAAAGAGTGTCTGAAGGTAATTTCATTAACAACTCTAATCAATTTCATTAACGACGTTGCCAGGTACCTACATCATCCAATACTGTAACATTCACACATAAAATGAATAGTTTATTTAACACAACATCCAAAAATTCTAAAAAATAATTTCAATATTATATCTAATTTAAATTCTGCCATCATATATAAAAAAATATAAACATTCTAAATTCCGTCCAACATCTTAATAAACTATACCCGCAAATTTCATCCCAAATAAAATATATTTAAATTTAAATATTTTATAACCTCTAAAAAATGACTTCGGATGCTTATAAATTTTACAAAATAAAAATAAAATCTTCTCTTCTTTTTCATAATAAATAACCCTTCTAATAAAGCCCAACAGGAAAATAAATGCTATAAAAAAAATCTAATAATGTGTAAATTTATTTCTTTTATTTTAACATGTTTCAAATTTAGTTTTTTTTTTTTAACATATCCGAAGACGATCATCACCAAGAAGAAAAAAAATTATTTTCCAACAAATAAATAATGAATGACGATATCCCAAAGAACTAAAGCCAATTTCCGCCCCCCTTCCTCCAATACAACATAAAATCGAAGAAAATTTTCAAATCTATGTTTTTTTATATTTTTGTGAATAAATTGACCGTAAAAGTGTCTTATCAAATTTGTATCGAATATTATTTTTTCTTCAAATTCTCTAACTGGATAAAAAAAAAACCAAAAAATTTAAAAATCATTTTTTAAACGGGATTTCTTTTTAAATATACATAATAATATCTAAAAGATATTTTTCATGTTGATTTTTGGTAAAATAAAAATATAAAATTAAGTCATTATGCATTGATGACATGCTGATTATTAAGACTGTTTCTGAAGATGCTTCATTACAGTTTTGTGTAAAATTTATTATTGTTGTCCATTCGAAATTAGAGATTATAGTAAAGTAAATAAGAAAATGTGTCAATAACCATAAATTATTATAATTTTAGTTAATTTTTAATTGATTTTAATAAAAATGAAATAAACATTAAAATTTCATTATGTCTAATCAAATTTTTCATTGAATCATATTTTTCTCAAAATCATTTTTGTTCAAATTTGAAGTTGAATTGAATCTATCTTCGCTAATTAGCGCCGAATAATGAAATTAAATACTAATTATTGATTTCTTGGGCACAATTTGATCGAAGGTAATTAAAAATTGAAAGAATTACTAAAAATTGGTAACAAACAAAAAGTTTTTGTTATACATGGAAAACGGTGAAAAAATTCATTTCGGATTCGGTAGTACAAAAAAATATTGTTAGTTTGGACAGTTTCGTGATCAGTTCTGGAGTTGTTATTCGAAACTCTAAGGAAACCAAAGAAATCTTATACATAAACCAATTAATGGTGACATTTTTTACAGTATTACAACTGGGCACATCTTAGTTGATGAAACTTACACAACAATTGGGCATATTTCAGATTGAAATATCTGAAAATCTACTTCATCCATGACTTAATATATTACGTCTTAGTTGATGAAACTCTTCTTCTTCCATCACTTAATGAAATGTGGTTAGGTAATACCAAATAAATAAAATTTACTATGCAGTCATTAGAAAAATAGTCGATTTGCGGTATCGTTAAAGTGGTCCTGTCCGTGGATTGAGGCCTTTTAGGTATCAGTGGGTGGCGTATATAAATATCCCTCCCCCTTCCAAACCAACCTGCAATGTTTGAATTGATTTTAGCTATATCGAATATTGATCAATTGTTTTCAATAATTGATTATTTCATTGAAATTTACAAGTAATTTTTATATTCCATTATTTTTATATCACAAAATTTATCTGTTCTTTGGCAAACCCCTTAATTTCAAAAATATATATAAATATAATATTTTCTTGTTATGTAAATTTCAGAATAACAAATTTCTAATAATGCACTTTTTTGCAGTAATAACTGCGTATATACAAAAGTCTCCCATGAACCCTGGGACTATCAAATTATAAAAAATATTTCATATTTCACTGATGGCGGCTCCACATGAAATTAGTTTCCTATTGTAATGATAATTAAGTTATTCTTCAAAATTATATTTATAAAATTAATAAAATAAATTAAATTAAGATAAAAGTTAATTTCTATTTCTTCTGTCAACTTTCTTATAAGAAAAGATTAATGCTATTAAAATTAAATGGGAAAAAAAGAATCTAGATATAAATATTTTTTTTTGTTTTTTTTTTGTATGCTTTTTTAATGGTGTAAAACTATTTTAAAATGGAATTTATTAGTTTTATATTTTAAATTTAGGTTTATATTAAAAATTTATAGATAATTTTTAAATATTGTGTTGAGGTGAAAATTTTAATAATTCAACACTTTATATTTTATTACTAATTTTTTATTTTTCTTAGATGTTGAACACGTGTTGGTAGATAATTGAGTTCGATATTTTTTTTTATAATGCCTTCATATTTATGAGAAAATAAATTTATTTAGTTATTTGAAATATATAATTATGAAAAAAAATATAATATTTACTAGCATGAAAACATATTTTCAGAACTACTATTGGAAATTCTTGTAAATCTCATCCTGATAATTACTAATCAATTATATTTTGAACTACTCCTATTTAAATAGGCAATTAGTGAGAAACTCTATAAATATGAATCACAGTTTACTTAATTACCGATTAAGATATAACCAGCTATTAAAATTTAAAAATTTTCCCAAAAGTAATGGCACCTACTTTTTGCTGTATAATCTTAAAGTCATAGAATGATAATTTGACAATTATGTTTCGACTAAAAAGTCAAAACAGCTTAAGTCAAAAAGATAGGTTTTCACAAATGCATTTTTAACGTTGCAACAAATCAACATTAATAATATGTAATTTATTGAAAATGATTTAAAAACAAAGTAAACTGTAGATTTAATTACTGAATTCAGCAAATTCTTCTTATCGTTGAAATTTAATTAAGATATTCGAGACTGAAACTGTTTTCGTAAATTTTAAACATATAGTAAAATGAAGTCACTTTAACCTATTTTCCTTAAACACAATTTTATTTATAAACATTCAGTAATAGCTTAAGTTGACTTTAGAGTTACCAATGCACTAAAGGAAAATATGGAATAATAAAGTTTGGATTTGTATATGCGCTAAATAAAATACGTAAGTCGACATAAGCAAATGTACAAAATTTGTAATTTTCAAATTAAACTTAATTAAACAACTTAAAATTTTATAAAATATTTTCGATTTTGACCAACTTCCTAAATACGTAAAGCTATGAAGGTTTTGCTAATAGAAACATCATTAAAAGATTATACGGGAAAAAATGTTTACAATAATGGATACAAATGGATACAATATATATATGTAATTTCACACTTAAGTCGACTTACGCTGTTTTCGATTTTTAGTCGAAATATTATTCAGAATATATCTAATTATTTTAATCACTGAAATATGTGCTAATCACTTAATCAGAACATTTACATATGTTATAAAAGTTTGAATATAGTTTACATTTTACAATGTATGAATTGGAGCGTTTAAAAATCGCAACATTTATATAATCCAATTAATGGTTCTAGTTGGTAATGTCATTTTACCATATTACAAAAATACAACAATGTTTCTATGTAATTACAAATTATCTCCTAATTATCATAATGACAATTTGATATTTATCTATATACGTTACCAGTTACAAATTACATTTATGATGTCAATTTACTTAAAATCAATGAACCAAAAATTTAATTTACAATTACAAAATTTATAAATTGATTTTATACAAATTTTACATTATGAAAATATATTATCATATTTCAATGTAAATAATTAATTATTTATTTATTCAAATAATAAATATATTTTTTTCCATCCAACAACATAAAAAAACATATTATATTTTTCAATATGCTTTTAAAACATAATATATTATGAATAATTTTAATTAATAATTAAAATATAAAATATTATATAGAAATTCAAAATTTATAAAACATTACATTGCAATTTTATCAAATGTTATCCTCTAGCCCACACAATTTCACTGCACCATCTAAAAAAAAAAAATTCAAAATTTCATATAAACATTCAAAACATTTTATACAATAATTTTGGTAATAAATCAAAATTATTTATTTGGCTTGGCTTTTCTGAGCAATGTTTTTCATCATTTTTGCAAAATAAAACCAAAAAAAAAAAAAAGGAAATTCTTTCCATAGAATAAAGAAAGCTACCCCACACTATGATTTTAAATCTAAAGAAAATTACAAGAATAAAATTTAGTTTTTTATTCAACATAAAAAGATAAAAAACAAAATTTTTCCATAATGGAACAGACAATAAAATAAAGAAGCATTAAAGAAGTAACTTTTTAAATATAACTTTTGCCACCCTGACAGATGAAATTGTTTATATAATTGAATGTCAGAACCGCACAAAAAAATCGGGTCAGACTTTATGCATTTTCATATATAAATAATTATTATGGAAAGTGTTAAAAGAGTTTATAAAAATTTTCGTTACATTAAATTTTTATTCAAATATAAATTTTAAATAAATAAATAATTATCTTAATTTGTGTAGAGTTAAAATTCGTACACTAAATGAAGAAGATTGTGAATTTTTGAGATTTCTTGTTACCAATTTTTTTTAGATTGGCTCTTAGGAATTTCTTTTTGATAACCACATTTTCGTCAGTCTGTTTTCGATTATCATTTAAATACAGATGCCGAAATTTAAATTTGTATATTGATCATAAAGTATAAAATATTTTGATTATACGGCTTAAACCAGACTGCGGAATTCGTGACAGCGATACAACCAAATTTATATTTACCGAATATTTACAATTTAACATAGTAAATTAACAAAACTTTTTGAACGAAATTACCACTAGCTCGCACTGCAAGACGTTTTTTTATTGAAATATTCCAAAAGACTTCAGGTGCAATGCTTTTTCAAGTCTAATTGGTAGTTTTCGACATAAAATTAGTCTTTTTCTAAATCAGTTTAGATTTTTTATAAATTCAAATTGGTTTATTTCGATATCGAATTATCAATTTTTTTTAAAATTATTATTCGATATTTTTAATATAATTTGTACTAAATTTGTATCAATTTCATGTTGTACGTTTTAGTACTATGAAAATAGGCTGAGACTGATTTGACTTTGAAAAGATCAATTTGATATGGAAAAAGATCAATTTGATTTGAAAAAGAACAAAATTGACTTGAATATGCATACAGCTATTGACAATCAGAAAAGCTAATCTACATGAAAGAACGATGCAGATTACATGAACGATTACACATGATTGTTTTGATATTTGAAAATATTATTCTGAATGGGTTAAAAATTAATTATGTTGAGAAATGTCCAATTATAAGATTGTGCTAATTGTAACATGAATTAATTTCAATAAACTTTTTGTATATATTGCCTATAAAACGTTACTAATTTTGTTCGTGCTTCCAAAAAGCTGCAATCCTGCAATCAATTTGAAAATTTTCTTGAATCGTGATTTGAAACACTTTTTTAAACACATCCAGTTATCAATACAAAAACTGTTAACCTAACTGAACCATTTTAAAACTCAATTTACCAGAATTATTAAATTATATAATGAATAAATTCGAAGAAATTTTCCATAATTTAATATTTATTATGTGTTTTTCATACACACTTAATTTAAAAAATTACACGTAAATTACATATATCGATTTCTTTCTGGGGTCATTATTTGAATTTTTTTTTTTGGATATCTCAGTTCCCAGGTATTGTGTTAACATGATAATAAGCAAATAATAATATTCTTAAATAATTTTAATATCGATAACTAGCTAACAAGAAGATTATACTTGCAGAAAAATTTTTAACAACTTATAAAATTATTAAATTCACCTTTAAAATACTGGAAAGATGAATATTTCTCAAAGAATTATTACATCTGCCTGGGATTTAATATAATAATCTTTGGAAATTTTTATGGTACAAAATGGTAAAAATAATTTTGAGTATCTTTTATAACAATTTATTTATTTATGTTGTTTTTTTTTTTTGCAATGCAATGTCAGAAAGCAAAATAAGAAATTTTCTAACTATCAGGTATAAAAAGTATGATTACTTACAAAACAACAATAAATTTTAACTTAAACTCTTTAATTCTTGTTATATGGTGAAATCGCTTTTAATGTTATATTCTTATGATGTCTATTCGATGTTTTGTCATTACAACAATGTTTTGTCTATTAGCGAAAATATTTTACAGCAGCAGGTGCAGTGTAGTCAATACTACTACTGGCGAAATGATTGACTTTTTTTTATAAAGAAATAATAGTTAACAAAATAAGTAGTTTTAATAGTGCAATAGAAATGAGCAGAGTTCAGTAAAAAAAAATGTTCTGTTGAAATCTAAACTGGAAAGGTGTGCCATAAATATTTAGAGATATCAATAAATCTAGAGTTTATAAAGATTGAATTAAATGTAATATTAATGCTGGTTATTGTATTTTTTGAAATAATATATGTTTTTAAGGTTTGTTGACAGAAATTGTCAGTAATATTATTAGGTCAACATAAAATGTCAATTGTGTAAAATAATATTTTGAAAATTTTAAAATGTAGATTTGTGTATTACAAGATGAAATGACTCAAATCCAATGCCAAAAATAGTTAATCCTTTTGAAAGTCTTTTTGTTATACAAAACACGTCCTTATAAAGAAACGAAATGAATGTCATTTTGTCATGTGTTATGTGTAATTACTAATTTATTAGAAATTATGATAGGTTCACAAATAATTCAAAATTGACACTATCTGACATTACTTTATAATACTGTTTACTCAATATTATAGAACAAAACAGATAAATCGTTAAGTAAATTGTTTATTTTTGTAAGTTATTCTTCACCTTGATTACCCAGCTGAACACTTGTTCAACAAATCTGACCGGAAAATACTTAAATTTAACCTATATGTCACTAAATGAAATTTATAAGTATAATAATTTTAAATTCAAATTTATTAACATAAAAAAAGGCTATATAAAATTTATAGTTGATCATCATTAACATTAATTTTAAACGATTTTTGGATATTAAGTCCATTACTAAAATTTATTACGTTTATAAATCAATAATTCTCTACTTAAAAGTCAAAACAGTTTAAGTCTAAAATGATAGTTCTTCACAAATGCATTTTTAACGTTGAAACAAATCAACATTAAAAATATGTAAGTTATTGAAAATGATTTAAAAACAAAGTAAATGTAGATTTTATTATACAATTCAGCCAATTCTTCTTATCGTTGAAATTTAATTAAGTTATTCGAGACTGAAACTGTTTTCCTAAATTTAAACATTTAGTAAGATCACTTTAATCTATTTTTCTTAAAAACACTTTTATTTATAACATTCAGTAATAGCTTAAGTTGACTTTAGAGTTACCAATGTATTACAGCAAAATATAGAAAAATAAAGTTTAGATTTGTATATGCGCTAAACAAAATACTTAAGTCGACATAAGCAAATCTGAAAATTGTTTAATTTCATAACATAAGATATTATTCAAAATTAAACTTAAAGATGCAAAAAAGAGGCAAAATAGCTTAAAATTATGGAAATGACATTTATAACTAAATTCACACTTTAATCGACTTAAGCTGTTTTGGAGTTTTAGTCGAAATATTATAATTCAACATTCAAATCAAACTAATAAAACCAACCTTAAATTAATGTCAATTTTTAATACCAACCTTAAATTAATGATAAACGTCTAAATTCATGTTTTCAATAATGTGTAATTTAAACAAATTTGTTTATGTTAAATGATTTATAGCCTATAAATGTTTAAAATCGTAAATATCACAAAACTTAAAAAAAAAATATCAAAAAATAATTCCATTTAATTTAATTAATAAAAAAATCATAATTTTTTTTTTATCTAAATCAAAAACTTTTAACAAAATCCTACGATATTTTCACATTCAAATAAAATTAATTTAAATTCTTAATGAATATAATTTATATGTATTTACAAAAACAAAAATCTGTTTAACCTACTCGATATTATAAGTTCAAAAAATTAGTTTCAAATATTTCTTTTCATTTTTTTATGAATAATAAAATTTTAATAATCTTATAAATCAAAATAAAAATTTTTTATAGCCATCACCAAATAAAAATAATGACAAACAGAAAAAAAAATATAATCTAGAAAAAATTGTTTTGCTATCTTTCTCTAACCACCAAATTCTAATGGCCATTACAAAAAAGGGGGTTTAAATATTAAACACTATAACAACCTAATCTAAATTAGCAATTCTTATCAAAATCAATTTAATTTACAAAGAATTTATAGAGATGCAAACCAGTTCTTCAACCATACAATAAAACTACTGAACCTTTGATATTTTGGCGAATTAAAACCGAACCAAAAACAACACGTTTTTCAAATGAATTAGGCGTACCAAACTATTTCCAATAAAATTGAGCTAACCGAACTATAAACCAATGTTTTGTGGTTGGTTTATGGTTCGGTTCATAATCTAGTTTATATTTTTAACTTAACTTACTTAAGTATAAAAAACTAAGAGTCGCAATTGAAAGTTTTGAAAATAAATTAACGTCAACAGTTAAAAGATTGTGTCACAAAATTGTATTACTTAGAATAATTAGAATGCAGCTTTAAAATAATACTTCAATTTTGACTAATTCTTCATAGTTTTTATAATAAATTCAATAAATTTTACTATACTTTAATCGTATTTAACATTTAATTTAATTTATGACTTTCATATTTTTTTTATAAATGTATTTAATTCATGGCCAGACTTATCTAATCCTAATACGCACACCTACGTCTAATTACAGCCAGTATAGTACCACTACAAAAAAAATGTTTTAAACCAAAAACCATAAATCAAAAACAAAATTCTTGAACCAGAACTGAACCACCACAAAATTTAAGAAATCGTACCATTCCCAAAATTCTTTTTGTTTCCATCTCTGGTTTTTAAACACAAAATAAAAAATGGCGATACAAAATTAGAGATAAAAATCTTTTACCGGCTGACCGGTTAAAAAAAATTATACAATTAAAATTAATAATTAAAATAAGGAAATCTTCTACCAAAAAAACTATATAAAAAAATAATAAAAATTTCCGGCTATTATAAGAAATTAATCTATAACAAAAGTTAACAAAATTTATAATAATACAAATTTTTATTACATTTATTTTAAATATGCTCAAAACTATAAAAATATTACAAAACAAAAAAAAAATTTTAAAAAAAATTTAATTTATGATTTTTCATTTTGTTAGGAAAATTATGTTTTCTAAATTTTCTATTCCATATGAGGGGAAGAATATGTTTAATACATTAGAAACGCCCCATAGTGGGCACTCTATTCATTATTTAATTAAATTGTCTATTGTGTTTTGGTTCTAGTCATTTTTAATTGGTTGGTTTGTCGATTTAGCACGACATTTTTAATTTATGTTTTTTTTAGGTGTGGTTATAATAAAAATGTCACAAAACTGACAAATACAAATTATTTCTAATACTTCTTTAATAAAGTTAATATTATATAGAAAACAAAATATAAATTTTATGCATGAATTTTTTTGTCGGTCTTATGAAAATTAGATGTAGGTAGAATTATGTGATTGTTTTTTTTTGGCAAAGTTAAAAGAGTTTTTATTTATTTGGGAATTAAAGTTACAGAAAAATCAGTCAAGTTGAAAAGCTTAATAATAAAAGTAAATGATTTATCACTTTTTTTTTATTTTGGATTTTTGGTGGTACATCGTACGTCTCTATAAGGTATAATAAAAAAAAGGGTGTTGAGTCTTCCGCAACCATGAATCACAAAATTAACATATTTTAAAGTATAATTTCCAAAATAAATAAAGAAAAAAAAATTGTATTTAATTTTAAAAATAAATAATTTTTTCTTTATTTTTATATTTACAGGTGTATTTGAAAAATTTAATGAAATTAAATCGATAAAAATGTTTTTTTTTTTTTGTTCTATAGGTAGTAAAACTTCCATATTAGTACCTTTTTTCGTGGACTAAAGTGGCTCTTTTTCCCATTAGAGACTTTAGTAACCTTTAAAATTTTAATTTATTTTATTGACATATTTTATTGACATATTTTATTGACATATTTTATTGAATTTATCCAGATATCGAATTCTCTTCTAAATAGATATCGCATATAACAAGAATCGAGTAAAAATTTCGATTACGATTGTCGTAAAAAAATATGAAATCGCACAATATCAAAAGTGTTGTGATAAAAGTATTAAATGAAATGGAAAAATGTGCTATGTCCACAGTTTATTAAATTTAATTCAATTTGGTCCACAATTTATTAAATTTCAAAACTTACGTTTCAATGATCGAGTTGTATCATCCATCGAAATTTATTCAGAGCATTCGATCCTTGGTATTTTGTTCAAGTATTTTGAACAATTATTTTGAAAAAAGAAGTACTAAAGTAGAATTTTTTTACTGCTAGTGCAAACAAGAGCTTATAGAACACGGCACTAAAAAATTCGTACTTTTCGTATCCTTTGGTTTATAATACAATATTAATTAGATCGAAATAGATTTTTAGATCTGAATATTATTACTAACAACTACTATTCACAATTTGCAAAATTTACTTAATTATAATGGTAGCCCTCTTACAACGAAAATTGGGTTTTCATATTTTTGGACTATGTAAATTTATTAAAAAAACAGTCTGAAATTAAATTTGTTCATTGCCAAAGCATAAAATGTATTTTTTTTATATGAAATATTATAAGAAAATTTGTTTTTCCGCGGTTCCATTCTTGTTTAACTTTTTTAGACTGTTCCAGATTAGTTCAGTAAATAAAAGTCACCCAGTCCTTCTTAATTTTCTTTATTTTCTGTCATATAAATAAAATTATGTAAATAAATCTTTAAGTAAATTATTTTATTTTAATTTTTTTTTTTTTAACAAAAATCCAAATTTTCTACACCAAAAATTGAATTTTCATGTACATCATAAATCAATAAGAAAAATATTCTAATTTAAAATTTCTCACATTTCATTTTATTTCTCATGTCGGAAATTAGTCATAATCTTTAGGATCTCATAAATACAAATTTCTTATCTTTATATATTTAACATGATTATTTTATTTAAATTTATTATATTTCTTGGTTTTTCAATCCTTCTTCATCCTTTTATTAAAGAATTATAAATTAATGAAATTCAATTTATTTTCATAAAAAAAAAATATTTTAACCCCTTTAATAAAAAATATAAAATTTCACCCATTAGACAATATTTAAGGTAAAATGTTTACATTGGCAATGAACAAAAAAAAAGGATATTTTTAAAATATTTTACCACACATTTCCGAAAATTATTTATGAATATTTATTTAAATATTTAAAAGGCGAGCTTAAAGTTAATTTAAATAATTATTTTTGTACGTTTCGTAAATGACTACATTTTCTAAACATAAAAATAGGGAGAGAATTTATCTAATTTAATTATTTTAGATTGTTAGTGTTTTGGAATTTGATTTCTTAAAGGATCTATATAAATATATTAAAAAGGGTATTCCTCGTTTCGGTATAAAATAATTATTAGAAAATATATTTTTTAGGATAGCCTAAAATTTGTTAAGGAATTTTACAAAATATTCATTGTTTTTTTGGTAATTTCTGGACTGAAGAGCAGATTAAGGAAAAGGTTTTTTTTTTTGTTTTTGTGGAAAATGGTTGTTATAAGGATTTTCAATGATTTTTAAATAAATTTAATGAATTTTATAGAATATTGTTTTGTTAAACTTGTAATTTATTTAATATTAAATTTTTTATATATATAGTTTTGTTGAGATATATCAAGTAAACGAAAAGGTTTGACGGAATTTATTACATGACATTGATTTAGGTCAAATACCTCTAAGTATAAATTTAGTTATAGTGTTTTTTTTTTTAATTAAAGCTTTGACATATGACTATTTTAATGTGGTTTGATATTTATTTAACAAAAATTTAATTTATATCATTTTAAATTTTTGTTATTTTTAGTTCTTTAAATTTTACAAAATAAATATAATCAGAAATTACTTAAAATTTTGAGTGTTAAGCTAATAAATGTTATTATACGTAGTTGTCTGTCATTAGGCTTTTTGCAAGCGATGTAAATCGCCGCTCAACTCAATGTCATCTATATATTATAATATAAGGTATTTGTATTCAGTCGATTTTAAATTATAATTTTTTTTAACAGCTTCTATTAATTTTACTTCCAATTCTGACAATAATTGTCAAAATACCGCGACCAGCGCAAATATCAAACATCAATCGCAACTCAGTGACAAGACAACTACAATGACGTGCGACATCTTAACACGAAGTAACGTGATTTTAATGTTTTAGTTTGACATTTTCAAGACGATCGCGATGTAATAAAGTATTAATTTTGACCAACTTTTAACTTAGACTGATTTAATCATTCGTTCTCAAATATTTTTAAAGTATTTTTTCCAATTATATTTAAAAATATTTAGAAATTAAATTTACTGAGAATGAATGTGAATGATGAAATCAGAACAAGCTAAAGATGGCCACAATATTTGTATGAGTCAATTTGATAGAAATATTAAAATCTCAGTTTCGTGTATGCTAATTAATAAATTTTCAGTCTCGATTTGTTATTTCTCAATTATAAATAAAATGTAATTTCCATTCCACAAAAAAAAATCCGTAAAACATAAAAATATTTTTTTTTTTAATTCCAATGAAAATTTGTCAACATTAAATTCTTTCGACTGGTCAATTATTCATCATTTCAACAATAATAAATAATAAAAATATATTTTTAAAAAAATTTATATTTATATAAAATATTTAAATGTAAATAATATTTATTTTATTACCAATCATTTGTTGTAATCTGACACTTAATATATTTGTACTAGTACACCAAAATAAAAAACACAATTTTTTCACAAATTATTAAGCAAATAATTTATCCAAAAAAAAAATCCAGTAACAAACGAATAAAAAAATGAAAATTATTGTGTTAATATCTGGGATAATATCTGATGATTCCGAATTTTATGTGGCATGAGGTTAGGGTGTCTTGTTTATATTTCTTTTTTTTTAATGGTACCTTTGAATAATTTTCCATTGGACATCAGACATTTATTAAGTCGTAAGATTGGATTTGGCGGTAAGAATTATTATACGAACCAAACAGAATTATGAATATATATTTTACTGATAAATCTGAACCTTCTGAATTCCGAAAACACAAAAATAATGATCAGAAATGTTAAAAAATTTAAGATAAATAATAATGTATAATTTTTTCTGTTGATAATTATTTAGATGGGCGAGCATTTTGTAATAAATATTTTCCAATAAATGTGCCATTATTTTTTGTGAAATTTGTCATAAATATTACCCGGAAAAAGGTACAGAGATAAAGCGGTATTTTATTTAAGATTTTAAGATTATTATTTTTAAAAAAAATTGAAATAAATTAATTATTCACGAAATTTATTTTTCGTATATTTTTGGAAATTTTTCATCACATCACCTTCAATAATTCAAAAGTGATTAATTTTTTAAATTAAATTACCAGTAATAAATTTGTTAAATTACTCTTTTTGATTACTTGAACATGTGTCCATTACTTCACTTTACCAAAGTTTTCTAATCGAAATAAATTTTTTTTGTAATGGACAATTATAGCTTTCCTTAGTAAACCAGTGAGCTACATTAAAATGCTACTATATTTATTAACATTTCTCAAATAAATAAATAGTTCTAGGATTTTTCATCTGTAAAAAATGATACAGAGAAGATAGCTAAGTTATTTCGACAATTATTGTAATTAGGTTCCTGACAGAGAAGATACAAATTCAAAATTGTGAGTTCTTTTTTGCTAGTATTGAATTCACATAGTGATATTTTCATTATCTTTGCAATTGAAGGCATTTCCCAAGTGAACGCATTATATATTTTTCCTGGGCATACATAAACTTCAAAATTTGGAGTCAATTCTTTGCATTGTTTTTCACGTTACAATTTTGAAAGGTCTTTTACTCATACTTATCCAAACCAGTATTTAATGTGATCATTTGAATTCTTTGTAATAAAGGGGCCAAATCCTTTACTGTTCTCCAATTTCTGGTACATTGGCCTCTACCGAAGATAAGGTCGTCATAATCCGAAGATAAGGTCGTCTTTCGACGTATCTATGCCGTAAATTTTTTACCTTCCTGGACTGTATTTACTTTGTCATTAAACTCATACAGCTCATAAAGGTTACTTGCATGCCAGAAATTCATCCAAAAAGGCTCAAAGTGACTTCAAAAGATATCAAAACTTAAAACATGTCAATTGAAAATGGTTTAAAGTATAATTCAGAATATAAATTAATAAAACTGAAATTTATTAATCTGTATAAAATATTCATAAATTATGTATATAAAGAATTAATTATACATATAAATATTTTTATATGAATTTTATATGAAAAATCTAATCATAGTGTTTATGTAACCGGAAATTTATTATGCGATAATTATACATATTTTTGCTAATTGCTAATTAGCGTAAGTTTTTAATGCAAATATACAAAAATTTTGTATTAAAATATAAAAGTATATAATTTTTAAACGTTTTATTTTGACTAAATGTTAAAATATGTTTTTTTTTATAATAACATACATAAATACATTTCCATATAGTCAGCATATTTTAATTTAAACATGAAAATGCTTTTCCATGATAATTTGTATGCACTTGCATTAGAATCTGTGTAAGTAAATAAATGTTTGTAAAAATGAGTATGTAAAAATGTAAATTCTAATTTGAATTTAATTGCAAATTAGAATTTTCTAGTTTTATGATCATGTTATAAAAATGTACATATTTTTACTATTTTATTATTTAATTATATGTTAAAGTATTATTTTTATTTAAAGCTATTAAAAGTAGTTATGATTTGTTGTAGAATAAGCGCCAACCAGAGCATAATTTTATATTTGTAATTTTTGAAATAAATATAAAATGAAATTTCATTTAACTGAAATATTTATGAATTTATATATAATTAATTCTTTTTTATGTATAATTTGTGTAAATGAATATAATAATCTGTAATATTGTCGTCCTTACATGAATTATTGATTTTCATGAATTCACTCACTGTTAAGATTGAAGTTATGCGGCGAAGTTTCAAGCCGACGATTGAAAATCATTCATAAATACCAAAGTATATACAAAAAAAAAATCATTTTTAATTTATTTTATTTTGACGAAAATTCTTTGTAAATTATTAATGTATAAAATAAATTGATTTTAATTTAATCCTTTATTTCAACTTATTTTGTTAAAATCTGAAACTCTTCCAACAAACAAACCAAAATTTCGATATTTAAGGTTACGGAACGCTGATGATTCATTGTAAAAATTAAGATATTGTTATGGACAATTGCACAGTGAGAGCTTAAGCTTTTGCCAGAGCTTAAACTTCGGTTTAACTTATATTCTTGTTTCTCAGTGCAATATTAAAGATAAGCTTTAAGGAAAATCGACGTTTTACTACACCCATAGATCCGTAAAGCTTAAGCTTCACTTTTGACACTTCATATTTCAATTATATGCCTAAAATAAATTCAAAGTTAAATTTTACAAACAAACAACGAACACTAATCCATAAATTCTAATGTCATATAAATTTTGGTTATCAGCTGATTCATTTTCATTCACAATAGTTCAAATGTTTTGGTTAATATAAATTTTAATTAAGATACAATACCAAGTAACTTTAAGTCACACAATCGATTTAATTAAGTTTGAGCTCTTACTGTGAAATCGGGCATTAGTTACATATAATTTTATTTATCTTTGATTATCAAAAATTAAATATTCTATATTTAAATTAACCAATAAGAAATTCGTTAATTTATAATAAATTTTTAAAGAGAAAATCATAAATTCTAATTTATTGTATTTGTAAAATTTATTATTTTATACATAATTAAACAGAAAGTTAAATTTAATAAAATCCATAATAAATAAACCAAATTTCCATCTGTATTTGCCATAAATTTTAAATGTAATTTTACAATTTTATAGCATAAATAATTAAACATAAATTTCAAAAAAATTTTTGTATATTTGTGAAATTTTTTATTTTATTAATTTAATATCTTAACCACAATTTTTATTATATACATAATATTTCATAATAATTTTTAAAACTTTCCCAGTAAACAAATTAAATTTAATTTGCAAAAATTTCATTTAAATTTTTAAATCATCAAAAATTTCTTTTACCTAAAATTTCTTCAATTAAAACGCTTATCAAAAAACCAACTCAAATAAAATACTCAATTAGCAATAAATAAAAAAATTCAAATTACAAATAATTATAATTTTTTTTTAATTATTATTTATTTTATGGATTAATTACAATTTATATATGAATATATTTTTTTCAGAAGCAGCCGGCGAATTAGGATGGGCGTTTACCTTAATTATAGTTTCAATCATATCAGCTCTTATAGGTGCTATTATAATGGTCATAGTCCTTAGATGTAAAAGGTAAGTGAAAAACAATTTCAATATTAAATATATAAAATGAAAACTTGAAAAACTAGTAAAACATTATAATAAATTTTATATGATATCTAAAGAACTATCTGCATAAAGATAATGCATCGATGCTTCCGTTTTTTTCCCCGCCTTATTTTACGCACTGGAAAGCAACAGTAATTGGGGGTAACTTTTTTATTAATATTTTTTGTTAATAACTAAAATTGATAAAATTTGGAATTCGGTCATTAATTCTTGATTTGACAAATAAATATTTTATATATTGCGGTTTTATTAGCTGGAAATACACTAAAATTTGGTATGGTAAATTTACTTGGTAATTGGTAATAAAATGATATTATTAAACGTTTTTCAAAATACAAATTTTCAGTGGTTTCTACTATATTAATTAATATTGATTGAAATAAATAATTATATTCAAAATTTCCGGTTTTATTAATATTTCTATGAAGATATTTCTTTCAGCTTTATTCAAGCTTAAATTTTGGGAATAATCAAGTTTTCAATTTTAAATTTAACTTTGAACAATGTATGAAAACTTATTTAAACTATCAAATGTCATAAGTACAAACCGGAGCTAGAAATATCGCAGCTGTTGCTAATTGCGCCCACTACATCTCACAATATTTAACCAAATTACATTTCAAATTAATATTATTAAAAAACATACAAAAATGATTGTATTTATTGTATAAATTAGACTCGATTTCGTTACGCAATTAACCAGAGTTGGTTTTCTGCGGATGGTATTACCTCAAAGTATTCAACGGTACGTTTAATGAATGCCATGAAAAAGATCTATAGTAAGCTCTTCTCCAATCAAAACGGCGTAAACGCGCTAATTGGGACTCAATGTCAGCTGATGTGTTGTTCGCCACGTTTACCAAGCCCTTCTTCTACCCTGAGGCAAGAAAAGGTTCGTAAGAGTTAGTAGTATCAAAACGATGTTAATGCGTTCAAAGTCTTTAACTAACCAACTTCAAAATCATTATTTCCTCATATATTTTAAATAAATTATTCCCAATTTGAATTTGAAAAATGTAGAAAAACTTGACTTTTACAGAAAATATAAAAAAAAAAACTTATAATTAGAAATTCTACACTAATTTAATCAAATTTAAATATTTTATATTTCTAACAAAATTTAATGATTATATCCCAATAAATTATATTTTTTATAGCTTCCACTTATTATTACTTAAATAACTTATTTATATTAAAAATGTAAATTATATGGAAAATTAGTTTTTTTTTTTTAACAATTTGCAATTAAACACCTACACATTAAATTCAAAAATTATATTTCTAAACACCTGAAACATTGTAAGATACAAAAAATTTGTCTTGGCTTTATTATTAGCATACCAAAAAAAAACCATAAAACAAACAAATTACAATAATTTTCCTTATTTATATGAAATTGATTCAAATTTAAATCGAAATATCATGTAAGCCACTAATATAAAAATTACCTTAAAATATATTATTACTTTAATAAATGACACGGTCAACAATAAACTTTAAATGTCCTGGTTTTCCTGGTTTTTGTATAAATAAATAGGCTCTCAAAAAATGTTGTCATGATTGTGGTTATTTTTTTATGCAAAACTTTTATCGTATATAATAATAAAAAGATTTAAGTTAAAAATACCAGTTTAATGTATGGTAATGGGACAGTTTTATCTGTTGCCGATATATAAAATGGATTTTTATGCCGGATTTAACTAAAAAAAAACAAAAAATTTTACAATTTTATTTTTATTATTTTTTATTATAGTTATATTCTTTTTGGTTAAAATTTCGAAAAATATTTATAAAGAATTCGGAACAAGTGAAGCAAAAAATAAAATATTTGAGGATGGTATAAAACGAGGGTTGATGATGGAAGGCGCCGTTTTATTTTTAAAACAATCATCAGAAAAATTGGAATATAAAAAAAACGAAAAATATTATCGTAATAATATTTAAATTAAATTAGATCTTATGATGATGACCTCTTTTTAAATTGATTTTGTTAAAATATATTTAAATGTAATTTGTAGATTTAATAATTTTTATTGATTATTGTATATAAATATTGACATTCAAAATTTGAATCTTAACCAATGTATAATAATTATGTCATCAATATTTAACAATCATGTTTCTTTTTTCTTCTATGGTTGGTAATACAGCTCGGGTTCGAGTTTTGGCCTTATCATGTCAATGACAATGATAGAAGTTTCGTGACATTTTTATATTGCAATTTAGACTATCTCATTTATTTGAACTCCGATTCGTAAGTTTCTTTGTATAATGAAGAAGAAGAAACTTTAATTGTTAGATATTTGTTTAAGATACGGCGATTCGATTGTAGAGAATAAGAGAATTGAGGAGACAGTTGAACACTTTTTGTGTCACTGTCCCTGTTTCATGCAAATGCGACGCAGATCGTTCGCTTCTTATTATATGGATAAACTACATGAAGGATGGATTCTGCGTTGGAAACCAATTTTCATTTTCGGTCAAAAGAGTTGTTGGCTCAGCCAATCGCGTCATGTGTAACATGAAGGATTTCGAGAGGAGCAACGGACATAATTCTTGCCTAAGCTCTTGAGTCTATCGTAAAACAAAATTTACGATATAAGTTTTTGTGAGGAAAAGTTTACAAGCGAATACAACTGATTGTTTATGGTAATCGTTAATTAGAAGTTAGCTTCAATAGTGCTACTTGTAACATATCTAGTTAAAAATTTGATAATATTGGATATTTTTCACAATTTTACAAGCAGAGCGAAACTATTTCTATATAGCTTATGATTAAAATTATACTTTTCTAGTTTCAAACTCATAATCAGCAGAGTTTAAACATAAAATTTCACATCATTTCAAATACGTTACATAGCAGATAAAGAATTTGTTGATATAATTTCAATATTAACTTTTGAAACTTAATTAACCTATATTAACAAAATTTAGAAGTTTAATAAAAATACTTAAAAAAATACAAAAAGAATTAAAAAACAACGACAAAATTCTGGAAAAGTATTAGGAAATCTTAGGAAAATCAACTTAAGACATAAAATATAAAATATTTTATTTATAGTTTACCTTATATTAAAAATTGATACAAAATAACTGAATATATAAATATTGACTGGACATTAATATTCACAAACGCACTAAAAAAAACACTATTAATTTTCACTTAGGTTACATATAAAATTCTATAATTTGCACTTTTTTAATTTAAAATTGGAAATATTTATTAATTTATTATAATTAAAACTATATTTTTTAAATTTTTATTTTTATTAAATAAATTTTAACATAAACAAAAAATCATCTAAAAAAAATTATATTTCAAAAGACAATTATCAAAACGATTTTAAATTCACGAAAATCTCGGAAAATTTTTAAGGTTTTATCATTTTCTTTATTGAAAATGAATTATAAACATTTATTTTATTATTTTATTAAGTTTTACTTAAAGTTAAAAGTCAATTTTAATTAATTTAATTATTATTTTTCTCTTCTAATTACGAAAGCGTCTAATTTCTAATTACGAAAGGCGTGATTAATTAAATTGATAAAAAAAAATTGGTACGAAAATAGAAATAGCGCGCGAAATTTGAATTTAAAAATATCGTTAGATTTAAATATGTGAAAATTAATAAAAATTACTTTCAATATTATATCATTAAAAATTTATGGAAAAGGACGAAAATTAAAGTTTTGCGTAATGTTTGTCTATATAAAAATAATGTTTGTGAAGGATTTGTTTTATAGTAGAAGAAAAACAAAAACAGATAAAAGTCGGAAGTTTGAATATTTTTCAGATGTTATATGAATTCTCATATAACATTATAATGTTAGGCAAATATAAATTTATGTGTAATAGTAGAATTTATCAAATAAAACTCTGATTTGTCAAATACTGATTTATCAGCCCAGTAGCCAGAGCCTAATATCAACCACACAAATATATTAATCATTAATGTATTCATTACGAGCTGTATTTATAATTTTAGAAGAGTAAGGAAGGATTCTTTTATTTACTAAACAATTTTTAAAATTTTTTAATTTTAATTCAAATAATTAAAATATTTACCAGTGTTTTCAGTGGGAATTAAACCCACAATCTCTGAGTTGGTAGCACACTACATGTTACATTGAGCTGTAACATAGAGTTTGATTTTATAGAACATTTATAACAGCTCCAAGATTTTTTAATTAAGTTCAAAACTAAAAGACTGTAAAAATAAACTTAATTATATTAGTATATGAATCATTATATTATAATCAATTTTTACATGTAATATTAAATGCAAAGACACTAATAAGATTCATTACAAAAAATGTGAATTATTAAGATTATTATAATATTCAGAACATTACCACATACCAAGCCACCCAATATCGATATTTAACTAAATATTATGATTCATATGCTAGACGTAAGTTTTGTATTTCTTAAATATTTCTTTAATACTCCACTTTGACAAAGATAATTAACGAACTCAATTGGTACGACAAATCAACATTATTAATTAAAATATTTGTAAATATATTCATTAAATGAATTTCTTAGAATATTTTATTTCATATTTTGAAGTACAATTTAAGTACTAAAATATATTAACATACAAAAATGATTACTAAAAATGCATTTACTTATCGTTTTGCTAAACACAATGTTGATGGCCAATTGAAGTTTAACCTCATTGACCAATTTATTTTGTAAAAGAAATATTTCTTTAAATTTCAAAAATATGCACAATTTTTTTTCAGTGCCACAAAAATATAACCTGCAGTGCTTTTATACTTACGAGTATATATCTAAAAAAAGAAAACGTGGGCTGAATTAAATACCTACCATTACTAGCACTTTTCAGTTCAATATATTGATTTAACATGTCACCTTTAGTTCTTTTAAATTAAATGCAAAATTACTGCTATATTTACAAAAAAGAAACACTTTAACTTCTTTGCTTTTACTGTGCTTTTGTGTTGCAAATTTATATGAAAATGTACAAAAATATATTTAAAAGATATATGTAAAATAAATTCCATTTTTGGGACCAAATATACATTAAAACTGATAGTGAACTGCCTCAGAAAGCGCAAATAATAATACAAACAAAATGTAAAATTTTGTAATATTTTGTTGAATATTTTATATAATGTTATTTTGAGTAGGTTCGGTTATCTTTCGATGATAATCACGAAAAATTATTGAAATTATAGCAGGTATAAAAGTTAATTTTTTATGTTAGATGAAGAAGCATGATATGATTTTGTTAAAAGTGTTTCTACAAAACACAATAAACTTTAACAAATTATTAAGTCATATTCAGTTTATTTCTATAAATTGCAAAACAAATTTTCTTAAAGAAACCTTAGTAAAGGTTTTTTTTTTTTTATTTTCATTCTTCTGTATTTCTAAAGAAATTGTAATTGAATTATCTATTGCTAATGCTATATAAAAGTAACTTCCTAAATGCCTTAGAGTGGATTAACAAAGAGGAATTGTATTTATTTTGCTGCAGAAAGCAATTTTTCTTTAAATAAAAAAGACTTTTATTTGGTTTTGGTTACCATTTTAAGAAAGTTGACATGTAAAAGTAATGTTTATATTTTAAGCAGATGTGCTACCATAAGGTTATACACTGTTAAAAAAAGATTTTAAAATTTAAAATACAACTTAATTAGTTTGGTTAGAGAAAAGTCTGGTTAGATAACATCTGAGATCTGATGCTGAAATTATGATTAATTAATTTGTATGCTTTAAAATAGTATTTGGTGGGTCATAATATCATAAGCTCAGCAGTTATTTCCAGATACTTTTATTATAAATGTCAGTTCTATTGTTATGTGGTCTTGAATTATTCAAGAAAAAGTGCTGCAAAAGATTAAAGCTACTGTTTTATTTCTGTTTAAGGAATAACTTGTGAGTATTTTCTTATTAATTATTCATCTCAAATGTACGGCGTCAGGCAAAAACTATAATAAACGGTTTGAAAAACATCACAGCTAAACTATATAAACTTCAACCTTAAACATAACTACATAATATGGAAATCAATATTATTAATTTTCAATATAGTATAATGCCGGCTTGAAACATTGCCTCACGCTTAATTTGATTAGGCGGCAAAGTTTTTAAACCGAAGCCCACGTTGAAGATCGACGATAAACAATACAGATAGCAGAACTATTGAATAATTTATAACGAATGATTAGACTTAAAGATTCAAATATAATGGACATAGCCAACATAAAGCCAGCTTAATCAAAACGACTAGCAGGCTATAATACGAATAAACGTCAATTTGTTAGCTTTTATTTTAGTTTCGTTAACTTTAGTAATTTTTGTTTTACGGTTTTGTAGGTCGAAGTTACTGTACGGATTTTTCTCTATTTGAATATAAGAATAGTAATAGCAAATAAAAAAGACCATTAGTTACACAAAAAGTTTTGGCAATCCAAAAGTTTTGACATTCCTCCACTATGTTGAATAAAGTAGCATTCTATAACTTTATAAAGCGACATTATTCCTATTATAGTTGCTCCTTAATTTCGAAAAAGTTTATTAAATATTCTCAACAAAATTGTATAGATTTAAGAATTTGTAATTCCATTTATATTAAAATTATCTTCTAACAAATAATTTTTTTTAACAGTGTAAAACCTGTACACATTTATATATTTTCAATGAAATGTTATACAAACCACCATTTATTATATTCAAGTTAATTAAAATTCAAAATAAAATTAATAAATAAAATTTACCATCACATAAAATATTGACTAAATACTATGCTGGGTATCTTTAAATATGTATCCAACATATATCAATAGAGTTGGTTAAAAAAATCTCATTTATTTACCATTTGCTGTTACAAAATTTACGATTTACTACATTCAATTACTTACCTCTTGTTGGTTGATTTAAACCACAATTTTAGTTTCAATTGCAATTCGATATTATATTTAAATATATATATATATATACATTTGTACGGCACACGTTTTAAAAATATAATTTGATATCACATGTGGTGGGTAATGTATCTTTTTCAGTAGGAATCATAAAATCTAAAACGGTTTTAAATTAAATAGATATTAATATGATATGAAAAAAAAATCTCATTTTTAATTAATAGTTTTAATTAAAACAATAATTTTTATATACAAAAACTATTAAATTTATTTTATATCAAAATAATAATACTTTCAAGAATTTATATCTACTCCCATAATGAAATCTTATACTTTGATATATTTATTAACGAAATCTTAATATAATTCTTAAAGTTTCATAGTTTTCAGAGTTTTCATCTGTTTTTATAGAGCTTCACAATTCTGACCACAATAAGAAAAACCGATTGAAATAATATATTCTTCCACTATACAAACACTGATCAATTAAGATTAACTTTGGCTTAATTAGAGTTTACCCCAGTAATAAAGTTATCTGCTCCGACAAAATAATAAAAAAAAAACTTTTAACATTTTTACTCCAGACAATGATTTAACTATAAAAATCGTATCTTTAATGTTTTCCAAACAAACAATAAGAATTTATGTGAAAATTTTATATTTAAACAAGAAAATGATATGAAAAAAATAAAAAAAACTGATCCTCGTGCATAGGAGTATCTTTCCTTTTATATATTACAATTTACCTTTTTCGCCCATTAATTCGTTTAAAAAGAGTTTTTCAGTTAGTAAATTGTGGTACCTCCCATACCATTTAAATTCACTTGTCCACTGAGCATAATGTCGTATCTTTTTTTTTTTGCTTCATTTAACTGTGATATCTTTTCATTTCTTTTTTTTTTAATATATTTGCATAAAATATGCACTAAATCTAAATATATATAAAGACAAACGCTAACAAAAATTATGATCTTGCTGGTTCAATATTTCAAGAGATAATCTTAAAGATTGCTCAGGATATATTTAAACATATTTGGAGTTTAATTTTCATTTATACAATGTATGAGTTTCGAGCTTCTTTATTATTGCAGATAAATTGCGCCCCCTATAGTTTAATTATATACACTTTATAATGGCTAAAATTAATATCAAATTTAATATATTGACGAATTAACAGAATTTTATGTAGGCGTTTGAAGCTTAACTTAAATATAAATATGTTTATTGGCATTGACAAGCTAGTTTTGTTAGAAAATTCAATTTTAATTTGCAAGTACTGTCTTATATATGACATTTTCAGCAGAGGCTATTTTCTTCACACGAATGAGTTATCCTTCCTTTAAGATAGCCAAAGGTGCTGTCGAAACTAGTTATATCATAGTTTTTGGAATAGTATTGACGTGTAAAGTGTATGCGTCTGAAATGGCGAGCAATATATTAAAATGAATTGAGCTATTTATAATAACATGAACTCGACAATATTCAAATTATGATATTCGAAAAAGTTACATTCAAAATACCAATTTTATTTATCCTTTAGCGATAGAATTTCTTCAGCTTTAGGTCACCCTATCAAATTCATTGATCTAGTTAATATGCACTGCACCATATCATTGCGCATACAATTGCCATGAATTGATATTTATATGTAAAAAAAAAACAATCAATTTCAAAATGTAAATTCCATTGATGCTGCATAAGATCATCTTTTGTGCAAATCTTTTATGCTGATAGAGAAAAAAAAATCGATTGCGTGGATTCTTGCAATTTCTGTAAATTGTATTCGTTTTCTTATATATTTCCTACTCTAATCCCGTCACAATCTATTATTTACAGAAAAAGTATAGTGAACAAAACTATAATTTCTGTAGATCGATATCCGTTAATAGTTTTTTTAACGGCTTTTTCTATTCTATAATTTATACTTAATACGATTTTAGAGGTGAGCTTGTGTTAATGAATTTTTATATGTGAATATGTAGAACTATTCAAAATTGAAAAAAAGTGTAATACATTTTATGAACTTTTAAAGCAATGATCTACTGATCGATATTTAATTACAGTTCCAAGTGATCGTAACAAAAAGAAAAAAACGATTTATTTAATGTGAATGAAGATATTATTATGTTTTTATATGTCAGAAGAAAAAAATAAATATAAATTAAAAAAAAAAATTTCTTATTAATTTTTAAAATAAATATAAATACCGACCAATATTAGTAATGAGAAATAAAAAAATTAGAAAAATTATATAGGAAAACTAATAAGTTAACATAGAATTGATATTTCGTGAACTAGATTGTATTGATTGTATTATTTTGATTAAAAATATCGATATTTAGAACATGAGAAAAAATGTAATTCAAAATTTATTGATCCAAATCAATTTTAAGTGTTATTAATTGTATTAGAGTAATTGAAAAACTAATAATAATCAACTAATTTTCTAGAAAATATGAATTTAACAATTTTTTCTAATACTATCAATTAAAAAATTCCACTAAAACCTAAGAATTACTAAAAAAGTCGCTTTATTAAGTCCAAAATCGCCCATTTTATATGAGCTAGACACAAAACCTAACGATTTAAATCAAATTCCTAAAAAAATTAATGTTAAATCATTTAGAACATTTTAAATCATAAAATTTTATTATTTTTTTGGAAAATAAAATAACTTAAATATAAATTTTAGTATTTATTAATACGTTTATATCTTGAATTTAAATTGCAGTCACCTAAATTTATAATATAAAAAAAAATGCACTGAACTTATGATAAACTTAGTGCACCTGGCCCTCTGTATTGAGTTGGCACTGGTAATTATAAATATTTAAATGCTGGATTTATTCTAATTTTTATTTAAAAACTTCTAATTTTTAAAATTGCGAACAAAAACGTTAAGAAAACTTTAAGAAACATAATCAAATACATCAGATCAAATGCAAACAGTAACAATTATTATGCTAATTTAAAGTATTGTTAAGAAGATTGAATATTATTAGACAGATTTACATTAAATATTCAAGTAATTCAAGTAAAATAAAAAATTTATTAAAGATAAAAATAATAAACAACTTAAGACTTGTTAACATTTGTAGCTCCAGCTTCCAGCTCGATATATAACTAAAAAACTGTGCAATAACCGAAATAACAATACAGAAAAAATGATATTAGAAAAACATCAATTTCCATAAAATAATTTCCAAAAACAAAATTTTCCAAAATTAAACTTTTAATCAATTTAAAGTAATAATCAATAACTATCTACACATATTATTATTTTAGTATATATTTACTTGAAATTTAGGTCAAAATTGTATGGAACAATAAATTCTGTAATATCAAATAAATTATTAAAAATATATGTAATAAAATCCTTCAATCATAACAGAAAAATCATTTCCTTAAAGTCCAAAAATACAAATAAAAATTTTCCTTTGAAACAAAAGATATTTTTAAAGAACTGGTTTCATTTCTTTCAAATTTCTGGTAATAAAGAATTAAAATCATCCAAAAACAATTTAAAAACATTTTTATTTATATTACCAGTTAAAATTTATTACCATATTATTTTGTTAGGTTTATGAAAAATTTCGAATAATAAAACATTTCGAATATTTCGAACAATAAAATCTGCACAATTATTTCGTAAATTATAAAAATCTTTAAATTTTATTGATCATTCAAAGAAAATTATGTTCTCTTTAAAAAAAACATGAAAATTATAAAAAAGATTGATTTCAAAAATTGTGTTTAAAATTCTTCAACATTTTAATTGTGAAGAAATTGATATTATTTTTATTTAATTTATTTTCAAAAATATTTTAATTTATTTTCCATTACAGAAATTTAAAAAGCCGGAAAAAGTCAACATATTTTTATACCGATCATAATAATTTCATCTTTATTTCTTAATTTATTTATTTAAACTCAGTATCGAGTTCGCTGTGAAGTGAAGTGTTCATATAAAAATTAATATTTGTGAAATTGGAAGTGAAAAATTGTATTTCTGATTTCGCTCTAGTGATATCGAATTAATTGTGAATTAGTTTCTGTTTATATTCAACAGATGGCGAACCTAAAGACTCCGTGGACTTTTTCACGTGACATAATGTTTTAAAGATTATTTCACTGCGGAATTTTGACATTCAATCTTTTTAAAAAATTATTTTGACGAAAATTCTTATTTATTAAAATTGTTATACATTATAACAATTATACAATTAATGTCAAAATTATTTATATGTCAAATTTCTCACCACGCAATAACAATATTTTCCCGATTATTTCGACAAAAATTTTTGAGATCGTGTTAAAAGATTGATTGCACTTTAGCTCCATACTAAGCTTTATTCGTAATTTTGTACAAAATTAAATCTTGATATATCAACAAACCCCGTTTTTCTATCTAATCAAGAAATTTTATATATTAAAACAAATAATCAAACAAAACCAAAAAAAAAATGTAAATAAAAAATTATTTATAAATTTAATTTTTAGTATTATAATAAAACATCCTTAAAATTTGATATACAGACAAAACCAACAACAAAAAAAAAAACCATACCTTTAAGGCTTGAACCTTACAAAAAGGCTGACAACCAAAAATAACAAACAACCAAAACCAAAACTAATAAAATTTTATGTTTATTCATGAAAATGAATTTTTGTAAAATAAAAAAAAAATCTACCTAAAAAACCAAACCTGGAAGATTTTGTACAACAAATTTTCCGGACATTGAGTTCATTTCCAATTTGACGTTAAATAAAAATAATTTTCGGGGTTTTTGAATTTTTGCAAGTCAATTATTAAGATTTATTTGCCATAAGGTTCATAATTTTTGTTAACAATATAAAATTTTATAGTTATTATTATTGGGACTAAAATAATAATAATAATAATTTTATTTTTTGTGGAATCAATGTTGGTTTTTATGGGCTCAATAAAAAGTCTTTTGTAAGAAATAAATGTGAATTTTTTGGTTTGTCGGGGGTTGAGCAATTACAATATAAAATTGACAATATTTAAATTTAATTGAATTTCTTTTTAAATTTCATAGTTGATTTGATTATAATGCAAAAATTTGCTACAAAAAATTAAAATTTAATTATTTTCTTATAATTTTGTTAATATAGAATATTTAAAATAATTAAATTAACCAAACTACTTACCCTTACCACTTCAGATGTAGTAGACCATAATTAACAAGGTTGTTGCCATTACAATTTTTATGACTTTCTTTCAGCGAGTCATCTTTTAACTATCATTTTCATAATTAAAAATATCAATTCAAAATTTAATTTAACCCTGAAGTTACAATGTTCGTTTTCATTTCGTTCTCAATACGCAATAGGTGTCGAAATAAAGTTGAAATGTATGAAATTGTATGAAGGTATAATTACATTGATCACAACCGTTTCGCTCTCATTTCGCAACTACAGAAAAAGTTGTTTAACTTTCAACTTTATCGCTGTAGTACGCGTTGATGTGTCAAAATAATTTAAAATATAAACAAAATTCAATTTTTTTTGTGTTACAATTAATCATACAATGTAAATAGAAAATTTAATAGAAGAAGTTAAAAAGTATCCAATTTTATAATTTTAAAACTAAACTCATCAAAACAGAACTGACATTTTTAAGAACAAATTAAAATTCTCAATTGTAAATACTCTTTTACTAGACTGCGTAAATCTGCGAAATGGGAGCGAAATGACAGCGAAATGAAAACGACATTGTAACTCCAGCATAAGGATCACCAAATTGCATTTAAATAAAATGTTTTTAATAGTAATGTGATCTACCCCTTAAAAAGCTGAATTATTTATTTAATTTATATAATAATAATACTAAATAAAAATAAAATACTGTTAAAAATGTAATAAAATCTTGTGGATTATCACACAGAAGTTCTAAAAGGAATTTAATTTTTATTATATTTAAATAACCATAAAATTGACACTATCGATATATTAACAAATTTTATTACTTATTTTTTATAAATTTTATTGAAAATTTGGTAAAGAAAAATTTTGGTTTTTATAAAAAATTGTTGAAATTTTGCATTTTATAGCATGCAAATGATAAAAAAAAACAATATTACTCCCCTAATTAGTGTTGATTTGGTATAGCCTGATTGGGTATATTGCAATTTAAATAGTAGAATCAAATTAACTACTTTATTATACTTACATATTTGGTATTTAATTGATGTCAATTAATGAATTTTAGGTTATGTATACATAAATAATTTTATTTTTATATATTGCCAATTTAATAATCCGATTTTATTACATCTTAAAATATTTTTGGATAATATTAAAGTATAATTTTATTATTCATTTAAAAGAAAATATCAGATTTTTAATCTGATTTACTAGTGAGGAAAGGTTCCGCCAAGAATATGTCAATTGCTGAACCTACCTTTAAATACGAATAATCGAGACATCTACCTTCACTTCCTATCTTTAGGTGATGCTAGGTGGAGGAAACTTACCAAGTGCAGGAAAACGTGGCCACTCTCCCGTAAAATATCCTAATACGGTAAAATATCCTAATATTATCGCATACATAAGGCATATAGTACAGCTAGGGCTTTAGTTTTGTGTAGGGTTTACTGGCCAACATTGAGAAGCTGCGTGGCTAGGCACCCCGTACTAGGAAACATGACGTAGCTGTAATGATCCCAATGAAAAAGAGATAATTGAGCAATTCACTTTCATGTGACCAGTGTTAGTAATGACAAGATATTGCTTTCTTGGTAACTGCCACCTTAACGAGTTAAACAATCTATGTAGTATACGACCTACGGAAATTGTACATTTCCTTAACACCACGAGATGGATTTTAAAATAACCTAATCCATGCTAGCGTTCATGAGAATGTGTGGGTGGTAGCAAATGGCGCTATACTGCTCTGCATGGAGTCCTGGACAATATATCTCGGGCTCGAAATGATCAGTTGTTATTGGCTACCGAAATACAAAAAGTATGCATTCAATGATAGCGATTTATTCTTGCGAATTTTGGAATTCCTGTCCATAGTTTAGAAATAGTAATGTTTTATAGAGGAAGCTAATTGTATTTAGTATACAAGGTTCTCTTAAACTTTTGTAAAAGCTCTAAATTTTGGTTAAACAATTTTGCAGGTATTGAGTTATTTTGTATAATAAACCATCTTGTCATACTTTTAACGCCACTCGTGTAATAGCCTATTATACATTTCGTTGTATGATGCTTCGGCACCAATAAAATGCGTTCAACGTTGCTATACTGTATTTATGTTTAAATTTTTAATTCATTTTTCTATTTTCACTTGACTAAATATAATAATTAAATAAAATTATATTTAATATTTATTTTTAATATGAATTTTTCATCATTTATTTAAAATCAATTTACAAAAGGTCATGACTAAAATAGTAATCGAATTAAAAATTATGTCCGTAATACCATTAAAATTTCAATTTACCTGATTTATATAATAATAATTTGTTTTTCATTAACTTTGTTATATTTAATTAAATATTTAAAAAAGAACCATAATTTTAATATACTGTTCATTGAATACAATTTAATTTTGTAATTATTAATTTTAATAATTGCAAATTAATTTTTTTCATTTCTGACATAATTTCCACTACATTAAAAAAAATGATATATTTTCTTTTACTCAGGTCTTTGTGACTGATATCATAACTTTATATAACCCATTCACCTTAATAATAGTGATCTTTTGTGATCCTTCTTAACGTATACACAAAAATTTAATCACATATTAATTTGTCTTCTTTTTATGATTATTACATTTTTATGAAACGTCTTCACATTTTCATACAAAAAAAAACCAAACCATCACAAATCTCTGATAAAAAAATTATGATTTGCACTGTTAAAACTGATCAAAAATAATCATTGCTTGTCTCACAGCTTATAAGATAAATTAAAATTACATATTACTCGACCAATAATACCGTTTTATAACCAAAAAATATTAATGCTATGACTATGACCGCCGTGATGAATTCATTAAAAATCACCTGGCTTTATCGTTTCATTATTTTCATACTTTCCAAAATACAAAAATTCAAATCAGTTAACCGGGCTTCGTTTTACTTACACCGAAAAACACCAAAAATAAAACTTTTTAAGAAAGTGTTTAATAAAATTAAATTATAACTTTTTTGATGAACCACAAATGGTGATCTTAATCAACAGATTTACACAACAACAACAAAAATCAAAAATCATGATTTGATATTAAAGTAATTTCATATCTCTTCACCTCACAATTTCTCTTCATCCTTGATTAAACTTTTCAGGTTAGAGTTTACTGGCAATTATACATTAACGAAATTATCTTGTAAGCTGCGTTGTTGTTCCATATTTAATGGTAACATTCATTTTAGTTGACCAATACATTTTTCACGCGCATTTCAAAAACAAAAAAGCGTCACAATTTCTGATGGATATTTTTTGAAGGACAGGATAGTAATTACTAATTAAATGTACTTAAGTCAATTTGCCGTAACAAAAAAAAAAATTAATTTGAACCAGGTAAAATAAAACTTCATATTTTTTTTATGAAATATCCTTTACACCTCTTTCAACATTAATGTACACACAGCGTGTAAATGGAGGTCATGTCTTTATATTTTAGTTCATTTTATAAATTCTCATTTTATAGCATACGAAATTGATTTGTTTTACTTGAATAAAAAAATTGTGTTTTTCAATGATTTGAAAGGATATAAATGTATAAATGATAATTTTCCATTTAATTACAGTTATATATGTTTTTTAAAAGATATTTTTGATGTGTAGAAACATAAAATTTTGTTTGGTATTTTTTTTTTTTATGATAAATGTTTTAATTTCTTAATTAAAAATATTGTTGAAGTTTATAATTTTATTTATATATGGTAAGAATTAAACTAATTGAAATTTCTCTTTAATTTCAGATTAAAATCAGCAAATAGTAATGGTAAGTTATGAAAAAGAAATTAAAATTATATTTAAACAAATTTTGTAATTTTAGTATATAAATAATTTTTTTAACGATTTGACATTTATATCAAAATTAATGAAAATCATTTTTTTTCGGAAATATATAGAGTTATAATATTTATATGATAGTTGATTGGTTGGTTGGTTTGAAAGGACTAACTAAACCCTAGTTTAGTTAGTCTTTTTTACTAATGATTAACTAAATCCTCCATGCACTTAGACCTCTATAGTCCATTGTATGCTTCACATGATGACTTATTTTACCCTAGACCATAAATTCCACTTCATCGTTTACATGAACGCAGTTGGTCTAGACTCTAGACGGTCTGAAATTGCCTTCCTCCTCCATTTTTATTGAGAAAAGTGACGTACCAAGTCCTTAAGTCTTTTATATTTTAACGTAGAGTCTTTTATATGTTATATTTTAACGTAATTGTATACAGAAGTATAATTTGTTAAAAAATGATGCCACTTTCATTTATTTTAACAATTTGATTGTTTTGGCTTTCACGACACTTGTTATCCGGAACTAGTTTTATTGCACATTTATAACAATTTTAATCATTTAATTATTTAGAAAGTTTCTTTTAATCTCCTACAATTCTTTTCCTTCTTTACCAACAGTAAAAATGACAACAACAACTAGAAGCCAAACCAATAAAAACAAAGGTTTAAATTAATCTTAAAAAATTAAAATTCTCTTAAAATCCAAACTTACCAATATTTAACAATCTCAATTCTAAATAATAGACACTTTTTAATCACTAATTTTTAAAATTTATTAAAATGTGGGTGATATTGAGGCACTTTAAATGATTATGTCTTCCCAATAAACACAATTATCATAAAATAATTAATTTTGTTTTACAATTACGACAAAGTACTCGCTAACTAAATAAAAATTTATTTATACTCGTCGTCGTGAAGATAAAAATAAAATTAACTATTTTTATGTTTAACAAAAAATAACTGATAATTTAACATAAATTATATAAAATGTAAAAAAGAAACATTATTTGTCTAACTAATACATAAAATGCTGCTGGTACTGGTAGCATCAGAAAAGAACAGTGTTAAAACATTGCATCATCTCCTATATAAGTTACTGTGGTCTAGAGTCTCTAGAAGGTATAAACGATTGTATATAATTTAATCGAAATTCAAATCCATAAGAGTCTAATGCAAAAGCCAATTATAATCTTATTAATTTTTGGACCACATGCCAATGAATAACATTTCTTAGATTGTGGCACTAACCAGCAGCTCGAACTCTTGAAGTACTTTATACATTTTTAAGATTATGCAATTTGTTGAGTTTCGGTATACAAAAAAAAATATAAAGTAATGAACAAGAACAAGAACCAGAACGCAACAATTACAGATTAAAAAACGATTTTAATATTTAATTTTTCTATCAATTTACGTATAAATTCATGATCAAATAAATCAATTTGTAAACAAATTAAAATGTCTTATCTACTAGAGAGCACCTCGCTATTGAATGTTTATACAGAAGAAGCATTTTACTGAAGAAGCATATTATTAGACTGCAACACAGGAAACCCGGAAAAGAATTTTATTGAATATTTTTTGTATATTATTTTAGTAATAACGAGGATAGAAAACATATGTGGTTTTAACTGCAAATAAGTTAAATAAATTCAATTTTGCCGGGCCCAGTGTTAAAGATTTTATATACGAAATATTTCTGTAGGTAATTAAATGAATTCAGGTGAAGACTGGAGATTTCAGAAAGTTTTATAATAGTTTTATAGAAGATATAACAATTACAAAGAAAATTCTATTCTGGGATTGAAAATAGTTGACGAGGAGGTAAATGTTATTTGTAGTTAGGTATAATGTTGATAAATATGGGAATCATTTGAAAAGTGATCTATTATTAGGTTCAGAAGTTATTTATTATTTTTATCATTATAAGAAGTGCTGTCCAGTGTGCGAATTTTGAGTATTTTCAAAAATATTGTGATATAAATAACTTACTGATTCTGGTTACAAAATTAATTAATATTTTCTATTTATATCTTACTATGGTAATCATTTTCCTTCCAAGTTTGTTTAAGTTATTTCATATTGCATAGTTTAATTGTGATCATTTTTATTATATATTAACCATTTTTGTAATACTTTCATCTTTGGTTAGCGGTCTTAACAATATAACTAGCCTGATAACCATAAATCATATTTTTTTTGGAAATTTAAATTTTAACATTTACTAGAGCTTGAGCAACAATAACTACTTAACATAGTCTTTCATCCAAACCTTCATAATATTAGTTTTAGTCACAAAAATGAACTATAAGGGTAATTTGTTTCACTCAAAAGCACATTTTAAAATTAATATCAACAATATCGTAAAGAATTTTGTTATCAATTTTAAGTAACAATGGAATTGATAGTGGAAAACTGAAATATATTCTGGTAAAACGTTTTCCTGAATAAAAATTAAAACTTTTTCTATTTTGAAGAGTTATTTTTAATAAATATCAAATTTCATAAATACTATAGCATTAGATTTAAAATTAGCATACCTATTGAAAGATATCACATTTTAAATTTTGGTTGAAAAAAATATAAAAATTATCACGTGGACTTTACTTACTAATCACATATAAACTCTGAGCCTATTTAAATAAAATTAAACCATACATTGCCAGAATTCTTTATACCTTTTTTTGTATGATTATTTCCGAACCAATTCTGAAAATATAGTCAGTTTAAAGGTTCGTAACGGATGAAATATACATTTTAATGTATCACCTAATTAGATATAAATCTGGTTTTTCTGTTACATAAAATGGGCCACCTTGAGCGCCATTTATCAGTAAAACCAGAATTATATCTAGTTAGATGTTAAATGAAATCTAGATTTCATCTGTTACAGGTTCCACTTTATTTTTGCTTTTTATATATTAGATGTTCTCAATAGAGAGGTCCCCTCTAGACACTATGAAACCAATAAGACACTATCAACCCAAATAGTTGGCTAGTATTTATTTTCAATTTGACAGTTGCAGGTGAAACCTCATTTCCATACTAACCAACTATAATTTTCGTTAGAATACGTACAATAACTGACATCATTATCAATAGCAAATTGGTATTTAGTAAAACTTCCTACATATTAATAAGCTTAAATATAACGATTAATATTACCAGGTTGATCGGAATTTTATTAAATTGCTTCCTTATTTACTATAAATTAACTCAACTATATAAACATAATTTATTAATTAATTCAAATTTTATATAATTAAAATATTTCTCTATAAAACTTTTAATTATTTATTTTTCGAAAATTATTTAAGAAGAAAATGTATTTAATTATTATTTTCATTATTCTTTTTCTTTGAAAATTAAAAAATTAAGTTTCTGGTTCAATAGTTAACGCCATTATGTTTATGTAACCTATACAATTTTCTACAACATAATTATTTTCCAAAGAATTTTCCCAATTATTTTCAATTTCAACTTCAAAAATGTTTAAATTTTTTATTTTATATTATATTCTAAGACTAAGACCATATCACGTGGAGTTAATTTATTATAATATAGAAAATATATTTATAATCATAAAAATAAAATTAAAAAAAAAAAAAAAAAAAATCTTGAACATTTATTATGTTTTGTAATTTTCATTTAATTAAATCGTATCTGTAAATATAGTAAATTTTATGCTCACAACGTCACAACTACTGTGAAATAAAGAAATCTTTGACTTTTATTTTAAGAAGTATTTTCTACATATTATTATAAATAACCGTTAGACGCCACAATTTGATTAGAAGTTTAATTGATTTCCCATCTTACCTACCTTTATTATACCTTTCAATAAATTATCTTAAAAATTCTATGATACCAGAAAATGTAATTTTCATTATTAGATAATCTTTGTTTTTTTGTTGTTATATTGCGGTTTAAAAACTTATACCACCAAGTGTGAAATTAGTTAAACTTGCAAGTAATTTTAACATACATTTAGATATTTATAAGTTAAATACAGAAATTTTCTTATGTGCCCATGAAAAGTCATGTATATATACCAAAAATATAGTAATCAATTGGAAAATTTCTTTGCAAATTGTTTTATTAAAAAGAAAAAAACTTTTAACATTTCTTTTTAACAAACTTTTTAGTATAAATTATTACCATTTCACTACTAACCACCATCACTATTTATATTACTACTCTACTACAGGGTGTTCGCCGTAGTGTTTGTATAATTTTATGGAAAATTAAAAGAAAATGTTTTATTGAATTACGTATGAAGTGGAAGAAATGTCACCTAAATATTTGACTCTGTTAGCCTCACAAATTCGTGCTCTATAACATTGTTCATCAAATTTTCACACATTTCATTCGGTATTTTATTAATTTCGTCACGAATGTTTTCTTTAATAATTTAAATTGCTCAAGTGTTTCTGATGCTGTTGACATAAACCTTGTTTATTAGATTGCCCCACACACAAAAAGTAGTTCAGGGCTATTGAATCAGCAGTCGACATCACCATTATTCTTGAGATAATTTGTTGTGGAAACAGTTCTGTCAGTAATTCCATTGTAATATTTGGTTGTAAGTATATAGTGCACCGTTTTGTTGGAACCAAATGTTTGCTAAACCCAAAGCATCAAAATCTGGTGTCAAAAAGTTATCAAACACGACTGCCAAATATGAACTGTCAAAATTTCATGTTTACCAAAATGGCTGCCTACCAAACAAAGTAGCAAAGCTTCCCGGTGTACACCCTGTATTCTTACTACTACTAGCATATACATATAACATAAAAATCTAAAGAAAATTCATGAAATTTTTTATGAAAATTCTTTTGGGGTGAAATAATTAAAACAAGAAGAAGAAAAAAAATTCTTGTTGTATGTTAATTTTCTATTTAAAATATTTTGTGGTTTGTGCAGAAATTCCATGGTGATTTTGTCTTTAGTGGCATAAATTTACATGCAAAACTTTTGTTGTATAAAATAGTAAGTAGCAAATACCAAAAACAAAAAAAAAAAGAGTTTGGAAGTTTTTTTTTTATTTTTTGGAATTATATTTGCATTTTAAACGGAGATGGAAAATTAATGTATTTAAATTGTTATGCGGTAAGATTAATATGGAATTAAATGTTTTAATTAAGACAACAGAAAAAAATTCAGATTTTTTTTTTATTAATTGTTTTAACAGATAATAAAATTTTAAAGTAATTATGTTAAGTTGGTATTGGCGGGATCGTTTGAATAGTGACCTTGAAAGTTAAAATTTATTATGGAGTCTGTGATAATTCGATATAAAAAGTTATAAATATTTGTATTTGTTACTTATATAGTGACGTTTATAAGAATTTTGTTCTCTGTTTAGTAATTTTGTCAATAAATATATTGGTAGGAATTAAATTACTGACAACACTCTATCATAGCCATAGTAGGTAGCTAATTGAACTGATTTGGTGGTAACGATGACTATGGGTATACATTAACTTACAACTTACAACAACAATAATATTTATACTTCCTTTCAAACCGTTTTTCTTATAAATCTAAATATTTCTATCATTACGATATCCTTCACTTCCTCCAGATTATAACTATTCCAATATTATCATTCTTCTCTTATCGTACAGTCAATTAGCATGTTCTTAAGTCCTCTACAACAACAATGGCCTGAGAATCTTGACAGAGATGAAGCTGTTATTATATAAGATCCAGTCTTTTGGGCTACTTTGTGCGTATAAAGAGCACTATTTAATGCAAAAAATGGTTCATATTAAATTAGGAAGCACATTATAAAAGTACATAAAATAAATCGATTTTCCTGGAATTATATGGACAATTATTTCTCTGTTCTTCCTTTTTATGGCTTTATGTAATTTCAATTTCAGAGATTTTTCCACAAAGTTAATTGTTTTACAATTCGGCGGAATTATAATTCATCACAGTTACGCTTAAAAATTACTTATGTTACAGACTTCATAATCTCGGAAAAGTTTTTAAAGACCTTCTTGAGCTGCTGTCGCATCAGCTCAGTGGCCGTTGTGACTAGTAACGTTTAGAACCAGCTTAATCTAATCTAAGGAAGTTTTGAAACTCTTCCTTTCGCGTCAGAAATACTAATTTATAAAATAGATTTGGCAATATAAAATTGTAAACAAAATAGTTGAGTGGTTGGTTGGTTTTTAAGGAGGAGGATCAGAAAACCTCACGTACTGAAGCCACAATTTTGTCCCGTTGTAAACCCAATCTATGGCTGAAATTTTTCTACAGCGCATCAACCCATCCCTCTCTTAATAAACCTGATCAGGTCCGCAGGTTTCTTTTCACTCGCCTCTAATAGGTTGTTTAGAGACTAACGATCTAATTGCCTTAATCTCCTTTCTTGAACTGCAAGGCAAAGACAAAGGAGATGCTCCAGGGATGCCTCTTCTTCTTCACAACCTCTGCTTATCGAAATCATAGTCCTAATCGTGCAGCATGTTTCCATAGGAATATACATATGTCCCGGGACAATACCCATATACAGTCTGGCTGGTGCCTTATTCATTGGTAAAATAATATTACTTTTGTTAGCATCCGGACTGGTCCAGCTCCAGAACATTTTAAATAAAATAGTAGAAATCAATTTACCTAAACAACTTTACCTAAACCTTAATAACATCTCCTACTCCTTTAAAAAATTAAATGAATTACTTCTTTTTTAAGCAAATGTTTTCTTCAAAATAGTCCAAAAATTAATAAAATTTCAATTTTCCTGCAATGAAAATTGTATGTTTCTGAAATCCAAGAATGAAAAACCTTCTAAAACTGTAAAATACTTTTTCAATTCAACAAAAAAAAAATCGTAATTTTTCTAAAAAAAAATAAAAAGTAACATCATAAAGACCTTAGAAGACAGAAAAGTAGCAATCAACACTCAATATTATAATCCTATTATAGCTGAATTTTAAAGACGTCGTCTGTTTTTATTTTTGTCTATAATACTACGTCTTCTTTCTACTATTAATTTGCACACATGAACCTTGTCGTCATTATTCACGCGAATTGTAAATGCCTCGAATCGGATAATAATATTTTTTTTTCTATTTGCAATATAATTTGAATGTCTGGCGGGTGGATTTCCCATCTCATGTGTCCCTTCTGCGCTGTAAAACTATTATGGACGATATACACCTCCCCATCTCCCCCGTACTAAAGATTTCCACTTGAATGCTCGAACAAAACCACAAAAATTAGCTTGCTTTTATTTATCCATCACCAGACAAGGAAAGTTTTAGCTAATATAAGCAAATTGTTATTTGATTTAGTTAAACTGAAAGATTGTTATTATAGTTTAAGTTATAAAGCCGACAATAATTTTAAAGAAAAACAAATACAAAAAAAATTAATGAAAAACATTTTTACCATTTAAGACAAAAAAATTCCAACAATTTTCTTCTTTTTTTTGTCACAAAATGACATCGAATTGAATTGCAGTGTGTTAATTCATTGCGCTACCGTTTACAGAATATATAAAAATTGTTGTATGGTGACAAAATTTAGTCATGATTGTTTTTAAGAAATTGAAAATTGCTGTTAATTTAATTTGAAAATTTCCAATTTATATTTAGTTTTTCCCTTTCAAATAACCAAAATATTTTATAACGAGACACACAAAAACGATGAAATTTTCAATTTCGATTTATTTTGTACATAACATTTTTAAGCTCGTCATTAAAAAGACATTACAAAACATTCGTTGGATGGAATTAAAGAGCGTTTTCAATTTTTTGCAAAGAAATGTTTGAAGGGAAAACGTTTTTTTTGTTATGTTTTGAAAGTAAAACATGAAAAGAAAATTCCATATCTAAATTGTAAATAGAGTTAGCCAACAATTGGGCATATTTCGTTGAACAGCATAAAATTTACCTGAATAATTTGGAAAAGTTGAAAATTATATAAATGACAACAGGATGGGCTTAGGCATATTAATATTTGAATTTATTTTTATGAACGATTAGCCTATTATGAAATGAGCCAAATATAAAGAGATAATTGTTCTATAAATTATTACTAATAATAGAATAATTATTCGTAAAAATCGAACTTAATAACTATTAGCTTTCAAAACATTTGGCATTGTATTCCTACCGCACTTTAATAGATTGAAGAAAGAAAGTATAGTAGAGTTACAAACTGTATAACCTTTCTTAAACAAGATTAATAAATTCGGCTACTTGGAATTTGGAAGTTGAGTAGTTTACTTATTTACTTATTCCATGGCGCTACAGCCCATCAAGAGCCTTGGCCTCCATTAAACCGCCTTTCCATATGGTACGATCTTGAGTTCCTTACACCGATTTTTCTTGTGTCACTTAGCATGTTAGCAAATTTTGAATAGTTTAGACATGCTTCCATTATTTTGTTTTAGTAAATTTTTCTGAAGAAAGTAGATCATTAAATGGTGTAGAGTAGAGGATACGGAAACCAATACAAGACCACTGAATACTTTTTGTGTCATTTTCTCTGTTCTCATGCACCAGCGACAGAAAGGCTTTTGTTCTTATTACATGAACGAACTGCATGCATCAGGAGTTTTAGTTGGTAACTAATTCGGTCGAAAGAGCTGTTGGGTTAGCCAGGCAGTCACCTAGGCATGTGAAATATGAAGGAATTGAGCATTTCTGTTCTAAGTTCTAATTTCTAAGTTCCCCTCTCCATCTAATGTAATTTTTGTCAAATTGTATGACTGCAAAATTGTATATCAAATTGTTTAGATAGTAATATAAGGTAAAATTTAAATATAGTTCTTTAAAACCTTTCAAAAATGGTTAACCTGTTAATTAAATTAAGAAATATTTGTAAAATTATATACACGACATTTTAAAAAGTTATATTAAATGTTTCAACTTATTAAGCTATGCTTCGGTAAAACAATTTATGTATTCTTAAAAAAAAACTTTAATTAATTAAATTATATACATGAAAATATTAACATAATTGCAGCTTAATTATTTTACCAATCTCGAAATCAAATATTGTCCATTGGGTATTTACTAAAAATTATTTAATTATTATAGTATATTTATAGTAAAATGTAATACATAATTTCGCATTATTTAATAACTATAGAGTATAGACAAACAAACAAAAAACAAGCAGAAAAATTTTAATCGTGTTCACACATTATTAAAATTGACATTATCTTTAACATATAATCGCACCTTTAACAAATAATTTTAAGGCTAAATTCAGGAGGTAAAAGTTGTTATATTTTAAGAATTTATTTGATTAGAAGTTAGAATTAGATTATGATTAAAGTATGATTTAAAAGTAAGTTACATATAAGAATTTGTTGAAGGTCATTGATTTACTTAAATATTTATAATGAAAATGTTAAAGAACGCTAATATATTTGGCTGATCAGATTTAAATTTAGCTTGTATTAAACAATTTTACAAGTTTTCATTAGATTTGTCTTGATAAAACCAAAATTATTGCTATTTTGTTAGTAGATCATGAAATTTTGATAAACTTTAATATAAACAAACATAAATTATGTATAATTATATGTGAGAAATATGTATAATTAAATTATATACAATAATTCAATTAAAATTAATAAAATTTAAATCTAAGATTAAGGAAATAACCAGACCACAATTTCGGTTTGCTTTGAAATTCAAAATTGATCTTTATCCTCTAAATTCTAAATGTAAAACTTCTTATACGTAAATCTTGAATTTAGGTAGGCTATTAAATAAAAATTGTAGGAGCATTTTATTACACTAACTCAAACCTAACCAATTTTCGCTAATCAAAAATTTATGTACAAAAACAACGTTTTTTAAATTATAATTATTATTATTATTTATAGGTGGTCGACCTTTACCTTGGTGGTGTCGAAATAATCGATCTGGTGGACAAAATGGTCGTTCATCAATGTCAACAAAACATCCAGCTGATAGTATACGAAGGCCAACTAGTAATTCTGGTGTATGGACATGGTTAAGTAATCGACGATCATCAGCTGGACCAGATCAAATTGGACCACCATCAACATCACCAGCTGAAAATCATTATACACATATGGATGATGCGTATAGTCCTGTTGGTGTTGGTGAAGCATTATATGCTGAATTAGATCGTGAATCTGTTAGATCAGGCAATCCATCATATCAAAATACAGCGTATAGTCAATGTGGCGAGGTATGAACTATATTTGAAATTTAACAATTTAAAAACAACAAAAAATATTAATAATTTTTTTCATTTTATATTATAGAAATTCATATTTCAAGCACACGGTGATCAAGACATTCCAATGGTTTCATCAGCTCCAAGTAGTGCCTATTATTCAGATTTATCTGTTACGGCAATGCCAAGTGGTCATGAACGAGCCTATGAAGTAGTTGGACTTACTGTAATGTCAGCACCAAATCATCATCATCATTGGGATGGTGGTTCTGGTGATTCAAGTGGTAGTAGTGGTGGTTTATCAGCAACAAGACGTACACCAAGATTAGCAGCTATTAATGAAAGTACCACAACAACAACAACAGTGCCCTCGGATTATGTTTAATATTTTCCGCGATATTAATTAAAATAATAAAAAACAAAAAAAATATTATTAATTTTATTTGTATAAAGAAAATTATAAATATAAATTTTATTTAAATTAATTTCAATTTTAATTAATTAATAAATAATATTTGTAATTTATATATATATTTTTTATTTTAATAAATAAAAAAAAAATCGAGCTTATTAAGCAATTAATAATTAAGAAAATAAATAAAAAATTAAATACTTAAAAAAATTAATTATAATTATTAAAAAATATATACTTAAACATAAAAAAATTTATTTATATTTCAAATATAATGTTTTTTAAAATATTAGAATGAAAGTGATATTTTCTTGAGCTTTGAGAATGATATAAAATTGTAAAAACAAACAAAAAATTATTAAATTAATAAAATTATTTTAAATATTAAAAATATATATAAAAAAAATATAATTAAAATCAGAAATATTTAACAAAAAAAAAAAATTATTTATGAGATTATTATTATACATAACTTCTTAAATTACATTACACCAGATTCATAAAATTTATAATTTTCTATATAGAGAAAATATTGTTCAGTGCACTTTTAAAAATATGTAATTAAATTTTCAAAATGTAGTTTCAAACAAGTTGACATTTGAGTTATAATTATGTAATATGTAATACAATATATTCAAAGAAATTTAATAAGCAATAGAATTATGATGTAGGCATTGAGTATTCACTATTTATGATGGAATGGAAAATAAATAATTGGAAGAGGAAAGATTTCATTACGACAAATTTAGTTTTGCAGAATTTTTTTAATTAAAATTTTTATAAATTACTTTACGTTACCAAACATTGACCAATCTAAAATTGAAATATCAATTAAAATATTAGGATTTTTTTAAAGAAATATCATAATATTTTAAAGCATATCTTAAAGTAATTTGATTTAATTGGTAACAGACCAAAAATTCGGTCTGTATTGAAATTGAAAAGTAATAACTAACAAAAACTTATCATTTTTCTTCTTAAAGTTCATAAACTTAGATCTGAATTAAATTGTGATTGACTGTCAAATTAATATTTGAAAAGCAGTTTATTAATTTGACTTAGAAATAATCGATTATTAAAAGTGTACGTACAAAATGAGCTTTAAAACCAATTCCATTAAGAACCATAACAATTTACGGTTTATAATGAATCAGTTTGAGGTTATAGCATTAATTTTATCGGATTAAAGTTTAAAATTTAAATTTACAATAAATATTTTCGGTTCACAATATTAACTGAATCAAAAATAACCTCTATTTTAGTTCACGAGAATGTGTTGTAGCAAAACGATTCAAAAACGCTACTTGGAGTCCTGGATAATCTGACTGGGGCTCCTAACCAACCAACTGAACATCTATTCAATAGAGTCTGTCTGAAATATAGAAAAATAATATTAATTATAGTCCGATTCTGTCTCCATATTTTAAAAATAGTGTTTTCAAACTTCATTTAACTATAATTTTTGAAATATATAGAATTAATTTCTATTTTCCATGCTTCCAATTTATAATTTTATTCCATTTCATTTCGAATTTGAATTTTCGTTACATGTCTTATTTTTTTTAAATTAAAAATATATTTATTGTTATATAAAAAAAATTAATTAATAAAAAAAATAAAACTAATTAATAAGGACCAAAAAAATAAGTAAATGAAGAAATTAAGACTTTTAAAATTAATTGAGTCTCTTTTTAAAACATTTTTTTATCTTCCTTTTTCTTACTATTTTTTATTTTTGTTTTGTTTTATTTCTTGTGATCCTGTTTCTAATATTATTAATATTATATTTAATTATTATTATTATGATTTTTTATGTTAAATTTTAATTATAAGTATAAATTTATAATAAATTTCTTGTATTTAAGTAGACAAAACATAAAAAATTAATTAAAAATTATATATTATAAAAATAATTCATATTTTATAAATAAATATTTTTGTTATTTAGGTTATTTTCATATTAAATTTTATTTTTTATGATTTTTATCATGTAAATATAATAAATTTATATATAACAATAATAAAAAAAAAAGAATTAAAATATATAAGATTTATAAAAGAAGGAAAATTGTTTATAAATAATTTAATATTTTTTTGTTTTCCCTCGATATTGTACTATATAATTTTTCGAAAATCATAATTTTAATGCAGCCTATAATTATGCAAAATTTTATATTAATATAAATTTTATAGAATTTCTGGTTTGTGTCTTGGGTCTTAACAAATAAATTATATTATAGATTATAGAAGATAATTATTTTATTTTGTTTTGTATATTTCAATGGCCCGATCAAAATACTGTTCTAATTCAAGTGTTTTTGAGTGCCCCAGACTATGATGCCTCTTTGAAGTCTTCAGATATGTAGCATTAGAAATTTAGAAAAGTAACAATTCTATTACGTTTAATTAACAATTATATTTATTTGATTTTATATTTATCCATTCCAAATCATTCATTCATTCCAATGGCGCGGCGCTACAGCCCTGCTTGAGCTTTAACCTTCTCATTCCAAATCAAATGTTACAAAATTCTATCTCAATGTTGATTTCAATATGAAAAGTTTTATTATTTTAAATTTAGATGTAATGTAGTCTAACATTAAATAACTTAATATTAAATATCTTGAATACAGATAATGAAATATTTCATCTTACAATTTATTCTAATTTAGCATAGAATAATTAAAGTTAAAGTAATGCCAACATAAGCGGTTTTCTGAAATATGTGTTTGGACTCCCGTTAAATCAAAAATTTGTATTTAACAATAATTTAACTAAATCTTCTGACTATGAACACAAATTATAAAAAAAAGCATTTCAGTTGTCAATTTATTAAATTGATTTGCAATACTAGAGCAGGTAAATTTATTTATTCTAACATAGTTTGTCAATTATGAAATTAATTAATTTGTAATTTAATCTGCAATATTTTGCTTTGATACTATATGCAGAATTAATATTGCTTTGAAGAAAACACCTACCTTCCATACGAGGACACAAAGCTTAACAATATTTTTCCCCTCATGTCTCATGGAAACCATTTTTTTGATAGTGTAGAATAGACCGGGGTCCGGGTCATCCATTCGTTATTTTAATTTTGCTATCCATTATGCATATAGATAATAGTGAAAACAACCACTAAAATCAGCTAAGTGTGATGTCATCACACATGAAAATATATGATGATAAAACTAAATTAAATCTTACAAAGTAAAGGAGCAAATAAGGAACAATGTTTCCATCCATGTACCATCAATTTCCGTAGAATGACTGACTGGCTCACCCATGTAACGTGCAGGATAGAAGATGTAAAATAGACCGTGATCGGATTATTGCCCACATGAAAAATGCCCACACGAAAATTCTCCACAGAAAATTGCCCACATACAGTATTGCACACATGATTAATGCCCACACAGAATAATGCCCACAAGGAAAAATGCCCACATAGACAAAAGCCCACATAGAAAAATGCGCACACGAAATTTTTATATTTAAAAATATAAATTCATTTTTATATTTAAAAATTATTGTAAATATTATTTATTAAAATAAAATTTTATTTTACAATGAATTTTGTTTTAGTAAAGAGATAAATATTATATAAACTGTGAATGGGAATTTTTTTATTAATTACTGACTATTATTAACTAAACATTACTGGATAAAAAATATATCTACTCAATTATGGGTTTTTAAATTACAGAATTAAAAAATGCTGCTAATGATTTCAGCTTTAACTTCATATCCAGGTTGTTTTCAAATGTAATTTTTAGACCAACAGAACTATTTTTTCTTATTATACTCTGGGCCAAATGAACATAACAGCATCTTATATCAGTCTATGGAAATGCGATTCTGGCTACATTCATCTCTGCTTTCTCAAAATCTACCAATATCTTTTCAGGTGCCAAATTTGGTAGCAAGTTAAATGGTAAATATCCATCTCTTCTAAAATTCAGTAGATTTCTTGATATTGAAGTTTTCTTCGGCATAAACGCTAGTGCTTCACTGCTCACTTCTACTAAAATACTCCCCATTACATTTGTAGGAGTAGCACCAATTGATGTCATCTTTTTATTATGTAATTTAAAAACCCATAATTGGGTAGATTTTTTATCCTGTAATATTTAGTTAATAATAGTCGGTAATTAATAAACAATAATGTTTACCTTCTTGCCCAAAAAATTCCCATTCACAGTTTATATAATATTTACCTCTTTACTAAAACAAAATTCGGTAACCGACGAGTTCATCGAAAACGAGTTCATCGAAAACAAGTTCATCGAAAACGAGTTCATCGATGCAAATTCATCGAATGCAAGTTCATCGAAAACGAGTTCATCGAATGATAAATTCATCGAAAAAAAAATATTTTTTAACTATATTATTTTTTCTGATTATAGCTAATGAAAAATACGTTTTCCATGACTAAACAGAAAATGATATAACAAAACCTAACAAGTTTTACTTGAAATTTTTATAATTCTTCTTTTTTATTTTTGATTCTTTTCGTAGGCTTTTCCCTGATTATTTCCCTTATTAATGAAAATTAAGAATGTATCACACTTATTACTGACAACTTATTACCTTCTTTTACCTATTTATTTTATTTATAAATTTTGCGCGGTCAGAAGGAGTTTAAGTTTACCTACTTCAGTACTAATTAATAAAAACTTTCCCAGTATGTAATCATTTTCCATTTATTGTTTTCAAATAAATAAAAAATAAAATAAATAGTTAATGCCAGCAATTCCCTGTTCTTAAGTTTATGTATGCGAAAATTATTTTTTTTCATTTGAATATCATTTAAATTAAAAATTAATGTATGTTTTCATAAAATAAATTTCTTCTTATTTAAATAAAATTTTATTTTTTGATCATTGCAACTTCAAAATCTGTCATGATAGTTTATAGTTAAAAAATAATATAGTACCTAGTTAAAAAATATTTTTTTTTTTCGATGAACTTGTAATTCGATGAATTGATCATTCGATGAACTCGTTTTCGATGAACTTGCATTCGATGAACTCGTTTTCGATGAACTTGTTTTCGATGAACTCGTTTTCGATGAACTCGACGGGAATCCAAAATTCATTGTAAAATAAAATTTTATTTTAATAAATAATATTTTCAATAATTTTTAAATATAAAAATGAATTTATATTTTTAAATATAAAAAATTCGTGTGCGAATTTTTCTATGTGGGCATTTTTCCTTGTGGGCATTATTCTGTGTGGGCATTAATCATGTGTGCAATACTGTCTGTGGGGAATTTTCGTGTGAGCATTTTTCGTATGGGCAATAATCACCGAATCGTAAATCCAATCCAATAATATTCCTCAAAACTCTTGAAAAATCGTTTTCTTCGTATTTTTTTATAAAATGAATTTTTGAGATATTAAAACAATTTAGAAGAAAAACCATTCCAGATTCGGTAAGTCTAATTGTTTGAACTTTTGATCTTTAAAATCTGTTAAGTTTACTGTAAATTAATGATAATCTTGAATACAATTATTTAAAAGGATATTAATTTGAATAATATAAAATGATATAGAATTAGAATCCGAAAAAAATAATTAATGTTCTGCAATATTTTTTCGTAATTATATGTTATACTTGATTTCGAAAAACTAATATACATATTAAAATTAAAAACCATCGAAAATATATAATCCAACTTTTAAAAATAGAATTATAATGAGATTTCCATCACTCATAATCAATTCATATATTAAATCAATGTATTTTTAGCAATATAAAATTTATTTCATATATTTTAAATTTAATTATTTAGGTACTCAATTCATACTCGTATATAAATCGAATTATATATTGACATCAAAAATATATATAAATAGAAATCAGATACCTTTTAATAATCTCTTCAATATTAATACTTAGCTATCAAACCAAAACCACTTCAACCTCCTATAGCTAAAGACAATTAAACAAAAAAAAAATTGAAATAAAATTAATGAATACTATACTGCGAATTACAAAATTAATTGAATATATCTCGTCGTATCAAGTAATAAACCCTTGAAAAACCATTGATATTACTTCATTGTACATATAAAATAAAATTTGATTTGATATGAAAAACATTATCAATTTTTGAACTTCTAGTAGATAATTAAATTCAAAAATGTAAATAGATATACAAAAAAATATTATAAAAGCATAAAATCACAGTTGAAAAAGTTTAGTTTAGATTTGATTTTTAAATTTTTTTGCCATATTAAATCCCTGTCAAACATTGTGGAAATGTTTCAATTAACTTTTACAACGATTTCTATATTTTTCATCACATTTATTACAAATTATTATCAATGTGATGGATATATAGTAGGTGGTAAAGAAACAACAATTCAAAATATACCATATATTGTATCCGTACAATCATATGATAGTAATTCACATTTTTGTGGTGGTTCAATAATTCACGAAAAATGGATATTAACAGCAGCTCATTGTACACAGTAAATATCAAATTTTATGTTATTTTAATATGAAAACTGAAATTTTTTTTTTAAATTCATTTCTTAAAATCCAGAGAAACAAAATTAAAATATTATATACGAATTGGTAGCACTTATAATTCTCGGGGTGGATATATTTACAATGTATCTCGTGTAATTATTCATCCAAAATGGAATTCAATGACAATTGATTCAGATATTGCACTTATGGAATTAGAACGACCAATTAAATTAAATGATAATTCAAAAATTATTACAATGTGTAATCGTGAAATACCATCAGCATCAGTTGTAAGAGTTTCTGGTTGGGGATTATTACAAGAAGATGGTACAGAACCAAGTCCAATATTACAGACAACTCAACTTTTGACAATTGGTAAAATACGTTGTCAAAATAGTTATCCAGATATAAAAATTACTGCAAGTATGTTATGTACTGAAGAACCTGGTGGTCATGGAGCTTGTCGAATGGATTCTGGTGGTCCATTGGTATACAATGAAAATGAATTATTGGGTATTGTATCATGGGGTGAAGGATGTGGAGGTGTAGCACCTGGTGTTTATACAAATGTTACACAATTTAGAGGTTGGATTGAAAAATATACTGGAATAATATAAATATAAATGTGATATTATTATAATATTGATTTTATGTATTTTTTAATTATTTATGTAATTATTTAAATAATTAAAAAGAAAATTAAAAATAATTATTCTTTGTTTTCTTCTAATAAAATTAAATTCAATATAGTTTCAATCAATATAATTTCAATCAAATAATCACATCATTAAATGTGAATAAGACATTAATAAGTGTAGTAACTAGTTAGGGATGATTTAACAGGCTAAACACCTGTTCACTTCAAGACTAATCACGAAAAGCTAGTAATAATAATTTTCAAAACCTTAATTAGCCCAATTACTAGCGTACAAGAGCGAAACATGGTTACGTTAATTAGTTGAAACTATTAGACAAGCAGATGGTTCATATCATAGAGGATTTATTGATATGCTAGAAGTGCTCATAAGTAAAGAAAATGTTCTGAGATTCATTAAAGTACAAAGTATATGATGGGTTAGGACGTGTAGCTCTATATTCCAAATAGTAGAATACGAAAAATAATGAATGGTTATTTAATAGTAACAAGACATTGAGCAAGACAAAGAACCAGAATTAGATCGACGATGTCTGAGTATACAAAACTGGCAATATCAATACCATTTGGATTGTTGAACATTATTATACTTAAATAAAGAGTGATTATTATTGATGAATCTTAATTGTTAAGAAAAAATATAATATTATTCTTTATTACTATTTTTACTTGCAAACTTCTGCTATTATATTTAAATTTGATTACTTATTTTAATGTTATTGCCGCTTCTAATTAAATTTTCAAATCAAATTATTAGCAAACCTAATTCTGGAACTGAACCTAATTAAAATTTCCTAAAATGCTTATTTAAATTATTTTCAAAAATTAGTTATATTCGAAACTTTAATAAGTCGCAACCAAATAAATGGAATTTTAAATGTTAAAATTTATCCTTTTAAACTTATTGACATTTTTACATATTTCCAAATCTTTTGATTCTTTAACAAATACCCACATTAGATATAAACGAATTGTTGGTGGCTATGATATTAGTATTAATGAAATTCCATACCTTGTTTCAATACAGTCACGGTTAATTCGAGTTCATCAATGTGGCGGAAGCATAATTGGTTCACAGTGGATTTTAACTGCTGCTCATTGTAAAATGTATGTAAAGTTATTTTAATACGAAATCAGTTACGAAATATTTTAACTTTCGATTTTATAAATTAATCGCAGACAAGGAAATAAAAGATATTTTGTTTTGGTTGGAAGTAATTCTGCTGCTACAAATGGACATTCTTTTAATGTCATCGAAGTTATTAATCATCCAAAATTTAGCCGTATTACAATGGACTATGATATATCATTGTTGAAACTAGATCGTTCTATTACTAGTAAAAGTGGTGGACAAATAATTCAATTACCACAAAATGATGACTCGGTTAGAAATGGTGATGTTGTTCATGCTTCTGGATGGGGATGGGATGAAAATAATAAGTGTGACAAATTAAAAACGGTAGATTTGGATATTATTGGTCATAAAAAATGTATTGATAAATATAAAAATCGAATAAAAATTTCGGAAAATATGATTTGTGCTGCAAGAATTGGTAAAGATGCATGTCAGAGTGATTCAGGTGGTCCATTGACTATTAATAATTATTATGATGGTGGTAATATATTAATTGGTATTATATCGTGGGGTGGAAAATGTGGTGATAGTAAATATCCTGGTGTTTATACAAAAGTTTCTGCATTTACAACATGGATTACTGAAACCCAAGAACGATATAATAAAAAAACTTAATTTGTTTAATAAAAGTGTTAAATTTTTGAATTTACATTGTTTTTTAAGAACATCAAGGCACATCAATATATCATATTGAATTCTTCTATTAATTCCTCATTAATAAAAATCCATAAAGAACTATTTCTTTCCGATTAGAAGATCTTACAAAATCTTCTAATTGAACGGGTAAAACAATTTAATAAGGTTGACAGATTTACAATTAGATCTTCTTTTATGTTAATGAATTTATTACAACACCAATTTATTCATGTTCCCATACTACTAAACTAAATTCCTTGTTTAAGGGTCAATCCCACCAAAAACAGAAACAGAAACTTTCTTTTCTTTTTTTACTTTTCTGTTCAAGTTTTAACATTGCACACCCACCAAAAACCGAAACAGAAACAGAAAACAGCTAACCAAAACAGCTAATTTTTTTCATAATGTCATGGCTGCAAACGAAATTTGATAGAAATGTGCGTCTGCAAAATTCTGCAAACAGAAATTGAAACTTTGAAAAAAAAAGTTTCATTTTCTGTCCGATAAATTGAAAAACAGAAAAATGAAAAATTCGAATTCTGGAACAGAAAAAATCTAATTTTTTTTTTTTTATAAAAATAAAGCGATTTCAAGCAATAAAAATAAATTAGACAAATATTTTGTTATTTTATATTATTTTACAAATATTTTTAGCTGAAAAACCAATTTGAAATTATCGTAAGTTTAAAAAATAAAAAAAAAAAAAGTTTCTCTTTCTGTTTTTGGTGGGATTGGCCCTTTACTAACAAATTTAACAACTGGCCTTCCTATATTTTACTTTTTTGTTTCGTTTATATAGAAATCCATTCTATAATTACGGAATAAATCAAATCAAACATTCACTTTTTAAATAAGTTTTTATTTACAGCAAATTATCAATTAAGTTAATATAATATTATTCATAAATTAACAAAATACAAAAATGAAAAATAGGGAAAATTACAAAATAACTAAAAAAAAAAACAAAAAAAAAACCCTAATTATTTCTGATAATGTAATATATTCAAAAATTGCATTTCAATGCAAATACATTAAACATTTCTGCACATTAAAAAAAAATAGTATTAAATACAACAACGAAAAACAATTAATTCATCCCTGTTCAGCCCAATAATTCAAAAATAACCGGGAAAAAAAAATATGGAAATTTACTGACAAACTCTACAAATAGCAGCGATTTTCTTAATTAAATTTTTATTTTATCGTTGCATTATATTTCTCGTTTTATATTATTTTATTTAAATATTTATTTTGAAAATGTGCTTTTTTTTAAGAATTTGTGAATCACATGCATAAAAATAATTAAAAACAAATTTTTATTCTCATAAGCTTTACAAAATAGAAAGCATAATAAATAATTATTTTATATTTTGTTTTTAAAATAATAAAAACAAAAATATTATTTAACAAAAACCAAAATATTCAAAATATTATACGAAAAAAAAAATTGTGGTTTTTATAATTAGAACAAAAATTAATAAAGAAATTAAAAACGAAAATGAAATTTTGACAAAACAGTCTCATAATATCAATAATAAATGTATTTTTTTTTTTTTGTATTTTTATTATAATTTAAATTTTCCTTTTAGCCAAAGAAATTTAAATTTTTCGCACCAATTTATATAAATTAATATTAGATAAGTTAATTGCTAACTTTTAGTTTTTTTGTTTTTGTAAATATTTATTTTAATGCAAGAGTACAAATGAATAATTAAATTATATTTCTACAATTTATAACTAAATTTTTGTTTAGCGCATTGTATTTTACATAAAAAAAAAAATTTAAAATTTATTCATCCCTATTGGATTTAGGCGGAGAATCTAAATATATTTTAAGAGCACGTTCTCTTCTTGGTGAATATAATGATGTTGTTGTACCACCACCAATTCTTTCTAAACGTGCTTTTTCTTTATTACTCAATTCTTTACGTTCTTCCGGTGTTAATTCTTTAGGTGATTCTGTGCTATTTCTAATAAAAAAAAAAAAGTAATTTTTAAAAAATATTTAATAAAATAAAATCAATTTATATTTATTACTTGTAGAAATAAACGTTTCCACTGTGCGATGATGATATTGGATAATTTTCACATGTTGCTGTATTTGTATGCCAACTCATTGACGAGTTTATTGTTAAAATTGAAATATTTGTACATGGGAAAGTGCTGTTCACCTAAAATATTTAATTTTTTTTTAATATATTGACAGTGTTATTGTATGTAGTATATAATTCTAAAAATTTCTAAATAAATCAAACACATCGACTGCCAGATTATCTCAAGGGTGGACCATTTACGAATTTCGAGCAAAGCTGTCGAAACGTGTGGAAAATTTTACTTGGAATTACGTATAACATTTACGCTCACTTTTAATGGTTGGTCTATTATAACGAGTTCATTTGCTAATACTAATTTTTCCACGAAAAGTCTAAATTTGACCAACGACTTTCCATTATAACAATCTGATTACAAATTCTTCACGGTGTCAAACCTTTGATAATATTATATTATCAATATAATATCATTATATTATCAAAGTGTCAAACACAATCCCTAACCTAATTTGTTAAACACCGTGATTATAAACAAATTAAAAAACGGGGACGGTTATTCAAAGCGATCACTTACGCATTTTTTGTATATAAAAAAAAACACAGAAAATCGAATATTGATTAAAACTTACTTGAGTATAAGAAATATTATCTTCTGGAATTCCCGAAATCGTTGATAATTTTTTCTTAATCTCTTCATCTTCTGTAATACAACAAATTTTAATTAAATCATTGAATTTAAAATTGAATCTTTAAACTTACTCTCTAGTGTAATTTCCTCAAAATAATCTAATTCTAATGTTGTTGGATGCCATCTTCGTACAAATAACGTTAAACTTTCTTCATTTGTAGATGTACAAACACCATTTTCACATTCTTGTATTATAAACTATACAAATAGAAAAAAAAAATTCATAAATTATGTATATTATAAAATACAACAAATTTGTTTAAATTACTTCACAATTAATTGATAATCTCATATCACTACCCAATTTATGTTCATCTGGTAAAATTTTATATGGATTTCTACCATTCTTTTCCCATAAACGACAATTTTCTACTTTTAATGTTTCATATTCTTTAGTGTCAATACGATGAAATTGTGACACCAATTGACGTTTTGCTTCAATTACTGTTAAACCCAATTTAAATATCCATTCACAAACAATTGGTAATTTACCAGTTTCATTATTTAAATCACGACTACGTAAGAAATGAATTTTAGCTTTACGTTCACCTTTTTTCGGATTTCTACCTAAATCAACTTTTAAATGTTCACCCTCTTTAAATATAGTTACATTTTCATTAGCATTGGCTGTATCTAATTTTAATTGATCGGATTGTTTACAGACAATTTTAAAATATTCAGCTGGTACAGTAACATGTGGTTCAAGAGCACGTTTCAATGAACCAATTTTTGTACGTTGATCAACAAAAACTTTAAGAATTTTATTTAATTTTTCTGCTATCAATTTTGGTGAATCTTCATTATCCGAAAAACTATTAGAGTTACCATGTAAAAGTGTTGAATACATTGTATGATCATATTCATCGGTTGATATTTGTACAGAATAAAAATATAAATTCGGATCAATTTCCATAATATCATCGTCATCGTCACTAGCAATATCCTCAGCTAGCATTGGACGGCAACCTTGTTTAATATTACCATCTTCTGGACTTGATAATTGTGGTGAATGTGATGGACTTGAAATTTGACTATGTGAATCATTTTGATGTATTTCTTCAACTAATGTTCGATCGCCATCGCTTAAACTACTATCTTCACTATTACTACCAGTTGAGTTATTGCCGCCACCACCACCACCACTTCCAGAACTATGTGAAATTGATATTAATGGTGGTGAACAACGACCACTACTTGTATAACCAAAACTAGAACTATGAGCATTATAATCATTATGCGAATAATTCATTTCGCTGCCATTCATCATAACTGCATCAACAACATCACCACCACCATCATCTAAATGTATTGGTGATTGATGTGGTGCTATTGTTGGTGAAATCAATTTTTTATTACTATTATTAGTTTGTAAGCGTTGTTGTTCCTCATACGGTGGTATACCTAATATTTCTAAATTTTGTTTTTCTACGGTCGGTATTGTTATATAAAAATAAATCAAACGTGAAAAATTTTCATTAATAATTTCTTTTAAATTTAATGCAGTTGGCTCAGGTGTTGTTGTTGATTTTTCACCACAATATGCTACAAAAACTTTACCACCAGTTTTGAAATTTGATATTTGTACAATAAAATCTTGTGTACTTATTTTTAATTTTTTTGCAATAACATTCTTTAGTCCTACAATTTTCTGTGATTCATAGCCACGAATTAAATATGGACCATCTAATTGTTTTGTATTTAAATCAACTAAAAATACTTTTAATGTCACACCATTTATTTCATATTTTTCAAATTCTTCTTCAGGTTCCCGAGTTTCTAATAGAAATTCAATGCCTTGTGGTAATGAATTTATTATATCACCAATTTCTTCTTGTTCCCGTCCCTCTAAACTACAATGAATATCTTCATTTATTAATGTATGATCATAGGCAACTAATCGACAACGTGATATTGGTGCAAATGGTTGAACTTTTAATGATGCATAAGCAGATTCTAAACATGATTCTAAACCAAAATCACGTGATATATAAACTTTGGAATCTTTCAATTGTTTCAATTTTGGATTATAGAAATAAACTTTTGGTTTTAATATATCTGAATCACTATGTCGATTCGAACGTTTAGTTTCTTCGTCAGTACCCAAACGTTCAAATAATTTTTTTATATGTTCTGGGAAATTTTCAGATTTTAGAGCATGCTCATTACGTTTCGTATCAATTTGACGATACATTAACATATAAGCATTTGTACTTGAACTATATACACCAGAATAATATGCTTTTGTCGAACCACCACCAAATGATTTTTGGATATCCTCTTGAGTAATCTATAATAATTTTAATTTTATGTTACAATTTTTTTTTTTAAATAATATAATTTTTAAATTAATTACCGATGTCACAGTTTGATCATTAAAACAATACCATTCATTATTTTCAAATTCTTTTATATATGCATAATAATGACCACCAGATGCACTACCCGAATGTATCATAATAGAGAATAGTTCATAAACAAATGGACCATTTTCATTTAATAAATTACTACGATGATCTGGATTAGCACTTAAATCAATACCTTCATCATCCTCCTAAAGACAAATTGTATTTTAAAGCTTATTTAAAAATATAATTAAATAAATTTACTTGTAATTCACTTTCATGTTGACTTGAACTAGCAGTTGTAGCAATACCACTACAATTATCTTCTTCCATAGCAGCACCACTATCAGTTGTACTGCAATCATCGAATTTACCATTTTCAACAAATCCATTTGTATGTCCAATAATATTATTGGTATTATTATTATTTTGTAAATTTGCGAAAATACTAGATGTGTTCGCATTTATAAAACTATTTAAATTCAAAAATTGTGGAAATGTTACTCTGAAATAAAAAAAAATCATAATTTTTAGGTTATATTTTTAAGGCGTTTTTTATTCGTTACGTGTTAAAATACTAAAATATATTTTTCATTCATTTTATGTACTTACTTATCATTCAATTTGATTCGATGCAAAGTCTGATAATCAAAATCAAAACGTTTCAAATGCAATGTCAATATATATGGGAAATTTTTAAATTTTAATCCTTTATGTGCATCACATTTTTTATTACATTTCTCACAAAAATATTGATTATTCTCATCTAATGTTTCTGGTTGAACAAATGCCCTTAATGCCTCCTCAATACTACCATAGGCAGCACTACTACCAAATGGTCGTACAGGTAATGGTATATCTAAAAATGAATCTTCACGTGATTTTTCTGTTTTACATTCTAAACATTTAACATAATCAATCATTTTTCCCATATATAAATTATTTATTAAATTAGCTTGTTCAGTATTTTTAAATTTATGTTCTAATGCATCAAACATAACACGACATAATTCTTGTATATCATGTTGTTGCCATGCTTCAGTTGAATCCCAACCAAAACTTTTTGTTAAATCGGTTGTTTCGACAGCGGCTTTTGTTGATGTTTGTAAATTTAAAAATAATTTTTGTAATTGATATGGTATTTTATCTTCTTTATTATTATCAAATTCTCTTTTATATAACGCATTACGAAACTCAGGTGTCATAAATAATGCTTGCAATAAACTATTTAAATAGCATGTCATTGCTTGATTAACTAAACCAACATAACCAGAAATTGGACGTGGTGATGAATAATATTTTTGTTGTCCATAACTACTAACTAATGATGATGCTGATGGACCACCAATTGCTTGTTGTGTTGTTGTACTACTGCTATTACTACTACTAGCAATACCAATCATTGAATCAGTTGGATTGAATTTTGGTAAAGCTGGTGGTATAGGTATTGAAGAATTTGTTGTTAAGTTCGATTCAGTTGGGCTAGCTGATGCACCTAATGCTAAATCATCATCAGACATTGGATCTGGTGAACTAGGACTTAAATTTTTAATTGCTGTTGATGATGATGTTGTTGTTGATGATGATGATGGCGGTGTCAATATTGGTATTAAATTAGGAATTGTTAATGGTGATATTGTTTTTTCTGGTGTTATAATTTTTTTAGATTTTTCTGGTGTTGGTGATTTTGTTATTGTGGATTTTGTTGTTTTAGTAATTTTTCCAGACATTTTTATAGTTTTTTTTGTATCATCAATTTTCTTTTTTATTGGTTCATTTAACCATGCACCAGATGGACTTAAAATTAATATATTTTTGGTTCCTGGAATAAAACCAGGTATTTCATATAAATTTTTGTCTTGCTTATCATTAAGAAATATCTAAGAAAAAAAAAATTAATAAACTTTATTTATTTAAAAAAATTATAATTATTCTTTTTACCTGCTCTCCGTGATCTGGTGGTTCTAAAACAACTTCAAATGAATCGTATTCAAATTGTGTTTCGATAGTTTCTAATATTTTTTTAACAGTGCAATTTGGCCGGACAACAATAACATATTTTTTTTGTGTTGATCCTGGTGTTCTATCAATAACAATACAGGATGTTTTATCTTCTTCTAAACAAACCATGTCTAAAAAAAATAGAAAAATATGGAAAATCTTAAAAATTAAAATCGAAATTTTATATAATTTTAAATGAAAAATTGTTTTACACTATGTAAAAACGAAAATATTAACTACTAATAATCAAATTTTGGACTGAAATTCCTGAGCATAAATTACCAAATTAAAAGTGAATTTCGAAAATAATAAAAATAAATGGAATTATTTTTAATTTATGCAAAAAAAATTCTTGTTAGATGGAATTTTATTTGTCGATGAAAGTATACTTAAAATAGAATAAGTGTTTAGAATAAATAAAATAAAAAAATTTATGGACAAAAATCTTTAAAAATTAAATACAACCTAAAAAAATTTAATTTGTTTATCATTAATTATTAATGTGTTGCCGGAAATTGATAATTGTCATACCTCCTTCAACGCGTCACATATGTAAATTTAAATGCATAAATTGTGAATGAAATTACGACCAATTTAAATAATTTAAAGATTTAATTTTATTTATAAATTATTTAATATAATTTTTGGCAAAATATTTAAGTATTTATTTTATAAATATCTCTCCCACATTTTTATTTTTGAATTTTTTTCTTTTTTAACATTATTCATAATTATTTGTTATGTTACTTAAAATTCATTTCCAAAGCGTATAGTTGAGTAGAAAGCATATTTTTTTAAAAAAATTAATTAGTCATCTAAGATTGCACATAAATATATTTTAAATTTCTTTCTAACCCGTTTACCCCGCCTTCGTGTATCCATGATAAAATAAAACTGATTAATCGAAAAAATTAAAATAAAAATAAAATTTATAAACTTTAAAATTTGTGTGTTTTCGGGTTGATGAAAGTTTTATGATTATACAGCTCAATCGAAACGATAAAAAATATATTAAATTTTAGAAAGAACTTTACAATAATTTAAATATTATCACAATTTTCCAATCTGAGAGCCAAAAAAATAATTAAATAATTGCCAAATAATTTGTATTTAAATTTTAATACAAGATAAATATTAATAGTATATGATGAGGTTAAAAAGATTTTCAATTTTATTTATAATTTCCGCATGAAATGCAAAAAATATGCCACCTACTTTTTTTAAAAGGAAAATTGTTAATTGTGGAATTTATAATTTCATTTCAATAAACGAATTCAAATTTGAAATTTTGTATTTAAATTATATTTAAATCATGTTGTGGATTTTGAAATAATTTTTTTCTTCTAATATTTTACACGGTAGGTCGACGTTAGAGGGTTAAACAAAGCATTGTATAAAAAATTCACATTAAAAAAAGTTTAGTATCATGAAAAAAACCATTGAAATTAAAGGATGTATAATAAAAAAAACCGTATTAAGTCTCTATAAAATGCCAAGAAAACTTTTTCCCATATGTTAAATCAAAATAAATCTTACAAAAACTTAACAGTCCACGCTATTTCAAAATTTGGATGATTTAATCTGATTATGCAGACGGGATACTGTTAGAATTAATAAAGTATTAATAAGTCTCTTGCTCTTGTCTCTTTCAATCTTAACAGAAGTTTCTATATTTTTGGTATCCAAAGGTGTTCAATTTTGTGTTCGATTTTGTCAATTGTATATTGAATTTGCACATTTTTCAATGTGGAATTGTTTTAGACATAAATTAAGTAATTTTTGAAATACAAAGTAGATACTGTTTAAAATATTAGTTAATTTAACATTAAGACAACGAAAATTAAGATTAATGACATAATCGTCTAATTATAACTAATATTTATTTTTTTGGATATATATTATAAAAAAAACTTTTAGACAACAACTAAAATTTATTTAATTTATAGAATCATTTTATAGTAAGTTTTCTTAACAAAAAAAAAAATCATTTCCATTTTTCTATTTTCGTTAGCACATATTTTATTTTTCATCATTTGATATATCGTCAGATAAATTCTTATAAGCCCTGAAAAGTCATTTTAATTATATGAAGAAAGTTTGATTTTCCGAAGCATTTTTATTATATGTTTTTTGGTTTTTACTACCTATTAACGTTTCTGACATAATGCCAATTTCTGTATGGCGCCATTTTAATACTAAATATTAATTTATGTAATTTTGGAAAATAATGCAATTTTCTTATTTCTGACTTGTTGGTTGATTGATTTGAATGGAGGGACATCACAAGGACCTCTACGAATCTGAGTCACAAGGACCCGTTATACACTCCCGCTGAGGTTGCTGAGGTTTGCCTTCTTGTTCAAAAAACGTTAAACGTTCATTAAGGTCACCAATTTATCCAGTTTTATTACACCTGTTTCATTCAGACAAGTCATAAAGTGAAACTCCAAAAAATTTCACTTTTGAAACTCATTCAAAGATGTATACTTGACACAAAACGTGTTTCAAGTATTCATCTTCCTCTTTACAACTCCTACATGTCTGACAAGACTTAAGAAAATTAATTATTGTCAAGTATTATCTAAATGTTATAGAACAGTTAATCATTTTTTTATAATTGTTATACAACGAATGAATGAAAATTATTATAACTATTAAAAAATATCGTTGCTCAAAGAATATTTTTCATTTTAAAATGGATTTGGGATGTTTGGAGTGTGGTTTTTATTGATTCCTACCTCAAAATAAGTATAACTTTTAACTTAATGGCGTATGAGGCATTCCAAACTTCACACGACGATATATTGAAATTTCTTTATATTTATTTATTTTCTTATTTCTTTGCGTATACATTTATTTTTTTAATTTTTATCACGTTTTATAATCTAAATTTAGATCAATTCTGAAAGAGAAATAAAGAAAATAAACAATTATCCAAAATAGTAAAAGAGCATAAAGAGACTACAGATCTGGAAACGATAAACTTTTAAATTAAAATTATAATAAAAAAAATATATTATAAATTCAATTGAAATTCAAAATAATTTATAATAAATTAAGAAATATTTGATCATTTTGTAAAAGGACAGCCGGTAAAACTTAAAAATAACGTAAATTATATAAAATAAAAATCGTTATAATTATTTGTGCGAACATCACTCAATAATAAAAAATAAAACTTTCAAAATTATTTTTAGATTTTCGTTTTTTTAACAGCATTTCGGCTTTTTATTTTTATATTATTTTTTTTTTTCGAAATTCTAAAAATACTTATAATATTACCGTTGTTCATAAATAAATTATATTTTCATAAACTTTTTAAATTTTTATATACAAAAAATAGTATTTTTTTTATTAAATATGTTTCTCAAAATTTCCAAAAAAAAAATTATTTAACACATACACAGCACAATTCGAAAAAAAAAAAAATAATTCACATTAAAATTCTATTACGAAATATTATGCGTTATGCCATAAAAAGAATTAGTTGAGGAATTTTAAATATCAAAATATATAAAAATGGAAAAAGAAACACTTTTAAAATTATGTACTCAGTATAATTAAATTACCGATTTAACTAATAATTTTCCTGTAATAATTTTCTAAATGAAAATTTGCTTGAAATTTAATTTTTCATTTCAAAAAAAAAAAAAAAAATCAAATATAAATATTTAAAATGAAATGATAATTTGTCCGAAATCCGGTCCGATGAATAATGTTCAAAGGCGCATCTTCGACTAATATTATTTAATATATAACGTTGGAAAATCAAAAAGAAAATGTTGGCACAGATCAAATTATTTTCGATCATTTTTCTCTCATTAAAATTTTTTGTGTAAAAAAAATATATATTATTTATATATATACAAATATATCACATTTTTAAAGAAAATTAAATGCAAAATATTCAATAATATTTTCGTTTTCAGTTGTCTTAATATATATTTAAAATGAGATTTCTTTAAATTATCGTTCTGTAAGTAATAAAAAATATTTTGTAATTTATGTCGTCATTACAAAATCGACTTCGAAATTTCGCAAAAAAAAAAAAAAATATTTTATAATTTTTGTTAATATAAACCGAATTTTATTCGTTTTAGTGATAAAATTTCTTAAAATTTCTTTCCGTCTAGTAAAAATATTAACGTTGTTGCTGATCTTTTTTTTTTTCATTTTTATTTTGGGAAAATTTAGGTTTTTGACCCGCAGTTGTCGAATATCTGTCGTGGAAGTTTTCTTGTTAGTATAATTTTTCTTTTTTTTCTGTTTAAAGTCTCCATTAATTTAAAATTTATAATTTTAGTTTCCCTCTTTTATTATTTAATATAGTTGAGAACAGATTTTTTAGCTTACTAAAGCATTATCAAAATTAGATTTAATTGATAGTCATAGAAGTTTCCTAAAATCAGAATTAGATTTAATTTTTTATATATTTTAAATAAAAGTATATAATTTATTGGTCAGTAAATAAGATTTACTGGTACCAACGTATAACTAATTTATAAGTTATGTTCTTATTTTAATTATATGTGTAAATATGTAATAAAAACATTAATCAAAAATAAGAGGTTCATTTAATTTCCAGGTTTATTTTGTATAGATTTCGGACATGTATAGTCAGAAATATCAATTTATGCCATGGAATATTATTTACTTTAAATTAATTCACAAATTGAATATGTGCAGTTTTTAATTTGTATGTTTTTTTTATTTGCATAGTAATGCCAGGATAATATTCTCTACAAAGTTTACTCATTTTGAGTTATGCAAAAGAAATTTTCATTGAAATGTTACGTTTTGAAGATAATTTTATTTTTATTTTAAAAAAAATTATTCCAAATCGAGATATTATCAATTACGGTTGAATATATAAACTTTATTATTTAATTTGACAAAGAATTAATACACAAAATCCAATAAGATTAAGATTATTTACATTCTATAAAATGTATTTTAAATTTTTCCAAATTTATTTAGTAAAATTTCATTGATTTTGAATTAATATTGAAGATTATTTTACTTTGTTAACTTCTTCATGATAAATGAAAATCAGAAATTATTTTAATTTTTTTTTTCTGTTCTGATAAGAAATCATAAAGATAAAAAATTATGTTTAATTACCTAAAAGTAGACAATCAAAAAACAAACATTGATTATTATGTAAATCTTAATTTTACTGACATATCAATAGCAAATTGGTGATAATTTTACAAGCATTTTACTAATTAATTATTACAATATATTATTAAGAAATAGAGTTTTGAATAAAAAAAAATTTGATATCAATTTCCATGGAATCCCATCTTGTACACTTTTAAACTTTAAATCTAATTATAAAATCCAATGAATAAAATGACTTCATTAAAAAATATTTCATTATGAAATATATAAATTTTAAGTAAAATTATACGATAAAATTAGGTTAGTAGGAAGGAACCTTATATTTTAGTCACAGAAACAGTAACTTTTTTCGTGACTGCATTGCAGTGCCATTGTTTAGTTGACTTGTATACACATTTTTATTGTATAATAAAATTACAAAGTTATTTAAATTTTATAATTGAATTGATCATAAAATCAATTTTGAATAAATTAAAGTAAGCTGAAATTATTACAAAATTATGATTAAATATTTTAATATTTAACATACGTAATTTGCTGACATTTCAAAACATAATTTTGTTTTTTTTTTTCTTTTGTTAGATTTCTTTAGTAATAAATGGAATTAAATTTTTTAAAAATTATTATTTCTTTTATTTTATGCTTAACTAGATTGTTGTAAATAAATTTCTATTGTAAAATGGAAATTAATGTGTAGAAGATAACTTTTTTTTATGTAAAATAAAAACTCACCGGAATTTTTCCAACTCGTTTGACAGATTGCACAGTTTTTATGACATTTTCAACATATCGCATTCACAATTATCATTTAGAAAAAAAACCGCCAATTTATTGTGGAAGGCGCCAAATATTAAACTTTATGGCAGAACCACAATGAATACAATTAATTTTCCAAATTTATTCCTTTTTTTTTTAAATATAGACTAATAAATAGGGAACTTCCTTATTTTAGTTTGTGCTTCGTAAATAGAAATTTCTGTGATGGGCTTTCATAATTTTGTATTAGTTTTGTATATAAGTTTTTTTTCTTCAAATTATTCAAGATACGTATTCCACCTTGACGTCGTAGCGGAGCTTAAGTATGTCTGAGGATCCATTGAGCTATGCTAGAAGATGTAACCATGCTAGGAAGTAAGATCAAGGTATGAAGACCGAAAACCAAGTGAATTCACCTTCATGTTTAATATGTCAGATCAATTCGTGGTCGTTTGAGATTATCTGTTATATCAAAAATCATTTCTATATTTGTTAGCAATTGTGCTAAATGCCTTCATGAATGATCCAATTTCACCATATCCTATATTATGGATTTAACTATGTATATACTATACACCAAAACGCTCTAATTTACGACGCCATTACTCTTTCACAATCTCACAGACACAGACGGATACTATCCGTAAAACGAAACCTATTTTAGTATGAGATTGCACTGGGAATAAATAGATGTGTTCTAATCAATAGAAATATCCGTAAAACGAAACCTATTTTAGTTATAGATCGTATTAAAAATAGATAGATGCGTACCAAAAAAATCCGTAATACGAAACAGATTAGTATAATATATTAAAAATAATTATTTAACCACTAGAATAATGAGAAAACTATAGAATTATAGAAAAAAATATTTATTTTAAATAAAAATAAGTTCATTTTAAAAGTATAAATAATTTTAAATTAAATATTATAAATAAATAATAATTTTAAATTAAATCACATATTCATCGGGTTTTTAATTATAAAATAAAAGGAGATAAAATATTATAAATAAAAAAACAATGTTAAATAATATTGTGAAATCAAAAATAATTACAACTGAAATTGTCACACTATCTTAAGGCTTCCCCAAACCGGCACGTTTTTTTTTGGGGCAGCGGCGCGGATAAAAATCCGCGCGGAAATCGCGCGAATTTCGCATAGTAAGCCATACCGAAGCGGCGAAAATTCGCTCTTAAACTTCAAAAAAATATGTGATAATCTCAAAGAAAATCAAAAAAATATTTCATGACATCGAAGTGTGTTGTGGTTTTTTACAAAAATATTAATATTAAATAAAAAATATTTTTGACATTTGTTGCGATTCTAACAAAAAATCGCTTACAACCGCGTTTTTTTTTTCGGAAAAAATTGGTATCGATATCTACGGCAAAAAAACGCTGTAAAACCGCGCGGAAATCGCGTTGATGTGGGCACATGCACATTCATAAGCCGCCATGTAATTACATTTTGCCGCAAAAAATCGCGCCGATTTGGGGAAGCCTTTAAAGCCGTTATAAAAGAATAAGAATAGCAAATAGATTTTTTAAAAATACACCGCACTGCAGTTTTTTATTGCCTTTTTTTTAATTCTCTTTTGTGTATACACAAAATTAAATACATGTACAATAAATATACATCATAATTATGGAGGACTTTTTCTTGATTTTTTTCGGTGATTCAAAAAAAAAAAAAAAATTTGTCTGTAATAGCGATTTTTTTTTATCCGTATAGCGAATTTGTTCCTATATTAGTCATATTCATATCCGTAACTTCGAAATTCCGTAAAACGAGCGTCCGTATAGCGGGGGATTACTGTATATCCAGATCCAGGCAATATTTTGCGAATCTGGTATACTAAACGGGCATATGTAAAAAGTAGCGTTTTCATACAACAAATGTTTAATTCAAAGTTTGAATAATGAAAGAAGTTTATTGTTATTTTAAAATATGCTTCCTAATTAAATTTTGAATATGTAATCCGTTTTCTTAATTTGAAATGTAAATAAAATTATTTCTATCTAATTCCCGTAGTTTATTTAAAAAAAATATGCCTTTTTTTTATAAATTATTAATGATATAAACTATCTAATTGCCTTTAAACTATAATATTATCTTATTAATAATAATAATAATAAAAAAAAAAAAAAATTATTGAAGACTCAGGTAGTGGACATAGAATGTTAACTATACAAATAATATTAGCTTGTACACGATACATGTAAAAACGAGAACATTATGGAACTTTAATAAAGGTCATTGGACAAAATATAATAAAATACTATCAGAAAATTTATATGAAATTGATTTCAACAGTAACGGTGAACAACTAATAACATTTTTCAATTCTAGCATTTTGAACGCAGCAAAAAATTCGATCCCACGTGGCAAGACAAAAAAGTTTAGACCATTCGGGAACAAACATCTAACTAGCATAAGAAATGAAAGAAACAAAGTAAGAGACACAGCAGAATCATCTAAACAACCGGACCAAGTAAGATCATGGAGGCGCCTAGATGCAAAATTGAAAAAAGAAGTCACTATAGCCAAAAAAACAACATTTTTTAAGTTTTTAAGCTGACTAGACTACAGAACAAATAGTACTAAAGTTTATAAATACATAAAAAAACTAGATAAAAATAATAATGATCAAAACCATAACAACACTACATATAACGTTATAAATACTAACAATAAATCATTACACTGCAATAGAACCATATCTGAAAAATTTGCATCACACTACAAAACAGCTCACAAAACAAACCAAAATATAGATGCTGCTCAACAAATTTCACCTTGGCGGAGTTCGAAACAGCACTTAAATGGCTAAAAATGAAGAAACAACCTGGTTGCGATGAAATTTTTCCCGACATGCTAAAAAATATGGATACGAAAAATAAAAATATCCTCCTTAGTATTTTCAACAAAATTTGGGAACAGACAAATGGAGTTTCAACAAAATGGAAAAAAGCTGTAATAATCCCAATTATAAAACCGGGAAAACCAGTAGACGACATCGCAAGCTACAGACCAATATCTTTAACATCAGTAGTAGCAAAGTTAATGGAAAAAATCATCGCAACCAGATTAAACCATATATTAGAAAGTCAGAGAATCATCGTCAACGAGTAAGCAGGTTTCCGAAGATTATATTCCACAGTACACCAGGTAACAAGATTGAAAGATAGTATAACACAATCCCTCAAAAATAGAAAAAGCGTCATAGCGGTCTTCGTAGATTTTAAAGGCGTTTCTACAGCATTTGGAGTAAGAACCTGTTCAAAAAAAACTAGAAAGCATTGGTATCCATGGAAATATGCTCAATTGGATCACGAGTTTTTTGAATCAGAGATGGATTGCGGTTAGATGGAACGATACAACATCGAAGTGGAAACAACTAAATGTAGGCCTCCCTCAAGGCTGCATTTTGAGTCTGATGTTATTTAACCTATACATAAATGACCTTGTTAAAGTTTTGAAGAAAACGAATGTTAAAGTTGCTATATATGCAGATGACGTAGTATTATGGACTGATGCGAACAACAAACACCACACAGCCGATAATCTAAAAAACCAACCGCATAAAGCTGTAATAGAGTTAACTACGTGGGCACAAGAAAATAACATGACGATCAGCGATAGCAAAACCACATACCAGATATTCTCATTAAAACACCAAATACAAGACATCGATATATACATAAACAACAACACGATAACAAGAACATTCACAACTACTTACCTGGGCATTACTCTGGACTCCAAATTAAATATGAGTAACCACATAATTAACACGAAAACAAAAGTACAAAAAAGATCTAGCATATTAAAAAAATTGGCAGGATGCAAATGGGGAAGTACAACTGATTTATTAAACAGAACCTACAAAGCATATATTAAACCAGTGCTCAAATATGGTGGTGAATTAATGACAACAGCATCCAGACAAAACCGCATGGAACTGGAAATAGCACAAAACAATGCTCTGCGAATTGTCACGGGTGCAGTGAAAACCACACCTTCTCAAGCAATTAGATGTTTCACAGATAATCTACCGATGAACACTGAACATGATATTCAATCAGCTATATTACACGAAAAGATCAGACAAACGAGAGAATACCATCCATGGTTCACAGCATTAACAACATGTAACCAGTTGAAAACTCAAATTCTGTTCAAACATAAATCAGAAGCCTTACTAAAAGAACTCGGACAAACGCCTAAGATTGACAACACCCTTCCACCACAGCATCCTCTAGATTATATAAATATTACAGTTGAAACACAACTAAACATTAATATAAATAAAAAAATTGATAATACAGAAACAATGAAGCAGAATGCTAAATCCACAATTGATATCAGATATCACCAAGACATCTGGGAACGTATATACACGGATGGATCTTTGCTAAACATCAACGCTGGCGCAGGAGTCGGAGTACATTGTAGTAAATTCAACCATTATTTCTGTATGCCGGAGCAAACATCAGTCTTTGAAAGCGAATTGGCTGCTATAGAATATGCATTAAAACAAACCTTGTTTATACCTGATATGAAAAAATACATCGTCATTCTATCGGACTCTAAAGCAGCAATCCAAGCTATATCATCTTTCATTCCACGCCACGACAACAAATTAGTTAGAGAAATACGTACCTTATTTCAAACACTACAACTAACAGGCTACAGTGAAACTAAAATGGGTTCCGGCTCATGTGGGTTTAGAGGGAAATGGATTGGCAGACCAACTGGCTAAAAAAGGTGCTAACCTCCCAACCAGAAGCAAGCAATATACTTCAATTGAATCCCGAAAAAATCATATAAAGCAATTCTTTAGTAAAAAAGCAAAAAACGACATCCAAAATGGCTTAAAAGATAAAAAATATGAACACATAGCTAGAGAATATAGCAACATATCGTCGTGTGACAGAAGAGAAGCGGTGGCACTTTTTAGATCACATACTGGACACAGTTGCCTAGCAGATCACCTATATAATAAAATCAACATCTTACCTACAGACAAGTGCAGTTTCTGTGATCTTGGAGTAACACAATATGAAGAACATCTAATACACTGTCCAGCGCTAGAGACTGAAAGGCAACGAAGTAAAAATATTTCTTTTCTTTATTGGGCGGCCCGAGGAAAAATGGCATAAGCCAACACCTATCCATTAGTTAACAACAACAACATAATAATAAACTCTGGATTAATTTTAATTGAAATAATTTAAGGCCGATTTCGCAGTGAGAGCTTAAACTCAAACTTAACCGATTAACCGATTGTATAGCTCAACCTTGTAACTTAATATTGGAGTTAGTCTCAAAGCCAGTTACGTAGAACGCAATAATTAGATAGTCTCAAAATTTAAATAGTGCGTTTGATATATATATATGTATATATATATATTACATATGTGAAATATTAATTTGTAGCTCCGATTTACCCCTCAAACAAGCTCGACACGACGGACGCAAGGGAGACGGATTCAAATGTCGAAAAAAAGTTGAAATGTATAGCAATATATGAAAGTGAGCAAAGTCACGACGTACACGACGGACACAACACGCAAAAGTTGAATCGATTTCAACTTTCGACGGATACGACGGATATAAAATAAGTACTTTTCAAAATTTTGAATTAAAATAAATATATTTCACATTCCAAAAAATTTTTAATTGAATTATTAGTGTAAAAATTTATTTAAAGTATAAAAGTACAGTTTTGTTTACAAAAAAAAAAAAAAAAATGTTTATAAACTGTCATTGAAGAATATATAGTCCGTCTCAACCGTCGAGTTTGCTCCATCGAAAATTCTTATGCGTTTCTTGTCCGTCCGTTGCGTCCGTTGCGTCCGTCGTCAGTCGAGCTTGTTTGAACCATTAATAGTAATTAATTTTTCTTCAAATGAACACATAATTACTTTAATAACATATATAAATTTATCTGTCTAATTTAGTTGTCAACATTCTCAACGTGCGTTGGAAATTAAAATTGTCCAATTTCTGCGTTGCGTTGTGAATGTTCGCATTTTATATTGGTTGAGTTTCTGCGTAACTTGCGTTGTGACACAAATTCAAATCCAAATTTGTTTTTTTTATTTTAATTATTAATTTTTTAAAAAAGTTACAAAATTTTAGTAATTAGCATTGTAACTAAATTAACAGAAAATAAAATAGCAATAATGGAAATAAAAATAATTACATAATTTATAAACTTATTATGAAAATATACTACCAATTTTACGGAATCTTACATAATATGGGAGTGTGTCTGATTTTCTATTTTAGTTTTCGTTATGATAGAAGATAGTTCATTTGCATTTTCATTGAGAACTTACAATAATATTGCAATTTATAAAGATATTTTCTCTATCAAATATTCATTGTTAAAAAATACTTTTTCAGTTATCCATTCCGATTCCGTTCATTTCTCCACTATCAAAATAAACGCCCGTGTAAGATCACTACAGATTTCATTTGATAGAAATTACTCGAAAAATCTAGAAGAAAACTTTTATTTAAATAGAAATTCTGCGCGCGATTGTCGACATTTCATTTAAATCTGTAGTTGAGTGAGGAAGTTAATTGAAAAATTGTAGAAGATTGAAAAAAGGACTAATTAAAGAATATTGAATATAATTAATAATTGTGCAAAAAGAAAATATACGATAAAATTTTAAAGAAATAATAAACAATAAATTATCGAAAATTATTAAACAATTTTATAGTGGATAGTGCAAATAATTTTTTGTGGATAATTTTAAACTCAAGGTAAGTTTGTCTGGCTTTTTCAAAAATTAAATTTATTCAGAAAAATAATCACCTTAAAAAATAATTTTTAATTAAAACCATTTTTGGGACAATTCATTGTCATTATTATTTAATTTGCACAAATAATATATATAAATTTTTATATATTTTTTTATTTTGCTATATTTTAATTTAAATTTTTGTAAAAAGTGCGATAATTGGATTAATTTTTTACATAGCTGGAAGTAAATGTAAAAATATATTTAAAATAAATGTTTCAAAGAAAAAATTAAGCGTTGAATGGCCTCAGAATTTAATTTTTATTTAAAAAAAAAACCAAAACAGTGTAATTTATTTCAGGAAAAATAATTTAAAAATGAAATATATATATTTATTTGGATCATATACAATAAATATTTTGTGTATGTGTACTATAATTCTGTTCTGATGTCATCGCCCAGAACTTTTTTTTTTTCATACTTATAATAAAATTATTTTATAAAGATTTCTTTCTCTTAAATCACCTGATTACAATTTTAACTAGAAATTTCTATTTTTTTTTTTCAGAAATAACAAAAACCAAACTTGAAAAGAATTTTGTATTGAAGTGAAAGTTAATTTTTATTCAATCAAAGTATATATAATAAGAAGAATAAAATGGGTAAAGATTTTTATAAAATTTTGAGTATTGCCAAATCGGCAACTGATGACGAAATCAAAAAGGCGTATCGTAAATTGGCCTTAAAATATCATCCAGATAAAAATAAAACACCACAAGCTGAAGAACGTTTTAAAGAAATTGCCGAAGCATATGAAGTATTATCAGATAAAAAGAAACGTGACATTTATGATAAATATGGTGAGGAAGGTCTAAAAGGTGGTATACCAGGTACTGGTAGTGATCCAAGTGGTGGAAATGGTTTTTCATATCAATTTCATGGTGATCCAAGAGCAACATTTGCCCAATTCTTTGGTAGTTCAGATCCATTTGGTATATTCTTTGGTGGTGATACACAACGTATGTTTGATGGTGGCCAAATGTTTATGGAAGATGATGGTGATATATTTGCCCAAATGGGTATGGGTGGACCGCGTGGCATGGCCGGTCCAGGTGGTGCTTTCCGATCACAATCATTTAATAATTCACCAACAAATCGTAAACGTCAAATGCAAGATCCACCAATTGAACATGATTTATATGTTAGTTTAGAGGAAATTGATCGTGGTTGTGTTAAAAAAATGAAAATATCACGTATGGCAATGGGACAAGATGGTAATCCACGTAAAGAAGAAAAAGTTTTAAATATAAGTGTTAAAGCAGGTTGGAAATCAGGTACAAAAATCACATTCCAACGTGAAGGTGACCAAACACCTGGTAAAATACCAGCTGATATTATATTTATAATTCGTGATAAACCACATTCAACATTTAAACGTGAAGGTAGTGATATTCGGTATTCAGCAAATGTATCATTAAAACAAGCATTATGTGGAAGTACTCTACAAGTACCAACTTTAGCTGGTGACCGAATAACAGTAAATACAAGTGGTGAAATCATAAAACCAAATACAGTAAAAAGAATAAATGGTAAAGGGTTACCATTTCCAAAAGAACCTTCAAAGCGTGGAGATTTATTAGTTGCATTTGATATACGTTTCCCAGATATATTAACAAATTCAGCAAAGGATATATTGAGAGATGTATTACCACAATAATTATGTGTTTGTAGTGTATGTATAATTTTTGAGGTTCAAATTTTGTTATTTTAGATTTTAAGTCTGATTTTCCTAAAAAGATTATTGAAAATTTCATTGTAAATTGAAAATTGAACAATTTTGTTCTGTGAACCTAAAACTTGTTATAGTTTATAAAAGAACAAAATATAATTTATAAACTTTTAAACTAATTGAATTAATTGATTTATATTTCATTTTTTATTAATTTAAAACAAAAAAAAAACCTATTAATTTATAATATTTTTTTATAATAAAACTAAAATTTTAATGGAAAAAGCATGAAAAGAAGGAAAATGATTATTTGTACATTTGTAAACTAAACAAACATTTAACAACAATTACTGAAAATTTATTGAATATAAAAACTGTGATAAATAACTTTCAAATTGTTGCGGTTATTATTCTTAGTTTTTTCGTTTTTATAAATTTTATTCTAATTTTTTCTTTTTCATTTACAAAGTTTAACCAAAATTTATATATAAAAATTAGAATGAAGAGTATTTTAAAATGTAAGTGAAAAAAAAAGAATTAATAAAAATACAAAAAAAAAGATTGTTAATTATAGATATTAGTATAGATGAATATAAAATTCATTTACTTTAAAACTCTCTTATAATAGTAATTATATCATAATCATAATCTATATTATTATTTTGTAAATGTAAATTAAGTACGTTTTAGTACAAAAAATAAAATTAAAAATTATTAATATATTTAAAAAAAAAAAAAGTATTTTTATTGTGATAAGGCGATGAAAGAGATTAGTTCAATATGGTAAATAGAACGAAACATCTACATATGAATTCAAAATATATTTTGTGAATGAAGGTAAGTTACCATTGTTTATTATAAATATTCAATAAAAAATTATTTTCTTTGTTCGTAAATCTAGTTTATTAAAATTAGGGATAGAAAAAAAAGTATTAAAGTATTTATTAAAAATAACGAATTTTTTATTGCACACATTAAAAAATGTATAAAAATTATGATTTTGGAAATATTTTGTGAAAAGCGGATAAATCTGTTTTATGAAAAGGCGTGCGGAAAAGGAAAGGTTTTTCAAAATAAAAACATTAATAATAATATGATGCACGATGTCTACTAAATTCTAAATATATTTATTCTTCCAACTTTTAACGAGTTTTTACAATTTTTAGATGTAGTTGTTATTATTTAAAATTAACAAATAAATTATTCGTTGGAAATTTGCAGTACCATTTAGAATCAATACCATGTAAGATAAAAATACCGACGCGAGGTCTACAAATTGTTTTTAATCTAAAGATTTAGTAAATTTTGAAAATTTTATGTTACTTCCCTTTGTCCACAAAATTAATCAAATAACAAATAAATCGTATATATTAAAAAGAAGCAAATAAATGGCCCCTATGACTGACATCGACTCGCGCCATTTGTCGCGTCTCTCGACTCGTCGGACAAAAAATTTGCTATGATTGAAGTTTTGTGTTATAAAAAACGTCAAAACTCACTTTAAAAATAATATTTAATTTTTAATACCAAATATTTTATAAAAACTATAAAATCTTAATTAAAAAAAATCAAACTTTTAATGTTCTTCTCGCACATAAATTTCTCAGCAAGTAAATCGGCAACTGTAGTCAACATAAATCGAGTCGAGAACGAGATCAATCATACCGAAACGATTTGCTAAAACTCTCGCTTCAATCATACCGAACTGTAAAAGATAGTCAAGTCCACATCAATAATAAGGGTCAATAAGTCTCAACATTATTAAATATTGCTCAATTTTTATAGACCGTACAAAAATTACCTAAATCATTATAAACTCCATAAAACGAATAAAATGTATTAACAATAAATTAGTTATTTATAATTTAATTGTAATTGTAAATAAATCAATTTTATTATAATATCAAATTTATAAATTAATTTTATTAACTATTTCCTGGCAAAATTAGAATCCATTGCTCTTGAGGTTCTTTGTATATTATTTAAATTTGATTTTATTCTAGACTCCATTGATGTCGAAGCTGTATAAGCTTTTCTCATTTCTTTATTAGCGAAATTATGATCGAACGTTGTTTTTTGATTATTTTCTTCGATTTCTACATTTTTTCGATATTCTCTGACTTTATTTGTACGTTCTTCATTACGTTTCACACCATGCTGCATCATTTCTTGTCGCAATTTCTCTTTTTCCTCTTCAGTTAATTGAGCTCTCAATGGTTTTGTATTTTTAGGTACTTTCTTACTGTATTGGCTATCATCACTGTGTAAACTTTTTCTGGAACCTTGTGTATGATGTTTCTCCGAATATTCTTCTTTATTTCGTGAATGTGATCGTCTGTTTGGTGGTTCATTTCTCGAATGGGAACGAGGTTTATCATCTTTGTGTGAATATTTTCTTGTGTCTTGATTTCTTGTTGAGTATTCGTCTTTGTTTCTAGAATGTGATCGTCTTCTATTATGATAATTAGAATTATCTTCATTTCTTGAACGGGAACCTTTATCATCTCTGTACGAATAATTTCTTGAATCCTGCTCGTTGTATGATGAATATTCTTCTTTATTTCTAGGATTACGATTGCGATAATTAGAAATATCTTCATTTCTTGAACGGGAACGACATTTTCTTGAATCCTGTTGATTGTTCGTTGAATATTGTTCTTTGTATCTTGAATTTAATGGATTATCTCTAGAATTGGAACGACGAGATTCGCGGCGATTAAAATCTTCATTATTAAAATTATGTCTTGAATATGACTTTGGCCGTGAATTCATATTTAAATGTCGAGTAATGAAATTGCGGCGCACATCTTTAGGTTCAACATTTTTCGATCGATTATTTGAAATTTTTGACTTTTCATCGCTGTCTGAACTACTCGATGACGAGGAAGATGATTCACTGGTAGTACTTCGTTTCCTTTTCTTTTTGGATTTTTTATTTTTTGACTTAGTCATTTCATCAAGCTCTTTAGAAAGTTTTTCAAATTTATTATTTAAGATCTTTTCAAAATCCATATTTGGATTTAATTCATCGTCATCTAATGAATTTTTCACTTTCTTGTATTTTTTTGCTAAAAGTTTATCCAAATCCTTTTCGTTATCGCTGTCATAACTATCATCGCTACCAGACGAGTGTGATTTCTTTTTTTTCTTTTTCTTTTTAGATTTTTTACTTTTTTTCTTTTTATTGGATTGTTCTAGTTTTTCCATTTTTAAAATATTATGTAGTTCTTTTAATTTAACTGGATTTTCTAGTAACTTACGACGACTTTCAATTTCTTTCTGTTTAATAGCCATTAAAGGATCTTCTAATATTTTTCTCTGAATATCAACTTGATCTGTACTCTGTAAAGTACGATATTCACGTATAGAAAATGGTATACATTCATATTCTACGTGATTTTTCGGTACTGTAATACCAAGCAGATGTGATTCCTTTTCTTTTTGCTCTTCAGCATTTTGAATTTCAAAATTCTTATCCACTGTACGACCTAAAAGATAATCTTCACGATTTAATAAATCTTTTGTACCTTTGTACATCCATTCTAATTTTGGATCTTTTGAATCAAGATTTGACATAATATTTGTACTTTAAAGTATTTGTTTGCTTATATTTTAAATAAATAATATTACGTTTGATTTGATAATAAATTAATCCACTTGTATTTAAAAACATAAAAATTGGTAGTATAGTTGGTGGAATTGTATTTTTTTGTTTTAGGTTACAAAACGTCATAATTGAATATGTCAACTGTCAATACCTTCTAAACGAAATCGCTTTCAGCGAACCCAATTCGAACCCAATTCCGTAATCCAGTAAAACGTAATTAACGAAAACGGAACGCTTCCATTTCGTTTGTAGCAAAACAAATAAAATAAAAATTAATGTTAATGTTAAAATGGTAACTATGATTTTAAATAGTTTGCAACAAAAATGTTGCTCTTATTTTATATTAGAATATAATTAACTCAATTTATATCCTAAAATAAATTATTTGTAAATGTGCTTGGAAACAAAATATTTGAAACTTTTATATTTGCTTAACTTTTTTTCTATATGTATTTTTATACTAGTTATAAAATAAACTAATTTTTCCAATATTTTATAAAAAATAATTAAATTTGTAACATGAATACGTTGGCGTCTCGAATTTGGTCGAAAGCTGTTTGTAAAACAAGTTCTTGTAATTGATTGGTACAACGTTTCGCTTACCTTTTCTTTTTTTTACATAGGGTGTATATGTTATAATATTCAATTACATATAAATATATTTCGTTTTATAGTTCATTCAAAATAGAAGATAATATAATCACCCTTTGGGAAAATGACTAGTTCAGATGTGAAGTTATCTAAAACTTTTAATGAAAACGCATGATTTGTGAAATTTTCTGAATCTGCCATCCGGTTTCACGCAACCAAAAATTCGGAATAACTATTAATAATTACTGAGTTTTATATGAAATACGTATTAACATCGCGTTATAAAAATTATAGAATCTTTAATTCTTTTTGACTCAGATTAACAAATTCGTTTTATAAACGATTCAATTTTAAAAATAAACTATAATTACATTTTCAATTAAAATGTTTAACTCTGTTATTTGGAAAATAATTTTATTTTAATAAGGTAATTATTGAGAATCATTAATTATAACTAAATCGACTTGATTATTATATGTAGTCGAGACTGTAACGTTTCTTTATAAAAAAGGTACGATTATGTTTATATTGTAAACTGGGCCTTTAACTCATTTATAATTAAATTAATGTAATAGTTTGTTAAAGAACGTTGATGTGTTAAATAAACGAACCACCTTGGTGTTAAGTAAACAAATCCCTTATAGCAAATCTCTGCATAACTTAATTTTTCTTTATTTTCCTATTCTAACGTTTAAATTTGCGTCTTCATTTTGATTCTCTGAAGCGGTTCGGAAAAGAAGTTACTGTAATTGATTACACCGGCAGGTCGCTTTCGTTTTTACAGATGACATATGTCATTAATTCATAAACCCTCTAGCCAAGTGGTTCGCTTTAGTTATACATATAATGTATCATTTTCTATACGTGAATACCGTAGTTTACAGAGTACAAATTAAAAGTTACTAGGATTATCGTAAATTACTAGAAAATCTAGTTAAATTAAAAAAATATTTTAAAAATGGAAAATATAGAACAATCCAATAAAAAAAAGAAAATTAAAAAATCTAAAAAAAAAGAAGTAATTTCTTCATACAAAACTGATTTTTCATACCGGCTTTAATGAACTGTAAACTTGCCGTAAACGTAAATGTACGAATAGATTTGTATGTATATTTGTACTACGCCTAGAGCGCTTTTTTATTACATAAACTAAGAGTTCGCTAAAAACGACAAGGTTGCGAATTGTTTTTAGGAAGATAAAATAATATGTATTTTGGGAATATGTATATAGATGAAAAGGCGGTTCAGAAGCGGTTCGATTTGGCTTCGTAAAAAGCGATTTTTTCTGTTTTTTTTTTGAGTAACCATGTTAATAAAAATAAGTATGCAGATTTTTTTACTCTATCAATAAAGAGTTGTTTTAATTAGTTTATGGTATGGTAAATAAATATTCAATAAAATATGAATTATTTAAAAAAATATATATTATGAAGTAACCAGAGAAATAATAAACATTCGTGTTGTTTTTCAGAAATGCCATTAGGAAGCGATGAGATGTGATATTTTACATATATATTTAATATTTTAAAATTAAAATATTTTTTTATAATTGAAAATTAAATATTTTTATTTATATGAATATAATCAGAACATAAAAGAACCGTAGTGGGGTTCACCAGCGGACCGTTTAAATGTACTCTAGGCGGAGTAATAATCCATATAAAACACTATGTTTTTTTTAATATTCTTATATGACAATATTTACCTTTACGGCTCACTGTCGTATCGCCCAAACGATTAGGGGGATACTACATTTTTTAAAATTTTCTTATACTAACTAACATTTACGTTTAAGGTTCGCTGCCGTATAGTCAATATATTTCGTTTCTTTGTTGGATTTAAATGAGTGGGTATTGGATGGCGTAGGTCAGGTACTTCCGCCACATAATAGGAAAACTGTTGTACCGTCCAGTCGAACGCTGCATCATTATTACAGCGTGTCGACTCATCCCATTTGTTTAATGAACGAAATAACTTTCTTATTCAGTTTACTTGCGTCACCCAGTTTATCTATAAAGAAACTACCAAATTTACTAATTTTTTTTATTATTAGAGTTAGTAGCAATGACACAACAAATGTTTCATTGTCTCCTCCTTGTTTATACTACCACGACGTGGAGAATGGATTAAAAATTCTAATTATCAAGTTTTTATATAATCTAGCCGCTGTCTCCTTCATTTTCAAAATTATCTTAATCTTTTTATGATTAGGAAGACACCAGACCATTTTTTTTATATACATATAACCTTTCTGCTCATTTCATTTCAAAGTTCTATTTATTGGGCCAACCATTCATTTGAGCTTTTAATTTGAACTAAAAAAAATTATTGTAAGTGTGTAAAAATATATCAGTAGGACTTTTTCATAGCCAGTTCATTCGTTACTGATAATACTTACTCCATTCTAAATAATTTAATTTCTGTTCAACAAAATATAAGAAATAAAAACTCAAATTTAATTCAGTCTATTTGTCTATTTATTTTCGACAAAACAAAAAGAAAAAAAAATAAATTAATTTATTTTTGTCATTTTGTGTGTTTTTTTTTTCTTCATAATTTTTTTTTTTTACGTTTTACAATTATAATTTATAATATAATAATATTATATATATTTATTTATTTTTGAAATATATATACCTATATTTATATAATTTTCTTCTTATATATTTTGTTTTTTTTTTTATTTTAATTTTAAACTTTTATCGTCTTTTCTTGTTTTTTTTTTAATTTTTTTAGTTTTAATAATTAATTTTTATATTTAATAAAAATTGTGATTGAAATAATTTGATTTTAGAGTTTACATAAAAACAGCACATATATATATATAATATAATAAATATTTAATTAATATATAATAAATATATAATAAAAAAATTGTTTATAAATAAATTTATAAACACAAAAATTGTACCTGATTTCGCGAAATGATAAAATTTGTTAGTAATTTGTTTTTTTACTTGTTTTGAAAAGGTACAAAATGTGTATTTAATATATATTTTAATTAATATATCCATTATTAATTAATTAATATTTCAATTATTTATTAAAATAAATTATACAACAAAAATTTACTAAAACTTGTTTTATTCAAATTTAAATAATTTTTAATTTTTCTTTTTTTTTAAAATAATTGTTTAATATTTAAAAATTTAAAAAATGTTGTTTTGATTTTTAACGATTTTAAGAGAATATAAATAAAAATATTCATTCTTAAAATATTATATATTTTTCGTTAATAAAATTTAATTATAATTAACGATAAATGTAAGTATTTTTTTTATTAAAGATTTAGTGTATATTTTTTTGTCATTCTGTCTAAATAGACTAAGAGCTGATAACTGGTAACAGTTGTTTGTGTAATTATGATAACGATATTTCGGCACTGACAAAATCTATATTGTCAGTGCTTTTAGCATTCAAAGTGACCAATCAAAAATAATATATTTATGAGTTTTAAAAATGTCTTACTCGGGAGTTTTAGTCCCAACGCAAATTACTCAGACGAAATAATAATTAGAACATGGTTTAACGCCCAAGTAGGCAATTACAAAGTTTCAATAAAACGTGTATTTGACATAATATATAACAATTAGAACGTGCGTTTGATATAATCGATATAATATATATGAAATATTAATTCATATTTAGTTTTGTAAAATTAAGTTGTCAACATGTTTAACATGGGCTTTGAATTTCTGTGTTGCGTTATTGAATTATTGAATTTCTGTGTTGCGTTATGAATGTACGCATTGAGTTTAACTGCTCCCATACATTTTACATTGGTTGATTTTTTTTTAATGCACTTTAAATCGCATCTGCGTTGCTTGCGTTGAGACTAACTGGGCTATTAAATTTTAATAAAAAGTATTGCATTACATTTATACATAATCTTACGATAAAAGTTCATAAAATTTCATGAAAAAGATATTATAGCATAAAACTTATCTCTTATTTCAATTATTATACATCCTCATAATTATGAGGATGTAGTGCTAAGCCGATTTTGTATTTGTTGGTCATTTTGATGTCTCCTAGATAAGTTGCCAAATTTCACATTTTTCCCTAGTTCTAATGTGTATCAGCTTTACAAACTGAAATTACGTAAGTAAAAACAGTTGTCAGCTCTCTATCTATGATTCCGATAAAAAATTTAAATTTAAATTTCTTGATTCTTTTTTTTTTATTTTTGTTTCATTTTTAATATACAAATGAATTTTAGTAAAATTTTTATTTCTATATTTTTAGTGTTTTTATGTTGTTTTAATTTTTGTAATAAGGAAAGACTTAAAGGTATTTTTTGTTGTTGTTGTTGTTTAAATTTTGTAATTCGTTTTTTATACAACAAACAATAATTATATTTTTCATTAATTTTTTTTTTGTTTATCTATGATTTTTTTCATTTATTTATATAAATATTATTTTTAAATTTCTTTTGTCGCCATTTTTTTTTTAATTTGTAATTCTGAATAAATTTTAAGATAATATTCTATTTTTATTTATATTATTTGTTTTAAAAAAAAAATATTTATTAATATTAAATTAACGATTTTTCGCTTATCACAAAATTAATAAATAAATTAATTACTATTAAAAAATCAAAAAAAAAAAAAAAATTATTAAAAATTAATTTTCTTTTTTTTATATATTTTGTTTGTGTTTTATTTAATTTTGCTATTTTTTTTTATATAATATTTTTTGTTGTGAGTGATTTTTTTTGTTGTTTTTGTATATATATAATTAGGTTTTGTGTGATTTTAATTAATTTCTCTAATTTTTTTTTATGTAATTAAATAGTATCGTTTACTTATTTATATATAAATATATTTGGTATTAAATTAAAAGAAATTTTTCTTTTGATTTATACAAAAGATAACATTTATATTATATATATGTAAATATATAATTAATTTTATTAATGCAATTATTTTTGGATATAAAATTTGGTGATAGTTTTTTTTTTTGGTTGGAAGATGGATAAGTTGTCACTTGTCACCAATTTTTTTTTCATATAAATTAAAAGCAAAATAATGAAAATATTTAAAAAAAATTTTTTTTTACTGTGAAATTACATATAAATATAACATATAAAAAGTTTATACACAATGAATATTTTAATATGTAAATGAAAACTTTTTATGATATTGTTTGGCTTAAAAATTTATATTCTTGTATTTGAATATGAACACATGTACAATTTTACCCAACCCTTGTCAAGTTATTAAGTAAAGATTTTAATGGTTTTTAATGACAGGGTTAATTACCCTATCGTGTTCTCAATTCAAGCAGTCGGAATCCTCACTGGACACTGTGTTATCGGTAAGCATACAGAAACCATCAATATAGAAACTGCAGCCATCCAAAGCAAGCTGAAGCCCTAGACCTAGAGCACCTTCTATGTCACTGTTCGGCACTATCTAAACCAAGCTCTGAAAGTGGTCTCGAATTACAGCACCAGGAAACTCCTCAAATTTGGAATTACGAAATAGAGTTGCTAGACAATATCTCAACACATATTAGTTATTCATGGAAAAGGAACCGCTATGGACCCAGTGTTGTGGCCTATGCGAGATTCTGCCGCCTCTATAACCTAACCCATATTCATATTGACAGTTGGATTTGGATTGACAAACGAGAGCAACATGAAAATGTTCATAGCCTAAATCTTATATTTGTAGGCACGATATAACGCATAACTTTAAAAATTATGCGTCGTAACTACTAATTAATTTTTAAATAATTAATTAATTATTAAATTAATTTAATTGGATTATGTAAAAATGGCAATTACATCTTTTTTTTATATTCACTCGTAAGACTAAGTTCATAGTAGTAATTGAGTGATTATAGTAGTGCCATATATTTATAATGGTTTAATTTATGAAATAAAATAAAACTATAAAATCAAATTTTAAAATATATATTATGAAATGTTAAAAATTAAAAATTCAATTCCATTTTTATTAGTTTTTCTTACTTTTTTTTTTTGATGAATAAATTGCATTATTAAAATTTTAATTTATTTTAAATGTTACATTTTTTTTTTAATTAAAATTTCTTTAAATAAATAAAAAAAAAACTAAACAATTAATTTACTTATATATTTTTTATATTTTTATTATATTTATTTAGTGTATTTTTGGCAACAAAATTATATGGTTACGAACCTGTGTGTTTATATAAATTTCTAAATAGCTTTCGATAGATTGTTCGTTTTTTTTTTAATTTTATTTTAAAATATTCTTAGTAATATATATACGTATAATTAAAAATTACACATTTATAATATATATATATTTTTTTAATTTATTTATTTTGTAATATTGTTAAAAAATCATCTTTGGTAACATAATATCTCTTACAATCAATTATTAAATATAATAATTTCATTTTCGCACAATTTTGATTTTCAGTCATTTTAATGAAAAAATAAATAAATAAAGATAAATAATTTTTGTAATCAAAAACTAAGTTAAGTAATAGAGAGAAGCAATATAATATTCTTCTGAATGTATTTGACACTTGAGGGGTCGAATCGACACCAAAATGCTTCAAAAAGTGTCGTTTCTTTTTTTAGTTTTGAGATATTTGAGAAATCTTGCTTTTGTGGCTTAACAGATGAAATATAACTTAAATTATATATTTTTATTTCTGCTCCTGTTAAATCCACCTGATAATTGTGCAATATCAATGCTTCAAAATAATCTTGAATATTATTTACTTTAGTGGGTATTTTCTAATTACTGTGGCCAATTATGAATCGGGTCTTTTTGACCCATATATTCCATTCTTATTTTTCAAAGAATGTCGCTACAAAGTTTATGCTTTATCTTAATTATTTAATTTCTTATTATTAATTTCACCAGATATTAGTTGAAAAATTTGTCTTTATTATATTTTTGAATCATTTTCATACTCATTTAAATACAATACACATTAACTTATTATAATTGCAGCCGAACTTAGTTTTCAATTACAATTCAGCGGTTGGAATTCTTGAAGTATCGAAAATTATGGATTACAAATAATTCGGATCCTTTAAATATGTGAAAAATATTACATGAAACATTATTACGATAAAAGTTTCTTACACTATCAATGGGATTTCACAGATTACAGTGCTCGCAATCCATAATGTTTGACGTTTATAGTGAATATATGTCGCAACGCTGATATGACACTTTACACCGTAACGACGTTGTGTAGAAGTAGAAGTCAATCCAACTTTTGTGGCATTAAGTATAACAAATTTTATAAATGTATTTTAATTTTTTTTACAATTCACAGAACTGACAGCGTTGAAACTTCAAACTATTAGAATATCCGAGCCGCATATTAACATAAATTTTTTGTTTTGGAATTTACATTTTTAATTTTTAAAATTTTTGTTTTTATGAATGTCATAATTTATTTTCTCAGATTTTCTGTTTTATATATAAATAAGTTTTAAATTTTGGAAATATATTTTTTTTTGTTTTGTGGATTTAATTAATTATTTTTCGTTAGTTTTTCAATATTTTCATTTATATATATATATTAAATTTATAATTAAATTTTTCTATTATTATTATGGTTTATATATTTTTGTGGGAAACGTGGTGATAAAAACAATGAAAAATTCTAAGTTTCGGTCTATAATATTTTTTAATTTTATTTTTAATAATAATTAAAAAATTTTTTGTTGCATTTTATTTTTTTTAAGATAATTTTTTTAAAAATATTTCTTGTTTTTATTTTTTTTTTTGGTTTGTCTTTATATAAATATGAAATAATTTTTGTTTTTATATATTTTTAATATTTTTTTTTTCTTTCTTTTTCAAAATGAATTAATTTTATTTGTTTTTTAATATAAATTTTCTAAAAGTGCCTTCTTTTAACGGAAAGAGAGGATAATTAATAACTTTTTTTGTTTTAAATATAATATTTTTTTTTTTATATTTATATAATTTTTTCGATATTAATTTTTTGTTTTATTTATTATTTTTAATTCATCTTTCGAGTTTTGTTGTCATTGAAACTTTTTTTTTTTTTTGGATTTTTATTTTAAATTTTAAGTTTGATCATTATTTTTCATTTAATTAAATCTTTTTTTTTTTTTATTTTTTTTTTACTTAGAGTCATCTTTGCGTGTTGAAGACTGTGCATCGCCTAAACTAATCATGTCTCTTGGTTTCCACACTGGGGACCCTACAATTAAAAAAATATAAAAAAAATGGCCAAATTAGAATTTTAATTTTTTGGTTTTTTTAAGTTCGTTTCAGCGATTCTTAACAAAAATTGGAAAAATATAAATATTACAAAATAATATAAATTAATTGTTTTTTAAGAAATATGAAATTAAACAGAATATAACTTAAAATAAAAAAATGAAACATAAAATATTATATTTTTTATTTTTTATAGATTGAATAAATTTGAAATTGTCCTTAGTTTTTTTATGCTTTTAAAATTTTTTTTTTAGTCTTTTAAAAATTTAAAATTTTAAAGCTTTTAGTTTTATTTACAAAAAAAAAAATATTTAATGAAAATGTTGACATCGCTTGAACGTATTATTTTATTGATATATGATTTACTTTTGGTTGGTTGTCATCTTTTTGTAAAACTTTTAATTTACGGTTTTATAAAATTTAAATTTCCATAAATTTAAAGTTTAATATTTCCCTTTATTTTTGTTATGATTGCCAACATTTTTATTTTATCCAATTATAATACAAAAATAATTATAAAAAAAAAATTAATAATATTAAATAAAAAATAAAATAAATAACAAAAAAATAAAATATTATAAAATTATGAATTTAAATTTTGTTGTGGTGTACAATTATTTAAATGTTTAAATTAAATAATAAAAAATAATTCGACTACTTAACAAGCTTAAAATACTATAATAATAATCAATTAAAAAAATAATCTCATGCAGTTAAAATTCTGTTTGATAATCAATTTTTAATTAATTTAGTACTTCAATTATTTATATCTCTATAATATATTTATATTTAATGATATAATGTATTATAGTAATACGAAATGATGCAAACAGTACGGTATCAAAAAAAATTGCTAATATTAAAATATGCTTAATAATTTTAATAAATAATGTAAAATTTGTAGTATTTATTATCGCCTGTTTAATTAATAATTCTCGTACAATTATTATTTTATATATATTTTGACAGTTCTGTTTCATATGTTGATCATTAAGAGCGCCATCATCCCAAAATGTTAGTAAATAAAATATATAATTTAAAAAATTTAAGTAAAAAGCTAACGACGACGACTATAGTATATAATACAAGCTAGAATAAATGATTAAATGATAATATAAAGCACTGACCATAATGAATTTTCATAAGTTTTGGTGGAGTTTGCTGTCAAATTATTTGTTAACTTCAGTATGAATGCAATAATGTTGTTATTTATACGTTTCTTGATCAACATCAACGTAATCCGATAATATCATCATATCTTTAAATTTTTAAGATTATGGAATTTTGTAAAATCTAACGAATGTCTGTATTTTTTATACAGAATTTCGGATACAGTTCGAATCCATGTTTGTTGTATGCTGAATTCTTGAAAGTCAATGTAAAATTCATTATGGTTAAGCTTTTATAATATAAAGTTATAAAGCATGACAAAAATAAACGTAACATAAACGAAATGTAATCAAAAAATATATAATTAAAATATATAAATAAATAAATAAAATAAATAAAATAAATAAAACTTGTTGAGGAACAATCCGAATTATTAATTGATGTTGTTAGCATTTTTGTTTTTATATTTGAAAGAAAAAACATACAAGGAAATTAGACTTGGGATTTGTAAATTAGTGTATTTTGGGAAGGAAGACTAGGGGTGTGTATTTTGTGGGTGATTACAGGGATGTGTGTCAACCATCAGACATAATCGAGTGCATAGTAGCCCGAAAAGAATTAAATTTCAAATTACATATAAATATTTTTTTTTTTCATTGTGCTTTTACAATTTTACAAGATATAAATTAAAAATTAATTATAAAAATATTTATAAAAAATAAATCAATTTATTACAATTTATTTTTTAAAAAAAATCTTTTTTTTATTTTGTAAATTTGATAATTTTTATAATTAAGGGTCGAATCTATAGTCGTTAGAGATTAGTTAAGTTATAATTTTAATTAAACTTTATTATTTTGATTTAAAGTTTATAATAATTAAAGTAATTAATAAAAAAAAAAATTGATGTTTGTAAAAAAAAATCCCATCATTCAATTCAATCAGTTGATTAGTTACCGATTGTCGTAAAATCGAGTGATAAAATTATACTTTTAACATAATAATTGAAGAACTTCCAGAAAATTATTGATAAAATTACACATAATTAATCAGTGTATTAATGACTATAGATTTTGCCTTTATAATTTCATTATTGTTGGCGAGAATTGGGGAGCTATGCACTCTAAACAAATATTATACTCAAGCGATGCGAAGCATTTTATTTTTAAATATATTTTTAACATTTTGTTTTTTATTTTTTTTTAAAAAATAAATAATTAAATTAAGTTTTTTTTTCTTTTTCTGTATAATTAAAGAGGTAATTACATTTTTATTTAATAATAATTATTAATTTAATTTCTAAAATATCACAAAATTATTTAATAATAAATATTTTAATTACATATTATTTTTAATTATTTAATTAATTATTAAAAATAAATATAGATTTCGTTTAGTTTTAGTTTTTTTTTTTTTGGTTCAATTAAATTGAAATATTTTTTTTTATAGGTTTTTTTATTTTTTGTAATAATATTTTTTCATAATTAATTAAATTTATATAATTTAAATGAAAAAAAAATATATATTAATAATTTTTATAATTTTATGTTTTTTGTTTTTTCTTTAAATCATTTATTTTATAATTTTTGTATTTTTTTTAAAATTAATTATTAATTTTATCATGATATTATAAATTATATAATTAGTAATTTTTACATTTTACTTACCTTGTTTATATTTTTCAAAAATAAATTTATGTAATTATGTATTTTACATGATAAGTTTTGTTTTTTCAACATAATAATTAATGCAAAATTAATTTATAACATATTCTGATAATACAGTAATTTTTTAATTGTAATGATATTACTTTTATTTTGTGTAAAAAAATTAATAAATTTTCAATATACGAGCAATTCGAATGTGAAAATTTTATGGATCAACATTTTAAGGTTTTAGTTATTATTTATGTTGTTATATTTAAAGTCATGTGTAATTATGAATCTTCTTATGCCATCTGTGTATACAATACCAATTACACATCAAATTCAACATCAACAAAATGAAGAATATATTTTCTAAAATGTCACAATGGGGGTTCAAAGATTTATTAAAATTACGTTATGTAATATACTTTATTGATACATTTCGATTAAATTCAGTTTGATTTCTCTTTGACAATGTAAAACATTATCTTGGTATTATAAGTTGATCGATTCCGAAAATACATAATTGAATAAAACATTGGTTCATAATTGTACGCTTATGAACAAACTGTAGGTCTGTAGGGTTGTTAAATTAAAATTTTCAAATGTTAAATTTCGATATTTGGAATTAAATTCGGGAATAGGACTATAATAAATAATACTATGATAACATTTAATTTATTCCATTCTTTATTGCTTAATTAATTTCTAAGATATTTATGGTGTTTTATTTATTAATTATATTATATCAAATTTTGATCGTTTTGATATATTCTTTAATTCATTTTGTGTAAATCTAATAAGTTTTGTGTGATTATTGTGCTTATAAACCTAATATCGATTAATGATGTGTGATAAATAAATATTCTATAAATAAATTTTGTGCAAATATTTCACTATTTGATTAAAATTTAATAATATTTTAATTTTTGGTATAATATTAGGGATTTAGTAACCCACATAAGAGATTCATATCTTATGCATTCGCAAGGTCCATATACAAAAATCGCTATCATTTAAAGGATATTTTTTTTTATATAAATGGTTCGATATTTTATCGTTGCACGATACCTTTTGTAATAATACTCATTTGTTATAAAGCGAATCTCTTACGGGGGCACCGACGCTTTATTTACAGTATAATAATATTTTATCATTTGACATTTACTCTGGGAAATGAATATCTATAGATAAATAGGCTAGAATTGTTGTAATTTATTTAAATATATTCATGCCAATTATGTAGTTCGATTGGATTTTATCGAAAGGCTTCGATCGTTCTTCGATTGGATTTTATTTTCCTATTATGCAGTTCGATTAAATCGAATCGAAGGGTAACAGGTAGTTCTGTTAGTACTGCCAAAGTAAATGAGGGATAAGGCAACTAAAGATTGTTTATATCTTAGTTGCCTTAGATATAAACAAGTATATTTTCTAATTTTTTATGTCAAATAAATAAACTAAGTGTTAAATAAACAAAGTGGTTTTGGTAATAATAAAATGGATTCAATTGATATATGATCTGATTCAAGCGATAGTGAAGAAGAATGTTCCTATCCAAATTATTTTAGAATTTCGTATAATTATTATACGATACGAATTACTAATAAATTTCAATAAAATAAATAATTAAGTGGGTAAACTAAATAAAAATTCTAGAAAGCTAATTCAAATATTTTAATTTAAATGATTTATATAATTTAGTTTATTTGTTGCATCTAAATGATGCTTCAATGAGGAAAAAGTAGGAAAATCAATGATTATTTTTTAACTACTGAAAAGTCGACTTTAATTTTTTCTGTGTAAGTTTATCTATAATTTTCAAGTTAATTATATTTCATTTGTTATACTTATATTTTATTTGGTTTATAATTTATAAAAAATCAAAAACTTTTTAATAAAACCAAAAAAAATGCTTAAAATTTTGAAAAAACTACTATTCGATCAAAAAAAATACATCCAAAGAATATTCGATTATTTTTTTGGCAGTTCGATAAAATCGAACTGTATAATTGACTAAATTTTATCCAATCGAACTGCATAATAGACTACGTTCGATTTTATCGAAACGATTCGATAAAATCGAATCCAATCGAACTACATAATTGGCATGAATAATAATTGCACCAAATTTTTGATTGTTTTTATAATTTTGATTTTTTAGATATATATTTGTAAAAAATATTTATGATTTATTAAATAATATAAAATATCACAAATAATATAAAAATTAATTAAATAAATTGATATAGTTGGAAGATGAGATAAAGAATACTGTAAGGTGATATTATGGATATAGTTTGGATGCCGATATGACACTTGACACGTAGTTATATGGTATTTCATATAACTATTTTAACTTTTTTTGACAGTTCACAAAGCTGACAGCTCTGAGACTATATTTGCACTACATATATTTATCCAGTATTTCGGTTTTGTAATTAAAGTTTAGTGGGACCACAACAAAATTGACATGAAGAGGGAACTATTGATTTTCCAATTGCCCATTAATTTGAAGGTTAATAAATGATTATTAAATATGACAGAGGAACAATATTAATATATATGGTCATTAAATTTATATTTCGATTATTTTGAATGTTTTTAAATGGTTTATTGAATTTGTTATGATAAATTTATATTTTTATTTATTTTTATTGTTAATGAATTATTTTTTATTTGTTAAACAGTTTATTTATTTTGACTATTTTATATATTTTAATTTTTATATGCGTAATTTTAAGTTATTTATATTATATTTTATTTAAAAATTGTAATTAATATTTATTATTTCCGTTGTCGTAACTATTTATGTATTATATATATTTTGATTTTGTAGTTTTTGATTTTTGAATTGTTTTATTTTTATTTTATGTTTTTTTATAGAAATTCATTTTTACTTTATTTATTTTTTTTTAAATTTTATTATTGTTTTCATTTTGATTTTGTTGCTATCAAGCCCATTTATCTTATATGGAATTTATAATATATTATTTTTTGATTTTGAGAGGTTAAATATAATTAATTTTGCTTAATTATAGTTTTTTTTGTGTTTTTTTTTTAATTATATAATTTGTGTTTATTTTGGTAACATAATAATTTGTGTTTTGTGTTTATATGAATTAACAACTTTTTTTTTTTGTACATCTACATAATTATATAAATATCAACAACTACACAAATATTTATTGTAACAACATTTTATTTATCAGATAGTTTTATATATTTTATGATTGGTAATATTTCCGTTTTTTTTTATATAATTAATTAATTTAAATGACATTTATATAGTAAAGATGTTTTTATTTTATTTTTATTTTTTTAATATTTCGTTTGTTATATATGTAATTTTTGTAAATATTTGGATTGTAATTTGAGTATACTGAGTTAATTTTTATGGTGTTATTTTATGTATTTTGATTATTTTATTGTATATAGTTAAATATGTTTTACGAATTATTTATTAATACATAAATATTTATAATATAATAGTTTATTTTATGTTTATTATTTAATTTATTGAAATTTACGTATATAAAGATTTTGGTTTTGTGGTATTTTTGGTATGAATGACAGTTCAATATTTAGAAATTATGGAAAGTATAAATGTAAGGAACATTGATGTTGTTACTTATGTTGATCATAAATTAATATAGATTATATAAATATATATATAGAAAATAATAATTATATTTGTTAGAATTATAAAAATAGTAAATCTTATTCTTATTCACAAAATTTCATAAATATTAATATTGCTTACAAATCAGGAAAATTCATATTATAATTAATTTTTAATAAATATATATAAATAACAATAATTATAACAAATCAATTTATTCGGTTAGTTTTTATCATTTTTTGTTTACCGATAGTTACATTCTATTTTTAGTTTTAGTAAGTACTTTAACTGACATATAGAAAGAGGTCATATTATACAATACATATATAAACTATAATTAATACTAATTAGCCATTAAAATAGATTAACACAAGATTTAGAGGTTTATAAGTTGAAATTTGTGGCGCCATATTAGAGTAATAATCATTTTGTACAGAGACGTCAATTTCCAAAACGAACGTCAAGTAAAAACATTTTTATGTTTTTCGGGTTTCTGTAAACTGTCAATCTATAGAAATTGAAAATGTTTCTGTTTTTCTATCGTATAGATTTGGAATACCGAATACTCTTTATAACAATATTTTATTGCCATTTATATAGTAGAATGTTAATATCTTCCATTTGGCATCATTTTTTCAAACGAATTTTGGAAATAGCTGTATCTGACAGATGGCGCTTAGATAAGTTTGAATTGCAGTATATTAATACTTTCATAATTCTGATTACAATTAGAAGAAGATTTGCTGATCAGAAAATGTAAATTTTATGGAGTTGATCATTATTGGTATTGGAGGAAGAGGGGATAGTTTTATTTATAAAAGTATATATAGTATTTGATTTTTGTTTTTTTTTTGTATTATGATTTTAAATTTAATGATTATCATTTAAAATTAGTAGCTATCTATTCTAAACCATTTTTTATCTCACTAATTTCCCTTTGCCTATAATACCTTGCTACAAGTTTTATTACTAAGTATATTTTCTATTTTCTATTTTTTTTTAGTAAAATACTTTTCATCTATCTATTTTTATTACACAACAAGTAGTCTCAAGTAAGGCCGTTTCATTTGTATATATTTTTTGTTTTAATCAATATTTTATTATCTTTCTGTTTTCAAAGTAATAATAATTCATAGTTTTATTTTTTAATTTTTACAATTCGACTGCAAATATTTATATTTCTTGCCTGTTCAATTCCAATAATTTTATTTTTATTGCATAACTTTCGAAATTTATATGATTTTGTTTTTAAGGATTTTATTATTTTTTTATTAAAATTAATTTTGATTATTATATATAAATTAACTGGTGCATAATAATTAATTTATATTTATTATAATTATTTGTACATTTTAGGTATATTTATTATATATAACCTATAATAATTTTAATTTTACGTATTATATATTTATAATTATAAATGTTAAGTTTTTGGTAATTATATTTTATATGATAATTTTTTTTTTTTTTAAATATGAGGACATTAATTATACATATACAAATGTAAAGATTTTATATAAAAGGATAATATATAAAAAAAGGACGATTTTGTTTTAGTAAAATCCTGGAATATTATCGATTTTATATTTTTTTTAAGCTGGTAAAGAGCTTCGAAAGCAAAATATTTTATCGTTTTTTTTTTTGTTTTGACTAGGTAAAAAATTTTCATAAAAAAGATGAATTTAATAGAAAAAAATTCCCTGTTTTTTTTTATTTATAATAGTATTTTTATTTTATTTTTTTTTAAAAGGAAATATGTGAGTATACAGATTGAAATTAATAAAGACTTGAAACAGTTTAAAATAGATTGAATTTCATTATATATTTATAATAAAAAATGATTGTGCCAATATGTTTTGACAATAATAATATAATTATCGTCAATTATTAGGTTATATGTGAACAGATTGTTTTAAGTTCTGGCCTAAATTAAGACACTATTCGACAACGTTTTTAACTAATTTAATATTTAATTATATATAAAGAAATTTAATACCAATTTAAATAATAATAGTTTTGTGAATGTAATACTAAGAGTTACGTTTACAAGATTATTCTACTACTAATATCTACATTGGAACTGGATAAAATTGAAATTCTATGTGTATATAATATTTTTATAGTATGTATTTAATAATAATTTAACAATGTATTTCATAAAAGTCATGACAGTCTACACAACCACCGCCACCGGTACCACCAGTACCACCGCCACAATCATTTCCACCGCCACCACTACTACTTTGTTCAAATGAACTATTATCAAAACTTTCAGCCGATGAATTTGATAATCCACGTGGTACTTTCCTCCGCGTACGACTTGGTCGTACGCGGGCTCTTTGCTAGGATGGTTTCCGTTGATACAAACATTCAACGCATGTTGGATGTTCTAGTGCACGATTAACCGTTTCCGTATTACGAATATGATCATAGCCAGCATATTTTGCAAAAGCATTTTCAGCTGATTGTGATCGTACCGGGCCAGTTGAATCAATTGTATTGATTGTATAAATTCTTTCGGGTGATACACCATAACGATATGAACTACTTGTAGTACTTTCACGTGATGTTGATCGTTCTAACGATTTACTTAATCGTTTCGTATTAGTTGGTTTTGCTGTAACGTAATGATCACTACAGGTGCGATTATCATAAATCGGATAATAATGATAATATGGTTCTGTTGATGATTTTTGTGTATCAAAACTACCGTGAGCACTAAGACTACGTTTACGATTACCACTACCGCTACGATCTGGTGATCGTGTATCAAAACTATTTCTAGGACTCGAACGCATTGGATATCGTGGGATATCAAGATTTGTTATTTCTGATGAACGACTATCGAAACTACTGCGTGGTGAATATTGATGACTTAAAGTGCTTCGATCTGGTGATAAATGTTCAATACTACTGCGTGGCGATAGATGTGGTGAACGTGACTCAATACTACAATCATGTGATAATGTTGGTGCATGTAATTGTTTTTTTAAGCAACTGCGATCAGGAGAACGATTTTTACATGGACTTAACGATTGTTTTAAGATACCACTGCTACTAGTAGTATAGCCACCGCTAACAACAGTACCATTACATGGGCTTTGTGAACGTTTCAAAATACCGCCACCACCTTCAGAACTACGTCGAGGACTTGGTGTACGACGACCAGCTGATAAACGATCTTGTGAACTATCACGGCTTAAACTTAAACGTTGTTTACCCTGATCAATACTTGGACGTGGTGATTTTACTTTAATTATTCGAACAGGGCTACTACCCTGAGACTTAGAACGATCTGGCGATACATATATACTTTGGCGAGGTGATTTATTCCCTTTTTTATTAGTACTACCATTCGATTTAGTAGTTTTTATGTCAGTGCCATTCGAAGTCGATGAACTTTTAGATTTAAATACTTTATCGACTTTTTTATCAATAACGATTATTTTTTTGGGACTAATACACCGTAATTCACCGCCTTCTTCGGAATCTTCGGATTTCTCAGTACCCGTACCCGAACCGATACCACGATCACTACTCGTATCACTATCCATAGCACGTGGTGGTGATGAAATTTCAGCAATTACTGTTGTCGATGATGATGACATTAAATTATTGGTATTTTCGACAATAGTTTGGGGTTCAGGTGACAAACTAGAATCAACATTTTGATTAATGTGTTGATTGGGATCATATTGTTGATGTTGAGATTCTAAAGTTTTTTCACGTAAATTTGCCATATATTGTGCAATATCACATGTTTCAGTTAAATTTTCACGTTCTAAATCACTTAAGTGTTTATCCATAAAACCATTCGATTGCTCATCGTCACCATTTTTATTATGTACTGTATTATTAATATTATTACCATTTGTTTTAGCGAATATATCAATAATTTGTATATCTTGTTTTGGTGATGATATTAATCTATTATCATTATGATTATTATTATTATTATGATAATTTAAACTACAATTACTACTATGTTTTGCTGTTGATATTATGGGTGATGACATTTGCTTACCTAAATCTTTCATGAGTACAGGCTGATAACTTGATGGTGGATGGGATGATTGTATCAATCGCGCTTGACTACCAGTACTTCCTACCGATAGAGTTGATGTAGTGCTGTTTATTTTTAATTTATTTGTATGTATATGGCCACAAATATTTTGTTTTCAATAATTTATAGTAGTTTTAGTTAAAACAATTTTCAAAAAAAAATTATGTTAAAATTTGGAGCCATATTAAATTTATGTTAAAACGAGCCAATCGTAGATTAATACAACGAAAAATAAAAGAGGAAAAATGAATTTCAATGTAAGTACATAATGATTATTAAAGCATAATGGATTTTTATTTGAATATCCTTTAAAAAAAAGGATTTACCTTAATGTTAAATGATTTGGTGTTTTCCCTAATGTTGCTTTAGGTTTAATTGTACCATGTTGAGAATCTTCTTCACCTTCAGATTTAGTACCGGGATCTATACGTTCTGGTTGATCACCATGATGATGATGATGATGTTGTTGTTGTTGTTGTTGTTTTGGCGGAGGTTCTAAAAACATTCATATAATAGTCAAATTAAAATATTATATATAAAATTGATTGATAAAATTTATATTATACCAGCAACATCACCAACTGTTTTACTCCGATTTCTGAAACCTGGCTGAGGCGTTTGTTGATGTTGATGTTGTGGTATATCATCAGCTTCTTGACTACCCGATAAATTATCATAATCAATATTACCAGCTGAATGACGTTGCGATCCTGATTTTTTCTTTGTTTTACCCAATGTTTGAGAACCTTGTATAATTGTTATCTAAAAAAAAAAGATGAATTTTCAAATTATGCAATTTTTCTTTTCATAATTTAATAATACCTGTTGCTTAGGCCGTTCTAATGTTTGTGAATTACCAGCACCACCGCATTGTAAACCAATACCAGACATTGAACTAACACTACCACCAAATGATTTCATTGGAATTGACATATTTCTTACACTTTCTCTAATTATTTGACGTATTGTTTTTAAGAATGCATTACGAAAATCAGCAGTACTATTTGATAATACATAAACTTTTTCAGAACGTCTTTGTAATTGTGATCGTAAATGTATCAATTCCCATAAAAAGTGTGAATCCATATCTTTAGCTGATGATGCACGTACCTGTACTTCAGTTACTGGTATTAAAACTTGATATCGTATTATTTCGACTTCGTTGGGGGTGTTTTTACTCGATACACCCTAAATATAATATTTTAAATATTAATAATATTTAATTATTATATAATTATAAATTAAAGAGAAATAATAGAGTAACAAATGACATTAGCCTATAATTACATAAAATTATAATTATAATATTTTTAACTTACCATTAATTTCTTTTTTTGTCGTAAACGTTCTTTGCAAAGGAACACAACCGCTGATTTAAATACAAAGCACATAGCATGTAACTCTAGACCTTTCTTGATTTTACCCAAGAAATCTGAGATATTTAACCATTCGACACCGCCATAATATAAAAGGTCACCTATAAAATAGGATTCAATATATAATAATAAAGTTATTAAAAATGACAGGATAACAAAAATTTTTTTTAAATGAAAAATTAAATTGTATGATTTAAGGCAATCAGGATTAGGAAAATGGGTTATGGAAAATTCAATATTCTGTCATTGTGTGACAAAAGAAAAATCAACTTTATTTCATTTTATATTACGAATCAAATGTGCACAAATTTTGATTTTTTTTTTTGTGGAAGATGAATTTTTGTGATAAATTTTTTTTGTAAACCTCGTAACATGTCAAATTTTGTATGCAAAAATTATATTTTTTTTTTACAAGATTTCTCTATTATCATATTTTCAATCAATTTTTTTTTTTAAATACATGTAGCAGTACATATATTCATATCGTTTGGATGAGTATCCTTTTTAAATATGATTGAATATATTGAAATATTTAATACCGATTATATTTTTTTTTGGTATTCGGAAAGGTCACTTGACATAATACAGATCATAAGATAAAATAAATTGGATTTTTTTTTTGTTGATAAAGAGGATAAGGAAATAATAAAAATTTAATTGATATTAATTTTTCAAAAATTATAAAAATTTTATTTAAGATTATTGAAGAATAAAAATTTATTTAAATTATATTTTTTTAGAAATAAAATTTTCAATATTAAAATTATTAGAATAGTATCATTAAAAATATTAATAATTTAAGATGGAATTTTGCAAATTGAAATGATAATTAAATGATAAATTAAATTTCGTTAGATTAACATTTTAACTCTAAATTTATTTAATATTAATTTAAATTAAGATAAGAGTAATAAAAATTGTTGCTTACGTGACTCACCTGGACTAAGGTCAATTGGTTGTTTACATGATTTTTGATGTTGCCGGAATAAATGATCAAATATAGCACCATATTCTTCATGAATTCGTTGCATTTCGTTAATATGTTCAGCTACTTTTTCCATTCCCTTAAGAGCCTCTGTTCATTATATAATTGAAAAAAATAAATAAATATTAAATCAATAAATTTGAATTAATAATAATAAAGTTATTTAATTTTCATTTAAATGTGAAATAATAATAAAATAAATATTATATAAAATTACATACCGACTAAATGCAAATGTTCATCAGCTCGAGAATCAGTTAAATTTCTCAATTGCTGTAATAATAAAGGATATTTGAGTATCCTTTGAATTGGTTTAATTAAGTATGATTCTAATGTACTGCTATGTTGTTGTTTTGGATTTCTTGCTGCAAGGAATTCCTGTAGTGCTTGATTACCTTCATCTAAAAAAATAATAATATTTTTTATTTATTTTATTTAAGTTTGAATTTGGGTAAATATATAAATATTTGTGGTTTTAAATGGATTTAAAACATTCAACTTTAACGTAATTAATAAGTAATATTTTCCACAAAATTCGAATGGAAAATTTGTTACAGTATTTTTGTGATTAAAAGTAGGTTTCGACCGAGTATTCGTATAATTCCTATAATGATAATGATAATTCTCAGATTCATTTGAAAAGGGAACTGGTTTGTGGATTTATTAAAAGGAATTTTAGTGGGTCTTTAGTACGACGCCTGGTGTTAGAGTCACTTTAATAGCTAACTAACTTAATAGAGTTGTGATGGATGAGTTAAAACAAAAATGGAAATGAACAACTTAATAACAGAAATACAAAAAACAAATTTTTTCTCGTCCGTCCACGTTCTTTTCTATCTTAATTAGCTTAGAGTACATGTGTTCAGCAATATTCGATATTTTCCATGATATATTTAACAAACAGATTTATTTCATGAACTAATTGATGTATCTAAATAGCTAAATTCAGTGATACAATCTTAAAATCATTCGAAAAGCGATGTTTCAACAAAATCCGAATTTGGGTCTCTTTTTACGATAACAGAAAATTATTATTTTTAAAATAAATATGACACTAATTTCAAAAACATAAAATTTTCTTCGGTATATTTTCGACACAGGTAATTCGATAAATGTTAAATTCCAAATATCATTGGACCCATCTATTATTCTTATTAATTCTTATAAATTTTTACAATTCTATTGCCTGAAATAACTGATTTTTATACTAAATTTAATCATGAATATTTTCGTACTAATCAACATCTTTTCCATTCCAACAAAAAATATCTTCTATAAATCAACAAGCGTGTAATTTATAAGATTTCCAACTGCTTTTAGTTGGGTGGATAGGTTAACAAATTGTAGTATTTTTTGAGCTATACTAAATTTGTTATATAATTTTTGTTAAAGGAAAATAAATTACTTTGATTTTAGATGTAAATAATTTTTATACTTGTAATTTTTTCATATTTTTTTCTTTTAATTTATATAATTTACATCCAATCCTTGTTTTTGTGATAATAGTGAGCAGTCGACCTATTAATTTAAATCATAGAACCAGAAATATAAAGTTATTTTTTTATTTTTTTTTATAAAATATAAATTCCTTTGAGATTATAAACAAGTATTTTTGTTATGTAAGATAGAATCTTTCTAATTACCTTTTCCGGTTTATGTTTTAACTCAAAGTTAATTTATATTTACAAAATTTTCTTTTTAAATATATTTTTTATATCTGTTTTATTTATTATGAAAAACTGTTTTATGTGAAATAAACAAAATAATTTTTTCTAGATGACAAGAATTTGAATAGAACCACTGAGGTAGTTGGAGCCATAGATATGAATTTTGTAAGAAGTGGAATAATATTTTTAATAGAAAATAATATTGAGAGTTGGTTAAAATTAAATTAAGTGGATATAATTTAATTTAAATTGGTTAATTTAAAATGAATAAAATTAAGAATTCAATTTTTACTTTCAGAAAATTTGACTTTCAGTAGAAATTAAACTACAATATTTTTTTAATAAGAATTTAATTTGGGGTCCCCTTGAAGCCGTTTTTACAATTTTGGAATGTATATATGCATGAACTTACACGATAGTCTCGTGTCTCTCCAAACTTTAAATTTAAGATTATAATTTTCCTTACTATTTAACCTATTAAAACTGAACTGAATCGTCCAATTCAAAAGCATGGTTTATTGAGGGCGTTTATAATACGATTCAACTTTGAAGAGAAGATGAAATATATCAAAAGATGACGAATATTTTTGTATATAATTATGTTTTTATATTTTATAAAATTATTTTCAAATTATTAATCAAAAATTATTTATCAAAATCAATAAAATGAAACTTTTAAAATTTTTTTTTAAAAATTATTTAATATTTTTTCGTTCACCTCAAAATAGTCGAGTTACGAGAATATAAGTGACATTATTACGCTATTTATCCGATATCATTTAAAACTCTTCAGTTAAAACTAATAAAAATTCAGTTTGATTGAACCTTATAGACCATGGAAATTAAATTTTGCAACAAATATCTTGAATATTAATTTCATATTTTATAATATTTTCGAAATTTTCCAATTTCACAAGAAACATAAAATAAAATAATATGAAATTTTATGCAAAATTTCGACCTAATTTGATTTCAGATTTTGTAGTGATAATCATAAACTCAACAACAATATTTAAAAATATCGTACATAATAATTATGCATCAGGAATTTACATAATTTAGATCCATAATTCTTCATTTTTTTATTTTTGTTACACAATAAAAGTTAATTATCTGAAAATCAAAATCAATGATTTTTCAGTTTTTACTATTTATGTATAGTATTTGAATATTTGTATGGGGAAAAACTATGAAAATCTAATTATTAACTTTTATATAATATGAAACTTCAATATTACTGGGTAAATAAATAACAAATAGATGATATTCTAGCCTTGTTGCCAATTTAAATTGATTTATATTATAATCAAATCGCCTTTGGGATGTATAATTAAAAATAAAAGTATAGTTCACTACATTCGAGACTTTTATTTTGTAGCTATATAATTTGTAACATTATTTACGCACATAATTATGTAAATTATATTATTTATGGTCAAAATATATATTTCCATTCACTTAAATTGTATCCTTAATTGAACATAATTTTAATTGGCAGGAGACTAATTATATGCCTACGGAAATTATTCAAATAATTTTTTCTACATATACGCTATGAAATATGAAAATTATAATTACATACTATTTTCAGATACCCGATATATGTAGATGAAGTTATTAATTTAGTTAATGTTAATAAATGAAATTTATTATACGAATTTAAAAAAAAAAAAATGTTTACGTCATTTCCGTGAATTTTACCAATTATTTGTTAATTTAATGTTTTTTTTTTTTTTAAAAATATTTTTATTAAACAATAAATTTTCGTATTACTTCCGATAAATTATATAATTTTTTTTGTATATTACGTGATTTTCAATTTTTAATCGATTTTTAATATAATTTAATATAATTTTAATTATTTTTTTTTGTATTTAATGTTGTGTAATTAAAATAAAAATATTATGTGTTAAATTGATTATTTTTATTTACCGAACTTGGAAGGAAGAAAAATATGCGATTATTAAGCAGAAAATTTTGTATTATATTTTCTTTGATGGATTTTTGTTATCTACGCTGATACTGAGTATTTCTTAAAAAGGATGCCTGTCAACATAATAGTGTCGAAACCATACAATAAACTAGATAAAAATCGTATTTTTATATTGGCCTTCGCAAGTCGTCCATTGAAAATGAATCAAATCACCGAATTTATAAAGTGATATTTATACTAGTTTTAGTAAATGGTCTTTCAATGGGTGGTGATACATTTGTCAATAGGGATTGCGTACGATATGAATGTCTCAGTTATGTTAAATATGTGTTTCTTTTATTGATTACAGGCATATACAAATCATCATGAATCCACTACACATATAAACAACGTTTACAAATCCTTCAATTATTTTATCAAAATTCGAGTTGAATTGTTGAAACTGAAAGTGAGCTTCGTGAATTAATTATGGTTCATGCATTTGAAAAAATGCTATTACATTCAGAAAAAATAATTTAATTGTTCGGATCATATCGGATCATATTTTTTCAAAAATGATATTGGTAACAACCTTACAGTCAATGGAGTTCGATATTAGAGCAATGCTGAATGTTTTTTTTTTAAATTTCATGAAAATGGTTTGATTGACGGTGCTACGTGTTATTCAATTTGTGAAATAATGGATTTATTGGGTGGTAAATTTAATGATTCGTTTATTTCACGTTTTGGATCTATCAATTGGCCAGAATGATCGTGTAATTTAACACGTTTAGACTATTTTTTTATGTGGAAGTATGCTAAGTCATCGGTTTATGCATAGATAAACCACGAGCACTTGATGCACTCGAATTCCACATCGTACAACTTTATGGTCCAGCTTTATGTAAAAAGTATGCAAAAATTCGTATGATCGAATTGGCTTTCTCAGACGAAACCGTGGTAGTCATATGAATGAAATACTACAATTTAACATTGTATCACGCTTAATAAATGACCCTATAGAACTCTAATCGAAATGAATGTATAACTATATAAATTAATATATGACTCTACATAGCTCGATTTAATTTAATATTAATTAATATAAGTAGTAATAATATAATATGTGTAAATGGTAGTTGAGAAGTTTCAGCGTTAGTGGCAACAGCGGAGTTTATATATTGAAATTATAATAAAATTTTGTTGCGGTTATTTATAATTTTAAATTAATTAATTTTAATTAAATTTACTGGAAATTAATTATTTATTATTTTCTATAAATTGGATATTATTTTTGATTTAGTACTTGGAATTTATTATCCTACAATTTTTATTTCTGGTTGATTTTTTTGTTGTTGTTTGGTGTGCATTTAACTTTAAAACCATAAAGCCATACATAAACATAATTATTATGAAGTGTAATATATTTATTAATTATATCAATCTTGAATTCTTTCATTATTTGAGGACTGTATTTTACTCAGTGACATAATAATTTTAATTTTGTCACACAAATATTATGTAAATTGTATAATTTTCAAATATGTACAAGTTAAAACCGAGACGACACTAGACTGGCTGCCAAACAGCTTCTATTCGGTTTACTATAATTACTATATTAATATGTTAACAACTAACTGGACTAGTATAAAAAATTGGGAATTTGAAATTGTAAATGTGCCGGTAAAACTAGCTCAGTTGACAATATGACGATTATATCTGGTACCGGCAGCTGGTTAAACAGCATAAAATCAATTGGGTATAAATACAATAAAACTGGTAGATCGTTTTGCAAAATACATAAATTTTTATAGTGAATTAGATAAATTTTTATAGTCGACATTTGATTGATATACAATTAATAATGGTAAACCAATTATGGTTGGAAAATAATAATTTTTTGACAGCTAATGAGTAGTCACTGTCCGGTACTTGAAAAAATCATTATTTAATAATTTAATTGAAAAATTTAAATGTATTTTTTTTTATTTTATTTTTGAAAAAGTATCAATAAAAATAAATGGATTAAAATTAAATTCAGTATTTATTGGCAATGTGTATTAAAATAAAAATATAATTGATGGTATTTAATTAGCTTTTAAATAATTAGAGATTTAATCAAAACGATTTTAATGGATTAATGTTTAATAAATATTTAGTAAGTAGATATAATAATTATTGGAAAATACATTTAAAATATTTACTTACTTGGATGTAGGACTTTTTGTGCTTTACTGTGACTAGCACAAAATGATGAATACAATTTAAAATGATTAACATAGTAAAGGAAAGCGGATCCAATTGAAAACAGGACATTCTGTGGAAATTAAAAGAAATATAATTTTTAAAGAGTTATTTATTTATTCAGCGAATTCTACATAATTTTATGGATGTGTATTATTAAAAACTTCAATCTTTTGAGATCAAAATTAGCTTGTGTTTTTGGTTATAAATTTTTTATTTTATTTACCTTAAATTGACTTGAATGATCGAATTTATGAAAATCAGGTTCTAATTCAAGTGCTTCTTCCAAATTCTGTAAGAATTGTCTTTGGAATGTAAAAATCTCTTGAATATTACCAAATAATGCATTTATTTCGGCATTTGATAGGAATGTTTCACGTTTCAATGGTTCCAAATAATGTTCCAAAACATTGTTTAAATGCTGAAAAAAAAATTAAAAAAATATATTAAAACAAAAATTTAATAAAATTTATTTAATAAAATATTAAAATATGGTTCAATTAATTTTGATGTTTTAGTGATGAATACAATAATTATATTTCAGAATATGTATTATAATGACGTATAGAATCATTAACGAAATGTTGCTGGTGTCAATAGCAAATATTTATATAAACTTTATTTATAATAATTGTAAACTTGATAATTCAGCAATAAAAATTGTTTGAAATTAGTTGCTTTTAATGATTTTTCTAATAAATTGTAATTTAATTTAAAAGTTTTTGTTTTTTAGATTTTATCACAACATAAAACTACACTATAAAATTATGTAATTATAAAAAAGTAAAAAAAAATAAATTCTATATTGTCTTTAAATTCAATTAAGATAAAATATATTTTTAATATAATTTGAAAAATATATTTATCTAAGAGAAATCCTTAGAAGTTGTTCGTAATTAATTGCTTAGAAACCATATAAAATCTTATAAATTTTTGTAATTTCTTGTAAATATTTTAGTTAATTATAAGATTCAGTAAATTTTACTCTTTTTTTTTGTTAGTAATAGGAGAAAAAATAGTAACGTTATTAATTTCGTTACGTCAAAAAATAACATTTCGTTATTAAAAATAATGTTATTATTTCCTTGTAAACGTAATAAAAGCAAATTTATTGTTTAATTATAAATAATTAATTATTTTTTTTTTAATTATTACCGAAATTTGAAATTCATTGTATTAGAATTGAAAATGCGTAAGATTTACATGGTAATGGGCATTACCGAAGAAACTATGTTACATTAGAATTTTTCGTTAAACTCGGTTATATTCATGACATGACAGAAGAAACTTAGTATCGTTTACATGTCAATATATAATCATTATTTAATTTTATCGAAATTATAACGAAATAACGTAATTTTATTAGTGTTAGTTACTTTTACATAATAAATATGATTTATTACGAATATTCAAAGTACCAGTAACGTTATTCGGGAAAATTGTGGTAAGCACCACGTTACAGCATTTGTTTTTACAGATTTCTTATTTAAAAATTCTGAGAATTTGTATTTTGAATATAATTAAAAAAAAAAGATTTTTTAATACTATATTGATACAGTGCCTCTAGTCAACTTTTATTAAAAAACAATTTAAAATAATTTTTAACAAATCCTTAATTTATTTGCTAATCAATCTGGAGACTATACGAGTATCCTCTTAATATTTATATATACAGTGTTCATTCGATATAATCACCTAAACTGATTTGAAATTTATAAAAAAGTTGCTTTTGTAAAACTGTTGCTTGTATTAATGGAATTTTTTTATTAGTACATATACGTATAATTTTTTTTATATATAAAAGTTTAATAGAAATGGTAAAATCGTAAAAGTCTTAATGAGAATTTAACTAATTTTTTTTTCTTCAAATACAGCCTTTTCGCGTATCCTTAAAGTAAAGAAGATCTTGTGCAGGAAAGTTGACACTCTCTGACTACTCGATTGCAAGATTAAAGAATCAATAACCGTCTTAATGTTTAATGATCCTGGGACATTCGACATAATTAACTTGACTGAATTCTTCTGCGTTCTCATTACCAACATCCATAGCTGAATTCAAATCATAAACATGATTGTTTTCATTTCCTCCACCAGCCCTAGACCATGATATCAGTTAAACTTGCACTATTTTCAGGTAATATTGAGTTGAAAAGGGTTGCTTTAGGTAAATAATCATCTTATTTATTTTTACACCATTTTCAACATATTTTAAAATTTCCAACTTCTCCTGTATTGTAAACGATTTTCTCTTAATTTTGTCCATTCACACCAAGGTTACCAAAAATTTCTTATAACGAAATGATGATTATATGAGGAGTTGCTTATATCGAAAGTTTCTTATATCAAATGTGATTATATCAGGAAAGCACTGTATTATGATAATGAAATCAATAAATATATTTAAATTATTGCATATTTTAGATTGGGATTCATTATATCAAAATTTACAATTATAATTAATAAAGTTTATAATAATGTTTTTTAACGAATTACTTAATATAGATAAACGAATTTATTAATGATAATTATTTATTAGTTATTTATACTAATTAGAAAAAAAATATTTTTATATAATTTATAAAAAAGTTTGTAAAAATAATAGAAATTTAAAAAATAAAATATAAAATGAAGAACAAACGCTAAAGACAAAACAGAATAATTAATCTGCTTGTTAGGAAATTATTTATTTGAATCCTTATACAATTTTGTGATGAATTTTCACCAAATTTTAGATTTTAAAATATACTGGCCATAATTTTATTGTGATTTAAATTGAAACCTAAAGTATTTGTTTGAATGATGAAGCTTTTCGACAAAAAAAAAAAACGTTTCCAAAGTTATGAATAATTTTATATTGATTTTGACATTTATTATTAAGCATTTATTGACAATTTGTAATCAATTATCATATTTATACATATATTAATATTATATTATATTCAACTTATTTCAGTTCATTTAATACAAACAAATCATAATCATATCTAATATTATCATTAATTGCTAAAGAATAATAATAGAGCGAGCGTTATTCTTTCAAATCCAACAAATTCATAAAAACTTAATAAAGATTTGAAGAAAGATAACTTTTTATCCTCACATGAAATATTACACAAAGACAAAGATGAAAAAAATAAAAACAACATATTTTTAATAGCCTATAAATTTAACAGGGACTTACGTTTAGTCATTATAATGACTAAAAGTAAATCCTTAATAATTTCTTATTGTAAGATAAATAAATACATAAATAGAAAAACGTGTATTTTTTTATGTTGCTTTTGCTGTATTGAAGTTGAAGCAGAAAATTATTATGATTTTTTTTACATTATTTAATATTTAAGTGAAGAAGCTATAGAGACATTTTGTATAAAAGCAAAGGACGATAAGGATAATCTTATTAATAATTGCCAGATCTTATTGCCATCGCATTAGTGTTGATAGCGTTAAGATATATTTAATGAAAATAATATTAAATTTTATTTAAAAAAAAATTATATAAAAAAAAATCTTTTTTTTTAGAGTTGGTGTTGGACGGTTATTAGTCAAAATTTAAAATTTTATGTTTTTCTTTTATCTTTAATGTTTTTATTTATTTCTTTTTTATTTATTTATTTATAAATTGTTATTATTTTTAATCCTATTAAATTGTATATATATATATATTTATTTGTATATACATTTTTATAAGTTGATAAATATTCATGATGAAAGGAAAAATCACAAAATATTTTGTTATAAAAATCAAGTTTTTCTTTTTATGTTTATGTACTTACTGCATTTTATGTAACACTAAATATTGGAAAATTGTATAATTTTTTTCTCGTAAAATATTGAGTTTGAATTTGAAGCTTTTCAAAAATAGCTTATTTACTTTTAACAGCTAACTTGGAGTATAATTAAAACAGTGTTTTGAATAAAATTTCATTATTTATAGCGAACTAATAAAAGTTTACTAGCTAAAAACTCGAATAAAATAATTATTATAAATTATTGCTGATGGATTAATTGGAAACAAGAAGAATTTTAAACATATTCGAATCCTATGGAAACATAAACATAAAATTATGTGAATAATTGCTGTATTTTCTCATAAAAGTTATTGCATATAGAACTCCTCGTAAAATGGAAGTTTAAAAACGGATTTAAAAAATTGTTAGAACTTATTCTATAATATTTCTTACAAATTGAAATTAATTTGTAACGATTCAGTTTGCAGAATATCGTTTTCAAATCTTTAGATATGATTGATAATTAAAACATTAAATATTATGAAAATTAAATGAATTTAGTTCTCAAAATTTGATAAAATTATTTTATATCAATATTTTCATTTTATGCTATGCTAATTCGAATTCATAATTTTTAAGAATATATTAAATAAATCTAAATATTCTTAAACTAACAAAGTTTTGTATTAAGAAATGTTATAATTTTCGAAAATATTTATTTAATTATTTGAATAATTAAGAAGATATAATTCTAGTAAACTTTTAAAAATATAAAAAATTTTTAACAAAAAATTCCAATTAAACAAATTTTTATAATAAATATTAAAATTTTGAAGTTTACTTTGAAATGTACAATTAATTATGTAAAAATAAACTTTATTCAAGTTTTCTATTTATGAATTAATTTTCCCAAATTAAATGAACTTTGAAAACAATTTTGTTTGTATCCAAAATTCATAATGTTAATTAAAAAATGTATACATAATTGGACTATGACTAATCAAACTGAATAGTGAAAGCATCTGGAAAGTTTTTCAATTTATTAAAGACATCATAATATTTTTCTAATAGTTAATATACAATAATTAATTCTAGTACAACAACTGCAATAATGTTAAAATTTGATTACGTATGAAATATTATGAAGCAAAATATCAATAAATATTTATTTATTTAAAGATTTTATTCCAGTCTTTACGATTTATATCTAGGTCTCATATATCTCTTAGTAAACTAATCAATTATGTGTAGAGGAATTTAAGGATACAGCAACAGGTTTGGTATAAATTATTGTCGTATAAATTACAAATTATATATATGTCAGAGACTGGATCAGTTGATACACTAAGATTGAATTTTAAAAGTTACTTGAATATCAATTTTGTATCCTTAAAAATTATACATATCAACATGAAAATAATTAATGTTCGCTTTGAACATGAATTGGAGGGATAATTTTAATCTCCCACCTTATATTGAACGATTGCGCCCATAGATTTGCTTTCATTGGAGAAAAACACGATTATCTGACCTTTAGTTTTATGCATAAATTAATAAGGTTAAATTTAGAATTCCATCACATACTGTCCGTGTTTTTCAACCTTTAATGATTAATAATCATCTGTCTATCTATGGTGCTTTTTGTTCTTTGTCACGAATGTTTAAAATTTATAACGATAATTATTTAATTTTGAATTCTTTTAATTTTCAGACTAAATTGTTTAACGATAAATTCTATTATTAAAATTTTTGTATATATTTTATATAACTAATACTTAGTTGATCAAATAAAGTTAATTAATTTGAAAAACAAATGAAAACCTGAGCAAGCAAATAAAAGTTGACAGTATGATCGCAAACAGAACTTTTAACAATTTTTGAGTGTAATGTTATTTGGTTGAGTAAATGAATAATCTCTTTTTATACTTTTTGACATAAGTCTTTAGGGATATTTTTTATAATGAGAATTATTTCAGCGACTGAGCTAAATTTCAAAATCTCAAACTTTAAGCTTTATCTTAAGTTTTATTCATATATTATATAAGCGTAAATCTTTTTGAGATAGTGCTCATCTTTTTGTATTCAATCCTGACCTGAGCAGGTAAGATTTTTGTTTCAATTTTGTTAAATAATAATTCGAAATATTGAAACTATTTCATTTTTATTTAAATAATTTGAATTTTTTGAATAATTTGTATAATAGTTATGGTCAAAGTTCTTTAATAGTTAAATTTCCTATTTCATAGATTCACTTTGAAAATCTAAAATATTATGTTTCCTTAAATAAAGATAATATACAATTTGAGAAGGAATTCTATAAATTCTTTATTAATTGAAATTGAAGAATTTTTTTGTGTTTATTTGAAAAATGTTTTAATATTAAATCTTTTTCCAAAAAAAAAGATATAAAAAATAAAAACAACAACTAAAATAACCAAAAGTTTTCAAAAGTTTCCCTTTTATTTAAAGTAATGTCAACATTTTGTAAACTTTTTGGTACTTAAATTAACTTTGATTTGATTATCTTTAAAACATTGGGAAACCATGTCACCACATTAAAATCATTTGAAATGATTTTTGTATAATTATAGTGTCAGAAACAACCTGAGGAGTGAAGTATATCTCAAAGCAACAAGCAAAGAAATACAAAAAGAAATTTTAGTTTTATCAAATATAGTTTAAAATTATAGAAATTTGTGAATAACTTTAAATATAAAACATATTCTCATATATCTATTTGTTAACAGAATTAAATTGTAAATATCGTAATTTTTTATATTTATTTAAGGGACTTCTCCATTAATTCTTTTTTCTAAATAATTTGTCCAGACGAAGATATTTTAAAAATCCGTATGTGAGATAAAGTAATATGAATGATTTAGAATTTAGGTTGGGTTGTTTTTTAACATATTATTTTCGTATAAAAATTGTGAGATCCGAGAGAAAACCGTCGATAAATAGCATTAGATCTTTTATTCCGAAAAAAAGCCATCAAAAAAATAATAATGGATTTTAAAAATTATTTCACAATGTAAATTTGGATTATTCGGAATGCCATCCATAAATTTATTATCGAAATATAACTTTTTTATGCTTTCTATTTCTGCAAGTGAACCAAAGATCAGGTTTTCAATCTTGAAAAAGGCTAAAGAATTTTAATTATCAAGCTTACAAGCTGTGTGACGGCTTAAGATTTGTTTCAAAGAAGAAACTTCGCAAAATATCGCAAAAGATGAGTGCTGGAGGCGAAGTTATACACTTAAACTGTACGAGCTATACGGCGACATGGATATTGCAAAGCGAACTCAGGTTTAACGATTGTGTTATGGATGAAAACTGGCGCTCCAGCTAAACAAAGTCTTTGAATCCAACCCTGCGACACAATGTAAAGATGTAAGCAGTGTTTAAGGTGGAATAAGGACGTTTAGGCAGACCAGAAGAAGCTCAAGATGAAAAATTGGAAAGCAGAGGCCTACCATGATTTGTGGAAGTATTTTGGGCTCGAGGTTCAGGAAGCATGTAACGTCATCATTGGTAAAAAAATAATGGGTACGGCCCTTTATATAATATATTTTGATAATGTCAACAATAACAATTAATTTTTTTAAATATAATTGTTGATGTTTTTCATGGTGTGATCTGTGATAAATTTTAACAAAAATTACAAATAATTATATTCACTTACCTTGACATAGGTACGTTCTGTATCAACAAGTTCCAGGATAACTTTTCGTAATTTTTCAGCATCTGTTAATTGTCGTGATGGTGTTAGCATTGCATTTGAAACCGATGATGCTACAGAACCAGTTGGACTAGATTTTCTTGTTTCCTGTGGTGAACGACAGAAACCAGTCACCTTAGTTTTTATTTTTGCAGTTGGGAAGGGTATAATTTTTTTTTTTTTGAGGAATGTATTTAGGTTTTATTTTTTGTAAGTGTAATTTGGTAATTTTCGTGTTTTTTTTTTAATTTTTGTTTGTTTTGTACGAAAGTTATTACAAAAAGTGAGGGTGGTTTTTTTTTTTTTAATATTTTGAATTTATGTGAATAAAAAGATTGTAAAAAAAAAATAGAAACAATATAAATTTAGTTAAAAAAAATTATTGCATTCAAAAAAAGAAAGATTATTATTTTTGTTATTAAATGTTCAATTTTGAAAAATTTTTAAGGAAAATATTGGTAAGGAGAAATGAATTATTGGTAGGAAAATTTTGGTAAGGTGAAATTAATTATCTTATTAAAGAAATTTCTAATATTTTATTAATTAGAGATCAAAAATTTTGGTCAAGGACTCACTAAGTGTTTGAGACTAAAGTACAATTTTTATTTAGTGAATTTGAAAACTTAAACGTGCACAAATAAAAGTATAATATTTTTGGTGATTTTTTATAGAAAATTGTGCTTATAAAAAAAAATTATTAAGTTTTTTTTTTAAGAATTTTCCTATATATAATTTCTAAAATTTGAGAATAATAATTTTGCACACAACAAGAATTACACTAAATTCAGTCTGTCCGTTTCGACATATAATTAATTGTCAGTTTATATGCCTAAAATAAGGTTTACACACTCGATTTTGTATATTAGTTATTTGAAATCAGCATACCTAGTTATTGCAAATTTGCGATTCTCTTAAAAAAATATCGATTTTGTGTATCGATTAAAATTGTTGGTATGTGAATGATTCATCGATTAATAAACCACAATAATTACTATTTTTGTTAATTTGTTATACCTTCCAAACTTTGATGGAAACTAAGCTGGTATATGAAAATCTGAAGCCTACATAAATAGAGTTGCACAAAGTATCGTGTTTTTCTTATCTATTTTTTGATTTTCATGGAAGAAATTGAGTGAACCCAAAAAGTTTTCTAAACCATCTTATTTTGAAATAAAAAGTAAATTTGCTTTGCAATTTTATTGAGTTTGTTTTATTTATAATTATAGATTCAAATTTAGTTAAAAAATAGTAATTATCATAAAAAAGTCGATATATCGCAAAGAAATCAGCTTCCGGAAGATCGGATCAAAAAATCGATTTTTAAGCAACAAAAAGTTCGATCTTTGAAATAATCGATTAAATCGAAAATACCTATAAAAAATCATGAATATTTTTCGAAATTATTTAACGTTCAATTAATTTGATGAAACAAAAAATTTGTGATTAAGTAATTTGTAATCAGCGATTAGAACAAGTTTCGATTCACTATTTTAAATTACATCCATATATGATTAAGTTAATGGAACAAATTTTTGGAATTTAAATATTTAATCAATCCATAAGAATTAATAAATTCTATTTATTTTGATATTGAACATTAAACAACTCCGCTTGTTAATCAATTATAATATTACAGAAATATTAATTGCTGGGTTATGTTTAATTAAATAGGTAATTTTAATCGCTGGTAATTATTAATTGGTTATTAATTAATCTATTATAAATGTAATAATCGTGAAATCAATCATTATTGTGTTGATTTTATCAGCCATTTTCGAGATATAAACATAAATCCATATGGTGTTAATTATTTAATCCCTTTAGGTCCTTGGATTAATAAAAATTCGCGTAAAATATTATTAAACAATGAAAAGTATGTTTTCATTTGTAATTTAAAATATATAAAATTTAAATAATTGTGAAATTCTATAGTAATATTGTTAAATTGAAATAATAATTTAATAAAACATTAAAATTTATCAATTTTATTAACATAAATTTGACTAAAAATTGTATCTATTACGAAAATTTATGTATTTAATTAGCATGACTTTATTTAAGTTTAAAAGTTCTGTGGTGCAATAAATTATTATTCTCTGGTGTAAAAAAAAGTTATATCAATAATTACGAAAGGGATAAAGTGCTAAGAAGTATAATCATTATTGTTATTTACAGAATATTTAAGTGCTAAATTATATATATAAATAATATATATTTTACAAGCATTACAAGAAATACGAGTACTTGCTAACAAGAATAAAAATAAGAATCCTTTTTTTTTTAAAAAAAAAAAAAAAACTTGAATTGCACTCCTGTTAAATAGTAGGAAAAGTTGGGATTTTGAAAATTTCACCTGTTCAGCAGTTTTAAGTAGATTCTCAATTTCAAAACTACTAGTTCTTGAGTTTTGTTTAGTACTTTGATTGGTAGTCACCTGTGGTTCAACTGATGATGGTGCCGGTGAACTTTCAGCATCTGGTGAATACATGTCCTTACCTTAAAATAATTATTTGATATATAAAAATCTCAAATTATTTAACAAAATTTACTAAAAATTATATTTTTTTTTTATCAATTAACCTCATTCCTAACTTAATTCTTATATGCCTGGCAATTAAACTATGCGAATAAAAATACTTAAATGTTCATTTATCATAACTAATTAAATATTCTCCCCTAACGAAAGTTAATTTTGTATTAACATAAAAGTCCTCCATATAAAAGTTAAGTACATAATAAATATACCTACTCATTTTCGAGTGACGATAATTCGTATACTTCTTGTATTTCAGTTTGATTTGTTAGGATATGAAAATTCTATAATTTAGTTTGTAATTAGAGAAAAGTGTACGGATGTAAGTAATTAGTTTCATTTATGGATATATATTTTTATTTAAGTGTATAAATTATGGACCATATACGTATTTTTAATGGCTGCATAAATATGTGCAGAATCATAGGTCAATAAAATTATTCTACTATTACATTTTTTTTTTTTTGGAATTATTAATGCATCTATTAATTAATTATTGATTAAACTCAATTGAAGGAAAACAAAATGGACCGAATTCATAAGTGACTGAACGCATAATTGACAGAAAATGCATTTGATGAAAAAGTCTAAATGAAAAAATTATAAATCATTATATACTGAAACTAAATTTAGCAAATGCAAAAATCTGATTTATGCTCTTATCCAGTAAATTACCCTTCAGCCAGTGATGTATTCAGTAAATTTACATTAGATCAATTGCCCATTCGGTCAATAGTATATTCGGTTAATTGGAAATTCGGTCAATTATCAGGAAATCGAATTAATCATTGAATTTTCTACTATTTATGTGGAATTTTCATATTTTGTTTAAATAAGGAAAATATTTATAATTAGAATGTAGAATTATACAAATAATTTATGAATTCAATTATTTTAGTTAGAAAATTTGATTTTATAAACTAATGATAATTTGAAATATAATTGAATATCTAATTATATAATTAGGATAAATATAACCAATTATTAATATATTTTGCAAACCAATGCAAATCAGAACTAATTGAAATTTGTATTTGTAGCACCTATGATATGAAAATTAGGACATTATGTTATGAACAATACTACCTACATGATTGGTCTTATAACTTATATCGATGGCAAAAATTCATAACCACGTATGTGATTTTTGCAAGTTTTACAGGAAAGATAAAAAACTGTTTTACTTTCAAATAAAAAATTGTTTTTAGATTAAAAATTTCGGTCTGCACAGTTTAAAATACTAAAAATGAAAATTAGACTATAAAAACATTTGTAATTAATACATTTTTCGGAAGACATACAAGATCGTGCATCAAGAATTTTAAAAGTTCTGTGATTTTTCTTCTACAATTTGTAGTTATACGAGGTACTCAAAATGATTAACGAGTTACAAATTTTATTTTTGGTGCATTTTTAATGAAATTTTTATAATTGTCACCTGAACCTGAACAGAATAAACCAGAACAGAATAAACCGGATGATTTTTAAATGTTATTACATAAAACTCAATATATGGACTTATGACGTTATGATTTCTTGATTTTTATAATTAAATGTGGATACTATTAATCAAATATATAATGTAAATCTTGTTTTGGTAATTTTCTGGAAAAACTCGAGAAATTAATTTTAATTATCTTTCAATTAGCAGATATAACTTTATTCTTCAATTAAATCGCTGATATGGCTTATTATGGCTTTATTACAAATGTTATTTATTACATTATAATTTCGATGCATAAAACTTATATATTAGTCCATTACAAAATATGGTATGAGAAGTTATTAATTTAAATTCAATAATAACAATGTAAATTTGCATATATATATATTTTATCTATTCATCATTCCTAAACCAACATTATTCTCAATAAATTAGTATAAATAATAAGAGTTAAATGTTTTGGTAACAAAATTATCTTTTATATTTTAACATAATATACAAAATCAATAAATCATAAAATTGAATACTGCCAAATTAAATGAACCGAACAAGATACTTAATCATTGTCATAGAAAATATATAACATAGTAACATACAATTATCAATTTTAATATTTTGTGAATTAATTTATCTTAAATGTATATATATAATTTATATGTTACATAAATTATAATATATTTATATATATAAATAAATATACTTACTCCAACCTGGCGCTGGAACAATTAAACCAGAAATCATTTCTTCACTCATTACAGGAGGATCTGATGGTGGTGGTGGACAAACCAATGAATCAATCATATCATCTGTAACACGCATTAAACCAACTAATTCTGGTGGTTCAGTACGTGATGACCTGGAAAATATAGAATATAAATATATAATTAATCAAATTATAATTTAGTAATTATAATTTAATAATATTTTTTTATATACATAATATTATTCATATTTCTTTATTTTATTGTTACTGATTAATATTGATATTTATCAGTAAATTTATGATAAAAATAATAAATTTTAATTTTAAATATAGTGTAAAATAATTTAGTATAATTTCGGTAATTAAAGACCAGAATGAACTAAATTGCGGTTTTTCATTCCGAAGATAGAGTTTATATCGAGAGCGATGAAGTAGATGGAAATAACCTTACAAGGAACTTTGATCCTTTGTTCTATACACGAGTAAAAGTGATACTTTTGCAGTATCTACAGAGCTAGGAAATATTTTTGCTATTTTCGCAGTCACTGAAAATAAATAAGTCAAACTCTTATGAATTCAATATAAGCATGCAATTGAACGTTTGGCAACCGTGCGCTATTCCATTTCGAAAACACTAAATTTTATAATTATTTGATAATGGTGATCAGATCAACATTCTATATATAACTCGCTGTCCTACTATAATTTCAAATCATTTTAATCTCTTTTTGAAAGCCAGGATTATCAATATGAAACGACGCTTATCAAACTTTCCATTCCATATTTAGTAAGTTCATAAGAATCTGTCTATTTATTCTCACGACTGCTGAAATAACCAAAGTAAATCCGTTGCTATCTATGTATATATTATGTAAACCTATCAATATCCTTAATATTGATTTTATGTAATTTTCTCATTTATTTGGTTTGAGTTAAATTTTAAATTATATTTTAAAACATGTTAAATTAAACAATTAACATTGTTTCAGATAAGACATAACATGAAAGCAATTAAAATCTAACGTGTCATGAAATTAATTGATTTTTACACATTGAACAAAATAGTTAATTGATTTTTGATGAAAATAAGAAATTTAAATTTCATTTATCTGTCACTCAAAATTTATCAACTTTCTTTTTTCTTCGAATACTAGACAGGATTAAAGATTTACTTACTAAGCAGTTTTGTGATAATATATTACATCTAATAAGTTAGAATTATTGAAATGTAATAAATTCTAGGTTATCAGAAAATCATTAAAAATTAATTGAATTATTTAAATGCCAATATCACCAGAAATAAATAATTCGGATCCATATGTCATTAAGTTATAGCTGATACAATTATTCTATGTTGATAATCAGGACAATTATATCTTATTATATCTCAAGGATGTTTTTAATCCATTAACGATGTGTTAATAAAACTTTTAAAATTGTATACAATCTTAAAGCATTTTTAAACGTTTTTAATATAAAAATTATGTTAAAATCACTTTTTCGAATTTAACTTTATTACATTTATCTATAATTTTAATTTCCAATAAAATGAAATTCAGCATATATAATAAATTAATATCTTTTACATTGTAATAATCATAATAAAAGCATATAAAATTAATATAATATAAACTAAAATTGTATATAAGCCTATAAAAACAGACTTTTAATTTAATACTGAAAGGCAGCATCGTATAGCATAATAAGATAATTTTATTAATCCAATTACAATAAGGTGAGCATTTATGTATGTATCTAAAAAATATACACAAATTTCCGCTATATTTATACATACATATATTTATATAAATATTATTACATTAAATTTATTTTTGTTATCTTATCCTTCATAATATAATTTGAGTTCGTTATGTAAATAAAATTGTATATGTATGTATAAATTTATGTATTATTATATGTTTCTATCTAAAAATAACAATTTCATGATTAACAGCAATATAAAAAAAAGGATAAAATAAATAATATGATTTTAAGGGGTTGTTTTCTCAGATGTTTCTCTTGTTATTTCGTAACATAAATTCTCATCTATTTTAGTGCTTTTCTGTTTTATTTTTTATATATTATTATGTGTTTTAATGTTAAAATCTTTTCCTCTTAAGAAAATACATAACTTTATAATCCCAAAGAAATGAAAAAAAAAAAAAAAATTAATATTAATTTTAAGCAAAACCACAAAATAACATTGACATACAATTAAAAATGATTTTTTTTACTTTTTATGATTTTATGAGTACGTAAAGAATTAGAATTTAATGTTTGTAAATCACAATTTTGTAATGAAAAATAATCTTTATTAGTTACTTCATATATTAATATCGAAATGATGGTAATAATTTTAATGAAATTAAATTTTTGTATTAAAGTTATGGTAATTTAAGAATAGTAAAATGAACCACAAATAAAATAAAATATATTTAATTATTTGGTTTGATGAATTTGAACTTGAAGAACAAAAAAAAAATATTAATTTATTTTAATTAAATTAGAAGAATAAATATAATTAAATTATTGTAATAAGTAGCAATTTATTTTATAGTAAATTAGTTTGCAGCAAGGACTAGATAACATTACGATTCGTTAGAAGAATTTCATAAAATAATGTAAAATTTAAATGTTACGATAGTTAGGACTACGTAACGTTAAATGAAACATTCGTTATTATATTTAGTGTAGAACCATAATTTTCAATTCCCATTATATTTACTATATTATAAATGGTGAAATTTTATAAATTATTTCGTTAAATATTACTTCGAGATCATAAGTAATAATTAGGGAATAAAAATTATATTTAATCTTATTAAAATATATTCCAGGATTTTGGGATGATACCATTTCCGGCAGGATACACAAAATGAGACGAAATGAATAACTATTTAAAAGTTGATATAATAATATCTTAATTGCAGTCTTTTCATTATACAAATCTTTCCAATAATATAGAAATAATTACCCTTTCTTCATATATTTACTCCTGTACTTGTATTAACAGTATCTCAAGCTGCTACTTATAGGCGCTACAAAAGAAAACAAACTCCCAATCTCAGGAAATACACATGAACATACGTGAAGAGCTAAGACATTTGAAGTATTCATTCCTTGATAATCAAAAAAGCGAACATTAGAGTTCTTTCAAATGAATAGGAATCTCAGAACAATGGTAGTCTTCGTTATAGGTCACTGTAATCTCAAGAAGAACCTAAACGTAATTGGTATATGTCAACGGACCAAGTGTGTAGGTTCTGTCAACACGAATACGAAACAGCGGAACACATAAATTATGTGGCTGTGATGCTGTGAATCGTTGATGCCTAAACAGCTTCTACACATCGAAGGATATATTGTCGGTCTTTCGAAAACCGGGCAACCGCCACAAAAGAAGTTGTACTGTTTCATCAAGCCAAATGGCTGCAGTGATTAGGACTGCATATAATTTTATTGGGCATTGTTATGTTATGTTTCCGGTTCCTGGTTTTAAGGATATTAATATTTCGTTTTAAAAAGATTCGCTGTCGGATTAGAAATCTCTTGAAACTCTTTCAAAGTTTGAGATATTTTACTAGTAATTACGTACAACATTTTTAAAATCTGTCGAAAGATTTATCGAAACCCTTAGAGAATCCGGTCATATAGAAGAAATTCATTTAAAAATATCCTTGTTGATATAATTTTTACCATATGAGGACAATTTGATACTTTACGGAATCAAATTACACTTATATTTTGAACTATTCATTTACATCCTGTTTTAGTAATTTAAAGAATCAACTAATTAATAAATAATTAATTTAAATTTGTTTAATTTTCATTTTTCATTAAAAATTCTAATATGAAAATTCAATTTTTTTATCTCTTTAATATAATTTCAAAAATAATTATGAAAAATGAAAAAGTCCTCATAAAAAAAATAATTATTATTTTGTGAAGGATCATTTTTCATTTCTATATACTCTACAAAATTATACTACAAAAGATAGGATCAAATTACATGGTGATTGAAGATTATTTATTTACAATTATTTTTCTATATATTCTACTAATATTAATTTCCTGGTATATTTAATTTATATTGAAAATATATCCTGGTAATATAAAACATTCCCTGGTAACACAACCTTACCTATATAGTAAAAGTTCAATTACTCTTTGGCAGCTTTATATTAATAAGTTAATATTTATAATAAAAATCATTTGAGTGATTATTTTGAGTGTGATTGGCAAGAAAAGTGATATATGAGTAGGTTAAATGCCTCTTTAATTTATTTGAAGTATTATATAAAATAAGATAAAAAAATAAGGATATCAATTATATTATTATAATGTATTGTATTATTGATATGTGTGCAAATGAAATAAATAAATAATGTGAAATAAAGTAATATAGAAAATAAATATACGAAAATATACTGACAAAGAAATTAAAATTTAATTAAGGCATTTTAAGGAATATACAAAATCTTATTTTATTAATTTTTATGGTAAAATACATATAAGATTAATATTAATGATGAAACTATAAATAATTATTATTTGAATTACAAAAATTGTGTTATAAAATCAATTTGATGTATGTATGTTGGGATTGTGGTTTTTCCTGAGTGACGTTGCCAAAAATATATTTAGAAATTGAATAGAATTTTCATTGTTGAAGGAAAATCTATAGATATTTGTTAGAATTTATGAAGAAATGTTTTGTGTAATAGAAATTTATATATAGTTTGGTTTTCTCAATAAAGGAAATGAATGAATTACAAGGATTCTACTATATATAGAGACAATTATAGTTAGGATATTGTAAATTTTCTATATTTAATTTGGGAATCATTTATTTTTGTTGCGCAATAAAATAAAAATAATGAAATAAATTATTTTTATTTTTATTATAATAAAGAAATGATATAAAATTTTGATAATATAAACAGATTTTGCTATATAGTATTTATAGATAAAGTTACCGAAAGAATGGCTGATTTAAAAAAAAATATAAGTTATTGCAGTCCGAATGATTTAATATGTAAAAAACACAAACTTCGGTTTTGAGTAAATCATTCAATAATATTTTGAGTAATTTATTTAACTGTAGCTTTAGAGTACTTAGGTCGTATTTTTACACCCAAAAAGAAGAAGATCAATTCAAATATTTTTTTTGATTTGTCTCAATTTTCTGTAAATTGTCAATAAATCAATTTTTTTGTTAGTTTCTTGGAAAACTGATATAAACTCTTCATTTTCAGAAGTTTCGTTCCAGTATCAATCACTTTTTACTACTAAATGAGTCATAAAAAGAAAAGCCATAGAATTATGGATTTCGGCAACCAACGTTTTAATGACTTTAAGAAATCAAATATCATTTATATGAAAAGATTGAGGTAAGATTTAGGTAATAGATAGAAATTTAAATAAATTAATTTGGTTTTTACGTTTGATTGGAGTACAAAAATCTGATATTTAAATCAAAATTTAAGAAAACAATTGAAATCTACATTAATTCAAATACAACCAGGATAAAAATCTTACCGAAAACCACAAAAATATATAAAAATTCATTAATTTACATAATTTATGTATACTATTTATGTATTGTACATTGAAAATATTAATTATAAAATAGTCCTTTAATAAAACTTTCTATAGATATTCATATTGATATTAGTATAAATAATTTAAATTGAATTTTGACCAGGATAAATTTATATTATGATTGTAATTTTTAACTATACAATATCAAATATAGAAAATTAGAAAATTTATTGGAAAATTATTCACTATACGTAAATATTGTAACAAATGATAACTAATTGAAAAATTTATGCAACCGTTGATTTTTATCTTTTAACAGTTCAATTTTGAAATTTATTGATTTTATGAGTATGTCCTGCAATTGTGGAAGCAACGGTTTGCCACTGAAATTTAGCTTTTGATTTTACATTTGATGATTTTCGTCTGTTAGAAAATAGTATAGTATGAAGGTACATTTTTTTGTCGATTTCGATGTCTGATGAAAAATCTGACATTAAGCAGATTTTTCATCAGATTTTCTTTTGACAGTTTATCAGTGTATATTAAATAAATTTATGTACTTAATAAACTAAAATAATTTATGCAGATAAACTCAAACTTGAAAATCTTGTTGTTTACTAGTTCTAAAGAGAAGTCCATTTATCTAATTATATCACTGAAAATTTTAGTTTTTTGTCATGATATTTTTCAATAAAATATAATTTATGTTTATAATTAACCTAAATATTTCACATTAAAAAACAAATAAAATATTGTTAAATAAATTAATTAAAAATTGAAAATGATAAGAACTGATTTTAAAGTTGATCTGATATTGAACAACATGAAATTACTTTTTTTTTTTATTTGTTCAACATCTCATAAATAGTTAAATGTAATTTAATATTAATTATTTCCAGATTCTTCTTAATATTTGTTTAATATCTCATAAAAGGTAATTGGCTACTTTGTTTAGAATTCGTTTTTCTAAAAAAAAAATGTTAAACTTTCTGAAATTATGGCAAATGTGCAAAAGTTTTAGTACTACTAAACAATTAAATTCAATTTTCCAAGAATTATGTTTAACATTGAATATTGAACACTTAAGAACCGGGCTGACGATATGTATATATTCCATTAGGATTTGAAACAAAATATTTGATTGCTTTATGAAATTGATTATCCACCAATAACAAATAAAAATACATCGTCAAAAAATAAACATGATAAAAACATTAAATAAAATCATTCTACAGATTCTATTAATTGTTCAAGAGTTATTTTTATTTTTCCGAAGTTTAGATATACATCATGTCATGATACATGTAATATCGGTGTATAATATTTATCTTTCAATCCATATCAATAAAAAACATATGTTTGATAAGTCTTTAATTAAATATAATAAGACATAGATTCAATAAAATTGATATTTAGTATAGATACTGTTAAAAAAATTGAGTTATTCATGTTAACTTATTTTATTTTCGTATCGTTTTAAGTGATTATATAAAATTAATGTAAAAGGAACTTTCTATTCTGATATATTTTGAGTTATTGGCTGTCAAGTAAATGAAAAGTTAATCTTAAAAAATAGAAAGTAAAATATTATTGGAATTTTTATAAAGAATATCAATGAAAAAATTGCTTTATAAATAGTATTATGATTAATCACCGGGGAAATTTGAATAAGCTGCTATTATACGAACAGTTTGGTTGCAGTAAATCAATATTTTAACTTAACCTATTCCGATTTTATACATAAAATAAAGATTGAAAAATACAAGAATTTTTAAACGAGAAAAGTTTGTATTTACGAAATTATTATATGAAAATTGATTTTATCCTTTTTGGTTTTGGAAGTTCCTGGTATCAATAATTATTTATTTATTAAACAAAGTTGAATTCAAATAATTTTTTTATATCATTTTCGTATATGAAAGGCTTATTAATGCAAGTTTATGCAAATTTTAATTTATTTTGGTTATTTATTATTCATAATTATTTCCTTATGAGAACTTAATTTACTAAAAGTCAGAAATTTTAATATATGTACATAAATATATAGATTTTTTCAATAAATTAATATAATTTATTAGTAAATTCTGATGAAAAATAAATTCAGAAAGGAAATACACAAAATATGAAAAAAATAATTTTATAATAAATCTTTAAATATATATCAAAATCAAACAAAATTGAAATATTTTCATAATAATCTTAGTAGTTATAATATCGAAATTAATCAAAACTGATTTATATTTAAAACCAAAATAAATTATTGAATATTATTTTTTGGTTATATAAATTATCAACAACATAATAACAAATATTCAAAAATATTTACCAGTTTGATTAATTTACATAAGAATATAATATTTAAACCAAAACAATTTATTATTTTTAAATAAATTCATCTAATAAATTATTGTCAACATAATATATGTATAAAGATATTTATAATAATAATAATATGTAATATTCTGGTTACTTACCTCATCATCATACACAATGATTGTTCTTCTTGAAGGACACTCTCAAGATACATCATATCCAGATCAGATACAATAGCACCATTGATCACCATTATTTCATCTCCCTTGATGATACCTGCAATAATAATATATAAAATATTTTCAATATAAAATTATAGAATTTTGTTATTTTGAATTTAAAAAAATGGATTCAATAGATTAAATTTAAATAAATTTATTCATAGAAAATATGATAGATTTAAAATATTGTATCCTTAACATCATTAATAAAAAATTTACGCAAATTTTTGTAGATATTTTAATGGGTTTGTTAAAAATAAAGCTGGAATATTTGTATTTTTACAATTACAATAACTTGATTGGCTCTGCAGTCGTTAGGCGGATTTCACAGTGGAAGCTTAATCATTTTCCAGAGCTTAAACGTAGTTTTACCTTAATTTGTGGTTCACAGTCCAAGTTTAAAGATAAGCCTTACCTTAAGTGAGGTATATTTTAAGGAAATGAGTAGGCTTCACTTTTGATATTGAAAATTGAAAATAAATTCATATACATTTAAAAGTTATTAGAAAAATTCTAAAATTAATGCTTAAACTACACAACTGGTTAAGATAAGCTTCAGCTTAAGCTTCCACTGTCAAATCCTCCTTTAGTATATAGTCTCATCGAAACAATATCTTGCCTTTACCTTCGACTGTATTTGAACTAATGACATATTAGTAATGACATATTAGTCCATCAAATTGTCACATGACAACGAAAGGAAGTAGTAGCGTACTTGTTGGAACTGCGGAGCCTAAAGCTAGTCGTAACATTGTTTAACAAGCTTTAATGTTTCATTTCATTGATAAATTATATATTTATTAATCAATTAATTATCTACTTGTGTCTAATAACTAAGATTTGTTTGTTTCGATGATGGAAACATCAGAGCTTAATGCACTGTGGTTAATAATATTTTTTTCATCACGTGGAGAAAGTTCAAGAATGCAAGCTAAAAGTTTAAAGATATTATCTTTTTTTTATTGTTCTTCTCTTTTGCAAATAGACTTACTAACTAAACTTGTTTGTGCTGATCCAAACAAATAGTCAGTTTCATTCTTGGACATCATTTTCTTGGTAATGGGAAGTTGGTGCTTGTGTTTAAGACTGATTAGTTAAAGGTAAAAGATAATATCAAAATTTGGTTTTATACAATTCTATTTTTAAATTTGTTTTATATTTTCTAGTTTCAAACTTTATAAACTTTCAAAGTACACAAACTGACAGAAATACAAATTTGAATTAATATGTTTGTTTTTTCAAATTTGGTTCATTAAAGAAATATGCTAATAAAATATGTATATATACAATTATTATATTATTTGAATCTATACATAGATTTAAGATTTTGAACATATATGACCATCATGTGAAAAGGATTTATTACCAAAGAAGTACACAAAGATAAAGGATTTAAAAGTACGCTTGAGAGCCATCATGTTATATAAAAATGAAGGTAATACTCATGTGTATACATGCTACAATTTATGAATATATATATCATAAGTTTGGATATAATGTTCGGTTCGGATACTATAAGAGAAATATAAATAGGAAAAATAAAACTTTTTGTACTAGAGTTAAACATTTTTTTTTAATACGGAATAACAAAGAAGGATTTATATTTAATGTGAAATTTAATTTTTCCAATGATATTATGTTGAAAACTTATACGGAATTAACTTTAGTATATAATTGGATAAAAACTAAAATTGAAGAGATGATAAAAGTAAAGTTATGATGAAAGGTGATTATTTTAATGTTTAAACAAATTAAGGATAACAAGGACTAGGTAGGTCAATGGTATAATATTAATTTTACATATTTTTTTGGTTTCAATGTTTAAAAGATACCGAATAATAGTGGCAGTTACTGTCGGATTCAAGCAATTTTAAAAATCTAAAGCTTGGACTACAAGGTATCGATCAGTTTAGTTCCGATTAGATCAATTAAGTTCAAAGTTTACGTCTTCATATATTTTGTATGGAAAATTGATTGAGTACACATAGGTGCAATTGAAATCCAATCAGAATCGAAAGAATTTGGAAAGATTAAACTGTTACAATTGAAAACTCAAGAAAATGTCAAGTAAAATGAATATTAACATTTGAAAAAATAAATAAATAATATGTTGTTTAATCGTTGCAATCGATAACTATGTGTTTACTTAACCAGTCAATTCCAATTCGCTACTGTATGAATGGAATTGAAAAATAGAGAATGATGTAAAAGAAGAGTAGAGTTTTTTAGTTCTACAAAATCCAGCTTGAAGTGTTTCAAAGTTTTACTCCAGTTGGGTGCAATAATATAGTTTTGTTTACATTTTTTTTTTGCAATTTCGGTTTTCTAATTATATATGGTTTTCCGAACCATAAATTTCTTTACAATGAAGAAACTTTTAAATCCACAATTCTAATGGTTTTCAATATTGAAATATTTGTTGTCACCAATATTTCTGATTTAACTGTTTCAATCGTTAGCGTATTTCCCAGTCTTAAAATCACAATTACAATTTTATCACTGGTACCCAGTTAAAGCTGAGTCAACTTAGAGCAATATCGATAAATCGGTCTGGAGACCTAAGACATCAAAATATAATACTACTACCTCACCAACTCCGGCGGTTAAAATCAATCTGTTTGGAATATTTGAATAAATTTTTATTCATTATTTCTTTGATTTCGTATGACAATTACATAATATTATTTCTTATATGTAATTTTTATGTATTTCTATAATAACTTCTTGCAAACGAAGCACAACATTCAAACTATGTATATTAATTTTGGTAGTTTTGGTCCCGATTTTTTTCGAGATTTTTTCAGAAATTTAAAGTCACTTTAAATTGTAAAAGATTAAATGCCTGTACCGGAAAGAATCAATTTATTTCCTATAGGATTAAGAAAATATAATCAATTACAATACAATTATAGTCAGAATTATCTTCAACATATCAAGTATGGTTAGTAAATTTAAAAATAAGATTTAAATTATATTTAATCAATAATTTTCTTTATTATTGCAGGATCGATTTCTACATCTTTGTTTTGGCAAAAGATTCCAAAAATATAAATTACTTAGGTAAAAATTTCTGACTGTCAATTTTACTAAATAAGTTTACCAAATAAAACACGTATCGTCAGTCACAATTTCATTCAATTTTAGAGTTTATAAATCTTTAAAAATAAAATAAAAAACGTATTCAAAAATCCTTAAAAGCTTTCACATTAAATTTGTGTAACAATTTTTATTCTGCTATCAAAATCTCCATTTTTTTTTATATTTATGTCGATGTACTTTTATATATTTTTGCAATTCATTTTTGTTTTTTTTTCTGTTCACATACAAATATCCTTTTTGAATGACTGCAAGCTGATAGAAAAAAAGGCGCTCAACATATAAAACTTTTGATTTTTGTTGTTGTTGTAGTACTACTATTTGTCCACCATATATATACTATACATATATGTTCTTGATTTTTCAAGATGTCCTGATTTTTCTTCGTTGACAAAAGAAGACTTTTATCGGAATACAACATACAATATAAAAAAAAGGATATACAATTTTTGTTTTCAATGCACTTCTTTTTATCTGGGCTAAACATTTTATCTGAGGAGTCCTTACAAAAGTTATGTTTTTTATTTGTAGTTTTAGTATATTTTTTTTTTTTGAAACATGAATGATTTTAGTTCTATTAGAGTTAGACAGGTGGCTTAAGTGCATATTTTATACTATTGTTAATAACACTTTTAGGTTTTTTTTTATATATGTACCTATATAAAATGTCTTTTTGTATCCTTCCTATGAATATAATATTGTACAAATTTGTTACAGTTGATAAAAGATTTTGTTGAAATATAAAACTAAAACTAAATAGCAGTAAAATATATATAGAAAATCTAATACAGTTTATACATTGAAATTGTTTGAGTAAATAGCTTCAAGGGGAAAAAAAAAGAAATTGTTATAGGGTGAATATACACTTAAAGTTAGGTAAAGCATTTTTAAGTGCATTTTCTAGTAAACTGAATAAAGTGTATTTAAGAAATAATAGAGACACTTTTTTACACTCCATTAATAATGTAATTTAGAGATTGGTAATTAAATAAATTGAAAAGTAAAATAATATCTTTTTTTTATTAATTTAAATATGCTTTAATAAAATTAATTATAATAATTTTTTTATTTAATTGACAAATATGACAAAATTTATAGTAATTTATTTAATATTTTACTATTGATGATTATTAATTAATAATCGTGAATGACCCATAATATAGTGATCAAAAATTATAAAAACTAGATTACTTATATTAATTACATATTATGAAAAATCCAAATAATTATTGTTTTGTAATTATCCGAAAAAGGCCGGTTAATCTATGTTTTTTTTTAAAAATTATCTGGAAAACGCGATAAATACTTTTAATTTCCCTTGAAATAGGTCATATATTCACCGTGGAATTATATTATTAAATGGGTCAGGGAAATAAAACTGTAAATGAGTCATAATATTCTTTTATGGAGTTATGACTTGCAGAATTAGGTCCTGTGTCTTCAAACACACTTGTATTGCATTGGTTTGAACTTTATGAATAGTATGCGAACACACTTAAAATAAATATAATTAATTTGACATACTATATTAGACTAGTTTTTAACCGCCTCGATCCATATTTACAGGAGGGAACTACTTTTTAATTTTAAACTTTTGGTGTAAAGTGTTAATTAACAATGAATGCAAGATTATTTTAAAACTGAATTATTTGAAGCTTATTTCACAATAACTTTTAATGGGTTAAGGGCCATTTAAAAGAAATTCAAATAATAGCGCCAGCATTTATGTAATAACCAACTTTATTATATTCAATAATAAAATTAAATTCGAACAATTGAGGGTTGTTTGCAATTTCGTGTAATTTTATGGAATATAACATTATAAATTTTACATTAATTTATGAACTCTCTCGAGAACCAAATCTTAATATTGAAGTAAAATACTAAAGTAGGCGGGATACATTTGAATATGACTTGAACCATTTTCCGGGTAGGCTACTTTAAGAATCACTGCATTAGACAATATAGTTGGAGCATATTTTTTTACATAGAAATTAGAATAAATAATACATTAAAAGTAGTAATGGAATGTCATTCACGGTTACTTCATTGATGTATCAACTACTTCAAAGTATTTCTCAATAATTCTATAAAGTAAAAAGTACATCAAAATATTTCATACTTCACCATAAAAATATCAAGTATTTGTTGCTTTAAAGTAATTCAAATATTTCATTACATTTATGTGTGTAATGTATTACTTCATTACTACTAAAATTGTAATGAGTAATTAAAATATTTAAGTACGCAATTATTACTAGTAATGTAGTAAAGGAATTTGAATTAGTTGGTACAGCTAAACTGCTTCCGTAATGCGGTATAAAAAGATGATGCATTATTAAAAACTCTGCTTGTCCTTTTATAATTTTCGTTCTAGAATTATTTTAAAATCTTAATAAATCTATCAAGACTCAAAAACGTCAAGGTATATGAAACTACTACACAACATTCAGCAGCCTTTTTTATATTTTCAATTAAATATAAATATGAAAATCCAATTAAATTTCTATACAAAAAAAAGTATACTAAAATAAAATTGAGTTATTCACTAATACATTTTTTTCTTAATCATTTGACATTAGCTTTTCAATTCAAAATGGAAATAAGGACTGGGTAAAGTTAAATTACATCCTGTTAAATAAACAAATTTATTTATATACATATATATATATATATATACACCCAGATCTATTTTTACACGGTAGATAGGTACCGTGTTAAAGAAAAAACGTGTAAAAAAAAACCGTGTTAATATAAACAAAACGTTTAAAAAAAACCGTGTTAATATAAACAAAACGTTTAAAAAACACCGTGTTAATATGAATAAAAACCTTAAAAAATTGTGTATGAAAAATACTTGCAACGAAAGAAATAAAGCGTTTCGTAGGTTAAATTCAATAACAGAGGAGTTAACAAGTTTATTTAATAATAACAAATAACTACATATTTAAATGTACAAAGTAAATGAGAATTAACAGTTTAATAATAATAAAAATCTTTTAATCACTGTCGGTATCTGAAGAAATACGTATGCGTTTTCTTGAAATTGGTTTAAAATTTACTTCATTTTCAGTTTCATCACTTGAAATATTAAGCTCAGTATTATAATGCATAAACGGTGAAGTTAATGAAGTGCATGAGTCAAGAGATTTTTTTTCCATTGCCGTATTATTAGATGCACTTTTGCTTAAGTCTTTTAATAATTCTTTATAACGTGCCATACAGAATTTTAGATCGTTTTGGAATTTCAAACTTCTTTCAAAATTTGGATCGTTTTCAATAAAAATATTTCCCAACTTATCTGCCATTTGCAATGCTTCTATAATTAAACTGGCACTGAGAGGAGCAGATGCCACAATTTCACTTTTTTCTCCGCAATCAGAAACCTGTAGAGCTAATTCTATTATTGACTCATCACTAATAACAGGATCAAGTAGCACTTCATCAATATCTTCAAAAGCCAAGTCTTCAAAACCTATTCCACCAACTGCGTTTGACAAGGCACACAATTATTATCCTTAATACATTCTGACCAAACTGCTTTCCAACACGCATTCAAAGTTGATGGTCTTAATTCATGTAGGGCAATATTTACAAATTTCACACAATCCTTAATTGAAAATTTTTTCCACGCGTCAGTAACGGTTATTGTTTTGTCATTTTCAATTTTTTCCAAAATATATTGAAATGTTTGTTTTACATAATATGTTTTAAATGTTGCAATTATACCTTGGTCTAGTGGTTGCAATAAAGACGTTGTATTAGGTGGCAAGAATAAAAGTTTTACATTTGGATGTTCTAAATGAGGATGTCCGGGTGCATTATCAATAATCAAAAGAATTTTGAATTCCAAACCTTTTTCTTCCATATATGATTTAACTTCCGGAACAAAACACTTATTAAACCATTCCGTAAAAACTAACGATGTTACCCATGCTTTGGTATTGGCCATCCAATGAACAGGCAAAGTTTTCATATTTTCATTTTTCATTGCACGTGGTTTCAATGTTTTATTTATAAATAATGGTTTTAATATGCGATCTCCTGAAGCGTTGCTGCAAAATAATAGTGTAATTCGTTCTTTAGCTGCTTTAAATCCACTAGCTACTTTCTGGGATTTAGCCACATATGTTCTTGTCGGCATTTTCTTCCAAAAGAGACCACTTTCATCTGCATTGAAAACTTGATCAGGAGTATATCCACCATCTTCAATTATTTTGATTAACTTTGGGGGAAATTCTTTAGCAGACTTTTCGTTTGCTGAGCCGATTTCACCCTTGATACGAACGTTATGAAGAGAGTTTCTTTTCAGAAATGCTCTTAGCCACCCAGTACTTGCAGAAAAAACATTTTTCTTGGCTTGAGCTGAAGCGAATGGTTGCAATTGTTTAATCTTATCATAAATACGTAGTGCTTTCTGTTTAATTGTATTGCCATCCAATGGAACTCGTTTTTGGTTGTTGTCTTCTATCCATATAGCCAATGCCCTTTCTGTTTTTTCTATAATCCCACATCTTGTGTATGATGAGTGTTTGGAAGTTAGCTTTGTTCCAATCATTACAGATTTTCTAATAATACTCTCGTTTCTCTTTATAGTGCGTATTGTAGCCTCATTCAAATCAAAACTTTTACCAAGGCACGTGGAACCTTCTCCGTTTGCAAGACGATCTAAAATTTCAATTTTAGTTTCTAATGAAATAGCCTTTCTTTTCTTCTTAATAGACATCATCGTAGGGCAGGTAAACCCTAATAAAGCTAATTCTTTTAATATTTATATACATACATAAAAAATATGTTTATATTTTTATGATGTATATATTTATTATATCAGGTAGAATGACTTAAACGGAATGAACTTTAAATTAGTAATTATAATATAATTAAAATATCTATCAAAATAAAAAATGCATATATGTACATACATGTATATCAACATTTACTACGATTAAAAATTTTCTAAAAATAATAAATATACTTGTATTATTGTGATTGGAAATTATAGTAGTACTCATGATGTAATTTGTTAACATTAATGTTGTTTTTAAGAACCGTGTTAAAGTAAAATAAATCGTTCAAAAAGAACCGTGTTAAAGTAAAATAAATCGTGCAAAAAAAAAAACGTGTTAAAGTAAGACCGTGTAAAAATAGAGCGTGTAAAAATAGATTTGGGTGTATATCAATTAAATTATAATAACTATAAGGTATGTAAAAATGTATACAGAAGCAAAAATGAGCACACCACCACCAAAAAATATTTTTGAAAGAACTGAGATCTTTTTTTTTGTGTTTGTTGTTGTTTTTAGTATTTTTCTGCCTTTAGGACATCATTAAAAATGACAAATTAATTACAAAAAGTTTTTCCATTTTTTTCATATTATAATTTTTTTTTTATCAATTTAGTTTATGCCTCCTACAGAATATACACTCGACCCACACACAAATATCATCAGGATGAAAAAGAAAATTCCGTGGAAAATCTTCTTTAACTGGAACATAAAAAAAAAATTATATTCTGCATTGAAAATTCATTTTTACAAAAGAAAAACCAAAGAAAAATATTAATCGACCTTTGCACCTCCCGAGGTTAAATTTATATCTTCTATCTAAGTATAGCAAGTATAAAGTTTCATAAATTAGTACAGCTACAGAAATAAAAAAAATTGTCATTTTCTGACTCCTCACCCAAGAAAATTGGCATTTTCTGAAACACTGCTCACGTATTTAATTAAAAAAAAAAAATTTACACTCCTTATTATTTGCAGCAAAATAAACTTTCTTTTTAAATGACAAAATTGCTCATTCCTTTAATCAATTTGTGTCTTTTTCACTTAACATCATCATGGCTAACAATGTTGCATGATACAAAATTGGGATGATGGATATAGTGTGTAGGTCTGGGTGAACATTATATAATTGTCTGATGGATAAAAATGGTTATACTTAAAGGAATTGAGAAATTAAAATGAATTTGTTTCAGGATACTATAAGTAATTTTTTTTTGTTGCTGTTTGGAGGGCAAATAAATTTTATTTCAGGACAGTAATGACAGATTACTTTCTCTTAGTAAGAAATCTCTTAAAGTTTTTGTAATATTTTTGCTATTATATTGTATTTTATATAACGTTTTTCTTTGTAAGTGAAGGGTACATTGGAAATTTGATAAAAGAAGAACTTTATAAAATTGCAGAAAAAATTAAAAGAAATTAAGAATTACCAGGACAAACTATTTACCAGGAGTCATTAACAAAATTGCTGTCGTTGAATTTATTAATAATTATAACTTTCGGTGTTGATTGATAATGGAACAATTTAAATAGATAAATTATTAGCAGGTTTAAAAAAAATTAAAATTCAGAAAATAAAATATTATAATTTGATGTCTACTGGTCCAATCTAAAAGAAAATTTATTTTAATAATACTCATTTTCTTTATGGTAGCACAAAAAAAATAAATAAATAATGAAAATCATTATCTTTCACTCCTCCTAAGGGAGTATTTAGTTATTATTTTGTGTCTGGTGGCCTTGACGTTTACAAAATATTACGATATTTTGTTTTTATGTGAAACAAAAGATTTAAACAGAAAAACAAGATGCCAGGAAGTTGGCTTTTTGTACAAAAAACCATAAAAATGAAATAAAGAATATAAATTTTTCAACAGTATAAAACAGTCATAAAAATACTGCACAAAAATATTCTATTTATGTGATGGGTACGTTTTTATTTGTAATGGGCCGCAATTACTGATTTTTTGTTTGTTATTAATCGGGTATATAATAGAAAAAAAAAATATAATTTGGTACTTTAAATTTATAATGTAATAAAGTTTCAATCAAATAAAAATTATGATTGGTATTTTAGTATTTTTTACAAGGTTAATGAAGTTATTTTATGGATCTAATGCAAGAAAGATTTTTATTCATTTATTATAAGTTTTAGAAAATATTCAAACTAAATGAATTAAAACTAACCTATGAATTAAGGATCGCAAATTAAAGAGTTTTTTGATATTTAGCACTAGTATCGCAAATGTTCGTTCACATTGCTGAAAATCATACTATAGTTGTGAAAAACACTGAATCGGAAATTTGTACCACCGAAAAAAATACTTTTCTGTGGGCATCTGCATTAAGCAAACGTATACATAAAATTGCGGTAGCTAAAAACGAATTGGTTTGTGAAATAACTAATTAAAATTTTTATGGCTTTCTGGTCTTCGATAATTATTTTCAAAGCCTTGGATAGAAAATTATATTTTTATAATATGTATTACTTATTTATTTTAATATAAACACGGATTTGGATATGGTGACGGAGTTTAGGATTTTAAGATTGGAACGGAATTAGATTAGTGGGACCGGGGTCACCAGGGAATGGTATACATTCTTCTTAAACTCGTTAAAATTATTATTCAAAGGGAACACATAAGGTTAGTTCCATAATTTTGTGGTTCGTGCAATAAATGCATTTTATAATTTTAGTGTACGTTAAAAGTTAGGCTCACGTGAAGCCTGAGTTCTTTGTGTATTGCGTATGTATACAAAGATTTTAAAATTTCACAAAATACACTTAATCTCCTCAGATTAGATCAGTGTTTCAGTGCAGATATTTGTAGCTTCTACATTACGGCGGTAGCTTATGCTAAGTTATTTGAGATTTTGGCATCATTTATAATTTGTAAGCTCAATATAGTTGATAATTTTATTTTTAAATTAGAAATTACTAAACAAAAATTATTTGAAAATTTTACGATAAATTTAAAAAAAAAATTAATATATTTTGAATTCTAATAAAATTTCTTCAAATATAAATTTTCTTCAATTTTTTTTTGTTGCGTACATTTACATACGTTGATCCCTTTTCATTTGTAAATAAATTAAATTTATATATATTTATAGGTGTGTACACTTCGTATGTAGATTATGTGGTTTATTCAATTTTTTTTTCTATCTGTATTGTTTTTTTTTTGTATTTTCCAATTTATTATTCAAATGATCCTGAAAGGTTTTTTGATCAAAAATGGAATTTCTTTTATTTTATATAATATCTAAATTATAAATATATATATGTATACTATATGTATTAAATACAAATACACGCAGTATGTTAAATAACATATACATTTATAATATTATTGAAATTCATGTCCAAACAAAAAAGGGATATATTTATCCTTTTTCTACAAAATTTTTAAAATGGAAATGTAATTCTTAAGTCTATTTTAGTTGTTTTTTAGTTTAGGATATATGGTTTTAAAGGATTCAAAATATATAATATTAGTAAAAAAAAGGATGGTTTATAGTAAAGGAAGGTTTATATCAGTAAATAGATTCCGTTTGTATATTATTGTAAAAAAAAAAGGAATACCAGGAATACGTATTTATAGTGTGTGATAAAAATAAATTGCTTTTAATAAATTAAATGAGGTGAAAATTGTATAAATTTTTATATATAAAAAAAAAATTATTTTCGCAATATTTATGGTGATATATTTATATATAGTTTTTCACTTAAAAATATATAATTTTAATAATACACTAAATTTTATATCGTTTTTGTATTCTGAATAATACCACCGTGTATTTTGAAAAGGAAAATTCAGGATTTATTTAAATAAGTTCGAAAAAAAGGAAAATTTTTGTTCTGATTTTATGTTCTGTAAAGATTTTTATATAGAAAAAAGGTAAAATTTATTCAAAAGATTTATTATATAATATTTATAATTGCATTAATAAAATCACAAAAAAACAATTTTATGTAGAATATAAATTTTTGAAATATATTTTCTTTTAATTAAGAAAATGGAGCAAAATAATTAATTTCTTCATATTATTGAAATGACTATACAAATAATTATTTTTTTTATATAAAAACCAGGAACTTTGGATAATTAATTATATCCAGAGTATTTCTTTCTAATCGCAACATTATTAAAAAAAAAAAAAAAAAAATGTCACAAAATTATGTAATATAAATTTTTACTCAAACGGTCTGGGTAACAGATATTATTATATGTACATACTTTATATTTACGTATCATATATTTATGTATATATATCCAGTTAAACATCAAAGGATTTAATTTATTTTTTCTGTTGAATGTAAAAAAATAAAATAAAAATAAAAAAACATAAAAAATGTAATTTCAATTTCCTATTTTAATAATATGCTTCAAAATTTATGTTAATACATATTTCTCATAAAGTAAATTTCGTATGTATATATATTATTTTTTTTTGTACTCTAGGAGGTAATAATTGAAAATGAATACACTTGAGAATTAAATTGAATCAAAATCAATTTCAGTAAAGTATATATGTATGTATTGACATTGTAACATAATTTTTTTTTGTATATTTTAGCTGAAGACTTTTATGTTTAATATAAAATTTGAAAATTTTTTTTTTTATTTTTATTATTAATACGTTTTTAATAAAATATATTATAAATAAATATTAATTTTTCAATATTTTAACATTTTTATCAAAATAAAATTAGTCTTTAGATTAAGCTTAATAATTTTAATATTTTATACATTAAAAAAGATCTTAATGAGTTAATAATTCTAAAAAACTATATACTCCATCTGTTGACCAATTTCTCTAACTGATTATTTAAATTAATAGTTTGAACTGATATTGGAAAATATTTATTTTAAAGAAAATCACGATTTTTAATAGAAATAAGTAAAATAAATTTGAAATTTAAATAGAATCAGATCTCAATGAGTTAGTAATTGTAAAAAAATATATACGCCATCTTTTGAAGAATTTCGGAAAATATTATTATTGGAAAATATTATTTATTTTAAAGAAAATAACGAATTTTAATAGAAAACGAGTTAGAAAAAATATAAATTTAATTAGGATGTACGATGTACGTCCACAAATCATAAAAATAATGAAATATATTTAATTTGACATCTTCCAAGAAGAATGTATTAAGTGACATTTTAAAAAATTTATAGGAAACGATAAAAAATTCGAATTTCGTAGTTTTTGTATTTTGTATAGTACTTAATTGATTTAAAAAGGAATATTTAGCATTAATTAGCTTTGTAAATAAAATTTTAAGTAGCCATAAAAATGTGGTTGACTATTAATAGTCCTTGGTGCAATGGAATATGTCCTTTACAAAATTACTAAATAATTTATTTGCTAAAGTAATTTAATTTAAGCTTATTTAACATAATTTATGATGGCGCTGTATTCAATATTTTTGGCAGTTATATTACAAAATCGCAGATAATAGAATATTGCTCATACGTGAATATGTCACATAATACATATTTAATTTTCCATATATCATTATTTCTAATTACCAGTGTCATCTTAACGTTATATGTCACCTGTTTATCCACTGAACGAATAATAACATTATACGTCATATTGAAATGGAAATTCTTGAACCCTTATTTTGCACTCAGTAGTTAACCAAAATATTTTATTAAAATTTAGTGCTTCCTGTAGCTGAGTCACGAATGTATCAATAATCATTGTGACACAAAGTATATACTTATTTAAAACGGAATAATAAAAAATTTATAAAAACGACCTATCAATAAACTCTCATATTTTTCAATTTATAATGTAAAAAAAATACAAAATTCTTATATAATATTCAATATCCTTTTACGTTTTATTTGCGATATATATATACAAAGAAATTTGACAACAAATAAAATTTTTTTTTTTAAGATATTTTAAATAAGCATTTTGCGGATCGTAGCCATTGAACTATGATGACGTCAAAAATTGAATAATAATTTATTGTTATAGCAAAAATTAAATATTTCGTGGAAATTTTCAATTTTCGTGTATACGTTTTTTTCTCTGTTAAAAGGATACAATAAAAATATTTTGAACCGAAAAGGTTCAATCTAAAAAAATTCTTTTTTTTTTTAAAAAAAAAGAAGAGAAAATAATAACCTCAACAAGAAAAAAAAAAATAAAAAAATTATCAAAAAGAAATTATTAAAGTCTAAAAATAGAAAGCAAAAAATAAAAAATATTGTAATTGAATCAATATTGAACTTAAAATTGGAATTTTGTATTACAATTGAATTACATTTTGGATGGGAAATGTTATTTTATATTTTGTATATGTAATAAAGGATTTTTTAACTTGATTTATGATTGAAATTCGATTTTTGAAACCATTTAACAATTCTAATAATGAAAGTAAAACGATTGTGGGGTAAAAAATGTGGGCGTCCAAATGATAAAAATTATATTTCTTTTTTATGATGATGATGTAAAATATTTAAATTAAATTTGAAAAAATATAAAAAAAAAAAAAACTAACAAGGATCTTTTAATTATATTTTGTCCTAAATTTTAGGGGATTTTCTTTCTTTTTTTTTTTACTATAAGAATCAATATAATTTTATTTTTGATTAATTTTTAGTATAAAAATTTTGATTGATTTTATGATTATGTCTATATATTTTATCAGTGAAAATTTTTTGTTTTCTTAATATTGTTGGAATATTTGAAACAATTTATGTAAAGAAGATGAAAATTCCAATCGATTTGATTTGGGTATGACACATTTCATAATTATTGATTTTTGTAATAACTTTTAAATCTCAAGAATATTATTAAGAATAAGAAATTACTTTATGATGTAATTGGATGAGCTGGGTAATCGAAATCAACTATAATAAATTGGTGTTAATTAATGTTAAGATATTTATTTAATATTTTTGATTAATTTTAATTTTTGGTTTTTCTATATTGAGTTATAAATAAAAATTAACATTTTTAATGATTTGGAGACGGAATAAAGTTGTTATGATGGAAATATTTTTGTCAGTTTTAAATGAATTACATGAAAAATTTTCAGTTTTGGAAAGGATTATCAATTTTATGGTAAAATTTCCAATAATTAACCAATATTATAAATACACGATTTTTGATGATATTAATTCGAATTGCGATAGATTACACTACATTATAATTTCAAAGCTATTTAAACAGTGCTGTCATAAATAATTGAAATAAATCATTTTTCAATTAGGTTATAATAATATGTTATTATAGAATAAGGGGTCGACCAACTTTTTCATATTCTATTTAATTTTAGAAACTACAATGATTTTTTTTTTAATATCGAGGCCAAGTTACATATTGAACATAATATAAAAATGGTTGAATTATGCAACAGAAGAGTTACGAGAACTAAGGAAAACTTGGTGAGAAATTTTTGAATTTAAAAAAATATATATTAAAAATTATTAAAAATTTATATTAAATATATTAAAAAATAATAATTATAATTAAATAAATATTTATTATCCAATTTACATTATTTTCGATTCTGACTTAGTACTTCATTTTTGAATCAAATTTAGTTCAATTTGAGTTCATTTTTATTTCATTTTTGTATCAGAATTAATTCATTTTAGATTCCATCCAAATTGAATCCAATTTGAATAAAAAAGTTGAATCCAAAATTTGTCTAATAATGGAACATCAGTTGATTCAAAATTGAATTCTTCCACATATATAACTGAGTTCATTTTTGAATCAATTTGAAATCCACTTGCAAATCTGTCATTATATTTTTATCGTTTAAAGATTAAATGGCAGTTTAGTTTATTTTAAAGGATGTGACAGTTTGAAGGTAGTTCTGAAAAAAGAGATTAAATTGGCAGTTTTACTTCCAGAAAAGCTAAAGTTTATATATATTAACCGAATTATGTAGAATTATTTGAGAATTTCAAAATATAATGTTTAATTTCTTTTATCAGTTTACAAACCTTAAGTAATTATTACACAAAATATATTATCTAAATTAAAATTGAATTTAAACTAATTTTGATTTTATTATGTCGTCACTACACTTTAACATAATTTAAAACTAATAAAAATATAAATTATTTTAAATCGATTTTAAAAAATTTCTTATTTATATTTTTTTTTTTTTATTATTATTCCATTCCAATTTTTATGTACTTTTCAAATTCAATAAATATTTTTTTTTTCCTTTTCTCGTTTACTCCTTAACCATTGTGAATATATTCTCGTCAATTTGCAAAAAAAAAAAAAAAATGGAAAAGTATTTTATAAATTGGAAAAGTTTCACCTCATCAAACCCCAAAAGAAAATCTGTTAAAAAAAAAAAAAAAAAGCAGTAAAAGAAAAAAAATTTACTGGGATAATTTCGGTTTTTCCTAAGGAATCTAAAGACAATAACAACAAAAAAGAGGAAGTTTTTTTCCTTTCGGGAAATAAATTGAATGTTAAATTACGGATAATTTTTCTTTACTCACTTTAATGTTATTTTTTTTATTTTTAACAAGAAAAATAAATTACAATTATTTTCTTTATTTTTGTCATCTTTTAAATCGCGGATAAATTCATTGGATATGACAGGAACAGGAAATTTTTTTTATAATGAGTTTTTATAAAAAAATATATATAGGATATAAATAAATACAAAAATTATGTTAAATAGAAATTTTCATTTAAAATATAAAGGCTCGAGATAACAATTACACCAATTCTTTTCGTCCTTGTTTCTGGTCTTACTTATTTTAATATTATATTATAAACAATTTCAAAGACTTTTATGTTACTAAAACGAATAACACTAAACATTTAACTGCTTTATAATATTTATTTTGCAAGGATTATGAAATATATGAAATGGCCTTGAAGTCTTTACATTATAAAGAAATATCAATTCTATTTTTATATATCCATTTTCTATTTAAGTTAATATATTAATATTTTTAATTAAATTGTATTTTCTTTTAAGATTTTTGTAATTTCAAGGTTTCATTTTGTCAAACCAACGTCAACTTCAAAGCAACGTCATTCGAAAGGTAATTCGGAACTAGACACTCGTTGATGTTCCTAAATTTTGTAACCAGATTCAAAAGCAACGAAAAATTAAATTATTTTCATCATTCGAATTTGGTGAAATTAAAAATCTTGGATGCTTGAACTGAGACAGACAATAAACGAAATTTAGTCAAATAGTTCAATCATAGATAAATTAATTATCTATTAATTTAATTTATCTATGGTTCAATTATTAAAAAAATTTACAAAAATTTTACAGAAAATTGTAATTTTTTTCTAATATAATTATATAACCATAAAACTTTCAGGCTTGAAAGAAAATTAAATAACAAACTTTTTCTTAATTCGAGAAAATTCTATTTCATTTAATTCCATACAATAATAGACGAAATTGCAATTTTAATATATAATTATATAATTTGAAATAAATTAATTAAAATAATGTTTTTGAAATGAAATTTAGTATTTTTTTTTGTAAATAATCCTTTAAAGGAAAATGTTACTTAAATTTACATAAATTCCTATATTTTCTTCTGTCAATTTTCCAATAAACTTTCAGCAATTGGAGATTTTCCAATTTAACTTTTTTTTTTTTATTATTATTATATTTTCTGGCAAATATTTTCTGATATTATAATTTTAAATTAAATTTTATTTGGTTTCTGTTTTTTTTTTTGTATATATCATTTTACTAGTAGATTTACAATATTTCCAAAAAAAAAAAAATGAAAATGAAAATCTCGAAAATAAATAGACAGAAAAACTTCTATTCAAAAATACACAAAAATAAATTATTTTAGAATAAATTTTCCAAAGGTTTCAATTTTATTTATTATACTATATATTTTCTTTAATAGAAAATTTGTTTCGGGATTATTTTTTTAATGTTTATATGGTTTTCATATATCAATATATAAAATATTATAAGAAAAAAAAAAAAAAAACTTACCATTATGCATGGCAACACTTTTATCTTCGACACGACTAACATAACAGCACAGCTCATCCTGACGTTCAGCATTTTCAATTAATTCAGCTTCAACAGAAAAACCCCACATTTGTTCCAATGTGGTACGTTGTAATTCAACTTGATAAAGGATTTTCATGCAAACCTCAACGAATTCATGATTGTGTAACTGAAAATAACAACAATAAGAAAAAAAAGGATATAAGAAAAGTTTTTTTTTTTGTATGTACATATTTCAGTTTTTCTATACAAATTATACAAGAAAATTACATTTAAAAAAATTTGTTTCATTTTTTTTTTTAGTTCTTATACACTAAGTTTTTTATTGAGTTCGAATTTTGAACCATAAAAATGCTTCAATATAACAACAAAAAAAAGGAAAGTTTACTTTCTTTTTTCTTTTGATTGAGTTTTTGTTGTTGTTTGTTTGTTGGTAGTACAAGGATTCTTTTATTTTCATAGTCAGTTCATGTTTTTTTTATTGTTTGGTGTGTTAGGCGAGGTTCAACATAATTTTTTTTTTATTTTTTTTAAGAGAATAATCGAAAGTGAGAATTGGTACATCAATCACTAAGAGTTATTATCATAAGAAGGATAATATAATTTGGTTAAAAATGGACAAAGAAAATTTTGATTTTTTTTGTTTGGAAAATTATGTCATGGCCACTACCGGATTTGTTATTATTATAATTATTTTGATTTATAATAATTTTTTTGAATATTGACTTCATATAAAAAACTGTCCAATTGTCTGACAATTTTATGATTTATTTATGTGGATTTGATTGAAAAGGGTATAAAATTTCAAGGATATTGTAAAATTTCAGTTGAAAATTGATTTTTAGAGAAATATTATACATACAACATCCAATCATAATTTCGGGAAAACTGTCTAATTGCGTTTTTTTTTTGTGTCTATACCAATCAAAACGAAATGTAGAAGCATATCGTATAAAAATATTTAATAGATAATTCTAAAGGCGATTAGATTTTCCAACATTTTCTAACGAAATATAAAAATCAAGGATATTCCATGTCAGTGTAAATATTGAATTTTGTTGGTCTTTTTTTTAAAAAAAATCTGCTATATTATAATAGAAAAGCGAGATTAATGATGTTTTCAGAATATTTTGATTAATTATCATTCTGATATGATCTGATATACAAAAAAAGTCGAAATGATGAATTGATTTTATTACATTTTTTTTTGTAATTTTAAAAAGAATGGACCTAAATTAACTTTGTTTACATAAATGTATCCGTTTTGGTATTAATATAATTTAGATAGGCTATTTTTTCTATGTTTTTATATAAACAAAAAAAAATGTAATAGAAAATTTAATTTTAATTGGTAAATGAATACAAATTTGTGTTTCAACTAGACAACTTGGTACAAACTAAAAGGGAAATATAAAAACTCTTGAATAATTGAAAACTTATTTATAATTCCAATTAGACAAATTGTTTTTAATATTAAAGTGTATTTATTGGGAAAAGCATGACCCATAATTGATAAAATAAATATTAATTTTCAAACTTTTCGACATTATATATTTAGAATTTAGAAAAATTCACTACACACAATTCAGTGTGGATAATTCACGGTGCACCATAATTTACTTGGCAATAATTCGCAATGTTAGGAAAAACGTTGTGATTTTCTCACAGGAAATTGTTACTACAGTGAATTATGTGCAGTAAATTGTCGTCTTGTTTAACAAATTAGATTAACTTTGATTCATTTTAAACATAAAATTACTAAAATTCAATTTAACTGAATAAGCTTAAAACCAAGAATTTTTAGTAACCATTTCGCGACTGGTGGGATATTTTTTGAAGGTGAACTTTCCTCAGCAATTGAATTATAGATACCGATGTAATGTATTAATGAATGAATACGACAACAAACATTTTCCCATTACAAAAAATAATTTTTGTGAACCATAAATACAAAAATTGCGTGATTTAATACGAGCCCAATAATCACGACAAAATAATTAAATTTAATTGTGACTTCGGTGTTAGACAATTGCAATATTTACAGGATTGCAAAATATTTTAATAAAGTAAATTTTATATTTTTCATCAGCTAGTGCTAGAGAAACGAATATCTTTGACTATGGTTTCGGTATGTTCAAGATGTCGCGATACTGTTAAAAAAATAAGTTGTAAATAAAAATTGTATATGTAAATTATAAAAAATATATTTTTTAGAGTATGAAATCAAACAATTATTTTTGTAATAAAGAAAATATTTTTTTCCTGTTATAACAATACAAAAATTTTCTTTTAACTGTTATAAATAAAAAAATCCTTGTAAAAATAATTTTCTATTTGGTGGTTACAATTTTTGAAAAAAAAAAAAAAATTTAAATTTTTTTTTTTTTTTTATTTAAATCTTTGTAGATAATTTGACGTTTTTACTGGTTTTTGTACAAGGTGAATTAGTTTTCTCTCTGCAGTTAGGACGAAATTTTCCTAAGTACAAATGTAATGAAAATATTACTAAAAATTATTATATATTGAAGAAAATGTATAAAATATTTATTAAAAATATGTAAGTACTGAATTTATATATTAATTACTAAAAATTTCGTTTAGTGAAAGATATCTTTGCATATTTTTAGGAGAAAAATATTAAAACTATCGATGGCAATATAACCCTATATCCGATTTCTGCAAGTTTTGAATTAAAATGTGTTGTGACAAAAAAAATTGTTTTTGGATATACATTTTATTTAATACATATTTATGACGACATACAATATTGTGCTTCAAGAATTTAAAAAGTAGTGTGATACTGTATCTAGAATTTGTAGTTACGAGGTATTCAAAACAATTATTTCTTACTAAAGTTACGAGTTACTTTATTTTTAATGAACTTTGTAATAATTGTGGTTTAAACAGAATAAATTAGATAATTCGCTGTATATTTATAAAACTTATGACATCAAAATCAATTTTTTGGACTTACGAGGTTATGAATTGTTACTATCAATATGTAATTATATTTTGAATAGTTATAATAAGTAAATGGTATGACAAATTGTAAATATTTGTTAGGGTAACACCCTGTATTTTTAGCTATATGAATATTTTTTTAAAGAACATTATTACAATTACTATTACAAAATAATATTATAATTATAATGGTGTGTGTGTGTATATGTGTAAAATTATATAATATGTGACTTGGCTAAACAATTGTTTCTTTCGAAACTTTTTACTTTAAATACATAGTTTTATTTTATGTTTTTGAAAGCAGTTTTTTTTTTACCTTTCGTAAATTATATGCTTTTAATTTTCCTGGAAAATTAGAAAATAATGTAGAGGTGAAATTACAATGATATAAATTTATGTACATTTGCTATGCTTTTTTTTTATTTCAATTTTTTTCTTGAGAATGGTATAATTGGAGCATGAAATTCATGAATTAGGAAACAAATTTTTATTTTTTTTTGCTCTGTTATTGTATAAAATTTTTCTTAAAGAAATTGTTGTACAATTAGAAAATTGTGTATTTAAATAAAGTTAAAAAAGGATAATTTTTTTTTAAATAATGGAAAATTTAATATATATGTAACTACATATATATATAAAAATTATAAATTTATTAAATAATTTACCATTTAAAATTATTGTTCGAGTTAAAGTGGAAAATTTAAATTTAATTTCGTTAAAATTCGATTATAATTTTCAGAAAATTGAAAATTATTTTTTTAGACTTATAATTTTGGTGTAGTTCAACAATATTCGTGTAAAGAGCAATTCATATTTAACTAAAAGTTGGTGTAAAGAAAGAAGTCCAGTAAATCTAATGATTTAATAATAACTTGCCTAAAAAAACTAAATTGACTGATTCATTATTTGATGGCTGAATATGTTTCATCACAAATTGGTCAAAATAAATTTAATAGAAATTTGAAAATTATTATAAATTGAATTTTTTTTGTATGAACATCATAAATTATATGCGAGCATATCAAAAATCAAATAGTAATAATCATGACTGCGAAATATGTATTCAATTATTATGAAACTGATAAGGATGATTGCTTGATATTTTATTAATTATTTATTAGAACATTTAATTATGACATATTTCTTGAATATATTCATTACTATAGCAAAAATGTATAATTTTATAAAGGGATTTACTATCGTCAAAGTAGAATTTCGTCAGTGGGTGTATTACGCGAAAATAAAACACAAACATCGTAAGTCGGTTTATGAAAAATTTTCAGGAAACACAAAATTCTGTATTAATGTTTGTATTAGGAGACACTAACCCTATACTTTCACAACCCTGATTTACAAGGTATGCGTATGCAGACAAATGTTTGGCAACTTCTGGCAACAACAGAGAAAACAACAAAATAATTTTCTTTCCATATAGAGTTAAGGTTATTTACCAATTGAATTACAAAAATATAAAAAAAAATATATTTGACAAATATTAGACTTACGAGGTTTGCTTTGGCCATTGACGATTTATATAGTAAATCAAAATCATAATATGAAAATATCAACTAGAAATGTGTCACAATTTCAAATATTAATTAAAAGATTTTCTGAAATTCATTAAATATTTTAAATTTTAATAAAAATGTATAAAATATTATACATTTTTTATACATTATACAATTTCGAAATATTTATACAAATTAATATTTAAACATAAAATTTATTAAAAATTACATAAAAGTTTTGTAAATTTATACAGTATTTTTATGTTTGTTCTAAAGCAATTATTTTATTTATATTATTCTTTTTAAAATAAACTTTTCATGTAACTTTTTCACTAAAATTTTCAATAAATTATTAAATATTTCATAAGAACTTTACCAAATATAAAAGTATTTATAAATTTGCCTTAAGGAAAATGCAGTTAAAAATATTTTTTTATTTTAGGCAAAAATTTATGTATAATTTTAATGTAAATTATACTTTACTTTTACAAAAATAAAGAAAAAAAAATTCTATATAGGTAAATATATAATTTTCCTATTTTCTTATTCTTTGATAAATTATAAGATAAATAAATTTTAATAAGACAGAAAATATGTTTCTACATTCCACATATTTAAAAGTAAAGTAAAGAAGATAAAGAGGCAATTTACTTCATTTTGACATTCCGGAGGGAATGTATAATAATAATAATAAATAAAAGGAATTTTTTTATATATTTTAAAACAATCAAAATAATTCTAATTAAAGTATTTTATCAGGATATATTTTATAAAGATTTTATGAGGATATATTATAGAAGGATCTTTAAAACTCTTTTCATTTTTCGACAAATTTACTTTTAAAAATGTTCTCATTAATTTAGTATTGTCTTATTCGATGTCGTATAGAAAAACTAATTTAAAAAAATGAGTTTTTAAGAAAATAAAATGATATTTGTTAAGCTTATAGTTGTGCTGTGTTAGTATAAAGGACTAAGAGGAACTTCTAACTTATAAGTGAGGACTACACACAATCTTAATCAATAATCACTCCAGCCATTTAGATTGTAATATCCTTTCTTATTATTCGTCACTGATCAAGCAGAACAGAACACTTACTTTGGTGAAGCCGCCAAGTTTCAGAACGATCAACTACATTGTCTTCGAGTTTCTGAAGCCGTTTAGACTAGATATCAACATTTTACAGCCATCACATCTTATAAGTTCCCCCATTTCGTTCTCATGACAGAATCTGCACATCTGGTTCGGTGATAGACTAATTGTGTGTAAGTGCTTGTAAGAAAACTTACCATTAATCTAAATTTCTTCGTATACATGTGAAGAAGCGCTGTTTCTGGCTTTCTTGATGGTGCAGAAATATCATATAGTGAAAGTCTATTGTAGTGGAACTTCTAATTGAGGCTATTCATATGGATCGGTAATTCAAAGGTATTTGATTATCCAAGCATGTTTTAACCCAGGGATCAAATTTAAATTCGAACGCTCTTTTTAGTTCGTTTTATATGAAAACTAGACTGTTCAAAATTCTGAAAGTTTTTTAATTCATCATAGATACAGGATACAGCATACATTGAGTTATTATCAAAGCTGATAAACTCAGTGTTCGAATAACTTTAAACTTCTAAGACAATAATAATCTTATTAATTAATTAAATTATATATTTCGAATGAATTATTCTTTAAAGGAAACAAAAACCACCAAATTTTTATATTAAATTTTATCTTTACATAAGATATTTTGTTAAATTATTAATATTAATATTATATTTTCCCTATCGTGAATAAAAAGTTTTTCTTTTAATGATAAATTCTTTAAATTAACATGCGTGAATATCCTTTTTTATATCAAAACCATATTCACTTTTATTTTTCATTATAATTATACTTTCATTTCCCTTGAATATAATTTTCATTTTTATATATTTATATATAGTATTATATTAATTTATATTAATTACTGTTCCGTCATGGATAGTAATTTTTATCATTTTCAATGTTTAATTATGTAATTTTTAAGAAAATCATTTTATAAATGGATTTTTATTTGTTTGTATATTTATAAAAGGAAAAATTACATTTATTATAATTTTTTCCTTATCATTATATTTTGTTAGAGTGTGTATAATTTGGAATTTAATGGAAATATTATTTTTATTATATAATTAATAATGTGCTAAATAAATATTTCCGAAACTGTCGTTATCGGGACAACATTATTTTATATAAAACTTAAGGTTTTTGTCAAATAGAAATATTTAGTTACAAAAACGTAACAAAAATATTGTTTTAAAGAATTGTTGATTTAGATTTGGAATTTTAATATTTGTCGATAGCATTTATCAGAAAGAATGTAGTAAGTGATATTTTCAAAAATTTACAGGACATAAATTAGAAACTTTCAATTCAGTTGCTTTTTTGTATTATTTGTTCTTGATTAGTAATGAATTTAGTTAAACAGGAATCTAGCACTATATCTTAAGCTGAAACAAAGTTTTTGGCTCTTAAGACATTTGTTACTTTAACAAAAAACGATCCATGTACATACAAAAAACTTGCAACTTTTAGGTTTCGTTATGTGTTAAACGACAAATTCGGGTAATCTATTTGACATCTTAAATTTAATTTTTATATATTGTATTATAAAATATTTAATTTCTCAGCATATGACAGCGATTAATTAATATTTTTTGGCGGTGGATAACATAGCACATTTTTATGTTCCGTATAACTTTTCTTAAAATTGAGATAGAAGTATGAAAACTAGACTAAAATAAGACGATTAATACAAATTACAAGGATATGAAAAATTTCTGATTTTGAAAATTTTGTCGCTTAATTGAAATCGATATTTCCTCGTAATTGTTTTGAGCAAAATGTTAATACTTTAGAAATAATAATACATTTTTCGAACATTTGACTCTGAAAAATGCTAATTAGTACTATGAATTCTCAACAAACTCTTTATTTTCTTTAATGTTATCAAAGACTGTATTGTTTGATTATACAATTTCGTAATATAAAATATGAATTTTATTTTATATCTTAATTTTTTTTTGGTTCTATATATTTATAATCAAATAAATAGAATTAAAATAATTTTGTTAGAAACAGATAATTTTTATTTTTGTATTTGTAAAGATAATCATTTTGCTTTTCTCTTTTCTTAGTAAAATAAATATTAATCGGAATTATGATTAAATATATTTAGAATAACAAAAAATCTTATAATGTTTAACCATCTCGCGGCGATAAATAGAATATTTGTTTTGGTAACTTGACACTTTATAGTAAATTTTTATAGTAATTTTTTTTGGTTACTATACTTCTGAATGAACTAGAGAGAGAAGATGGCCCATCAATTACCGAATTATGTGTAATATGTTGGGTTTTGATGTCTAAACATATGAGTTCTTACTGTACTCCTCAGTTTCAATCCATCTATTCATCATATAACAACGAATCTATTGAAAAATAATTTGAACCAAACATGATGGTACTATCGCGAATAGGTTAAATAAAATATTCAAAATAAATATTATAATTATGACTTTTTAAAGATAATTATTTTATTATCGCTAGTCACCATTAGCTAATTAAATTAAGTACCAAAAAAACTGAAGGACATAATTTCATACAAAATTAATAATAATAAAAAAAATATTCTAAGAACTTTTTGAAGAGTTATATTTAAAAAGGGCACGTAAAATATGTTTTTCTCATCAGAAACAAAAAAAATCGTACTTAAATTTCAAAGAATTATCAGATTCAGTTTATCTCACGTTTCAGTCGAAAGAAAAGGATTTTATTTTTTTGTATTAAATTGTACACGTTCATTTTTTTTTAGGAAAACATATTTTAGGAAAATGTATAAAAATTATGTTATTATGAGATAATTTTGATAATTTATATGATATTTCAAAAATATAAAATAAAAATTGGTTTAATCACGTACTAAATTAACTATTTAATCTCTGGGAATTATAAATTTTTTTATTTTTTTAAATCTATAATATATTTTTATATTTACTTTTTGGAATTAATTGGATTTAAATTAAATAAAAAAGAATTGATGAAAATCATTATCAAAATTGTTATATGATAGAGACTTTTAATAGAAAAGTAACTGAAAATTTATAAAATTTTAATGTGGTTTTCAGAAAAGTCTTATCTGCCATGATTGTGACTGTTATGATTAATAATTTTTAATTTATTATCAAATATTTCGATTAATTCGCCTTGTAAATAAAATAAATGTCAAATGTGACATAAATTGCATAAGTCACACATTTTACTAGTAGGTACGATTAAATTTTAGCAAACTTCAGATTAGTAATTAAAGGTCAAACGAGACTTTGTTTAAAATTTCAACTCATTGTGAAAAATTGAATTAAATTAAACGTTTTTTTTTATTAAATATCACTTATTTTAATTTTTTTTTAAACATTTAGCTAGTCTATAAGTTTTTACAACTAAAGTACTTTATTTAAAACGCATAGGAGAAAAACGTTTCTATTGAATAGCCTTAAGTAGTCTGTAATAAAACAACCTTCAGACTAAATAAATTGATCACAAGGACAGATAATTTTAAAAACAAGCATTTTGTATAGAAAACAACATTTAAATTTATATATAAAACGACGGAGATAATTTAACAAAATTCTTATTAAAATTTTAACATTTTAAATAAATTGAATCCATACAAAAAAATATTGCAAGTTGTAAAAATTATTCATAAACTTTGGAGTTTATACACTTTTGTATTTGCCTTAGTTCTGCAAACTAATGGTTTTTTAAAAGTAGTAGCTAGTTTAGAAATATTTAAGAAACTTATTACAAATTAATAATCAAATATTAAAATATATTTTTTTTTATGTTATTATATAAAGTTTACAATTTATATGCTAAATGTCACCGTCGCTCTCTATATATAGAAAAGAAAGCTAAGTTAAAATTTCTTTTTTGGAATTATTTAATTAAAAACTTATATAAAAAATTCTATTGAATTTTCGTAAATTAACTGAAAATATTAGAATAAAAAAACCCCACAAGCAGAATAAATTTTGGATCTCATGTCTCAACTAAAGTGTTTTTGGTATTAATGTAAAGTATCTTAATGTAATTTTGCGTGGTATAAACAACTCTCAACAAATAAGTTTTAATTTTTATTAAATTATCTCATAATTTCTATGTAATTTTGCGATTGTTGTTCTATAAATACAAACATTTGAAACACCATTCTAATATTTTAAATATTTGTAAAGCTGTTTTCTAACAAATAAATTAGTCAGAATAATTCTATATAAAGTTTCACCAAAAATTGAATTTAAGAAAAAATAATATTTAAATAAGGAAAAATATTTAAAAAAAAGGTTTCGTTTAAAATACTGTAGTAACCTTGTGGCCTAATAAAAGTCACCATGTGCTAATTATTAGAAATAATATACTTGACAAACATTTCCAATTCATACTTTCTGACTATTGTTTAAAGGCAATTATAAAACGCAGTGCAGCGAACCATACATAAATGTCACTATAATTTAAGTAGGCTTTCAATAGGTACACTTTTGTGATTGAGAAATAAAAAAAAACATTAATTTATTGTCGCTTAGATTGTAGATTTAATTTGTAATGGAAATTTTAGTTAGTATAAACTAATAATGAAATCAACATCACGCTGAAGCTAAAAATGTTAAAATGATGTACATCTGGTCCACCATTCTGTGTGGGTCGGAAACATGGATATTGCGAAAAAGAGATATAAAGGAAATTGAGACCTTTGAACTTTGGACTTATCGCGGAATTATAAAAATTTCATAGAGATATCGAGTAACGAAGGAAGAAGTATTAAGCAGGTTAAAAAGAACAAAATAATTAATATAACAAAAACGAGAAAATTAGGCTTCTTAGGACACATCATGTAGAGCGAAAAATATAGAATTCTTCAAGGTAAAATTGTGGGTACATGAAGCAGGGGCAAAAGAAAAACATTCTGGATTAGGAATTTGAAATAGAAACAATGTAGAAACAAGATTATTGTGATGATGACAGATGACCAATCTTTAGAGTGGAGAGGAACATTGAAGAACAAAATAATTGTATAAAAATATCAATGTTTGTTAACATTCATTTCGCCACTACTGTATATGTATATAATTTTTGTGGAACCCAAAAAATCGATATTAATTCATTTAAAAAATATCTTTAATAATATAGAAACTAATCAATGTAAACTGATTCTAATAATTTCCCAACAGACTATTATTTTATTCAAATTTATGTGTTTTTATTATGTTTTCAAATATTTTATTTTAAACTCGTAGAAATTTTACTAAAAAAGTTTAATCGACATTAAGTCGCCATTAAATCTTTGATTTCCCACTGTGGTAATGTATCTGAATAATTTTTTTTTATATAATTTTTCCTTTTGATTCTACACTTTTCAAGTAGTATTTATACGATTTGACGTAGCTGGATAAGCATTATATATTTAAAATTAACTTCAATACAATTTTAGGTACATCATCAAAAGGATGAAAATGTAAATAAGATTTATAAGATTTCATTATCACGATGAATTATATACCAACAATATCGATCGTAAAAGTTTTTGTTAATACTAATCTTTTTTTTTTTTGACAATTCATTGTAAAGTTCATGTCTGATATTTCGATTACTATACAAAAAAAAAATAGTTCAATTGTTGTCAAGTTAATTTGTGAGTCCTTGATGGTATTATAATTATATCGTTTTTTTTTATATATCTAGTGAAAGAAATCATTTAATACGTTCTGGTCTTTGGTTAACAATAGTCGTAGTTTAAAAGTTATTTTTTAAAAGGATATTTTCAGTTATTTCTTCTGATATAATCCAACTTTGTGACAAAAAAAAAAAAAATGATATACATATTATTTACTTTCAACAAATTATAATAAAATAAGATTGACAAAAGAGCTAACTATTAAAAGTTTTAAACGATTTTTAGTTCATTTTTTTTCTTGGATGGTTCAAATTGACAACAAAAGGAACTTACAAGTAAAATAAAGGTAAAATATTGTAATATCTTGTGTATTAGCTAATAATTTATACTATTAACTAAAATCTGAATAAATTTAAGTTTTCGGAATGGAAGAGGCCAAACCACGTACCTACGGACCCGTGTACCCCATTACGAAACGTTGCCCATTTTCACCATGAATTGCGCCATCTCACTTCCTTTAAAAAGTTTGTCAGATTAGCAGGTTTACCTTGCTTATTTCGATTAAACCGAAATTTTTTAATCTTTTATTACACAGAGAAGGACAGTAAGATAAAAGATGTTCAATTTTCTCGTCATCTTTAGCACAGCCTCTACAAGCTGTTTCAATCTTAGTGGCACGGTATGTATACGTAATAGTAAATGTCTCGTTACTGTCTGATAATCGGTTTGCATATTCAGAATACTTCTCGATTGTTTAGCGTTGGAGTTACTGCAGAACAGTTTTGCGTGGAACTGTTCTGGAGTTACTAAATGGCACTAGAATCATGAATATCAGCAAAAACTTGGGTGCAGAACAGTCTGTAGGGAATGTAAAGAATTTGGAAAAGTTGGGAACAAATCATACTAATTGCCAGAAGTCGAGATATCTTAAAAAATCTATAAAAAGAACCAAATAAAAATAATATTGCAATTTCGATAATATTCGAATTCTAACAATTAAATTTTGATTGAAAATTATTAACTGCGAATTCTTTGTAAAGGTAAACTGGGATGTTTTTCTCGTAGGACTGAAACACCTTAATAAGAATTACAATTCCACTTACATTTCAGGTTATATTCGCGTACTGAATTGATGTAAGTAGAAACATTTCTAGCAATCTATCTTAAGTTTAAATTACCAAAAAAAGAACAAAATATTTTTCTATTTTATTTTAAATTCAATTAAGCTAACAAAAACTTTAAACAACTTTAGTCAATGCTGATTTTTATTTTTTTCAATGCTGAATTCTATATAAAAAAACCCTATTTTTAACATTTATTATCAAAGATTTATTGGGTTCAATGGTTTTCTTTATTTAGAAATTAAAATTTTTATATTTTTTTTTGTTGCTGTAAACTTCTAAAAGGAAATAGCAAATTTTTTAAAAGGCTTGTTTATTTTTATCTTTTGGAATTTTCCTTTAAGAAAGCCAACAAGCTGAATAAAGAATCTTTACATTTTCTGTTATTAAAACTTATTTTATTGTTAACAAAAAAAAAAGAAGGTTTTCCTTAACTTGCAAAAAAGACTCAATTAATAATAAAGGTTTTTGTTGTTAGTAATTTAGCCCCAAAAATATATGAAATTAACTTTGAACGAACTTGCAAAAAAAAAAAAAGAAGAAGGAAAGATAAATCCTTTATATCCGGTCTTATTCAGTGATGCAGATTATAATAAAGTCTGTGTGTAATACAACAAAATATTACTTTATATTTTAAATTCATGTAACGACTATGATTTTTAGTAGAGTTCTATGTGAAATAATAAAATGTATAATAAAATTTGAATTACTTTTATTAGTAGTTGAATCATTTTTTTCTATAAAAAAAAATTATATATAAAATTTTTGTATTAATAAATAATTAAATTTAAAAAATTTAATTATTTTTTATTTTATCAACAAATTTATTAATTTAAAAAATTGAACAGGTGTAATTAAATTTTAGTTTTTTGTTGTTGATAAATATTGAATTTTAGGTGCCAACTGTTTAAACGATATAAAAGTAAATTTTAATTAAAACGTATTCATATTTAATTGAATTGTAGACTTTTCAATTTTAATCATTTTTTTTTCAATCATTGATTAACTAATTTATTAAAAACAATAATTTTGGTTAATATAAACTAGAATTGAAATGATATCTTATTAACGGTAACTGGATAATTCATCTAAATTCATCGAATGTAAATTCATCGTATTTTAATTCACATTATGAGTAATTCATCTTTTATGTATTACGGAATATGGATTCTTTTAAATTTAAAATCTCAGCAGTGTCCAATTCTAACAAATCAACTGCGTTAAGTAAAATAATTTTCAAAGTTTTAAAAATTCTCAAACTGGAAACATATTTAATTTGACAATATTATATTAATATAAATGTATACTTTATAGTGAGGTCATTTGGAACAAGTCTTAACACCAAAGGTTAGAAATAAATGTCTCTTTTATTTGCGTAAACTCTTAAGGAGCAATTTAAGGAGCTAAGAAAATTATTATCAATTATATAATATAATACCTATTCAATTCAAGTCGTAAGTTACGACGAGGTCAAGTTCAAATACAAATAACGTGCAACACTAAATATAATATTAAATTTAATAATTTTTAAACAATTTTTAAAATTATGAAAACTTTTTATTTTACTTTTATAAGGTTTACAAAAGTCAAGTTTGTTTTAATAATTTTGTTTATTTAGTTGTTGCGATAGCTAGTTATTTAATTGCTTCACAAGATGTTTCAACTTCTATATCTTCAGTTAGCTTGCTTGCACCACATTTTGGTTCTTTACAGAAAAAATAATTATTTTCATAAATAATTTTTTTTTTTAATATAATTTTTTACCGGTATGTATTTTCCATTCACCATTAGTTCTATAAGTTAAAATCCCAATATATTTAACATCCTTTAAGTCTGGAGTTGAATAACTTAAAAATGGTTTATCTTCTCCACCCCGACCGACATCTAATTTGTTATTTACCCATCTAACCCAGAATGGTTTGAATTCCTTATCATTAACAAGACCGTATGTTCCATACACACTTGAATGTTTATAGTCTTTTGTGCGAATTACTGACTTGCCAATGTGTTCATAATCCAGAATAACTTCAAGTTTTTTAGCAGGGTTAATATAAGGAGTAGCACTAAGAATTACATGAGGATATTTTTTGGCTCGCACATCGAACGAGAAACATTTTGTTTCTGAAGCTGGATAAAATATATATCCACTGTGGTCCAATACACTTTGTGTAAAAACTGAAGACGAATAAAATTTTAATTTTATGGATATTTATAAAGAATTTTAATATTACCATTAATACCATTGGCATGTCCTAATGGTTGCAGTTTGTTTACCACACATTTCATTTGATCACCAACTTTAAGTGGAGATTTGTTATCGGTAATACTTTCAACCATTATATATTTTTCACAATTAATTTGGTTGGTAAAGGATATAATATACACCAAAAAAATTGGTAGTAAATTTAGCAGAAATGCCATAATATTTGAGTAAATTCAACTTTACGGTTGTAGAAACAAAAATATATTGAATATTATTGGTATATGTTGCCGAATTTATAAGAATTTTTAAACGAAACTTTGAAACGTCACCTAATAATTTATAACTTACAAAGATAAATATTTTTGTTTTGGGAATGATATAAAACAATTTGTTCTTTTTTAAAAATCTATTTTCAAAAATTAATAATTACTTAATATTTTAACAATTAGATAATTACAAAAAAAACTTAAATCATCATCAAATTGTTTAAACAAAAAAAAGTAAATATTTAGCTAAAAGTTCTTTTATTTTAATTTAAAAAAAATATTTAAATTTTTGTTTGCATGAAAACTGTTTACGTGTATTAATTTGATGAAATTAAAGTAAAATTCGATCCCGTCGAAAATGAATTGACATCCACGAATAAAACCGTTTGTGATCTTTTGGCCATATCAGTTATTGATCATCAGAGTGATCTCTTATTATCTACTGCACAATTAAATGATCCAATTCTAATTGACACATCGATTAATGCTATTTCTAAAAATTCTGTCGATAACAACTTAATGAATGAGTTATCATATTGAAGACAGAGCTCTAATAACGTTACAGCCAATGTTAACGATAATAAAGCTGCCGGTAAAGTGGCACAGGCAAGAAAATTAATAATAATAATATTAAGGTAAATAACTTCTAATTTAAATATTAGCTTAGAAAACAATGGAATTACTAATTCTAACAACGCTAATAATAACAGTCGATGTATTAATATAATACTCCTAACACTACGATTTCATCAGCGTTATTTCTCGACGAAAAGCTATTTACTTCACGTTATCATCTTGACACTTCTTGTGATGATATAATTAACTTACATTTCAAGTGAACTTACTAATTGTATTCCAAATTCTATTAAATGTACAAAAATTAGTAATAACAGTGAACTGTATTGAACTTACTAATTGTATTCCAAATTCTATTAAATGTACAAAAATTAGTAAGTCTTCTGCTCATGTTGCATCATTTAAAATTATAGTTCCTGATGAACTATATTTTAATGAACAAGAACTCGTGGCCGAATGGAGTATATTTTAAGGAATTTACTCGTAATAGTGTCACAAAATCACTTGATACGGTAAAAAAACTAAAGTGTTTGAATGTCAATTCTAACGAAGCACAAACAATGTCAAACTTCTTTGCTAATTACTTTAGCAAATCATTTACAGATAATAACCTTGTGTCTGACTTTAACTACTTTTCATATAACAAATAATCTTTTGTTTCAGTTATGATTGATGATTTTAAAAGAAAGTGATTCAAATATATTTATGCCGATGATAAGAAAATTTCAAGAAGTTTTTCTAACACATCAGATGTTTTAGCACTACAACAGAATTTGAATAGATTCTCAGTCTGGTGTTCAAAAAATGGTCTCGAACTAAATGTTGAAAAATGTTGAAGCATCACGTTCTCACGTAAACGTATTCACTACCTGAACGGAATTACAATTTTCACGGTATTTTTGTTCCAAGGGTTACGTACATTCGAGACTTGTGAATTTTATGTGATACTGAACTTAACTTTCACTGTTATTTTGACAATATAGTTTGTAGAGCTAATTTGATGCTTAATTTTGTAAAACGATGGTCTAAAGAGTTCTCAGACACATACTTTACAAAGGCTCTTTATATAATCGTTGTTAGACCAAGTCTGGTCTCCATAGCAATAGGTATATTAATAGAACAGAATAGGCACAACGTAGATTCCTAAGGTTTGCTCTAAGTTGATTACCGTGGGTTGATAATAATAACTTGCCCCCATATTCCGACTGTCTAAAACTAATTAATCTTCAATCACTGCAGCGGCTTAGGGAAAAAGCGGATATTGTTTTCGTTCATCAGCTTTTCTCTGGATAAATTGACTCTCCTTCCCTTCTAGAGCGAATGTGCCTCAATATTAATTTTAGATCACTCAGATCTATTTCACTTTTTAAAGTTAATTTTCTCGGCACGGACTACCGGAAAAATGAGTTTACAAGACGCGAAGTAAACTCTAACGTAACGAATTTTGATTTTAACTTTAGTAAGATTAAGCTAAAACATGTACTAAATGGTCTAATGTAAATAACATAGTTTGTGGCATAATATACGTAAAGTTTTTGTAAATATTTCTGTTTTTTTGTTTTTACTTTTCGTTTTTGACAATCTGCATGCTTAAGATTAACGACTATTTTACAATATTTAGTTTGTATGTTTTTGTTTTTCTTATTTAATTTGACAATTGCACCATGGTATGAGTAATAATTTAATTTTATATTGAGATAGCCAACTAAACAAATGAAGCTGAAGGAAGCAGTAGCGATCTTGGCAGAATTGTGAAGCCTGAAGCAGGTGGTAATTTGTTTATTCGTGGCACATATTATTGATCGTCATTTAAGAATTTATACTGAATCAGTAGATGACGGCTGAAGGAAGTAGTATCGTTCTTTTCTGAAATGTAAAGCCCGAAGCAAGTGGTAGTCTACTGATCCAGTAACTCTACAATAATTAATGCATATTTTTTGACGTGGAAATTACTATTTTGAGTTCTTTCTAATCTTATGTTTCAATTGTTAATTTAGTTATAAATTTGTATAAACTGTTTTTGCTTGGACATCTATTTAGTGCCTTGCTATTATTATATCAACAATTTAGTTTTGGTCGTTGTTTCTAATAATGGTTCACTCAGAGGCTCTTATTTTAATTGATTTCGATGATAAGAAACCTTCTGTTTTGGATTAATTTTGGATTAGAAACTCAATTACTAATAAATAGTTGATAATTTATACGTAGATATAAATCAATTAAATTATGCTGGAGTTACAATGTCGTTTTCATTTCGCTGTCAAACTTATTTTGACAAATCAACGCGTACTACAGCGAAAAAGTTGAAAGTTAAACAGTTTTTTCTGTAGTTGCGAAATGAAAGCGAAACGGTTGCGATCAATGTAACTACGTTCATACAATTTCATACATTTCAACTTTTTGACACCTACTGCGTATTGAGAGCGAAATGAAAGCGAACATTGTAACTCCAGGGTTAAGCAATTATGAAATGTAGCACCAAATTAATACAATTTTTAATTTATTGAAATGTAAACTTTTTTGAAAAAGTCCATACTTGAAAAGACAATATTATGTTAACCCATTTATAGTAATTTAAATAACGTTATTTAATTTTAAATATATAATAATTATTAATAGAAATTGAATATTTAATAACATCATAAACTGACAGCAAAATTGGAAAGTTATACTTTAATGTTCCTATTTTAATCAATTCAATCATTAAAACCATAGAAGTAAATTACTATTTTTTTTTATGTTTATTTGGTACGACACTATGTCTTCCTGTAATCTACAGTGTATATATAAATATGAAACGTTAATTATTGTCATTTGAAAGAAATACTATTAAATTCAGTTATATCCAACAGAAACAATATTAAATTTCGATATTTTAGAAAAACTCCTCAGTACGTTTATATAGGCAGGCAATCCTTAACCTAATAGTAAACCGGGTTTGCATTCCCTAATTGCGTTAAGTAAAATCTTCTTATATTATATCTACTTAGGTTATTGAAATAATTTGCAGTCTTAAAAATCCTCAAACTGGAAACATTTTTAATTTGACAATATCACATTAATATAAAAGTATAATTTATAGTGAGGCCATTTGGAACAACAAGTCTTAACACCAAAGGTTTATATTTGCGGAAAGTTTTAAGGTAAAATTTAGTCACACTTGCTACGAAGATTAGAATTAATATATAATATCTATTCAATTCAAGTCGTCAGTTACGACGAGGTTTAGTTCTAATACAAATAACGTGCAACACTAAATATAATATTAAATTTAATAACTTTTAAACAATTTTTAAAATTATGAAAACTTTTTATTTTACTCTTATAAGGTTTACAAAAGTCAAGTTTGTTTTAATAATTTTGTTTGGTTAGTTGTTGCGAAACCAGATCGAATAGCTCGTTATATTATATAGATTTACAAGTTGCTTGAAGTTGAATTTCTCCAGTTCGCTTGCTTGCACCACATATTGGTTCTTTACAGAAAAAAATTAATTATTTTCATAAATCTATTTTTTTTTTAAATATAATTTTTTACCTTTATGTATTTTCCATGCACCATTAGTTCTATAAGTTAAAATCCCAATATATTTAACATCTTTTAATTCTGGAATTGCATAACTTAAAAATGGTTTATCTTCTCCACCACGACCAACATCTAATTTGTTATTCACCCATCTAACCCAAAATGGTTTGAATACCTTATCATTAACGAGCCCGAAAGTTCCAAATTCACTTGAATGTTTATAATCTTTTGTACGAATTACTGACTTCTTAAATTCATCATAATCCAGAATAACTTCATGTTTGTTAGCAGGGTCAATATAAGGAGTGGCACTAAGAATTACATGTGGATGATTTTTGGCTTTTACATCGAACGAAAAACATTTTGTTTCTGATGCTGGAAAAAATATATATCCACTGTGATCCTCTACGCTTTGTGTAAAAACTGAAGACGAATAATATTTTAATTTAATTGATATTTATAAAGAATTTTAAATTTACCATGAATATCATTGACATATCCATGTTTTACCAAACAATTCATTTGATCGGAAAGACCCATTACAGTTTGGTTGGTAATAATGTACACCAAAAAAATTGGTAGTAAATTTAGCAGAAATGCCATAATATTTGATTAAATTCAACTTTACGGTTGTAGAAACAAAAATATATTGAATATTATTGGTATATGTTGCCGAATTTATAAGAATTTTTTAACGAAATTTTGAAACGTCACCTAATATTTTATAACTTACAAAGATAAATATCTTTGTTTTGCGAATGACGTAAAAGAATTTGTTCTTTTTTAAAAATTTATTTTCAAAAATTAATAATTACTTAATATTTGAACAATAATATCAAAAAACTCGGAAAAACCTAAATCTTCATCAAATTGTTTAAACAAAAAAAAAAAAGTAAATATTTAGCTAAAAGTTCTTTCATTTTCATTCAAAAAAAAAAACGTTCAAATTTTTGATTGCATGAAAAATGTTTACGTGTTCGGTGTTTGGTGTTTACGTGTTCGGAAATAAAAAATTATTTCTAATATTAGAATTCATGTGGATTTTGACACGTAGGAATTGTGAACATGCTGGAATTTTTACCAGTCAGGTTGGGCTTGACGTTATTTATTTTATAAATTTATAGGGAAGAATTCTGAATCCTGATTGTCAGGATTCGGAATCCTGACAAGGCTTATAAGGTCAAGGTGAAATTCTATAATTAATGAACTTTAAAATAAATTTAAAAAGAATTCTAAATCGGAGTCAATGAATTGCTTTAAAAATAGTTTCTGTAAAATTTGACTTTGACTTTCAAGTTACACCCTGCAATATTACAGTACGGAAGTATATTATTGAAAAGCAGTTGAAAGATTATAAGAAGATATAAATCAATTAAATTATATTTATGATTTATGTGGCATTAACACAAAATTAGTATAATTTTAAATTTGTTGACACGTATACTTTTTGAAAAAGTCCATACTCAAAAAGATAATATTCTGTTGACCCATTTATAGTAATTTAAATTACGTTATTTAATTCTAAATATATAATAATTATTAATGTAAATTGAATATTTAATAACATCACAAACTGACAGCAAAATTGGAAAGTTACTTTAATGATCCAATTTTAATTTTAGTATTTCGAAAAACAATATAAGCAAATACTATTTTTTATTTGATGTTTATTTGGTACGACATTATGTCTTCCTGTAATCTACACTGTAAATATGAAACATTAATTATTGTCATTTTAAACAAATAATATAAAATTCTGTTATAGGCCACAGAAACAATATTAAATCTTGATATTTTCCAAAAACTTCCTCAGTACGTTTATAATTCTTAAACTAGAAACATATTTAATTTAACAATAATTTTTTTTTTAAAATGTACAAATTATTCAAAATATTAACATTTGTTGCATGCTTCGTGAATTTTGTTTATTCGATATCAGAGAACACTACACAAAATTCATTTATAGTAAAAACTAATTTTATTGGAAATAGAGATATACAAGTTGGTAATGTAATGCAATGTAAACTAGATAAAATTATATCTAATAAAACAGTGTTAAGTAATGGTTCAAATGGTGACATCAGAAATATACAACAAGGACTTAGAAGTATATAATTATAATAAATAAATAAAAATAATTAAATTTATTGAAATTAATTTTTGTAGTTGATACATCTGGTTATGAACAAGCTTATAAGTTTTTTGCTATTGAAAATGGTACAAAATGTGCTTCATTTCAAGTACGTGCTGAACGAAATGTATATTTGGCATTAAGTAATGTAGAAAGTAATACAACACCAATTATGGAAATTGTTATTGGTGATAAAGGATATACAATAATACGTCATAGAAGTAATCAAAATCAAATACCGTTGGCACAAGCTAGTACACCAACATTTTTAAATGCTACTGAATTTCGTGGTTTTTGGATACGATGGACTGATAATCATTTAATTGAAGTTGGCCGTGAATCAGAATTAATACCATTTATACATTACCGATCTGTGTCACCATTACAAGTTCTATATCTGGGTATTCAAACTTGGTCGGCACCTGGATCATGGGATTTATATGGAGGTATAATTCATTGTTAAAAGAGAAATATTAATACATACTATAAATAAAATCAATTAGAGAAAATCTAAGAACATTTGTTATGATGAACAATTTACTTTTAAATTTCACAATTTTCTTAGAATACCTACCGAAAAATAATATGTACGTGTTTTTTTAAGTAATTAATTCTATGTCATGTTTCTTCTAGATCGTAAATGTCCAGGATTTAATGTTATTTCAAATACTGAACAACATATTAGGGCTGATTCAAAATGTTGGTGGGTGCCAGTTAATGAAACACATAATAATGAAAATTCAACAATAAATGACAAGCTACAGAATCACCAACTGAACATATACAATCAATTAAAAGTTGAATTTGATATTTATGATGCAATAACGAAACGAACACGAGCATTAAGCAATCGAATTTTGCTAGAGATTGAAGAACAATTTCGCAAAGCAAAAGAACTACAAAAACTTATATTAGGAAATGATAGTACAGCGAAATCAATAAATTTCAATTCCATAATTCAGTTATTTTATAAATTTTATGAATTAATACAAAAGGATTTGTTACAATGTTTCCAAGGTTGTCGGCATTAATATTTTATGCAGAATTTTTGAATTATTTTTTTTAGGAATAAAATTAACAAATATTTTATAAAATACAAAAATAATTGTTTCTTTTAATGAATATAATTTTTGGTATTTAAATTGTAGTTTAAATTTTTAAATATTTAATTTTGTCATAGGTACAAATTAGGTCAATATAATAATATTGTCTAGGTTAGAGAAAAGTCATGGTTTATCTGCACATGTCGTCATCATATTCCGATTTTCTTCAGTAATTCTAAAATATTTGATATTCTTGTAAAAGGAAATCCGACGTTTAATCATTTACGTTGAAATGCTGAAATCATTCATCAAATGATCCCAAACTTCTTTTTTAACTTATTTCGGAATATTTTCAAACATTCATTTACTGATAGATTTCTCTAGTTTCTGGAATATTAAATATAATAGCGATTTCCGTAAAATTGGTTAATAGAAAGATTACTCGTCTGGTCCTGATGGATTATTTTCCACTGTTCTAATGAATTGTCTAGCATTCATTAGAGCAGTGGAAGAACAGTGCAACTGCTTACAATGGTTTTTGAAAAATCTTTGCCTTCTGGAACAGAGATTTTTCCAGAGTTTCTTTTATCATCCTCGTTCTCGAAAAAGTCTTCAAAGTGGAAATTTATAACTAGGCTAAATATTAAGCTTTATAACAAAAGTTTTTGAGAGTATTGTTTATGATACTTTCTATTTTTACTTATAAATCCTTGATTTCTCCAAACAACAAAGGTTTTTGAAGTGCAGATCGACGATCACCAATTTAAAAGAATTTTTTTAGTAGTTTATGACGAGAATGCGATTACTACTGATCTCGTAAACGCATACTCTAACCAACTCGTATTTGTTATCTTAAAGGTAAACTGTTTCCCAGTTTTATATGGCTATTTTTTTGTGACTGTCAATTAAACGTTCATTCCCATTTCTATAATTAAGTTACTATAGGACTAACTGTATGCTAGGTATTGCCAAACGTTGGCCTAAGAGGTTTCTGAGTATGAGTTTAAAAATATGAATGTTAATTCACTTATATATGTAACGCTGGTCAATAACTTTGGCATTTGGTAAAGAATACAAGAAAAAACGAAACTATACAAGTTCTATTTTAACTATAGAAAACTTTAATTTAAAGTGCTTAACAATTCAATGAAGTATTTATTCATTGCTTTTTAATTTGTTTTATTTTTTTATTAACTTTGACGAATGGTTTTTACATAATTGATAGTTGACAGCAGAGGGAAGTAGTAGCGTTGTTTTTAGCACTGCAAAACCTAAGCTAGTGGTAATATCTTAATTTAATTGTTTTTTCTTGTTGTTATTTTCAATTTATAATAGCTTGAATTACCAGTTGACAACGGAGGTAAGTTTCAATACAGTGATTCCCTAGGTAAGTGGCAGTTTGTTAATTCAAGTTTAATTGTTTCTTTAATGGATCTGAACAAATAATCAGTTTTATACTTAAGTAACTATTTTCTTGGCAACAGGAAAGTGGTGCATGTGTCTAAAATTGATTAGGATTCGATACTCAATTTACTATCTTATTAATAGTTTCACATCAGATTTTGCGTATTATTCATATTTTCAAAAATCAATTTAATTGGACTTAATATTGGCAATGAATGTATCTCTTATTTGCGTAAACTTTCTAAGGTACAATTCAGTCAAGTTGGAATTTTCAAAAAAAAAAAAATAAAAAAAAATACAATACTTATGCAAGTGTTAAGGGCCGACGAGGTCAAGCTCAACTTCAAAAATAATATATTAAATTTAATCATTGTTAAAATTATGAAAACTTTTTATTTTATACTTGTATATGAGATTTACAAAAGTCAAGTTTGTTTTAATAATTTGGTTTGATATTTTAAGTTGTTGCGATAATCTATTTCAAAGCGTTACAAGTTGCTTCAACTTGTATATCTTCAGTTTGCTTCAATGCACCACATGTTGGAGCTTTACGAAAAAAATAATATTATTTTCATAAATGATTTTTTTTTTTATATATATTTTTTACCGCTATGAATTTTCCATTCACCACTAGCTGTATAAGCTGAAATTCCAATATATTTAACATCCTTTAATTCTGGAACTGAATGACTTAAAAATGGTTTATCTTCTCCACCACGACCCACATCTAATTTGTTATTCACCCATCTGACCCAAAATGGCCTCAATTCTCTATCATTAACAACACCGTATGTTCCATATACACTTGCATGTTTATCATCTTTTGTACGAATTACTGAGTTGCGATAATATTCATAATCTAGAATAACTTCAAGTTTATTACCACGTTGAACATAAGGTTGAGAACTTAGAAGTATATGAGGATAATTTTTGGCTCGTACATTGAACGAAAAACATTTTGTATTTGATGCTGGATAAAATGTATATCCAGTGTTCATTAGTGTAAAAACTGAAGGAGAATAATGTTTTTATTTTATGGATATTTTATAGACTTTTAAATATACCATGAATATCATTGGCATGGCCTAATGGTTCCAATTTGTTTACCACACATTGCATTTTATCACCAACTTTAATTGCAGATTTAGCATCGGTAACACTTTCAACCATTATATATTGGTCACAATTAATTTGGTTGGAGAACGATATAATGCACACCAAAAAAATTGGTAGTAAATTTAGCAGAAATGCCATAATATTTGATTAAATTCAACTTTACGGTTGTAGAAACAAAAATATATTGAATATTATTGGTATATGTTGCCGAATTTATAAGAATTTTTAAACGAAACTTTGAAACGTCACCTAATATTTTATAACTTACAAAGATAAATATCTTTGTTTTGCGAATGACGTAAAAGAATTTGTTCTTTCTTTCAAAATTATTTTCAAAAATTAATAATTACTTAATATTTTAACAATAATATCAAAAAACTTGGCAAAAACCTAAATTTTCAGCGAATTGTTAAAAAATAAATAAAAAAAAATACAAATATTAGTTAAAAGTTCTTTTATTTTAAATAAAAACTGTTCAAACTTAATTTAATTCTATTGAAAGTTGTTTATTTGTTCGGTTTTTATATTTATATTAATTCCGACACGTCAAAACATGAAACCACTGGATTCAGAATGCTACATTAACGTTTTTATATAATCGTTTTTTATGATTTACATAAATTTGATTTCTAATATTAATATTCTTCCTTCACCCGCAGGAATTGTAAACGTACTGGATTTTGACCAATCGAGGTTTAATCGAGGGATTCGGAACCGCCGTACAAGTTTATTTATTTAGAATCCTGATTTTGTAAATTTGGGTACTTTATAGGGAATTACCATTCAGAAGCCTGACAAGGCTTATAAGGTCAAATTTTATAATTAATAACCCCGCCCGTGGATTCTAGTGTCCACTGTACATAAACCGTAAATGCATTTTTACTAATGCCTCGAGCTCAAATTAGTTAAGAATATGGCACTATTTAAAACTACTCATATAAAAATTTCGATTTTAATAGGACTCATAGATAAGATAGTCCGTCCAATTGAATTCCATATGAAACTAAGTTCGTTGAAATCCAGTTGAAATTATTTCAAATTATTGTAATTAAAAAAAAATTGAATAAATTTGAGTGAAACTCATATGGAAATGAAATTATAAAAAAAAAAAAAAATTAATGATTTTTTTAATTAATAATTGTTTTTAATGAATTTATTCATTTGATCAAAAAAGGGAAAGTTATTCTCTCGGGAGCTTACTATTTTTGTCAATTTTATATAATTTTATATTTATGTAGCAATCTCATACCAGAGCTTTAAATATAATTTTAAAAAGAATTCTAAATTGGAGACAATGAATTGCTTTAAAAATAGTTTCTGTAAAATTTGACTTTGACTTTCAAGTTACACCCTCCAATATTACAGTACGGAAGTATATTATTGAAAAGCAGTTGAAAGATTATAAGAAGATATAAATCAATTAAATTATATTTATGATTTATGTGGCATTAACACAAAATTAGTATAATTTTAAATTTGTTGACACGTATACTTTTTGAAAAAGTCCATACTCAAAAAGATAATATTCTGTTGACCCATTTATAGTCATTTAAATTACGTTATTTAATTCTAAATATATAATAATTATTAATGTAAATTGAATATTTAATAACATCATAAACTGTCAGCAAAATGCGAAAGTTACTTTAATGATCCAATTTTGTAAAACCGTAGAAGCTAATACTTTTTTATTTGATGTTTATTTAGTACGACACTATGTCTTCCTGTAATCTACAGTGTATGTATATATAAATATGAAACATTAATTATTGTCATTTGAAAGAAATACTATTAAATTCAGTTATATCCAACAGAAACAATATTAAATTTCGATATTTTAGAAAAACTCCTCAGTACGTTTATATAGGCAGGCAATCCTTAACCTAATAGTTTGCAGTCTTAAAAATACTCAAACTGGAAACATTTTTAATTTGAATTTCAATAATATATAATACCTATTCAATTCAAGTCGTCACTTACGACGAGGTTTAGTTCAAATACAAATAACGTACAACACTAAATATAATATTAAATTTAATAACTTTTAAACAATTTTTAAAATTATGAAAACTTTTTATTTTACTCTTATAAGGTTTACAAAAGTCAAGTTTGTTTTAATAATTTTGTTTGATATTTCAAGTTGTTGCGATGGTTCTGATGGTTGCAGTTTGCGATAACCAGATCGAATAGCTCGTAATTTATAGCTTTTCACAAGATGCTTCAATTTGTATATCTGCAGATCGCTTGCATGCACCACATTTTGGTTCTTTACAGAAAAATTTTATTATTTTCATTAATTAAATATTTTTTATCAAATATTTTTTTTTACCTTTATGTATGTTCCATTCGGCATTAGTTGTATAACTTAAGATCCCAATAAATTTAACATCTTTTAATTCTGGAACTGAATGACTTAAAAATGGTTTATCTTCTCCACCACGACCGACATCTAATTTGTCATTCACCCATCTGACCCAGAATGGTTTGAATTCCTTATCATTAACAAGGCCGTAAGTTCCATATTCACTTGAATGTTTATAATCTTTTGTGCGAATTACTGACTTCTTAAATTCTTCATAATCCAGAATAACTTCAAGTTTATTAGCAGGGTCAATATAAGGAGTGGCACTAAGAATTACATGAGGATACTTTTTGGCTTTTACATCGAATGAAAAACATTTTTTTTCTGATGCTGGATAAAATATGTATCCACTGTGATCCAATACACTTTGAGTATAAACTGAAGGCGAATAAAATTTTAATTTTATGGATATTTATAAAGAAATTTAATATTACCATGAATATCATTGATATGTTCTGATGGTTGCAGTTTGTCTACCAGACATTTCAATTGATCACCAACTTTAAATTCAGAATTGATTTCGGAACCCAATAAAAATTTGTCACAATTAATTTGGTTAATGTACACCAAAAAAATTGGTAGTAAATTTAGCAGAAATGCCATAATATTTCAGTAAATTCAAGTTTACGGTTGTAGAAACAAAAATATATTGAATATTATTGGTATATGTTGCCGAATTTATAAGAATTTTTTAACGAAGCTTTGAAACGTCACCTAATATTTTATTACTTACAAAGATAAATATCTTTGTTTTGCGAATGACGTAAAAGAATTTGTTCATTATTTTAAAATTTATTTTCAAAAATTAATAATTACTTAATATTTTAACAATAATATCAAAAATTTAGCTAAAAATTCTTTTATTTTAATTAAAAAAAACTGTTCAAATTTAATTTGTTCGGTTTTTATATTAATCCCGACCATTAAAATCTTGACATCACCGGATTCAGAATACTACTTTAATACAACGGAAAGCAACGTCAAGTTATATACTGCCGACCTTTATTATATAATTGAAACTGTGATTAAGTAATCATTATATTTTGAATGAATATTATAATTATATTCCCTTGAAAGGCACAACAATGATTGTACTATCGAAATAGTTGAATTACTTCAAGCATGTAATGTATATTTTGTTTAAATTAAGTATTAAGGTACAATCTAGTTACAGATGCTACGTAAATTAGTATTGACAAGACAGTAAATTAGAATATAAAGAAAACCAATCAATTCTGAAACCTATAACAAAACAAGATCAAGCTAAATTTCAAATGTATTTGTTTGCACTAATGAAAGAGTTTACTTTACACTTATTTATCGATTAAGATTTAACAAGCGATTAAACGTTTAACTTCTTACTATAATCTCCAAATATTTATTAAAAATATATTAGAAAATATAGTAAACTAATAGTAGCTGCTAGGAATTAAATCTGAGCTATTGCTATTAAAATCTGTCTGACCTTCGGCATTCAATTATATGGGACTGGACTTAGTAAAAAAATACTCAAATGATTGAAATGTTTCAGAACACAGCTCTACGTGGTTTAAATAAATGCTTTATGATACTTACTAAACAAAGTTATACTCCGAGACTTGCGAATTGAATTGGTTACAGATGATATTAAGAAATATGCATAAATTACATTGCAAAAATACGTCAATTAAGAAGAACTAAACCTAATGAGCTTAAAAAATGTGTTTTAAGGATGTGTTTTTTAGTAGTTTAAAGTCCCACACTATTAGAAGGCGCGTGTTCGTTTTCTTTATAGTGAATTCGATATTTTTACCTATCTTTTAAATAAATTAATAAAAAAATAGAAAAATTAAAAAATCAATATTTATATTAATTTTATATCAACAAATTAACTTTTGGAACAAATGTTTGAATTAATTAAATAAAATTTAAAATAAATATTAAGTTTTTTGATGAAACATTTTGTCAAATAAAGGTTTATATTACGTGGCCGAAAAATTGACAATGTTATATAACATTTTTATTGATGACTATACCACAACTATTATAATTTAAATTCCAAATTTAAAGTTGGTATTAATTTGATTTAATAATACACTAAATAAATTTGACTTTATGACTTTAGTAAATAATTTTTATAATGTTACATGTTTTTTTAAATACACTCTGATGGTATCAAATAATTTAAAATAATTCATACAAAAAGAGCTAATCATATCTTTTATCTAATAAAGACCGAATCTTTAAATTGGAAATTTGAAGGAAATTTATTTATTAACAGAAAATTGTTACTTAAATTTGTAACGATTGTATTTATTTTTGATATATTAATATCACTTCTAAAATATTTAAATTATTTCATTATTATTCTGTGACCTAAAAGGTGTTTAAAAAGCATATTTTGTATAGATAAACAAAAAGTAAAATATAAAGTAAAGTAGCAATTAAATGAAAGTGTGTTTTTATACATTGCATGTCATGGATAATTTTAAAATATTTTATTTTCATCCATTTTGTTTTAAAGTTATGCACAAAAGCTTAATGGACAAAGGACAAAAACTTAAAGCATTCAACAAAATATAATTATAAAGAATCATATAGAAAAACCTGCAGAAAAAAAGACAACTTTTTCTGAAAATGTACATTTAATTGCTTTGACATGAACATTTTTAATGACCCTATGGTTAAACTAATGATCCTACAGACACATTATTATACCAATGTTTAAGTGAACCAAACTATACATAAAACATATCAATAATAACAATAGAATACGAAATAATATAATAAAATTTACAATATTTAGATAAAGGTTTGATTGATGTAGTAGATTTCTATAATTTTTAATAATCACATATAATTATTTTCAAAATATGGAAATGAAAATTATGTTTCAAATAATTTTACTACAATTTTTCCGAATTATTCACTTTAGGTTTAAATAATAAAAAAATATAATTGTATTAATAAATGTGATACCGATTCCCCTACCGGAATGTGATACCGATTCATATGGGTACCATATCAATACAGATTGATTATTTCCACAAAAATGCTCTAGGCGTGAGGCTATTTTATGCTATTATGCTATTTGTACAAATTTAAAAAAAATGCTTTTGCAGAAATTCGAGAAATAATTTTAAATATGCTACATATAATGACTTATAGCAAATATATTTGAACAGCATTTAAATAATGATATATTAAAATTATGCACCTAAACTTTAATACAAGGAAAAATAAAATAATAAAATAGAAAAATTTCTTATTTCTTTCAAATTTGTGTATCGACGCTGACTTTAATTTTGTAATGGATAAAGAACGTTTCCATTTTATAAGATTTTTTTATAGAATATTTAAAATTTCAATTATATAATTGTAGGTTCTTTTCGGACTTAACATTAAGCTTAAATACTGATATATTTTGGGCCATCATACTTAGGTAACCTGACATAAAGCCATAATGAATTACAAATTTTTATGATATAGATTTATAACTCAGTCTAGTAAATCCTAAAGCCATATCGTTATATACAAAGTGATGAATTACGATAAGAAATTTTATCGTCTTTTTCCGAAAAGTGATACAAAAAATAAATTTATTGCTATAGAGAACTTTCTCTAAATTTACTGGAAAAAGTCCGGAAACTATTTTTTTTTTGTTGAAAAATTGGATAAAGTTATTTTGTATTTTAGTTCTTTAGGTTGTAGATTTCAATGTCAGTTTTTTTAGGGAAAGGATGTACATGACAATATAAAAGGTGATTCGTTTAATTGGTGCTAATATTTTAAAGTTTATTCCAAATCAATAACTTTTTTGTCTACTTTTAAAAATTAGACTTTTAATCCTACATAATAGCTTCATTTGGATCAATATTATAAGCGGAAATAGTACATTTTAATATCTAAAATTCCAACAGAATCTATGGGCCCATGAGTAGTAGCAGTATGAAAATTAAAATCATAATCATTGCAAATGATAAAGCCATTTTTATTGATTTGATTCCTTACAAAAAACGAAGTACAAAAAGTGATTCATGTAAATTGTAAAACAAAGTTACATTTGTATTACTTGCCGAAAGGTGATGTATGCAAAGCTCGTTCTTCATAAAGCATTATTTCTTACTCCTATAAGTATGCATATTAAATATAAATTATTTTAAATACATATAACAAAATATGGTTTTTTATCAGTTAATTGTAAAAACTTAAGAAAACTTGGCTAAATATTAATAATTTAGAAACGTTAGACTGACTTCCAATATTTAGCGGATAATTTAAAAGAATAAAACTTGTTATATATTTCGTTGTAAAATAGTTAAAATGTCATTTATAACATACAAAAATATTTATTATTTAAAACAAAAAATATGTAAAATTAATTACTTTTATATGAAACAAAGTGCCGAAAAGAATAGCAAAAAACCATTAATTTCGCATGTTACCATTTCATTTTCTCCATTTATAAATTATAAATTTTCTATTTCAATATAAAAATATATATAATAATAAATTTTTTATGATTACTTACATAATTTTCAATCAAATCATTGCGATGTGGCACAAAATAATTATGATCTTCCATGTCACGTCGTTTTTTAACTCTAACAAAATGTTCCATTGGATTTAAATTTTTTCTAGCACATGCATTAGCTAAAAATTCTTCAACTGACATTGCATCACGTAGATAAACTGTCGCATAACTATTATCTGGCATTGCCACTTTAAATGTTTTTTCTGGTTCATCTCGAGAACTCATCTGGAAAACAATATAAAATATAAATAAAATATAACGTAAATAATATTTTTTATATAAATTATTAATAGAATGGCGGCTATTTTTAATAAATTTCAACTTTTCCTGGAGTTATATTCAATTTTTATATCTGTGGTAGTTTCAATTAGTTTATTATTAAATCATTGTAGATTGCTTTATATCCTCAGTATATAGGAAAATTTCGACCTTTAAAATATTCACAAATTTATTGACAATATCAATTTTAAAAATTTCCGAATTTCCTACCATTTTCAAAACTGTATAACTACAATCTAAAGAAATTATTTTGACATTTTTCAATCTAACCCAGTGGTTCTTAACCGGCGTTCCGCGGAAACGGAAAGTAAAGTGAAATGAAATATTAATAACTGTTATATACTTATTTAAATTTTTAAATTTCAAAAAAGTTCTACTCAAATAGGTTGCTCACTGCTAACATCCTGAATTTATTGTTGTCGTCTTTGACGTTCTTATATAAACACAAATTTTCATGTTTAGAATAATTATTAATTAGTTCTGATTTTCCGGGAAAGTTTCATATATTTGAAGGTGCTCCCCAACCCCGAAAAGGTTAAGAATCACTGATTATAACCCCTTCCCTTTACCAAAGCATTCTCTCATCCTTGTACAGAAAGTTTTGGATAAAATTTTCGGTGATTTAAAATATTCAAATTACAAGATCCTACTTCTTATATTGTTGGTTCATTAAAAATCAACTCATCGACACTATTATAGTTAAAAAGAGTCCGAATCCCACAGCGTCTATGTATTATTATGTATACTAAATTTTATTAGTCTTTTTTTAAGGATTCACTAAAAATTTACTTTCAAAATATCCATTATCAAAGCATATAAAGAGAAAAACATTTAAAAACTCATACTGTCCATAACATAATTGCAGGCAATAATGAATTTATGAATTTTTTTCATTAGTTCATTAAAAAATATCCTTTAAAGGAGCCAGGGGCACTGTAACATACATACATACATATATTATAATTGCATTTAGCGTTTCTGGTACATTAATGCCTCAAGCTTTTTTCATTGCCAAATTGATTGTACCGAAATTATATTGAAAAATCATTTTTGGTTTGGTACTATACTATGTAAATATTAATATAATTTTATGACTATGGCGGTAAATAAATGAATTGATTAAAGAAATAAATTGTGTGTAAAGGTAACAGCACCAATTTTAAGCAGAGCTCAATCCAGAAAATAATAATCAAAGTTAATTGCATTATCGATTTCGATTGCCATCCAAAAATAAATGTACGGAATATAAATAGTAGAATTATAATTTTCCTAAAGAGTTTTGCCTGTTATTTTGGAAGATATACATAAGTCCATTTTGGGAAGGTACAAAAACTAAAATATTTCCTCTATTATGGCATCATAATTTGCAATTATTAGACAATTTATAATTAGAATATAAATTAATTGAAAAGTACATCAAAAATATTATTAAATTTATTTTCAATTTAAGGTTCAAATAGTCGTGATAGATTACTGGTCAGAAAAGGATGAAAACTAAATCAGAATCTTTTACTTTACAAGCAAAACTTTCTTTCAAAATTTATTTGCAGATTTTTGAATAATTATTATAGGAAAGACTTTGAAAAATGTAGATATAGAATGCTTAAATGCTACCGTAAAAATTGGAAAAGGTTCAATACTGCATTTAGTATGTTAACACCACAAACAATAATAACAAAATATTGTTACCCACAATCAAATTCTAACCCTGGGGGTACAATACAAAATGGTATATTAGCAATTCAAAATCGGATAATGATGCACTAACACGATATTGTGTTGGCGCATAAAAAATGTTGGAAAACATAAACATAAAATTATAATGGTCGAGTAAACACAAATTTCGGTCAATAATATTATTATGGCATACATCTTTTTATTCCTTTTTGACAAATTATTTGGGTTTTTTATTATTGGGGATAGGAAATGTCGGGTTCATAAAAATGAATTAATGGTTATTATAATGAAAGTTAACAATCTAATAAGTATAAATTACAGGTTGATTTACAAAATTTTAAATAATCACCGAAATTAAATATGTTTCAAGTATTTTAGTAAAGTAATTGATGCTAAAATGATAATGTATTGCCATATATGGAAAAAGTCAATTTCTTAATATTGAATTAATTAAGTAATGATAGTAAAGAAAATCGTACTAATCGAAAATTCGTTTACACATTTAACATCGTATTTCTTCTTCTTAACATAAAATTAAGATTGTAATGCTTTTGCTAATATTGTAATTGGAATTTCGGTGTTGAATGGAGTATTTAATTTGAGAGGAAACAGCTTTTAGTTGCTGATTTGTAAAATTATGTTGACCGGGTAATATTTCAAGTGGTAATTGGTTTCATAACGAATTACATGCTCTTGATGTACTGGTAAAGGGAATTTAGAAATTTTGAGTGTGTTAAAGTGCGCGAGCTTTTCTTTTAAAATTTCTTTAATTATATTTTAAGTTGGAAATTAGGGTCAAATTTACAATTGCAATTATGTACTTATTCATTCCGTTAAATAATTGTTTTGTCTACTTAATTAATACTCTTTATGGACGTAGTAATCTACATCAGTTTTTTTTGCTTTAATTTAAATACATCATTAATTTTTATCAAAATATATCAAAAAACTCTAATCATAAATACTACTGCAACAAGAATTTTGCATTATATATAACATTTCTGTGATCCCGAATCACATTGTAATTCATGAAAATCTTTCAAAAATTCATCTATATACAAAGACTTAAAAGATCGATTAAGGAAAACTGAGACAAATGAAAATCTTTTAATGTTATCAAGATTTTTTTTTTTATATTTGTTTAAATTGGTTTTTAGATTATATTATTCGTAATACAAAAGTCTCTTTCTTGCATAACATCATTCAACAAAACAAAGTAACTTTTGAGAAGAAAAAAAATAAATAAATAAATGTTCATTCTTTTGGACATAAATTAGACAAGGGATTATAGGCTAAACACAAATAATAAAACATAAACCTAAAACGAAAATATGTAAAGGTATAATATATATAAATATATTTCTTTATAAGGTACTTAATATCAAGAGTCCTTTTTTGTGTGCAAGGATGTTTAAGGTTATATTAGAAGAATAAAAATATAATACTATACTAATAATAATCATCATAATTTTGATATACCCAAGGGTAAAGTCAAAGAAGGTCCTGGTACTTGTTGTATAGGCTTGTTAAAAATCGAAAAACATTCATTTTTTTTCTTTCTTTTTTGGACTGGAAGTCTCATTATGGTGGCAAATATAAAATTGTAAATTATACCACCGAAAAAATAAAAAAAACTTATCATCCTTAAAAATGTGGCAAAATGTCCTAATGAGGAAAGTTTTTGTTACGTTTATTTTCTGAAAACTTTTTTTTTTTTATTACTATTTAGGGTTGAATTTTTGTGATGGTAGTTTTTTTTTTGCAAGAAATTTGTTTCAAAAATTTCTTACCTCTTCTTTTTTATAGGATTTTTTTTTCTCTGTAATTTCCAGTATTTTTCTTGGTCAGAAAAAATAAAATTTCTTTGTTGAAGTCAATTAATTTTAATATTCTTTAATTTCTATATTACAGTACCAAAATTCAAATTAAAACCTTAAAGCAATTTGAAAGTAAATTACAAATTATTAATTTTAGGGTCGTTATAACAACAAAAAAAATTGTAAATTTTATCTTTAAGGATAATATTTATAATACAGATCCATAGTAAAACAAAATTTTATATAGAATTTTTTTAAATTTAAACTTTAATATTAATAAATAATAAATTATTTTACAATTTTTAAAAATCAATATTTTATTTATTAATATGTCATCAGAACCTCATTAAAATATTTCATATCATAATTTTAATAATAATTATTATTAACCTTAATTATTTAATAAATTCAAAGGACATTTACAATAATAATGAGTTTTTAATGTCCGTTGTAACGTAACCAGAATTTTATGCAAAATCAATAAAAATTTGAAGATTTTTTTTTTTGTTTTATTATTTTCTAATAGTCTCGAACGTTTTATAAAATTGTCTTATGATGATTTTTTCCACCCAGTTAATAAAAAAAAAACATCAGTGAATTTTAAAGGAATGTCAATAAAAATTATAAATTATATACCAATAAATTTTATTAGCTATAAAAAAAAGGACAATATTTTATTTTTATTACATCTTAAGTTGGTTTTCATTGAAGCTTGAAATTTGACTATAAAAATCTTATATAAATCTATAAAGTTCTGATGTAATATTTAGTCCGAATTCAATATATAAAATTAATAAATAAAAAATTGATTTCGTAAGAAGTTTTTTACGCGTGTATTTTTTTTTTATTTTTATTATGTAGAATGATTTACAATAAAAAAATGTATTAAATTGATAAACTGCACGATGAATCAAAGTATTGCCATCTAGCGAGTATATAAAAAAGTATAGAATTGACAATTTTTTGTTAATAGTTCCAGAAAAACAATTTTCCAATATTTGTAATATCACGAAATTAACTTTCAAAAGCAGACAAAAAAGAGTTAATTGAATACTTTAATATGATCCTTCTAAATAATAAATACTAACCACAGTTTTGAGGAGGCCAACGCTCGAACAGGGCTGTAGCGCCATTGGAAGCTTATTAGTATTACACTTACGATCTTCGTAAATTTTTTGATTTTATGTATCTTTTATATAAATCAGTTTTGAAAAACGAAAAAAATTAACGTTACACATTTCCTTATATAACGCAATAAACAGTACGTAAATCTGATTCAATTCTTAAGATGGTGACTTCAAAATAATTTTCCAAAAATATTCAAAGAAAAGTCAATTTTTTGAAATAAAAATTGATATAATTACAATGTTTGAAATTTGATAGTAAAATTAGAACAGTGTTACCCCGGGGTTATCGTTACGTTTTTAGTTATTGCAGCACAATTTAATTTATAAAACGTCATGACAAGTAATTCTGTTAAATAACACTAATTCATTTTCTTATTTCGGTTTCGCAGTACGTTTGGAGTAACGTTTTGATATAAACATGGCCGTATATTTTATAAATGGTGAACATAACCCCAATTCAATCATGTTGGCAACAATGAAGGATGCTACCAACAAAACAAATTGCAAAAGCACCCATGCTACCATGAAAATGATTCTGTCTTTATTAATTGGTCAAAATAGGACATTGTGGAATGTCATTGGAAATTGTGATATAAAAAGATTGATATTTTAAGAAAAAAATGCAATTATACACATTAATTGTCTGACGGATCCATCATATCATGACCCGCTCTCCAAATAGGTTGCTAATTATGCTAGCCAATAATTTTTTTTTATATAATTTTAATATTTAATTATTAAATTTCAAGAATAAAAATAACTTACCTGCATTGATCGACGACTGGATCCACTATTTGATCTTGATAGTAATGGTGGTCGTCGTTTAGTAGCACCACGTCCAGCTAATAAATTATTAAGTAATGATGGTGATCGGGCACATATGAATGCATGGAACGAAGAAACCGTGAAAACACCCAATTTGTTAAGGGTATTTTTAGTAGGGCGAGAAACATGAGTTAGGAGAGACTGTGAAAGAAAAAGAAAAAATCCAAAAATTTAATAATTTTCGTAGTTGTTAAAAAAAAAAAAAACATTAATTTATTTTTATATATAAATAATAATATTAAAATAGAAATTTCATTTTAAAAGTTATTCTGTTCTTGGAAACCATCTTTCTTGCTTAATGTATTTATAAATTTCTTTAGAAATTCTATTTATGAAATCTATGATTTACTAGGAAATGGAATAATTTATTCTATTTTTAAGAATTTAATTTTTTTATTTGTATTCATATAATATAACTTTTATATAGCATTCAAACTAATCAAATTTTTATTAGATAAAAAGAAAACTGAAAATGATTTTATTAGAGTAATTTGATAGTAAATAAATCTATCGATAAAAAATTTGTATAACATACAAAATATCCTTATGAATAAAAATTTTAACTGGCCAAAATTGAGATCTATTCTTGAATTACACAAATATATTTAATCAAATTTTATGAGATATTTTAAATGTAGGTGTTTTTTTCAAGTACAATTCAATTGATATTCGAGAATTAAAAATGAATGGATATAAAATCGAGAAAGAAATTCAAAGATTTCTTGAATTTCATTTCCAAAATACCAAAATGTTGACTGACTTATGATAAAGGGCAAACAATCATTCAAAATCATAATAAATGTTTAGTTATTTTCATTGGATCTATTTACTTATTAAATTTGACGTATTCATATCTAGAATTTAACATACATTTTAAAAGTATTTCTCTGTAGTTAATCTCAACATACGCAACGGCAACGCGCTACAATGCAATTTAAAAACAAAATCAATCCATTATTGTCGATAACGACGATAACTCAACAATAAAAATTATAACACAGAAAGATCGTCAAAATGAATTTTAAATGCGCCTAATGTCATAAATTTGACAACTAATGAAGAAAAATTAATAAATATAGTTAATTTAATAAATTATTTACATTTTTTTTAATAATATAAAACAGGTGATTTAAATCAGTTGTTTTATGTGATATACGATACGAATTAATACAACTTTGATAGTGGATATAACGTCGTTGTAAATGTTGCGTTTTGTTTGCTTTGATGTTGTGTATGTTGAGAGGTAACTCCACCATTACATTTGCAATTAGAATTATCAATATTTGAATTTTATTAATTTTTGGAGATGAATGACTATAATTATTATATAATTCTTTTTAAACTATTTTTTTCCAAAATTAAAAATTGTTTTGTAGTTCATTTGAAATTATATTTAATGCTATATTTGCAAATAATAAAAATAAATGGAGATAATCTCGAATTACAATTTTCTATAACACTTAAGGATTTTAAAATTTCATTGAATTTTCGTAAAGTTGTAATTCGGTATTATTCAAAATCGAAATTTTTTTTTTTTACCAAATTTTTATTTATTTTTTTATAAAAAGGATTTTGTGTTTTTATCGTCCCTTTCAATTAAAAGGCGACAATAATATTAAAATTTATATTTATTATAAATTTTTTGTTTTGTTGCAAGGATCAAATGAAACATATCCGTTAAAATATTATAATCTCAAATATAAAACTTTCTGATGTTTATATATTTACAAAAAAAAATCTAAACGATATAAAATATATAAATCATGAATTTTTATTTCAATATGATATTAATCTTTAGTTGACTTGTTTTTGAATATAAAATAATGTAAAAAAAGGGATTTGTTTCCTGTTGGGAAATATCCGTGTCAATTAAATTGTCATATATTTATTTAAAATTTAGTTGAAACGTGCCTAATTCAACTCAATTTACGAATATATTTTAAATCTCTTCATGAATTTTTAGAAAAATTTAAATTTATAGAATTTTTTTATTTGACAACTTTTAAACTGGTATAATAGCAATGTCCTTCCTTACAAATATTTAATAAAAAAAATTAGGATGGAATTGAAAAGTTTCAAATTTTAAATTATAAAATTTTTTTACGAAATTTTTCAATAAGTTAAATGGACAAATTTATGAAAGTTTTGTAAATTTATTACATAACATTTGGATTAAAATATATTTTCACAAAATTTCTGTTGAATTTATTTCAATTTTGAAATTTATAAACTAAATTTCGAATTTAAGGAAACATTTTTTTTTTACAGATAAAAGAAATTTATATTTTAAAATATTTTTGTAGTTATAAAAGTAATTAGTTTTTTTACATTGTTTTATTTTCTTATAGTTTTTCTCCAGATGACAGATTTTCATTTTTGGATGTTGTTTGGACCGGGAAATCGAGAATTTACAAAACGGAAATTCTATGAAAATAATAAGGAAAATTAAATTTCCTTTAACAAATATAATATATTTTTGTGACATGAATTTTCATGGATGACGGTCAATGGTATTGACAGCAAATATATAAGTCGAGAACATTATAGAAAGGTTTTTCTTAAATTGTTCATATTTTTCCAATTTTATTGAACTATTTTATTCCTTCTGATATTTGTTTTCTCTAAATGGGAATAATAATTTATACATTTTATACGTATTGGAAATTCGTATATAATTTATTATTTAGTACAGGAAATTTTTACTTTGTGCCAAGCAAAAACTTTGTTTTAATATTACGAAAGTTTTTGTAAATAATTTTTATATTAAATTTTAGTTGGAGACACAGTAAACTATAACTTTTTACAGAACTAAGTACTGGTAGTAACAAATCAATAAATTTAATTTAAATGTATCTGGTTAAAATATTTAGGAAAAGATATTGAGTTATATAGAAAAAGGTTGGAAAAAAGTTGAAGTGAAATTAAGTTTTTTTTTGTAGTGATTTAATTTTAAGTTTCTGTAAATAAAAGGAATTAAACATGTGTACAAACAAATATTTATTAGCTTTTTTCGACTACTGCTAGTACTTTATAGAATACAATTTTTGAATAGTTTACAATTCATATAACCATGTAAAGTTAACTTGATATAAAATAAGGCCGTGTATTGAATTTATTCAGTAATACCATGTTCACACTTAGATTCTATACCCTGGTTATGAGCTTCTATACCCCTGGTATAAAAAATGGTATTCACACTGAAAATACTTAATATATTTTGACATTAAGTTTGAAAATCAGCTGGTATTGAAAATAAAATAATTGCAAAAAAAAAAAAAAATTAAAATTAACTAATGATTCTAATAATACTTTACCAAAATTGAAAATAAAACAATAATATCATTGAAAAGATTGACAATTAATGTGTAGGGGTGTTAAAATTCATTGAAATATAATCAATAATATCGAAATATTACAAATGAATCGATATTTTCTTATACCTTGTTCAGTTGATCCCTCATTTCGAAGTGGGTATACGGATATTACAATATAGAATGACAAATTTTTTTATGGAAAAATAAATCAATATCATATTTATATTATGATATAGCTCTATAACCAGGTTATAGGCTCAAGTGTGAACATGGTATAATATAAAATATTCAAAAAATGTATTCTATAAAGTACAAGTTGAGTGCCTGTCAACTTGTTGTCCAACTAATGAGTTGAAAGTCATAGCTGGTAAACAATTCGTTCAATCTCAGCTACATATGTCTGTGATTTAATGAAAATTCAAAAATTCATGAAATGCAGCTAAAGATAGGTCAAATAATTCATGAAAATCTGTGTTTCTTTTATTAATATTTATATAGTCAAGTCGATATTATTATTTTAAAAATTATATCGCGGAGAGATTATGGGAAAACTATTAACTAAAACAATTTCTTAAATGTTATAACACCAAAAATTATTCATTTTATATCCTTGCATATAATTTTTTATATTTCTATATACTATTCTGCAAAAAACTCCTCTATTTTAATTATTTTCTCCATTTTAATTCTTAATAATGAATATTTTCCATTTCGTCCTTTTCCTTACTATTCAATTTAATACCTTACTTAAATGAGTGGTGAAATAGAATAAAAATATTTATGGAAATTTTTTATTGTCATCTATAAATAAAATATATAAATCTCAAGAGATTTGTTCCTCCCTTGGGATTAATATATATTTACAACATAATAATGGTTACACCCAGCATTTCGTATATAAAAATATCTAATAATTTAGATTTTAAAATTTAATGATTATCTTATTTTTATGTCTCCATTGAATCCGAAATAAAATATGATATCAGAGGCAAATAAAAATAATATAAAAGTATGGATCATTATCGTTATTGCTGGGGTTGTTATAGTGCAGCTGACATTAGAGATTTTTGTTGTCTTGTTGCTGATAAAAATCATAAATAAAAAATATATAAACTAAAATTGGAGGATGAAACAAAACAAAGAAATATATTATATTTTTATAGCATGATATATTATTATTTATCACGTGTGTTCTTTGTAGGATAAAGTTTAACTGAAATTTTTTATATATCACGATCCAGGATTTCTATTTCTTTTAGAAATCAATCAAGAGTTTATGGGAAATTTTAAATATTAAAGAAAAATAAATTTGATAAAATGTAAATAAAAATTAAAATAAAAAGAATTTTTAAAATCTCATGATTATTTACAAGGATAATTAAATTTATATTAAATTTATACGATTCGTGGTGAAAAATGGTCACCGTTTTGTACGGGGGTACAACGGACCGTGGTTTGGGCGCTTCCATTGCCCCCTTCTCAAACTAACGAACCAACCAAATTTATAATAAGAGTATATTTGGTTTTTTCTATTTATATTAGTGCCTATATTCTTAAAATATTTCATGATTTATATCACTAGTTTTGTAATGTAAAATTAAAATAAAAAATAATAATCCTAAATTTTTCATATCGTTTTTTCTTATCCAACAAAATTTCATCGAAATACGTAAATCATGTTTTTTCGTTCTATAATCTTAAAAAAAGTAAATTATTAGTCATTTTTTATTATCTGGATATTAAACTAGAGGAAAATCATTTTTTTTTCATTTCAATATAACAATATAACAATATTTTCCAATTCATGAAATCAGTTATATCTGAATCAGGAAAAGGATGAATGAAAATTTCATTTTGTTAAGTAAACATTATAAAATTTAAATGTTACGAAACTTAGCACTAAGCAAAATGGTCAATTTAAGAAGAATTATTAGAATTTATAATAATAAATTATACAGAAGCCAAAAAAGCTTGACTTAGTTACTTAAAGTGGTTAAATATTGCAATCCGTTCATTCGTATCATTACGATGTATCAAATATTATGATAAATTTTGTCAGTAAGACGAATGTAAATCAAAATGAAAGGGAAATGTGAAAACGCTATTTCTAAAGTCACCAAAATAATGACGAAATATAGAATTGTTATAATTCATGGCTGGATACATGTTGTAAAATCCACTTCAGCTATAAAAAATCGAAATAACGAAATTATAAATAAAATTCTACCTGAATTCATTATTTGTTACGTTATGTTATTATATGTTATGTGGCAAAAATATCTTTAAAATTATATGAATAAAAAAAAATGAATTCTTTATTTTAATGTTACCGGGTAATGTTATATTATGTTTCCGGTCTCTATAACCTAAAAATGTTGTAACAAAAAAATCAAAATTCTTTTCCTCAATTCTTCGAAATATAATCACACTTAAATGATCATAAAAAATCATATAAAAATATTAAAAGACCAATAGAAACATAAAAATCATAAATAAATATAAATAGTTTTTTTTTGTCTATTTGTTCCATATCATACCTTAGGATTAGGTAATTCACCACTTTGCAATGAGGCCATATAACATCTAAGCCGAAATTGTTCACAATGTAAACGTTCTAAATTTTCTTCCCATTGAAGGATTTGTGCTTGGATTTGATGACGTGTATCCTGATCGGTAACAACACTTTGCTGTAATTCTGCCATATGTTTAAGTTTGTGATCCTAGAAAAAAAAATATAAAAAAATGGCAATTAGAATTTTTATATATTATTGATTTGACATTTTCAGGGATGATGGCTTATCAGCAGAAAGGTATAATAAAAAATTATATTGACGTGATATAAAATGAATATGTAACAAAAAAACAAGGTTAAATCGTGATATTTTTTAAATATTACTTTTATATATTCTGTACATGTGTTCAGATAGTGATTTTAATAAAATTCTGCACTAATATATTTTGTACAATATTTGTTCTGCAATGATTTAAATACAGTGGTTATACCAATTTCATGCTCCTGAAAAGGACTTTCCAAATAATTTTTAAAAATGTCCTTTTCTTGGTACTAGAGATTTTTAAAAATTATACAGCCACGACCCACGAGATTTAAGGATTTCGTAAAATGATTTCCCTGGATACAGGATTTATTGGAGATGGAGACCACACTGATTCCAATGGAACAATATTTTATCTATAGTTACAATGTAGTACAAACCATTATTAAATTTTTCGAAACATAAATGTATAAATACATTTTTAATTGGACTTTTTACATATTGGAAGCATTATCGATATAGCGTATGTTGCTCGCGAATAAATTCAATAAAAATATTTTACGTGATAGTTTTTACTTACAACAAAAATTAAAAAATCAAATGAAAATATTTTTCTATACGTGATATTTGAATACGTGTAAAAAAACTGATAGAATTGAAAATATTTTAATTTTCGTAATATGTTTTTGGTAATAAAATGTTTGAAAACATTGTTTTTAAAATTACCAAGCTCATTATAAATAAAGTCTTGTTTGTAATTAGGTCATGACGAAAATTTGAATGAAATGAATTTTTATAGTTATACGGTAATTAGTAAAAGTGTTATTAAAAGTTTCATTTTTATGAAAATATTGTCTCTTTAACTTAATAATATTTGAATTGGTTGAACGTAAAATGTTTTTTATTTGATATTTATCCTAAATGTTTCTTTAACATTTCAACCTTTTAAAGGTGAAAAATTCTTCAATTATTATATTAGAAGAATAACTTTTCATAATTTTTAAAGTATTTTAATTTCTAGTAAATTTTTACATTCAAAATTTCATATTTTAAATGCATTTTTATGTTTAAATAGAGTATAGAAATGAAAAACACTTTAAATGGATGTGATTATTTTGAAGTATATAATGACAGGAAAAAGTTTGTTTTACATAAAAATAATTTTAGTTGTTTCGGAAAAGTACAATAAATATGAAATAGTTGTACATATAGTAATAATAGAGGAGTAATTTTAGTGCATCACATTGTTTTTTATTTCATATTTTCTAAGTGAAATGAAATTGTAAGGCAGGTAAGGCAGTCAACCGGAAACATGAAATTTTTTGAAATATAATATTAGAAATTTTTATTTTGTAAATGTTTCTCTTAATGAATTATAATTTTATGTATAAACTAAATATATATTAATAAATATGATTATATATATACATGGATAAACTATTAATCATTTACATTTCAGAGTAAATAATGGCGGAAATAAGGAAATGAGGATACGAACACGAGACTATTTATAATTCCGAAAGTGAAATTTTAGAGTGTAGGACAGGGTTACTACAAACAGTTTCTATTTAACTGTTCCTGTCACACGCACCTGTGGCGCAAATGTTTTGGTTCCGAATACATGAACGATCTGCATGAACCAGGGGTTTTGGAATGGAAACCAATTCTCTGTTTCGGTCGAAAGAGTTGTTGGCTCAGGCAATCATCATGGTAAGTGCAATATGAAGGTTTACAATAACCTACTTCTCGCCTAAGTGTATGAAACTCAGGGGTTCTCATCAAGAAGAAATTAGTGAAGAGAGGGTTAACTATAATAGTATCTACAATGTCGACTTTATTCAGTCTTTAATACAAAGTTTAATCATTGTAATTACACCTTTACTACTCATTTACAATTGCATATAATTAAATTGAAATCTTTTGATTCAAATTAACTTGGGTACTTCGGTACTTGGTAGAAATTAACTTTGGTAGTTACATAATAATTATTTAAAACAAAGTTTTTAAGAAAAACTAATTTAAAGAAGTTTTGCACAGTCTATTTTTATATTTTACAGTAGATAATATTGTATACACAAATAAATGTCGACGCGTAGACAATAATGTAGTCAATTCACTGCCTTAGCTTAATTTTTAAACTTAAGGTTTATCACAAGTCTTAAGCGTAATCGCCGAGAATTAATTAAAACGTAGAGATAAGCGTTGACATTGCCATTTTTTTCAGTTATACAATTTTCAGATTAAATTAGTCGTTTTTCAAAATATTTTAATCATTTTTCAAAATTTTTGAATCGTTTTCCAAATAGAATTAATCGGTGTTCAAATAAAAATACTTTGAAAACTGATTAAAAATTGTTGAAAACTGTTTAATTTTATTTAAAAAATGATTAATTCTATTTGAAAAATGATTAAAAAATTTTGAAAAATGATCATTTCAATTTATAAAATTATTAATTTAATGAAAATGGTATATAAAAATGAGTATCCAAAATTTTGTCAAGAATATATTTTAAACGTATTACTGAATTTTCATTCTATTATCTTAATAATTTATATTTTATTGATGTCGGGTAAAAATTAAATTGCTTAACTAACTGAAAACTAAATGAAACAAGCTAAAATTAATTGACCTATAATAATCTTCTATCATTTTATAATATTTTAAATTTAAAATTGCTTATAATTTTAAAATATATAATTTTTTGTAAATTTTTATTGTTTTCAATTGTAATAAATTTAACTTTAATAAAAACTATAATTTTCATTTTGTACAAAAAATAATTTTCAATTGTGGAAGATACATTTATATTTTTATCTTTTTACAAAAACTTCTTTTCCTCTTTTATAAAAATTTCTTATCGTCCTGGTAATTATTTCCAGTGAATTTTATTTAGTTTTTTTTATATAAATAAAGAAACTTTTGGGAAAAACAACTAAAATGTTTTAATATTTTTGCTAAACAAACAAAATTGTAGAACGAAAAAAAATATATAAGATAAATTAATTCACAAAAAAAGTAAAATGTACTTTTAATTGAAAATTCATTTTAGTAGCTTCCTGATATTTTTTTAATCTACTACAAATCAATTATGAGCATTGGATAAATAAATTTATGCTTTAACCAGCAAAATTTATTATTTTAAGCATTTTAGATTAATTGATAATTTTGAAGAGGCAGCATTGTATTAATAAATGTAGAGAATGGGAATTAGAATTTGTCGGGATTTTAATAAGACCAGTGTTGTGTAACGTAGACTACATGATGTAGGTATAGACTACATAATTGTCTACTCGTCGATTTTCATAGTTTAATATTTGAAAGCTGAAAGCTCATAGTTTAATATAAAGTAAAAAAACTGAAATTGTTTAATAATTATGTAGTTTTATTTTAATTGTACTATTCAATTATTAAATACAAATTACAAAGCCGAAACAGAACTTCACTTGCTGGATAATAAATAATGAAGTAATAATTTTGCGTTTGACAGGTCTCAACATTGTTTGCACTAAATTTGTTTGTCTACGGTCTACGACGCTACTATTGTCTACTCTATATTTTTATTTTAAATTGTAACAATTATAATTATTACATTAACTACTAAAGATAAACTACTTTATTTCAATATACAGTCAATTCATGGTATTATGTAATTTACGACATTATGTAATTAATTAATTGTTTATAGGTGCCTAAATTACAGTAAACAATGTAAACAATACAATCAAATTTTTCTTTATATGTAATTTCATAAAAAATATATGATATTAAATTTTGACAGTTACCATAAACTAAGAAATTAATTAACGTAACCGAAGAAATCAATTCAAGTTAAATCTGTCCGTATTATAAGGATAATTAATAAAATATTGATTAAATGTGATCCATAAAACGAGTACTACCACTACCTTAAAGACAAAAAGTCATTTATCAGCTGATTATTTTCAATGTTTACATTTGTTTACAATCGTTTACGTCAACAATTATTGTTTACTAATTCGTAATGATAAAATCTAAAGAATTATTATTTGCGAGTAAATGTACAACGCTGGGAAAATGCACGACACTGCTAGGAAAATTACAATATTCTATAATTAAGAATAATATTGTGAATTATAATTCCATGAATTTAATAGTGTGAAAATATTGGATTTGCTTTTAAATTGTAAAATGCACTTTTAAAGACAACATTTTGTTATGTACTTTTGAATGCTGAATTCACCAAATTTTTAATACCACGAAAACTAACAAAATATTTTTTTTCCCTTCGGATTTTTATTATTTTAGTAAAATTACAATTTTTTTTATTTTATCTTTAAAAAACTATACAATCTGAAAATATTTGATTTTCCAGTTACCATAACTCAAAACTTTTAGTTATTTACGATTCAATACCTTTGAGACATTATTCGATTTTCAATTTTTTTTTTTTGGTAAAATAACTAGACAAAACAGTGTGCAAAAAATTCATTGGTAACAGGTTAAAAATAAAAACATAAAATCAAAATTCATGATAAAATAAAAAAAAAAACACATAAAATACATAGAAAAACAGTCATGGTCATATTATATAAATCTGTAATCCAATGGTAAAAATGTGAAAATAAGGTAAAATTCAATTCACAATTCTGGTGGCCCCCAAAGCTTATAACCAAAAATTGAAAAAAAAAAAACCAAAAAAAAAATCAAATAAAACAAAAATTTTATTGGACATTTTGGTAATGGAATTCTTTAGATTTAAGAATCATGATACATATATAAATATTTATATATATACATTTTTGGTATTTTGGTTATATAGTTGATGGTAACATAATTTTTCCAATTTTATTTTGCAGGCTGTTTTTCGATTGCCATCATTTATATACTTTATAAGAGAAAAATGTGTGAAAATGAATTTTCATGGAACAATGATTTACAAATCAAGATGATAAGGCTTACAGCTATTTTCAACATAGTCAATATATATATATAAAAAAATCGATATAAATATATTCTAAAATAGAAAACTTTCTAGATTTATTATAGCAAAGGAGCAAAGCTGAAAATTCTTGTTCTTTACAGTTGACAAAACTTTTAAATCAAATTTTTCTGTTGGCTTGTTTTCTATATATTCAGAATTATGAATCATTTTTTTTTTTAAAGTAGAAATGGGTTAAAAATCCAGTATTTTTTAAGTTAATATAGATTTGTCATAAAAAATATTGCATATAAATTTGTTAATATTGTTAATTGGATGTCAACCAAAAAAGATGCCAAATCAAAAGAGAAAAAGATTGTAATTCTTTGAATCGACCAAAAAATCATAAAAAAAAATATATAAATTTAATTCGTTTCTTCTTTTACTTGAATAAATTATTGATTGATCGATTTGAAATTAAACTATACAAATTTTTATCAGTAATTCATGCCAGTTTGAAAAATTATGTTCTTCTTGAACTCTACTATATTTTAAAATGAATAAATAATTATTATTTTTGATAGTGTTGGCATTACGGATTATTCGTAATGCCAACACTATAAAAAGTAATAATAATTTGTAGAATATTTTTCGCATATTTCGTGTTTAATATAATTATTTTTCATTAAGACTATAAACTTTAATATTAAAGCTGCTCTTGGTAGAGTTTTATTGCAAATCTTTGATTTATCTTTAACAAACCAATTACTATCAAGCATAATTTGAATATATTGAGCTGATTATATTCATAGAAATGTATTGAAATAATTTAATATAAAGATCGATCAGATAAATTATATTATTAAAAATACAAGTTGTTGGTGGTTGGTTGGATAATGGCGAGTTTATGGCTAGCAAAATGCTGAAAACTCCAGTTTTGTTACCACTGACTCTTATGAATCTATAAATATAGTAACAGTATAGGTTTCCTAAATATACCTCGTCTAATTGAAGAAATATAATTTTATGAGTATGTACACTGATTCTATCATATGACAGTGAATAACCTTACATATAAAACGACCATTTTATATGTTTAATGGACTTATACATTGTTAGGTAGAGTCCAACTTAAAGAAAATTCAAATTATTAAATTATCTTACATAAAAACCGAATTTTTACATTATAAAACCTAATTCTTTAGCTAGTTTAGACTCCTGATTTAAGTAAAAAACTTCTAATTTTTGTAATTATTTCTATTTCAATTCCCTTAATATTTCCTGGAATTAGAAAAAAATTGAACCGATCTTTATTCGAATAGACATAATTTATTTTGTATCCTCTAAAATTAATTCCTGAATCATTTTTTTTTTTATGTTACAAGAAAAATGTATAAAATTGCCTTGGTATAAGTGACAGGAAATAAGTATTGACGTGTGCTAATATATATATACTATATTAATATGTATACAAAATATATAAATATTTTTCAAATATGGGTCGTTTCCTGAGAGAGATTTGTCCCTTTTTTGTAGTACTATTATTATTTTGACAAATTACTTTTTCATTGGGATTTTAAAATTCATCAATTCCAGGAAGGTCAGATTTCAATTCAAATAGAAAAAATCAAATTTATAATAAAAACACACACACATCCCTATGCAATACACACTTACACATATAATATATATGTATATATATAAAAAAATGTAATTTGTTATCTATTTGGTGCCAATATGTCATTGGTTTAAAGTTGATTATTTTATTTATTTATAACAAAAAAAAAAAATTTATACATAAAAGTCAAGTAAAAAATCATATAAAAAAAAAATAGCAACTAAAAAAAAGTAGTAGATCACAAAAAAAAAAAAAAATAGACACTAAATTACAAAAGAATATTGGGTGAAAAATGTTCACAATTGATTGATTGATAGGTAAAATGGATATAATAAATTTATATATACATATTCATGAAATACAATCAAATGAGCATATGGAAAATGAAATTGTATTAAAATTGAAAGGATATTGAAGAAAACCTAAAAATATATACGAATTGTAAAAAAAAAATTTAAAATTGATGAAAAACTTAAAAAGCTAAATTAGCTCCTTATAAAAAGAGGTAAATGATAATGTAGAATATTCTGTATAGATAAATTAAAATAAGTGAAAAAGGAAAACTGTTGCTCTTTCTATAGTTTAATTTTTTATATTATTATTTCTTTGATTGGTTTGAAGAGGCTTAATAAAATTCTATTTTTATTAGATTTTTTTTTTTTTGGAAATGAATAAACTATTAAACAGGATACTTTACATACACACCTTCCCTACATGTCAAGGTATACAATATTGTTGAATAATATTTGTTGATATATGTATTAAATTAAAGTACAATTTTGATTTCATTTCAGTAATGATAATTTTAGGCTAATATTTTATTATTATTATGTATCAACTATAGGAATTTAGGTTGACGAAATTAACGTGACATTACACTAGTTCGAAACTAACTTATTATAACTTCGATTTAAAAGGCACCATCTAAAATGATGTAAAATCATGTGGTACTATTTCTTTTTAAATGGGAATTCTAGTGTATAAGGCCAACTTAGTTTTAGTATTAATTATACTAAATTATACTAGTTTTAGTATTAAAAAATTTCATGTAAAACAAAAATAGTAATTTTTTAATAACAACACAGTAATTAAAATAGTAACGTAATTCAAATCAGTGTTAAGTTGTTGCATACAAGCCACAGGCACCTATACAGATCAAGAAAGAATTCAGGAAACAAATAGAAGCTTCAGCGTATATAGGAAACAGTGTTGTGTGATGTAGATTATGTGATGTAATCTACATTACCCCTCGACTTTTATGTAGTCTATTAATTGTCTACTTTATAGTTTACGCTAAGATAATGTCGACAATATAAAACCTATTCAATATATTAACGAAATAAGAGCTTCACGTGCTGGATAATAAACTAAAAATTTAAGGTTGTAGATCTTACCAAATTTTGTTTATCTACGCTACTTTCTGCTCCAAAGTGTAGACAATGAAAGTCTACGCGTACTGAAACAACATTGTAAGAACCTACTTAGATCAATAATTATTTCTTTCCAGAAGTACTAAAATAACTATATAAAAACATTAATTAGAACCGTTTTACCATATGAATGTGATCATTATTACAAATGAACAATTTAGCCGTATATGAATGTAAAGGTTTTTGAAAGATGTATAGCTCAGTTAGAAATGAGGATGGGTCGTATTGTACAAGGTACACTCATGAGCTGGAAGTACTTATCAGATAAATATGATCGTAGAATATGTAGTACCGATAAAATATAGAACTAGAACTAGATGGAAATACGCTCATGGGAGGAATCTACAAAGCATGGACGCATTAAATTAACAATGTATAACTCGGGATCACGAAAAGCGGATGAAACTTGTCGATGATACAAAATTCGCATAGTGTGAGAAGATGAACACTTGAAGTTCTCAATTAAAACTATATTTTTATGAATTATATGTAATTAAAATTTTGAATAATTTTCATAATTAATTTATCTCTTTAACTACTCATCATATGTAAATAATAAATATTTGATATTTAATTAAGAATTTTGTTATAATTTTTTTTTTCAAATTAATTTCATTAATTTTAACTAGTTAATATTAGATCCAGAATTATAAATATATATGCAAATTTTAATTAAATTAAAACATATTTTTTTATCTTTCAATTTCTATATACAAAATGTTCAAATATATATACACATACTCTATATAGTTAAATTAAAATGAGCATCAACTTCATTAAAAATGTAAAGTACTTTAGATTAAAATATATGAATATATCTATAAATATAGTAGTACCTATTCATATATTACTAAGCCACAAATTAAGAAATTGTAAATATTTTAATTCAAAAGTACTTACAATAATGATGAGATAGATATACTATATATAAAATATGTTTGGTTTTACTTCTTTTTTTTTCCCCTCATATGACCTTGTTAACGATGTGAACACACATTATATACCCAGTTATGCAATTTAAAATAATTACAACCCTCTAACATTCTTTTAATATATACCATATATATAACCAAAACCAACAATTCCTCCTCCTCTTCCTCCTTCTATCACAATGTCAAGCATTTTACTATGTAAAAAAAATACCACAATTTCGATTTAATTTTCTTAGAAAAACATTTGTATTCATATTTAAATCAGTACGACATCTATGTTTTAGTTATCTTTCATTTAGGGCTGCTGTCATCTTTCAAATGTATATAAATATGATTGTATATGTTTCGTCCTAGTTCACTCTTTTATTAATTTCTATATATCAAAATGTGAATTTTTGTGGTGTTGTTTGTATTTTGTAGATATATAGAATTTTCATCTTATAATTTTGCATTCATCTTCATTTTCTAGTTAACAAAATTCGAAAAAAAAACCATAGAGAATAATATTGGTAGATAGTACCAAGGACAAAAATTTAGCGGTGCCTAAAGGGATGTTGTAAATATTGTATATATGTATAATATTTATGTATAAATTGAGGTATATTTATTAATATATAAAGCCAAGTGCAAATGAATAATAGGGAAATGGGAAAATAATGATGATGATGATGATGAAAATTAAGGATAAAGATAAAAGTGAAGTATTTTTTTTTTATTTATTTATTTTGTATTATGATGTTTATATATGTGATGAAAATTTGTAATCATTTTACTTAAATATATTGTCGTTTTTACGCAATTTCTTCGAATAAATATCAATTTTAAATATATACTATATAGAAAATTAGGATTACAGAATTTTAAATTTTCTATATTTTTTTTTATTATTATTATAAAAAGGAAAATTTGTACAAATGAGTAGATATATATTTATATAAATGAATTCATTGTATTCAATAAAACGGATGATAATGATAAAAAGTTAGAAAAACGAAGAAAAAAAAAAATTATTATAATACGATCAAAAAGAATTAGAACGGAATTTTTATTATAACGATTTTCTTTTTTTTTTATATATTTTTAAAGGAAATGTAATAACAAAAAAAAAAAAAATTACAAAAGAAAATCTTAAAGATAAAATAAAAAATAATTAGAAAAGTCAAGACAAATTCTTAGATCAGTAAAAATATATATCAGAATTAAAATTTGAAAAAAGGAAATTTAAATTTTAAATCAATTTTTGTGAGTTGGTAACTAAATTTTTATTTTTAAATATGAAAGTTAATAATAAAATATTCAATAAAATTTAAAAAAAAAAAGTTTAAATTTAATATACTTTTTTAGAATATCTTTTAATAAGTAAATACGAGTAAACAGTAGTGGTTATAAAAGTTACTATATCCTTGATAAATTTCTCATTATTACGAAGTTGGAATTCTAAACTAAAAATTTCTTTAAATTATAAATGGCTTCCAAAATAAACTTTTCATTGCCACAAGCTAAATGATTTTTATTTCTTATGGACTAAACCTAACAAATCATTTTTTTCATCATTTAAAATTCAATCAGTGAAACGAGTAGTTTTTATTATACTGAGATGTCAATTTTTTAGAAGTGTTATTAACATAATGTTATTATAATTAGTAAATTAAAAAACAAATTAATAAAAATAAAAAAAAAAACCATTATAAAATTACATTTTGAGGTTAAACTCGTCATGAAAAGTTTCACTGATCATTGGAATGTTTGGATATGAAATGGAACAGATTTATATCAGCTGATCAAGATTTTGATTTTTCCTTAAGAAAATTATATTTTTACAATTTTGTTAATTAAAAAACCAACAAAAAACTTATTTTTACTCTGACGAAATGAAAGATTTAGTTTGTTTAGTGCCTTACTGCCTGTTTCAACCTAAAATCAAATAAAGGTAATGTCAAATGTCAAATAATCTTTTAGTAAAGTTTATTAGCATTTATAATTATGTAAGCGAGACTATCAAAATCAACAAAAACAATGGAATTTAATTAGTAATTGTGAATAAGTATGATTTCTATAGTTCAGCTTACACGAAGAAGAGTGTAATAAGTCACTGGATAAAATCGTTCAAAATTATTCAGTGCACTTTAAATTCGATAGAACAAAGTATAAGTTGATATTCAATTCAACAGGTAACTATAATTACATCTTGAACGCATTTTAAGATCAATCAGCCTGCCTTTTACCATATGGAATAATGCTTGATTAGCATACCATCGAAAGCAATTTTCATTATACGAAAACTTTGAAAGTCGTAACTAAATATTAGATATTTTGTATACAACCTCGAAACCTCCTACTATAATTTTGAACAAATTTTTTTTTATATAGATTCCGAGCATAATAGTTAGAAGCCTTAAATATCAGTTCTTATTTATAGAATCCTTAAAAAATTGATTATTGATTACAATTCGGTAATCTTAAACCCACTCGGTTATTTTGAGCTAATAATTGACCTATATTTTCAATTTCCTACTAAAAGAAACCTACATGTTCAAATAATCAGTAAAGTATATGAAAATTTTAATTTATATTAATTTAAAAAAAAACTGCGTAGAAAATCATGATAAATATTTGCTTTAATATTTTAAGTATCTTATAATAAATCCTTACAATAATGTCTATAAAAAAAGTTCATAAAAAAAAACAGTTAAAATAAAAATTTTCAAAGTTCTTGAAACTTTTTTTTGAAATCTTTTTTTACCCATTTAAATATTATTTACCAAAGGCAAAAACGTATTTAATCAAATTGAACATGTAATTTAATTTTATATTTTAATATTATCATCATTTCTTGTTGTTGTTTTTGTACGTATAAAACGGCGCAGCGCATCTGTAAAATTATTGATACTCTGTGCACGATGAATTTGAAATTATCTGCACAAAAAAAAAAAAATATAGCTACATTTTATTTATTACTTATATAAGTTCGTTAATAATTTTTTCCGTCCGTTTTCAAGGGAACCGTTTTTTTCCCAATTAGGATACAAACGTAGTCAACAACAAAAAGAGTTTTTTTTTGTATTATAAAAATGGATGGATCGAAGGATATTTTTTATTTCTGTTAATTTTTATATAAAAAATAATAAAACTTTTTTGAAAAGGTTGAAATAAGTGATTTAAAAATGTGTTAATAAAAAGACAGTAAAAAAGTTTGTGGAAATAAAATGGATAAATTACGATTTATAATTATTTACAGAAAAGTGTTGGGGTTTTTTAAATATCATTTTTTTTAACTCCATTTTATGTATTTAATTATTGGAATTAAGAAATAATTTCGTAATTATTTTTATTAGAAAATTTGTTTACTTTATTATTAATGACTTTAAAATATATATATATATATATATTAACAATTTCTCACACGTTTCCAGAGTTCCCAGACTTCCACAAAATTGTAATAACAAACATTTTTGAAAGTAAAAACAATGACATCTTGACAAGTGACAATTAAATAAACCAATTTTTGATAATACATACTTTTACATCATTGCGAGCGAAAATATTAAATATATATTTTTTTAAATTCCATCCAAAAAAATGGTATAATTCCAAAGGAAACAATGTTCAAATTAATTAAAAAAAAGATGTAATTCAGGTGTAGTCCAAAACTCGGAGTTTGTTAAAACAGTTCTTCAAAAAAGCATAAGATTTCGTATATCTAGGATATTTTAAAATTTCGAAAACAATTTTATGAAATTATTGGTGGTAGGTATATAGAGTAAAAAAGAACTAGACTAAATCCTAAGGAGTTAGAAGCAATCTTATTGGAGCCAGAACAGTAGCTTCATTACAGATCACTGAAGTAGGCTTCATTACAGACCCACACGTACAATCAGCAGACCAGACGTATAGGTCATGTCAACACGAGGACGAAATGATGCAACACATACTATGTTTCTGTATAAGTCGTTAACATCGAATACTCTGTTTTCGCTCCGTCAGAAACGTGGGGGCTGTCACTAAAGTAGTTTTACTGTTTCATCAACAGTACGGACTTGATCATTGACGTTTAATTAAAAATGATATCACAATAAGTCAAATGGCTGCAATGATTACGACTGTTTGCGGCCCACTCTTTTCTAAACCTACACTGACTTAAGTCAAATGTTACGACTATGAATTAGATTACGAAATCATTTAAATCTGATAACAGAATTACTATGCGGCTCATGGACTCTATGCAAAATGAAAATAATTGGAAAATCTATCCTCGAAAAAATTGATTTGAGCAAATAATTTTCCTAATATTTACACATTTCTACCGATTCATTATGTAAAATTATGTAAAAATTTACAAAAATTGAAAATAAATTTTAAATTTTGTTTAAAAAATATTGAAATTCTAAACATTACAAAATGGATAACTGAATTGAAGATGGACATTTTGAACCTATTACATTTTTTATGAAATTATTAAATATTTCCAACATAAATAAAATTAAAAACGAAAATATATTAAAAGTTAATTATGTTTTTATTTCTATGCTTTTTAATGTTCTTTTCCTGGAAAATATGTCAAAAATTTCACATATTAATATACAAATAAAAAATATTTGATATTTTTATTAAGTAGAAAAATAAAAAAAAAGAAAATTCATTTTTTTTTATTATTGTTGTATTAGTAACATTAAAAAGGAAAAGTTAAGAAAAAGTATTTATAGAAAACATAACAACATAAGCCAAAAAAGAAAAAAAAAAGAAAAAGGACAAAAGTTTTTTTTTTTTTTTTGTATTCTTATAAATAAGAAGTTGACATATTCTAGAAAAACAGGATGTCACCTATTTAATTCTGTCTCGATTTTAATATATGCCCGTAGGAAAAATAAAATGGACAATGGGAAAATTTTCTAAAGAGAAAATTAATAATCGAAACAATAAATTAGATCCAATCCAAATAATATTTTTTTGGGAAAAGTTGAAAAACTTTTATATATACAAATATTTGTGGTAAATTTATTAAATATTAAGATATTTGTAAATAAAATTCATGTTTTTTTTTTTATAAAGGGGATTGTTAACTGAACTGACAGACAGAAATGGTCTAGTAATTTTTCAGAGGGGTTAATATAAATTATTAGTTTAGTAGTCAATTTACCAGTAATTGAATATGGAAACTAAATCTTGATGGTCTGTAATATATTATTTATAATAAATATTACAAATTCATTATAGAAATTAGGCTAATATTAAACCTAATAAGCCTAAAACCTAATTTAAATCAAAATTTAAAAATTAATTCGATCATATTTTTATAGGAGGCGTTTCGATCACAAACATTTATTTATAATCATATTAAGGACGACAAAATTTATGATTTGTTTATTAATAACTTTATAATAAAGTTTCGATATAGGTCAACGTTTGTCAGGTTTCTTAATAGTGAGACAATTACAATTAAAACACCAAATAAACTTAAATTTTGTAATTTGACAGATTAATTTATATAATAAGTAAAATTGTTGCCTTAAATAAACAATTAATAACATAAATTTGATTTTTATATTTTGAATATTGCAAGATGTTTGACCCAATAACTTGTCTCTAAATCAAATTTAACGGACAGTTGACAGGAATCCAGATGGTAAGTTTAAAAATCATATTTATTTTATCAACTTAATTACATAAAAATATGCTCTAATGAACTTTAATGAAGAATTTATTTAATTTTCTTTAAACTAATCAAAATAGTTTTAAGTAGATTACATAAAAATCTTTAATTTTGTCAATATTAAAACAAAAACTTAATTATAAAATTAAATTAAATAATAAATTTAATTTGAATTTTAAATTTAATAAAATTCATTAAATTCCCAACAGTATTTATAAATTTTACAAAAACTATATAATTTATATATAGGTAAACAGAAATTCAAACTGAGACAACAAGGATTAATTATTTTATTATATTTAAGAAGAAATCCTATAAATATAAAAATATCCTTTTTATAGTTATACATATATTATATACTAAAGGAATTGTTTTGTTAAAGTTTTATAATAGTATTTGTGGAATGTCTCTATAGAAATGAATTTAATTATTAAAACTAAAACTTTTAGTACAAAAATTAATTAGAAGAAATTGTTCTGAAAATCGTGAGCTGAATTCATTAGGGAATTGTTTGAATTTTTATATATACATAATATTTTTATTATTTATTATTACTATACAGGATGATTGACAAATAATATGTAATACATAAGTACACTACCTAATTATTTAATTAATTCGGAGTAAAAAATGATATAGAATCAATATTTTCAGAGCATAATTATAGAGCAGTTTACCATGCATTTACAATTCAATGTTAAAAAAATCGTTACATATTTCAGTATTAGGTTAGGTTAGGTTAAAAAGGGTACGTGAAGATGAAAGGTCAACACGCATCACGAAAGATCTCAATGGATCCATTGTGGTCCTTTTACAAGGTTCAAAAACTACCGATTTACCGATCCAACAGTGACCAGTAAGGATACTGATCAGTTTTCTATACATATTTCTATCTATTGATCTCCAAATTTTTTCTTTGATAGTCGCTCTCAACATACTTTGGTTTAACGACACTGAAGATATTGATCCAAGTGAATATTCTCACTCCATGCCTTTGTGCCAATTGATTGAGTAACCCTTGACACTGTCGCACCAGTCTAGTTTTCGTTACATAAGATCCAACTGCTTTGATAGCGGCTTGGCTATCCACCTTATATGGGTCAGTATTAATAGTTCACTGAGTTGCAGAATTAATCATAAATCATTGAGTGTTTAATTCCCCTAGGGTGGCTGAGAATATAAAAATGATCATACATTTTTGTTTTCTCAGAATAAATAACGAAACATTGCAGTATAGAATGTATCAAGTATTTGCAAATCACCCTGTATATATATTTTAATGGATTTGGAAATATTTGTTAAATATAAATGTTGATGAGAGTCGGGCAATCATCTAGTAAATTATTAGATTGACATTATAATAAATAAATTACATAAAATAGTTAGAAACAAAAAAAAAATAATTTCATTTATATTATGGTCATAATGAGTCCGAATTGAATTTATTTTAATATCCATATCAGTTTTGAATAATAGATTCATAATTAGTAATTATCAATTTCATGATAATAATAACTCGAAATTTGCAATTTTCCGATATTGAGTGTCCAGTTTTTTGAATTCTGAAAATTGAAAATGAGTTTAACATATTACAAAAACAAATATCCTTAATTTAAATCAATATTTAGTAAAAAAAATACTCCTTCCAAATCAATTTAATTGCATAAGTGAAACAAAAGCACTTTTTCGATAACTCTAAATTGTGAAAATGATTTTCTTTGATAATCCTTTTTCTTAACTTTATACTGTAGCTTACTTCGAAAGGAATTAAATTTTTTTCAAATACTGGTGTTTTTTTCGGAGCATTGATTACCAAAGACGTGAACAGAATAGTTTTTCCCATAACAAAATAATGAAAACGTGTTTCACCAATATCAGTACTCAGATCGAAAAAATATTTCATTATATCATCATTTCACACATAAACCAGTAAAAAAAACTGATCCTTTTTTTTATGTACTTATATAGTAAAATTAAATATCCTTCAATACATTTTGTATATTTGATGTCGAGATGAAATCAAATATTTTATATACATATATCGAAAAAATATTATGCGTTTTCATCATATTTAAAGGATATTTTTTTATTTTGGAAATTCAGGATTCTGTTTTTGTGTTACTTATATTGTGGAAAATTCACATGATTAAATTTGATATTTGCTTTTATTGAAAAAGATCAAGAGAATCGTGCTTATTTAATATTTATTATAATTTTTTAGGATCAAATAGTTCAGTGATATAGTAAAAAGCAGTACAATTTATACTAATAATAATCATATTAATAACTATTTATTTATAAAAAAATATATTTAGAGTTTTTTTGTAGGGATTTAATTTGAAAATTTAAAAAAATAGCTACGCTATTTAAATTGTGTTATTTTGGGGTTTAGTTAGACGTGACTGGATTATTTTATTGATTTTTCTTGTTGTTGTTCAAAAAACACATATTTTGAGTATTTGAGGTCTTAGTACCTTCAGTAGTGTAGTGTATAAATGTTTACCAACATTCATGTTACACACCGGGTTTTAAATGTAATGGAATATAATTAAAGTTTTTATTACTAGAATGCATTCAGACCCGTAAAATGTTTTAATTTTGAGCAATTTAGAGAATTAAATTAAATTTTGAATTGGAAAGAAACATAATTGAAACCAAAATTACAAATAGCTGTTTAGAAATATCTGCTACTAAAATACGTACCACTGTTTAAAGTTTAAAATGTATTTTAATAAGACAAATGTACAACTAAAAATAATGATGAAAAATTGCTCTAGAAAGGTTCACTTTTAAAGATTTATTATAAAAATATTTTATTACTAGCTATCACTCGACAAATATGATCGGTTAGAGTTATTGGGTTTATGAGAAATGTAAATTGGAATTATGTGGTCTAGAATAGAATACGCCATCAAGTCGAGTGTACAATGGACCGTAGTGGTCTAGTGCTTGAAGGATTTTTGTACCCTTCCCTTCATTCAAACCAATCAACCGATAATATAGAAATCACTGTCTATATAGGAAACTAAAAAAAAAATTATATTTTAATATAATTAAAATTTATAATTATCTTAAGAAATGTTTAAAACGATTTACATAAAGGATTATTATAATTTAGAATTAAAATGAAGTTTTTTTAAACAAATTAAAAGAAATTAAATTAAAATTGCAAGAAAAATTACATTTAAATCAAAATCATTACATTGAAAAACCAATTAATAGCTTAATATAATCACTCAAACCATCAATAATTAATATATATACAAATCGACCTAAATTTCAATAATTATAATTAAAATTTTAATCAAATTACATTTTAACTACAATTCATTTTCATCACCTTTACATAAATGAATTCTTTAATCCGATTAAATATGCAATAAAAAATTGATATTAAAAAAGAAATTCTGTCATATAAAATGCCAATTTTAATTAAGGAACAAAGTATTTTGTCCGTCGCTTTTTTTCTTACTTCAGAAAGGACCAATTTTTTAGTTATCTTAGTATTTATTCTCTGCAGTTGACAGTGAATATTTTTTAATCCAAAAGATTTTATAATAATTTCTTTTTTTTTTGTACACGGATGACGGATGATTTTTTCTAAGGAACTAAAACCATATTAAAGAAAAAAAATCCTTTTTCTTTTAAGTATAATAAAACTACAAATTCATTGAGATTTTTTTTTTTTATTTTACCAGAAATCCTTAAAGAATTCAAGTAAAGTGTCATCCTGTGTATTTTTGTTTTTGCAAATTAAAATGACAAAGTAAAACGAATCTGTTGCAAGGATGTCATTGTCATATATATTTCTTGTAATTTCTATTTTTTCTTTGTATTCTTGGTATTATTACTTTTCTTTTAAATTGTCATGTTAAACGTTAAGTATCATTCAGTTTCTGGTATCCCAAGAGGATGACTTATAACAAATGCATACAAAATATCAGAATGAAGACATTTTACATTTTTTTTGTCATTTTTGAAATTATCTATACCTTTACTTTATATAATAAAAAAGGATTATCTCTTGCGAGCGTGAAATAATAATAAATTATATTTAAGGATCTGAGTGGGTTTTTGTGTGCGTTTTTTTGGTGTTTTTTAGGATGTTAATAATTATTTAACCTAAATTTAAGGTTTTGTAATTTTGTAGACGGTGAAATGTTAATAAATTTTGAAGATCATTATCATTAAGGAGAGAATTTGTTATAAGAAAATCTATATTTTTATTTTAATAAAAAATATTTAATGTAAAACGTGACCAGTTGATATTTCAATGTAAATTTTATAGAAATATGGTACAGAATTACGTTTTTATAGATTACTGATGTAAAATTTCAGTTTTTCCTTCTCCAATCGAATATCAAAACTATATATATGTAGATCAATTTTTATTTGTTAGTATTGGTGTAGTTTGAAGTATGATATTTTAAAAATATGTCATATGTCAAAATAAAAATATTGATATAATGATTATCATTTTAAATTGTATTTGTATCAAGGGGCAATTTGAAAAATCTATCGAAATTTCAGAAAATTGATTTAGATCAATATAAAAATTGATTTTTTATTACAATCAAAAACAAAATTGATTATTTGTGCCAATAGAAATTAACATTAATCTGAAATTAATTCAGTTTTAAATCCAAGTTTAAAGAAATTTCACTTTGAAAATCATAATTTTTCTATAGGTAAATTCAAATTTAAGGACAAAAATACCAGAATATTTTAAATAATTTAAATTATGTTCACCAATTTTGTTATTTTCTATTATTGTAATTAGAATTGACAAAATTATTAATTTCAGAAATAATTTCGGAAATAAATTTATTAATCTATATTTGAATATTTCTACATTCAAAATATTTTGTTTAACGAACATGATTTTCTTCGAAAAGTTTATGATTTAATGAAAATTTGTAACAATAATTAAAAATCATCAGTAAAGTTTTTTCTTTATGTTTTTAAAACAATAAACAATTTTCCTTTATATATATATATGTATATAAAGGAAAAGATAACGAAAATTCGTAATAATTTTCTTTAATTATTCCCCTAAGAAAAATTGTATAGAAAGTAGAAACTAAATAAAATAAAACTTTGAATAGAAAACTGACAAAGTTTTGCTTTGTTTGCATTTAGTTTTCTGTATATAAAAATATATAATTGTCGGTGATTAAAAGTATAAATAGTTTTGACCTAGAGGATATACCCAGTATAGTGCAGTAGTTTTTAATTATACAGTATGATTTTAATGTGATTTTTCAGTTCAAAGTAGGTCATTAGATTTTGTGATACTTTTTTTTAAAAAAAGCAAATTTTTGAAACTTAATTTAAGTGACGTGTCTACTAATATAAAAATTATGCAAATATGAATATGAAGTTCATGGAATCCTGTTGTTTTATAATACATTGAGCCATAAACAGCATTAGCAATAGTAAAAGAAGCTATACTCATAGTCATATATTTTACAGGATACAAAAATGAGTTATACACAGTGAAAACTTAGCTTTGAGTAGTTTGTGAGTAATTTTCTCTTATTTTAATAAGCGGCTCTATTAACAGAACTCTTGATGCTAATAAAAGAGTTCAATTTTAGGAGGAAGTCTATAAATTCCACATAATTAAATTGCTGTGGATACTAATTTTTTACACATTGTGGTATAATTTCCATAAATCGACTATGTAAAATTATATGAATGAAATTTCAAAATATCAAATCAATGTTCAATTGAAGTGTAAATCAGCCTTTAAGAGAAAATTATTGGCATAATCCAAAATATTTTTTTTAATATCACATAAATTTTATTTAAAAATATTATTACAGAACAAAAAAATGTTAAAAATCATTTTCTTAATTTAATTACTGAGTACATCCTGTTCTTTTCAAATAAAATCATAATCTACTAGTACAAAATCCCGAAAAATTTATTTTATTGTATAAAGAATGATGATTAAGTAAAATAATTTCTTTTTTTTTAATCCTTTTTTACAGAAATTTTATGTATATTAATCGTCTTTTAAAATCCTATGTACAGAATATTTTATATCAGCCTTTTTTTTTAATGATCATCAGTAAAATAGTAAACAATTTTTAAAGATTTTAATACTTTTCTATATCTAAAAGATAAGAAAAATTCTGCCACTCTTTATAAATTAATGCCAAAAATTAAATACCACCCACTAAATATCAGATTTTGCGACATGGCCTTCGATGAATTTGTCGATTGTGTTGGTTCCATCAACAACAACAAAAAAAAAAAAAAAAGTAACATGAAAGTTTTTTAATCAAAAATCTGGCTAAGTTTATGATGACAAAAAACGAAAGATTATTATTATATGATAAAAGTCACAGAGTTTTTAATGAAAAGTTTTTTTTTGTCTTTGGTTTCTTATTGGTTGTTGTTATTGTTCATAGCTGATACAAAATGCCAAATGAGCACTTTCAACTTTTTATGATACATTATATTTTATATATATACAGTTAAAGAACAACAATTTTCTTGATATATATAAATTTTGGGATCTCAATATGGTCTTATCATTTTTGACAATAATCCATCTTTATGATTTGATGCTTTACGAATTCATTAAATCATAATCATGAGTGGGTATTCATAAAAAAAAAGATTTTTATGTAGTCTTTAAGTTTTATATATAAAATAGTTTGAGTTTAAAGATTGTTTTAGGCCAGTTGTTTTGAGATATTAAAAAATAAAATAAAAATAAAAAATTTAGTGGAATATTTAAGGAATATTAAAAATATATTACAATTGTTAAAAATATAATAATTTTTAGAGATTTATCCGAAATTTATTTTGTCAGTAATTTATGGATAATGAAAATGATATGTAAATAGTAATTTCAGCCCAAATTGTTGGGTCGAATTTGTTTCTATTTTTTGGTTGTATTTTTACTTTTAATATGTACCGATAGACTGAGAATCAATAGTATTTCGGTAGTGGTAAAGTGTTATGCTGTGAAACCTTTATACTTTATATAACAGTACGTTCAAATTACAAGGGAATACAAATTTAATTCAAAGAAATAGCCCCAAGAAATTTGGAAAAATTAATTACGATTTACGGCTCAAATAAAAGAAAATTCGGACTAGAAGTTTTTTTTAAACAAAATTTCTTTCTTTTTATGAAAATGCAGGACAGGAATTTTAGCCCAATATATGGGCTATATTTCGTATTAGTATTTAGGCAATGAACGGAACTCCGATACACAAGTTTTACTTTGGTTTAGGTTGGATTTATTAGTAGCAGAGTTTATGTATGTTTCGTCCTTTTTCATTTGATTGATTCTCAGTCTATCGGTACATATTTAATGTAAAAATGCAACCCAAAAAATAAAAATAAATTCGACCCAACTATTTGGGCTGAAATTACTATTTACATATTTAGCCTTAAAAAATGAAATACGGCCATAAAATCTCTACACAACAATTCACTCCAATGCATATTTAATATTTAGAAATAAAAAATAATATTTCGACAATTTTAATTTTAACTAAGGTTAATTTGATGATTTATATTAAAAATGAAATAGAAAATTGCGAAAAAAGTTTTTCTTATAAACTACTTTAACTAAGGATCATAATAAAACCATTAAATAACGAAAAAAAAAAATCAAAATCAAAATGTATAAAATTTCATTCAGGAAATTCATATCCTTTAATATCGAAAACTTCTAATTCCACAAAAAAAGTACATTATCTCTGTATAAAATAAACTATTTATAATTTTATATTCATTCAACATTTTTTTTTAAAAACGTTTAAGCATTAATTCACTGCTCTCTGAACCATAAAAACGATCTAAAATGAAACCGGAAATTTCTACAAAATTGTGGCTTCCTTTTTGATAGATTAAATTTATATAAATTTTAAATTTAATTTTCAATATAAAAAAGGCAATTTATTTAATTTGATATAATTAAATTAGGATTATAAAATATTTATGGCTAAAATTCATTTAGTTGCAATATGGTAATAAGTTTAAAGGAAATTTCACATAAGATATAATATAAAGGATATCCTTGTGGTGTATATTAGTTTTCTAAATTATTAAGTTTTATAATTTTTAAAATTTTTGAACTATATTTTTATATTACATATTAGTTTTTATAATTGTTTTAAAATTACTTTCATAAAAGGATAATTTTTTAATAATATTTTAGTTGCATTGTAAATAATATTAATAAATAATTATATTATTTAGAAATTATATTGAAAAATGAAATAACTTTAATATATTTTCTTGTTATATATTAAATTTTTCTAAGTATCGTTTACTTTCAAAACTTTTGTTTAGTAATATTTAAAAGAAGCTATGTACATTAAATGTTAATTAAATTTTTTAGAATTCAGATTAACAAAACTATTGTAAATAAAATTCTAAAAAGGATAAATTCTAGTCGGATGATTTGATTTAACAGATACTAATCAAATATTTAAAGTGGTTTCGATTGTTTATTTCAATAATCAACGAAAAATCAAATTAATAGTAAGATTGAATCGATTAAAGCCTAAACTCATTATTTTATTTAAAATCATTTATCATTGATCTATAAATATCCTTTTTCCAAAATTTTATATTTCAATTAAACGAAGAAAATCATACAATGATAAATTATTTTTTTATTTCCTAAAATGGCAGGTTATCCTTTTTGGTAAATGATACCGTATTTTATATGGAAGATTAAGAAGAAAAAAAACTAAGAATAAAAATATACTATAAAGAATAATTTCAAGTATAATAAAATTTATATCGTCCTTTTATATATAAATTTATATATAAATCTATATATACATAATAATGTATTTAATATATATAAAATATCTCATGTCATTCTTTATGACAAAAAACTCGGGACACAACACTCATATCCTTTTTATTTCAAATATCCTACATATATATTTATATAAAAATTTCTTTTAAAATTTGTCATGTTTAAAAATAAATATAAATAAACCCTTCACCCTTCATCAAAGTTAAGTTTTTGATATTGTTATAAAAAATTCATTGCTTTAATGTAAAGATGACAACGACAAGCAGTGTACAAAAAAAAAATTATATATTTAATAATAAAAGGAATATACAGAAAAAATTCCTTGATGATAAAGTGTACTTGCATAAGAAAATAAAATAATAAAAAAATTTTTGTTATCCTTGTTTGAGATCCTTGTGTTAAAAACACATGTAAATGAAATGTAAACGAATACTTTACTGAAGACAAATTAAAATTGAATAAAATTAAATTACAATTATACCAAATATTTTATTATTATTTTATTTAAAATTGAATTTTTTTGATAATATCTACCCACCACAAGGTGAAGTTTAAGATATAAGATTCTTATTTCCGAAACAGAAATTTAATGTTTTCTAGGTTTTATGAAGGTCTTTGTTAAGTTCTCTCCCATGGAAAAGTCTCTTGGATATGGTTAATTTTTGCCTGATAACTAGAAGTCGTATTTTAATATCTGTTTAATAAGAAGCGATAGACTAATCGGGGTTAATTAATTTCCGGCAGTGACTATTCTAAATATAGTAACCGAATTTAGTCCATTTGAATTTTAGAGTACTAACAGAATAGAAACTTTTCTTTAGTGTACATTTTCAAATGAAAATATAGTAAAATACAGCGTACAGCACTGCTCATAACGTTGCTCTGTGCAAACAGTTAGTTAAAAGAATTACAATTTTCTATTTTCAATTGAAACGGTCCTCGTATTTAAGAAAATTTCTTACTGACTTCTATATTTATTTTCCAATTTTATGTAAATTGAATTACAATCTTGGGTCTGGGTTGATTTAGCAGATTAAGAATTTCAAATATAAATTAAATTAGATTAAATAAATTGGATTTTTTTTTCTCATTTTTTTGAAATATCCTTGGAATAATTTTTATTTAGATGCATTTTACTTATGCGTTTATATAATATCCTACAAAACCTTTTGAATTTATTATTTCTGTCCTTATAAAATAGTGTTATATTTTTGTTCATGGCCGTCGTTTTTTTTATATTCACTTTAATTTTTGAGTAGTGGTGTTGGCATAACAAGAAAATTTAGAGTGTTTATGATAAGCTTTTATTGAAATTACTTATACACACAAACAGCCATCATATAATATAATGCAAGGACGAGGACGAAAAAAGATGAATATTATAGTTTTATAAATAAATAAATTGAATGGGAAAAACCTCAAACTAAATTGCATGTAAAATAAAATAGTTTTAAATTTACGTATATTTCTTAAAATATAAAAAACAATTTTTTTTTTATACAATTTTTAATTTAACAAACTCTTGAGATTATATTTTTATCACAGCTGGTGATGCCATAAGAAAAATGTTTTAATGTCAAATTTGTATTTTTTCTTTTAATATGAATATTTTAAAATAAATTTTTATTTATATTATTTATTTGGTGGTTGTAGATGGCAAGTAAATACAAATAATAAAGAAAATTATTATTTTAAGAAATTTTACAATTCTAGTTTTTCTTAAAGAAGAAGATGAAAAAAGTTTTTTAAAAAAAAAAACTATGAAAAAAGAAAAATCTAAGGAAAACTTATTTTCATAATAATTATGATGTTTTCTATTCTCAGGAAAAAATATTTAATTTTTTTAAAGAGGGAAAAAAAAAACAATTTCATAAATCAATATCTACACAAAATTTTCCAGAAATTTAAATAATTTTGAAAAAAAAAAAAAATTGAAGATTCAAGATTTTAAAAATTTAAATATAGCATAATTACTTTAAAACATTACTTTTTCATTGAATTAATATTCCTAAATATAATCTGAAGGAATTGCATTATTACTGCACTTGCTTTAGCTAAATCATAAATCGAACGTAATATAGAAAAACAAATAATTGTTAATCGAATTAAAGTGATTTGAATTTAATATGATTAATGAATGGTTCAATTATTTGCAAAAATATAAGTATAAGTATGTATTTTAATATTAGGAAATTTTTTGAATAAAGATCAACCGAGCCTATGGCATTTCATACAACTGTCCTTTGGCCAGCACGGTTCTGTATACTTTCGTAAATTACCAATTTTGTTAGTAAAATTTAAATAGAAAAATAGGAATTGTAAATCCAGTTTTCAATATAATATTCAGGTCTTGATATTAATAAGCATTATGACAATTATCTAAAACATAGAATTCGTCTTTGTAACCTCGTTGCCATTTTTTAAACTTGGGGTGTTATTTATATATATAGTACCATTTTTACCGGCTTGAGCTTCAGGGCTTGTAGTGGTTTTTGTAATAGCCACTAATTTACCAAGGTTTCAATTACACGTACCGTTTTGTAGTGGAAAGTGGCCTTGGGATAGGACAATTAATCACAATCATTTAGGATACCACGAACCACAAAAACATTGAATAAAAATATTTCGTAGCTTAAATATTTAAGCTACGAAATATTTCTTACTGCTCCAATAAAATAATAGGACCTGTAACATTTTCTATAGAGCAATAAGATAAAATTTAAATTATCTGTGATATTTTGATGGTAGTTGTCACGCAGAAGCTACCAATCATTTTAAATACAATTATAATTATCATAAATGAAATGGTTTTAAAGGATTCCTTTTTTTTATCTATATATAAAATTTCTAAACGAAATCGTTTACTAACATTTTATCTATTATTTTCAGTGTAATTGAACTGTAATTATATTTTCTAGTTAATTTATATTTTAAATTAATTAAAGTAATTTATAATTAAATTTCATGGAAACCTTTTAGATTTATTATATTTATTTTATATAATAGCAAAAAATTTAATTATTTATTATAAACATTAAATTAAAATAAATGGAAATTTTCGAATACCTATAAATGAATAAAGATAATATTTAATCCTATAATTTTTTAGATAGATACACTGTCAATGGGAATTTAACTAATTAATAAAAATGAAAGATTTTAAATTTCATGAATTAAGAAATTCTGATAAATTCTGATAAATTTTCTTAAAGTATTTTTTTTTGTATGTATAATTTTCATATCCTTACTAACAAAATTGCTACATTTTTTCATTTTCTATATAATGCCCATCAAAAATTTTCTATTTAGCATATAAATGTATGGAATTCTGAAAATATCTGTCATATGTTAATAACCGAGATTTTCATGCTTTTGCATTGAAAATTTCCAGTTTTTACCCCTGTGACTATAGTAAGAAAATGTTGGTGAAAACCACAAGAAAAAAAAGGATAAATGGAATTTTTTGTAGATAAATTTTAACATCAAAATTATCATAACACGTAAAATTTTCATTTTTTTTTGTGTTGTTGTTTATGTTATCCTTTGGTATTTTTTTTTTGTAGCCGTTTATTTTATTTAAAATACAAAAAAAAAGGACTATCTGCAGAGATAAAAAATAACAATAAAACATATGTTTTTTGTGGATTTATTTATGTAAATTTTTTAGTAAAATTTTTACATCATTTTTAATTTTTGTGGTAAAATTTTTTTCCTATGTCCTAGTTGATAAAACCTAAATCATTGTTGATATATATATAGAAAAATATATTTATATTCCATATGGATTTTTAATTTTATTTTTGAATTAATCCAAGGACATAAAGATAACTTGTCTGCTTTTGAATATTTTTTTTTATGTATCGTCGTGTATTCGTTGTTGTGTGTCCTTTTTTTTTAAATTATTTAATTTTCTATTTTTGTCTCTGTGATTTTAACTGACAGCATGTCGTAGGATAACCACTCTTATCTTTAAAAATAATTCATTGTATAACTTATATACATAAAAATTTATCCGCAGGGTACTTTAATTAGACGTGAGACATCCCCAAGGCTGATATATAGTCTGATTATGTTTTCGAGTATGACAATATAAAAATGGAAGAATATAAAGTCACCTTCATATCAGAGTGTTATTTTTATATAAATATTACATAATTTGGATCAGAATATCCTTTCACACACATCTATATACATATTTTATATAATGGTACATATTGTGACAAAAAGGACGAAAAAGGTCACAAAATTGAAATTAAAGTGTATGTGTGTAAAAATTAAAGTATTTGTTATTAAAAACTACAAAATTTGTATTGCGTCATTCGAATATACTCAATTAGGTACGAATATCCTTTTTGCAAGAATTATTTGATAGCAGAATGAAATTTAAATTATAACGTAAAATATTCTTTTTTTTTATAAGTGCACATTTTTACTGTTTACTATAATAATTTATATTGCATACTTCTAGGTTAATATTTTCATTTGACTTTTCTTCCAAATAAGAGAAATATTTTGAATACCTTGTACGCTAGTACGAAATATTAAAATTGTATTTATGAAAAGTTCATAAATTATATTGAAATAAAAATAATAAATTTCAGAAATTAATTAAAGTTTTACAAATTTTACAATTTAATTAAAAATAATTTCGTATTTGTATTTCAATAAACGTAAAGTTATTTTCATAATTATGAACATTTTTATTACATTAAAGCATAATAAAAATATTATTAACCTTCCTTCCATTTCTGGCGTTAATTTGTTTTGCATCCTTTATTTTTACACTCATGATTTTAAATTCACTTTTAAGATGAACCACATTAAATATATAAGTAATTCTGGCACAGTTAATTTGTCAATTATTTGATTTATTACTAAAAGTATAAATCAAAAATAATCCATTGGAAGAATGAATATTCATGGGTGGTTCAAATTTTGTTTTTGTTATCCTCACGCCCTAGGCTAATTTTTTGTGGCACCATCCTTGCCCAATATATTTAAATTTTAAATAAATGTTTTACTTTCTATCCCATTTTAATATAAATTCTTCGAATTTTGTTAAAAAATTTCAAATTTTGTTCATTTTATTAAAATTATTTAAAAACATAATTTTTTTTTTGACAATGAATTTTTAAAAGCTCTCTGTAAATTCTTAGCTTTAATTAGGGTTCCCTTTACGCAAGAACCAAAGTCTACTTTTGAGGTCGGTGATATATCCGCAAGAATATTATAATAAATGAACTTATATTGTGATGTTAACGAGATTCTTTATAGTTTATACTCGAATATATATTAATTTTTCAATTGTTTGCCGACCTACGTCTTAAAACGTATTCGATTATATATTAATTTTTATGTAGACGAACAACTAAATTAAATTAATTTATCATCAAGTACATAATTTGAGGACCTACGCTACTCCGACGCCCTAGACGGTTGCCTAGTTCATATATATATAGTAGAGACCACCACTCAGAATATTAGAAGAATTTTTTTGAGAAGTATTCGGGAGAGGTCATTTAACTAGGTTTATATAATATGTACTAAATGTTTAAAAAATTTCTTATGCACTATTTCCAGTCTAATAGTCTACAAAAATTATTATAAAATTTTGTAAAAATTGTAAAATATTGCTTTAAAGGTGCATTTCTTTTACTCTAAAATTTTCGAATATTTTAATATCAAATGATAGTAATAGAAGGTTAACATAAACCTCACAGAAAATGTATAAATTTATTACTTTCTCATTACAAATTCAACAAAATATTTTATAAACTTTATGGAAATTTCAGTTTTCTATATACTTAAAATATTTTCTATAAAAAATTCAAACCAGAACTAGAAATTATCGTTGGAATTTATACAAAATTTTACTCGTAAATTTTAAATTCATAAAACAAATATATTTTATATAATAATTAATTTATTTTGTATATATATATTTTAAAATAACATACCGATTCAATGGCTTTTTCCAAACGAAATATCTCTTCCTGTAATAAATGTAATGTACCAGTTTTACCACGATGCCGGGCAAATGCTGCTGCACAAGCACTATGAATACTATTTACCCAATTTTCCAATTCCACCTGTAAAAATACAAAAAATAAAATATAAAATTTTTATTTATATAAAATATAATTTTATTCCGCAAGGATAAAGTGGAAAAGGATATAATATATAAAATTGTAATTTCCAATCTTTATTCTTTTATATATATATTATTACAATCTTGTTAAACAATTTCGATTCTTTATTTTTTTTTCCTGTTACATTTTATCATCATATCTTCTACTTGTTATTATAATGGTGAAAACACACTTAAACCATATTTTATTACTTTCATGATTTATTACAATATGCCACTAACTTTGAAAACACTTCATATTTTCGTGTATATAGTAAAAGTGTTAACGCCTCTGTCATACTCGCCCCCAAAAAATTTAACGATACACTAACACAAAAAATATACCTGAGCTTACAACAATGAGAAAATTTTTTGAAATAAATTTTCTTCAATTTTCTTTTTTTTATTATTTTGCTTTTACATTAAGTTAAAGGAAATTCTTATACTCGTTATTTACTCGTTACTATAACCAAACACCCACTGTTCTAACTGTATATTTATATATATGATTATGTTGTATAATATTTAAATTATATATATTTAAAAAAAAAAAAATAAGAAAATTCTTCGAAGATCCTTTTAGACTGTCATATTTTCCATATGCATAATTCATAAGAAATGAAAAAAAAAAAAATATGATGAAAAGTTAGACTTTTATGTTGATTCGTTTTATATAGAATTTTTTTTGTTACATAATGCAATAAGAATTGAAATTGAAAATCTTGTCATTTTTTATTAACTTAAAGTCTTGTACAACAAGTTACTAAGATTTAAAAGAAGATTTTGATAAATTGAAAATTATAATAAAGAAATTATAAACTGGAAAGTTAAGAGAAAATCTAGGATTGAATTTAATTAAAATCTTCTTAAACTGGTTTAAGATTATGAAATTTTTGTCTTTATTTCTGGTATAAATTGAAAGTTATATAAATACATTGGAACACTAAACAGTTTCAGGTAACTGCAGATGTAAATATCATTAAAATTTAACTAATTTTTTATGGAAATTGTGAATCTTTCTAATTTATTTGCATATACATTTTGCACATTGAACAATGAATTTAAAGGTGGCGTTTATGACTGTCGTCTGAATAAAACGGGCGAACATAATTATGTAATTGTTAACCGCCAATATCTAAACGACTAAAACAGTTCTGTGTATTATGTAGTCACTAGTTCGAAATTGCGAAACAAGTCTGAACTAGTTATAGACAATATAGGCTTATTCACCATTGCATTTCGATGGCAACAATTAAAAATTCCATTTTTTTTTAATGAAGTAACCTTTACAAATAAACGAAGGTTTATCTGATTTATTCTGTTTAGGCCAAAATTATTGTAAAGTTCATTAAAAACGCTTCAAATTAAAATTTGTACTGCATGAATTCAGTTTTAATGTGAAAAATCATTTTGACTTCGTCGTAACTATTGAGATTGTTAGATTCAGTAAGACGAAACTTTTAAATTCTTGAATCAGAACCGTCTTTTAAAAAAGTGTTAATAGTTCAATTCCCATATTTACTTTATTAAACTGTGCATGCCCAAATGCATTAACCAAAAAACAACATTTATGTTTCCTATAAAATTGATAATTGTTGCTATATCGATTTGTAGAATGATGCAATTATATGGACAGTCTGGCTGGATCAAAATGTTAAAGTCTTTAATTGAGGTTACTGGAATAAAATATTCGTACAGCATAAATTTTGTGATATTAAGACATTTTGTTGATAACAACAACACTCGCAAACATTACAAATCACTCTGTACAACATAATATCCTTTTCTATATTTACTAATTCAAAAAACAAAATCTCTTAACATTTTATTTTACATACATAAATACTCAATGATATTCAAACTAAAACTAAAAAATATACAAATAAAATGTTTAAAGTTCGCGCTGACAATAAAATGTCTCTATATAAATCAAATATTAAAAAGGAAGTGACTGGCTGGCGGCAAAAATATAGTCATCATCATTTCTACCTCCTCATCTTCTTCTACACTTTCTTTAAAATTTCTAAGTTTTTCTTTATTTTTTTATTTTTCATTTCAATCAATTTTTAAACTGCACACACACATACACACATAAATAGAAATTGCAAAAAAAAAAAAATTCTAATATAAAAAATCATTTAAGGAAATTGGTTTCGAAAAGGTTTTTCGTATATGTGATGCTACTTTATGCTGTCAGAGATTGGTAATCATGACCTCGAAAGCTTACATTGCAGCATATAAAAAATATTTTTTTTTTGTGTCTGTATTTGTTTTTTGTTTTGTTACTTTGCACATTTTTCGACATTGGCAAAAGCTTATTGAAGCTTTAACAAATTAATAATAATTTTTTTTTCTTCTCGTTTTTTTTTTACTTGTTTGTTTTAAGGATATAAAGGGCGAGGTTCCCTTGAATATTATCTTTTCATAGATAATTTTTTTTTGCTGTCTTGTAAATAGATATAGAATGATTTAACAGCCGGAGGATATGTTCTACTTTCGATTATTTTTACACATAGTTATATTCAATGAATGCATATAAGAATTTGCAGAAGGTTACTCATATAAGGACTATGAATAAGAGCTTTAATAATAAATTCAAGTAGAATACAAAAAGATAACATTGAATATTAATTTTTTTTTTATGGAAAAACAAAAGCTAGATTTTTGTTTTTGTATTGAACGGTCTGAGTTGAAGGACTCAGATTAAGTAGGGTAAAAAATTTGTTTGTTTTAATTTTGTATGTAATTTAAAAAAATAATTTTATAAAAGATATTTTCATTAAAATGTTAAATTTTATGATAAATTAAAATTTCAACCAAAATTTTCATTAAAAAAATAAACACTTAAAAAATAGACTTGTGCTTCGTGCTAAATTAATTAATTGGTTGGTTTGAGAAGGAAGGAATGGAAGCAGCCAATCCTCGTACCTAATACAATATTTTCCGTTGTACCCCCTACGAAACGTTGCCCATTTTCACTACGAATCGTCTCATCCCACTTATTTTATAAAGTTTATCAGATTATCAGGTTTTTCCTTGCTTATTTCTATTAAATCTCATGCAACATAATTTTTTTTTAATCTTTTATTATACAGAGAAGGACAGTGACATAAAAAATGTTCATTTGTTTCGTCATCTTCAGAGCAGCCTCTAAAAGCGGTTTCCACTGTCAGTCTGTTTACGAAATATTAAATGTCCCGTGACTATTCCTGTGTTTTAGCATGGGATTGGTCATATTCAGAATACTTTTCGATTGTTTTGCGTTGGGATTACTCCAGAACAGCTTTGTGTGGAGAAAACTGTTTAACGCGACTCATTTTAACCTACTTTTTTTACTAGCTAATTAATAAATAGTTACGAATGTATAAGATACCATTTTGACATTTCATTAAAACAATTATAAATAATTTTTAATAAACTTGTTTTACGAGCAATGTCTTACTATAGAAACTTACAGACTGTTTTCATGGGACAATGACTGATCTATATAGGCTCATTGACTCTGTCAATTATGTTATTTATAAAATTAATGAAAGTAATTGAAATTTGATATTATTTTACTATATATTACAACCAAAAAAAAGGATTAATAGAAGTCTATTAAAATTCTTTGTTTTGTTAAAATTCAGTGAACTTATAGTTCATTGATACAACAGGACAAAACAGATCATTAATTTCACTATTAGTGGTGTAGATGACTCCAAAAATAATAATATTCTTTATAAAATAGGTTAATACAAAAATTTAAGAGTTATTCAACTTTATTATATTAATAATTATTTTTTTACGATATATTTTGTAAAATTTAATTGGATTTATATATTTAAATACAAATTTAATATAAAAACTTTAGGCTGACTAATTAAATTAACTTTTTACATTCTAAATCAATTTAAATATTACTTAATATTTTAATGTAACTTTTAGTTAATCCCTTCGCATCCTTAAGTCATAAATTATATTCTTTGACCTAAATTCAAATTATTATTAATCTAACTACTAAAGTGTCCTATATTTATAGATATGTAAAAGATAATTTACTACTGATATATACAATTTATAGAATCTTCTATTTTTTTTTATTCAGTGACTGACTAACAAAAATTTACATAAAAAATTATGCTTTTATTTCAATAGAAAAAAAAAATTTAATGTACTAAAAAGCTAAAAAAAAAAAAAAACAAAACGAAGCTAAAATAAGAAAGAAAAAAAAATATACAGGACACAAGGATAAAATTCATATAAAAAATCATATATTTATTTGATTCACTGAACTGAATAAAAGTTTCTTGTTTTTTTTTATATTATAAATATTTTTTTTATGCAAATTTTCTATTTTTCTCCCATTTTACTATACCGAATTTACTCTTAACTGAAACGATGCCTCTATCTACCCATCAACTACAAAACAAAACAAAAAAAAAACTCTCATTTCTACTTTGGTAAAGAATATAATGTCAAATAACTTAAACCACGACCCGTTTTTGGACACTTTTGAAAAATTATATTTGGTTTGGCGCAAAATTTTCCTATAGTACTTTCGAAAACTTTTAAAATTACAAAACCATCACGACATCATCTCAGCATACAAAACATCTTCCATCCAAGGATTTTATTATATTGCCCACAAAACCGCAAACAACAACACAACACAAAAAACACGACAACGAAAGAGAAAAATTTGTTTTGGTTTTTCTTTTTAATATTAATTTAAAAACTTAGCTAAAAATAAAAAAATATAGAAAAACCAAGAAAATCCTTAATTTTCTTTTTTTTTTGTTGTATGTAATTTTTGTAAAGCGCGAAATATTTAAGGTATTATAAAAATGTTACCATAGAAAAATTACTCTCTGGCTGTGTCAGCTTAATAAGTGGGATTGGAGTTTGTATTTTTTTCTTGTTGTCTTTGTATCCTGGGGTAAGAGTATTAAGAGGTTTGTTGTTGTTGTTGTTGTTTTTTTTATAGCAGGACAATAAATCTAGGTCAAAATGTATGTATGTATACAAATTAAATCATTAAAAGTTTAAAAATACACCAACGACAAAACAAACAACAACAACCAAGAAAACAAAATAAAAAGCAAGAAAAATCTTATTAAAAGTTTTGTGTTCAAAAAAAAAAGTGTAGCTTTTTATATATATAATAAAAAAAATTCTATAATCTTACCTGACAAGGTGCTTGAAATAAGTAAGCATCCCCAAAGGCTGTACTCAAACAGAATATATAATCACGTTTTGGATGTTCTGGTATTGGTTGCATAATAGCACCATCAACAATAATTAAATGTTTTGGTGCTGCTTCAACAGAACGACCTTCACGCGAATCACATGGATAAAATAATAGAGTTGTACCTTTTAAACAAACCCAATAACCTTTCCAGCCACGTTTTCTGGCCAATTCAATTTGATGTTTTTTACGTAATAACCATTTTTTGACTGATAAAAATCTGTAAAGAAAAAAAAAAATATAAATAAATAAAATATATTTTTTATTTAAGGATTTAATTTAATTTAAATTGAAATAAATATAAAAAAAAGCAAAAAGGATAAGAAAAATCTATGTAAAAGTTTTAGAATTTAAATTAAAATGTAAAGTTTTAGTTATAGAATAATACATTTATCTTTTATACGTTTTTAAATTTTTATTCTTAAGGATATTTTTATGATAAAATTTCGATTAAAGTCATCATAAATATAGTAATTTTATTAAAGGATTAACAATTAGATGAGATATTTAAAATATTCATACCAAAAAATTAAGGAACAAAGAAAAATCTATTATTTCCTTATACATTTTATGTAGAGTAAATTTACTCCAACTATGAAAATTTTGGATGGACAATAAATTATTATATTTTGTCTTTTTTTTTTTTAGGAAATTCATGGAAATTTGGAGTTTAGGTGGAAGATTTACCAGCCGAGCCGCTGTGCAGAGCAAAAAAGTTGAAATCGGCTAAACTTTTCCGCAGAACAAAGTCACACAACTTTAATTTTCATATAATTCTATTTTTTTAACATTTCAAAGCAGTTTCGGCGAAACTATTACCAAGATTAGTGTAAACGGCGTCAGTTCTGTAAACTGTCAAACATTTTTTTTGAAAATATATGAATTCATATTGATTTCTAATGTGTCGGCATCGTAAGGTTATTGAGACTATGATGGCAAAATAATACTTTAACCCAATTCAATTTGAATTAAGAACTCCCATTCTATCCTAACTTTCAAAATTATTAATATTGACATAATTACAAATGGTAAATAATTAAATTACTTAATTTACAATTATTTTTATTATTTAAATAATTTTTGTTCGTCCTTAATTTAATGTAGCCTTCACCAAACTTAATTGAATTAGGAAAATTTCCATTTTCTTCTATGTTGTACAATTTGTACATTTATAAATAATACAACACACACAAAAAAAAAAGCATATTTAATTATGAAAACAAGGGTTAAATTATTTTATTACATAATAAGGTATGAAAACCTGTCAAGGATTTTTCATTTCTTAATTTTCCTGAATGTCTGTTTTAAAGAGTTTTACTTTTTATCTTATAATTTTCAATGGTTTTTATATGTTGGAAACAAAATTTCAAAAATAAAACTTACCCAGCTTTTCTGACAGCTCCAGTACAATTAAATGACGAGGCAGCAGTTCCGGTTGCTTTTGCTTTATATGGTGACGCCATGACACTTTCCCCATCATCTTCATCAGAAACGGCAGTTGTTAAGCTCATTCGATCATCATCAGATATCTAAAAAAAAAAAAAAATGAAATAAAATTTTTGTTATTAAAATATACTGACAATGCTTGCAATATTATATTTTTTTAAAAAACATATAAACACGCCAATGTGCATGTATCTTCAGTTGAAACTGACAAAAAAAATGATATTCTCTAGATTTATTTAAGTGTCTTTTACTATTTTTTTTTTTCATTTTCAGTTTGTTTTTCTTGTTAAAATCATATTTTTATATAAATATAGTTTTTTTTCCTTAATAAATAATAATTGGTCTTTTATACAAACACATGTTTAGACCTAAAGGATAATTTATATACAAAAAGATAACAAAAGGATGAACAGATGAAAATAAAAGTTTATCTAATAATATTCTTAAAGGAAAAAAACAAAAAAACAAAAATGAACAATTTTGATATTATATCATTTCCAAGGCACGTAATAAAATATATGACGAAAAAAGGATATTTTACAAAAAAAAAAATATTAAATTAAGGATATTACTATATAACAAAATAATAAAAGAAACTGAAGTGTTAATGTAAAAATATATAAGTAAAAAAATAAAATTGAGTTTATAGTTTTGCAAGTAGATTTAGAGTTAAAGAAAATATTAAGTATGAAGCCGAGGTTAATATATTAATAGCGATGGCTTGTTCTACAAAAAACTTAGTTAATAGAAAGCTTATATATGTCGATAATAGGGTTAAAAATATTTCAATATTTTTATTTCCTTTTATTACTTATTTTTTATGATCTAAATATGGTATTGTGACGTGAGTACCAGGCTTTATTCTGGACATTTTGAGGGTACTGAAAAGTTTTAAACAAGTATCTCAGCTAAAGAAATACTCAGCACAGTTTCTTGTTTAGGTAAGCATAATTAACTATCCGATTTTACAATTTTGTTCAAATGATATCAAATGAAAGGTGGCGTTGTGGTTATGTACTATGCCGTGATGATATTAGATCCCTGGTATAACTCCAAACCGATATATCGAAGACACTCTACGTTGAGATAGCTTTAAATGAGTAGAAATAATACTAGTTTCTTCACTATAAAGAAACTTATGATTCGGAATCAATATAAAATTAGTTAGTCCAAATTGCAATAAAACCTCTTTGATGAGGCCAAGCTAAAGAAGAATATATCAAATAATCAGCAACAGTACAAATCTCAAGTTTGCTAAGTACAAGTATTTTTTTTGTTTGAAAATTATATCAAGTTGCTTCTTGTCCGGTCTACTGCCCAGTAGTTCAACTAAGAAATTCTGTTTTTATAACAATACTTTTTAATAAATTTTAATATAGAAAATTACAGAAGTTAAAAATACATGATTTAATAATTAAATACCAAATTTTAATTAGTTCAGAAAATGAAAATGTTACAATTGCGAAACTTTATAAAAAAAAATGTATTGAATTAAATTATTGATTTGAATGACCAACATAGGCTTTGAAGAACCATAGATCGCTTAAAGCACATATCAAGTCTCGATCGAATTTTGGTACAAAATTTACAAGGAACTGAAAACGTGTTCGGACACGCTCGTTAGTGGAATCAAAATTGCAAAAAAAATAGTATAGAGGTACTTATAGATTGTAAAATATATCCCAACCCAACACGTAAGTCTCTTCACAGAATTTTATTTCAGATTTAATTTTTGAAATTAGGCTACTGTTTGTTTCTTGTTGAGTTGAACTGGACGTTTTGTTCAACGACAAATTAGATTGTTTAAAGTTTATTTGTTTGTAGTAATGTAGAAGACATGAAATTATACAAAATAAAGAAACTATGTCTAAATTTGTACTACATTTATTATTATGTATTACTATAATTTAATTATTTTGTTTAAAGAGGAACAGAATTTTCGGAATTCGAAACTATATTTACGAGAACGAATTCAGAATTCGGGTATATATCAAATTCAAATATGAAAATCCAAGTCAATTTGATTCTTTTTCCCAATTCAAATTTGTATTTGTTAAGGATTTTTTCATCACTATTTTATAATTGTATACAATTTCGAAAATACAATTTCGAACTATAATTATGACATTAACTAAATTGTGATCTCCAGCTATAAAGTTGATAAACATTTATTTAAAAAAAAACACCAATTTAACAAGACGATTTGATTTAGAAAAGGACGAACTTGATTTGAATATACTGAAAAAAAACTACCAGACAAGTTAAGTAAATATTTACAAAAATTATTTTTGTATTTCTTATTTTCTTTGCAATTATCCTTCAAGTTTTTCTTTCAAATCAATTTTTTTATTTTAGTTTTTCCTAATACTATATTGTATTATTAGACGTGTACACGTGCATCAAGGATGTTTTTTTTTTATTATATTTTTGTTGATATCTAAATTTAAGGAGTGCTATATGTTGTACTTATACATTATTCAAGGACTTTTTTTTTCTTTTAGGTGAAAAGTTTAATTTTGAACATTTCTTTAGAATTTTTTTGTTTAAAAAGATTAGAATTTATATATAAAAGATTCGAGTAATGATAAACTTCAAAACATACAAAAACTCTTATATCATTTACATATTTTAAGTGATGATTTTATTTGTGTTTCTATCTGTTTTTTTTTATATACATATTCAGTTTCTTTTTTTGACGGAATGAACCCTAATAAAAAATAATTTAATTCAAAGATTAAAATAAATTATGTAAACAAACTTTTCTAGGAAATATTTTTTAAAAAGAAAATTTGTGATTTTCTTTTTTTTTTTATTTATTTTGATAATTTATTGCAATCCATTTTTAGTTTGATGTCTTTTTTTTTTTTTTTTGTGCCATGACAACATAATTGGAGATTTAATGTATAAATATTAATTTTAATAATTTTCAATTTTTCGTTCAGTTCAAAGATTAAATTTTATAATTCCAGGTAAATTTTAAGGTTCCAAAACAAATTTTTATTACAAAATAAAATATACTTTTAAAATTCAAATTCTTCTGGAAATATGCTGTCAGCAAACTTTATTTTAAAAGAATTTTAATGGCCACAAAAATTGATTTCAATTTGGATTTGTAATATTTTTTATTTTAAATACACAATGTTTTTCTATTCGAAAATTTTAAAGTATTTATTGTATTCCCCCGTTAAAATCCCATTAATAAAATATAACAGCTTTATGCTCTACATAATCACCACTACATTGCGGTTTTTTTTTTCCAATTCAATCTTTTTGACCTAATTTTTTTCATGTTTAAATTTCACTTCCGATACTTGATTTGAACCATATCAAACTTGTATATAGATCTATAAAATTGGAGCAAAACTATAAAATGGTTTTTGTTGGTTATACAGTTTGATGAAATTCCTTTTTTTGCTGTTAAGTAGTTTTTAAACAAAGCTTGTAATTTACAATCCAATTTAATAGAAATACATATATGTCAGGATGTACGAATACATCAGAAATATTTCTTTTATTGTAATTTCTTTAACAACAAAAATTATCATATTTTAAGTAATGCTCTTCGTAGAGTCAGTCAAAATGCATTTCTGTATATTTTAGGTATGATAATGACAAAACAAAAAAACGTAAATAATGAAATTTGTTATTTCAATTTCCGAATTATTGTCAAAATGCTTTTATCAGCTTAATTTTCTGTAAGTTTCTATTCTTTTATATTTTAAAGAATTCCTTTTTAAAATTGCATACTTTAATATGTCAAAATTATTCTTACTAAAAAATAAAAATATAAAAAATTATACAACGTGGAAATGCAATTACATAAAAAAAGAAAATAAAGAAAAATTATTTACAAAGTTTACAATTCCATTTATTTAATCAGCTTTCCTTAAAAGCAATATAATTTAATATTATTGCCACGTACCATTTTAAAAAATTTTCTTCTGTTTTATATATATAAAGAATTGATAATTTTTATGTCCTTTTTTTCGGAATTTTTTTTTTTAAACCTGTCATTTAATACATGAAGTATACAATTTTGACTGGAGGCATCATAAAAAAAACTCCCGTCAAAAATAATACAATATTTTGAAGAAAAATTAAAAAATTCATTGCCATTAGCGATAAAGATAAAACGAATTAAAAAAAATATTTTACAATTACTTACTGACATAATAATTGCCAATGGCATCAGACATGGAATTGAGCACGTGTTAGAAAAATGGAATTCGTTTTTCCATTTATTTCATAAAAATTAAGAATATCTTTCACTAAATTTTACATTAAAAAAAAGTTTTATGAAATATTGATATTTTTTTTAACCTTTTCAATCAAATTTCTTTTAGTTGCCAAGTCACAGAATTGTAATTATATGTCATATTTTATACTTTCAATATATAAAAGAAATTGTGAGAATTAGTGGAAATATAAATTTATTTAATATTTTAAATTATGTCAATTTTGTGTTTTGAAATTTGGATATGTTTTAAGGTTAATCCTTGTTGTAATTCGTAATTTTGTTAGTTGATTTCTTTGTTTACACGTACAATATGTCCAGCATGTCCAGCATTTTTTACACATATCATCAATAACGAAATGGAAAATTAAATTTGTATAGTTGCATTTTAATTGAATAATTCTTATAATTTAAAAACCATATAATATAAAAGAAGAAAAATTAATGTTTTAACACATCTAAATAAAATATTTTACAGAAACTTTGCCAGGGATAACTTTTCCTAATACATATAAACTTATATAGTAACAAATTATTATTAAATATAATTTTAAATATTAAAAATTTCCATATAAAATTCTAATAAACTAATATATTTTATAAGTTGCATCGTAATTACATCATTAAATGATCAGATTTTATTATAATTTTAACTAATTTTGTTCAAAATTTACATCCTTTTTCCTTTAAGTTACAAATTTATTATCACTAATGTATTAAATATTGTATACATAAAATGTTTCATAATTTTTCATTACTTTAAAATTACTTATTTTTATTAGTGTAAAACAGTTTCGAAACTATTGAATACCTTTTATGCTATTATATGAATACATAAATATGGAAAATGTTTGCATTAGACGATTATTATTTTATATGCGCACATGGCATCATACATTTATAATATAAAATTTTGCAAGTATTAATGACGTCAAAAACGTAAATTTATAAACTTTCCAATATCATATTTCCATTAATATAATACATCAATTTTTATAGTACAAATTCTAATAAACTTTACACAATTTTCACATTATAATGCAGTAGAAAAACAATAATGGTGGACAAAATTTTATTCTAAATACCATAGAGGTATTAAAAGTATATCTGGATAATAATAGAATGTAGAATATTGCAGCAACTTTGTAAAGGATAAGGATCTGTTTTTTTTTTTGTAATAAGGAAAATGTGTAATAAATATTTTTGCGTTTGAAATTTTGTATTATCAGCATTATAATTTATATTCATTTATTCAGTTTTCTTTTATTATTTTTTCGGTTGCAAGTTACAACTTCTGCTGTTGACATACTGCTGCAGTATTTATATAAAACATATGACAAAGGATTATAATTTACTAGATATATTTACTATAGTATAGAATATCCTTTTAAAGTTCAAATAGAATTTATTTTAAATTTTTAGGGATTACGTAAAATTAGGTAAGGTCGATTGGTTGGTTGAGTGTGGTATATTTAATTATTCGAAATATGTAAAAGTCACGTTGTTATTTGAAAAGATAACAAACTTTGTATAGAAATAAAAAAATTAATAAGCTTTTACATTTTTAAAATTATGTTTATTTCGGTTTTAGTATTTTATTTTAATTATTTTTGAAAATTATATCAGCTAAATGTTGCTATGAAAACTTATGCTCTTTTTATATGGATTTCTTTAACATTTCTGGTAATATTTCTTCGATTTGTTTATGAATTTTCAATTTTTTCTTTTAGTTGATATTGGTATATATTTTTTGATACTTCGTCGGCTGAATATTGGCTGACCATATCAAATTTCCTATATTTTTAGTTTAAAATCTCAGTTTAGCTACCACATGCCGGTATAATGAGTTTGATTATTGTTCGAAGTACATTAATTTAAAAATTTCTTATATGACTTAACATGTCAAAATGTAAGATGAAAAAGTATTACTAATATAAATAAAAGAACTTTTCAGATTATACAACAACACAAAACAAAAAAGTATGATTTTTTGATTCATCGAAATGGTGTCTAAAACGATTCACTTAAAAAGATTTGTTAATCATAAAATCGAATAATTTCGCTTTCATACTAATTATGATGTGACTCATAAGTTGTAAATTATATAAAAACGTTTATGATGTTTTGTATGAGAAATATTTGGCATTTTCGAATCAAAAACGATACTCTATCTTTACAAGCAAAATTTGAATTTTATGTCTTGATAAGAAATCTGAAATATAAAAATATTTTATTGTAATACTGCATCTACAGATTTCGTTTGCTCTCCATACTCAACATTCACAATGAAATTGTAACTTGTAAATGACTGCAGTTTTTTGACGTTATTTTTTTTTACAAATTTGATAGAAAAATGTGGTGTTTTTATAATTTTTTATTTTTTATTTTGAATGAAGTTTATAATTTTGAAATTATTTCGAACTTGACATTTGAATTCGTTGAGTAAGCGAAAAAAGTTGAAAGTTAAACAACTTTTTCCAGATCTGCGAAATGGCTGCATTTGTTATAAATACAATTTAATGCATTCCAACTTTAGAGAACGAACGAAATCTTTAATTCTAAATGCAGCATAATACAATATTTTTTAATTAAAGTAATTTAATATCCAATTTAAAGTTAAATTATTTTTTAATTTTAATAAATCAAAATAAACAAATTATTGCAACATGAATTTAAGAATTCTTTACTAAAATTGAAAGATTTTATGTTTTGTAAAAAACTATTTTTATAGAAATGTCATAACAAAATTTTATTATATTTTCGATAAAGTCAATATCAAAGAACATTTTTATGTTGTTTATATTTGCTTTAAAAGCATTTTTATGTAAATTATTAAATTCGAGAAAAAGAGGATATAATTTGAAAATGAAACGTTTCTATCAAATAATCAAATAAATATATAAATATATTGTGCATATAACCAAAAATCTAATATATTTAACCAAAACAAATTTTTGTTAGCATTATTATTGTGTGTACATCTTTTAGTTAGATACATTATCACATATGAATCAAATCAGACACCCACAATATAGGAAACATGAACATTCATTAAAATCTGATATATAAATATTGAAATAAAACAATTGAAATTGAAAGTGACCACTTTAAACAGAATCAAATCATATATTGACACATTGCCGTACAAGTTTATATTTATTTGAAATTTGATATAACCTAAGACATAACTTTGACCCATCATAGGAAAACATCCAGTGGCGTACAATATTCAATCACCAATTATATCAAGATTTAATTGTGCCATATAATCGAATCACAAAAAAAAGTCGCCATGAGTAAATCAGCGGGCATAGAAGATCAGTTAGATAGCCAAGAAGATGGCGAATCGATGGCTACATTAGAATTGGATGTGTTGCTAAGTTATATGTTTAAAGATAGGGTTGAATTTGGGCTGTGAAAGCTAGAAAAGAAGAAACGGGGTAGATAAAATATTGGATAACAAAAAGGGACTTATAAAGTTTTTTTAAAAGTATTGTAACATTTTTCTTCAATTTCTCATTTTGTCAGATTTTAAAATAATTTCCATCTAAATCATTATCTGTTTAATTTCATATTTAAGCATAATATAATTTCTGTTTAAAATAATGTTATTATGTAAATAAAATTACAGTATTTTAACTAGAAATTACACTAACCACCACTAACCAAAGTGAAAATGTCAAACTTGCGGTTTAAAATAGAAGTTAAAACTGTGAAACTGAAAATGGAAAAATGAACATAAACTAATGAAAAGTGTTAAATCGTTTAGTGTGTGAAATTTTAATATTGTAGAAACCATAAATATAGTTTTCGACACATGGTAAATATCTAATTTTTTGAATGAAAATTACTGATATTTAAGCAAAATTAAAAGGAATTTGGTTTAGAAATATATCAACTTTCAATATCATTAATTGACTGTAAATATCAATAAATTTGTCAGATTGAAAATAAAATTAACTTAGTGATTTTTATACAAATGTTAGCCAAATATAATGGGGAGGCGAAACGTACTGATAGTTTGCTTTACTCTAATTCATTAAGTCTCAGATTCAACTCGTGACTGAGATTACGATGTCGCTCTAAGTTGATTCAGCTTTAAATGATTACCAAAATAATAAAATTTGAAATACGTAATTGTGATTTTAAGACTGGAGTTGGTGAAACTACAAATATTACACATTTTAACCCTATTAAAAGTTTCTTATATAAACGATATAATCGCAAGCGCTGATCTGGTGTTTATGTTACGTCGTCAGGATGAACGAGGATGCTCTAGCAAAGACGATTTTTGAAACGAACCCAGAGGGCACGTAATATTTCTCATTGAATTTGATTGGACTTTGAATTAAACGTCCCAATATCTTAAAATAACTGTTCATAAATAAAATCGCCATTTTGAAATACTAAATTCATAATGAATTATATATTTTTATTTCCAATATTTTCATATTAAAACTGAAAATACGACAAACTAATAAATTTTTCTTCGAGTCCTTGTAGTTTTATATTGTACATACACAAATACATACAAACATAATAAAGAAATAAACAACAGCAATAAATATTATTATAAAAACTTTAAGTTTATTGCTCGAATGAACAATGGAATATGTATTGTCAACATGTTTATTTGTTTACGTATTGCATTTTATCAAGGATAAATAAACAGCATGAATAATAACAACAACAATATGAAAACAGTTTAGGTGAACTTGTTTTTTTTTGTATCTAAATGGAATGGGGAGGATTAAGTGAGATCGACTAAGACATGATGATGAATATTTCTTTTTACTTAAAATGTAAACAATTTAAAATGAAAAATATGTTGTTAGAGTATCTTTATAAGCAAAACTAATATTATAATATGTTTGTTAAATTATACTATAAAAACAATTGTATATATGTATATGTGTGTGTATATATGTATTTTTTTTATATTTAATATTTTTAAAACAAAACGAAAAAAAGGGAAACCATAAAATAGAATTGTTTTGTCAGTCGTCTCTGGTGATGGTTTATAAGTTTGATCTTATTTTTTTTTTGTTATTTTGTACCAAGGATTTTCGTAAAATCTATTATGCATATAAAATTTATTTATAGGTGTGCGGATCCTTTAAAAAAACAAAAACAACATATATATATATATTATTATATTTGAAGGAGATCTTACGTCACGTACAGATAATAACAGAATTTAAGTTTTGTTCTTTATGTTTTAATATTCTTTTTGTGAATTTTAGAATTTCATATTTTTATATATTTTTGGCACTAATATGAATAATAATTGTACAAGGTTATGAAAAATGTATTTTTTTGTTGTTATTTAATTACAATTAAATGTTCTTAAAAAATAATATATTTTTTATAGTAAATTTATTTAAAAACTATGTAACCTTACTGTACGTACAAGGTCATAGGAATTCTCTAGGTAATGAACTGGGTGATAAGCTAGCGAAGAAGAGCTCCGTCATGAACGTATTAATGACTGAACGGGTGGACCTCCGTATAAGTACGATCAAACGAGATATCTACCTGGACTTCCTATGGTTAGTTGAGGCTAGGTAGAGAAAACTTGCTACGTGCAGAACAACGAAGAAAACATGGTATAGCTGCACGCGAAAAATAAAACAGAAAACCTCTTAAAACTATCATGTTGGGACATGGCTAGGACTAAATAGGACACTGCCCGATCGGCGAGTACGATACACGGATGGGAATCCTATACATGCAATTCTGTCGTAGCTGTATTGATCCTAACGTAAAAGGGACAATCAATCATTTAATCGAGTGCTGGTTAGGGCCAGGTATTGATCTCTTGGTAACTTACACTTTAAAGAATTAAACGATCTAGCCAGAAAACGGTCCACGGATACTGTACACTTTCTTAACGCCACAAGTTGGATCTAGAATAACTAGGGTTCACGAGAATATGTGGTATTAAAACGGTGCTAAAGCGGCACTTGGAGTTCTGACAAACCAACCAACCAAAAAGAAATATATTTGGTAATGTAGTTTTATAGTATTCCAATATGTTTATATTTACCAATATACCAAGTATGTATACCGCTTAAATATCATTGACAAAGTGGGCTACAAAGATTACTTTTGGTTGTTAGAAACAGGATTCTGATAAATTAACCAACGGCCCGATTATAGCTACTGGTCATATTCAACTCAGGAAGCATGCCAGAAAATTAGGTTTAATGCTATCCTCAAAATGTAGAGGATGTGGGAAGAGTAGAAAATACCAAAACAGCTCAAAGATAAAAGATTTAAACATTTGGAACTTAATTTTTTTTTTTGTCTAGAGTCTACTAGAGTAATTGCATTCATGATAGAGGTAAATTGGAATAATTGACTCTAGGGTGAATAAGCTACGGAGTAGGTGTGTTGAAGGGTTTGTTACCACTCTTCCCTCCCTTCAAACCAACCAACTACGAGTATGTGAAATTTATAATGTACGGATGTAAACAAGTATAACAAAGGATATTTATTTCTAAATCCTCGAAATAAATAATTAAATTTATTGGACTTTTAGTGATTTTGCTTTTAACCCCAATTTATTAAAAAAAAAAAAAAAAACTTTATAAAATTTGATAAACTTCTGCAACACAAATTTTAATATTGAATAATTTATATAATTTTTAATAAATTGTTTATGATAATTTTTCGCTTAATCGCTATAATTAATTTAATGAATAATTAAAAATATTGACATTTATTTAATTTATACTAACATTATTTAACTGAATTCGACTTTAGAAATGATATATTGAATACATTATTATATATTTAAAACGTTTCCAATAAATTCAATTTTATTACCGGTAATAAAATTTTGTTTTTAATATAATAAAATTGCCTCCGGATTTAATAATAACCTAAACCACAAATTTTTAGCATCTCATTAAAAACTATATAAATTATTTTCACAGATAAATACACAAAATAAAATAATTATATAAAATTTACTAAATTAAAATTTAATTTAAATATTATTTAATAATTTTGTAAAATTCAATTTATTGAAATATATTTAATGAAGATTGTTATTAATGAGGTTATACAATTTAATATTTTATATAAATAAATTTTATAATTAGCATTAAAATTTAGTAGTTTTTTCTAAAAATTTTGAAAATATACTGTCATTTTATTATCAATGTGGAATTTCCTATTTAAGGATTATTGGTAAGTATTTTAGAAGCTAAGGACAGGTTTGAAATTGTTGATTAACAATTTATTAATTTAACTTATGTATAAAATCAAAAATACATGAAAAACTCAAAAATTTTAGATCCATCTATCAAAAACGACCAACAAATTAAAGTCTCGACCAAAAAACCAAAAACAGCTTAAGTCGATATAATCGTGAAATTAGTTATTGCATGCTTCTCCTTTCGCCTCGCTTCATATGACAAATACAGTTTTTCTATTATCATATTTTGTTACCGTAACTATGAGCAAACCCCAAAATCTTAATCGCTTAAGGCAGTTAGACGAATTTGTTCGAAAACCTAATAGTTTTTGTAATTATAAGCAATTTTACATTTTTACATAATCTTAAAGTTTAATTTGGAGCAAAAAATTTCTTATGTTGACTTAAGTTTTTTTTCCCCATATTTTCTTTTAGTACATAGCTAACTCTAAAGTCGACGTAAGCTATTTTTTTTAAAAATTATAAACAAAATTGTATTTAAGGAAAATATCTTAAATGACTTAATTTCACTACAGGCCAATTTTAAAATTTAACAACACAGTTTAAAATCAAAAAATCGTAATTGAATTAATGAATTGACCAAATTGTATATTTAAATCTAAATATTAGACCTTTACTTGGTGTTTTATCATTCTCTTATAGTAAATGGTTTTTTTTTTCACAGATTTGTTTTAACATTAAAAAAGCATTTGTAAAAAACTATCATTTTGGACATACTCTGTTTTGAATTTTTACTGGAGAATCATTTCATACAAAATGTTCATTAGAAATTATACTATAATGATTTTTATACTGTCAATATTATTTAAATTAAATATTATATTTATAAATTAATATATAAAATGTTATACAGAATTTATTACATAATATCTTTATTTAAAAAAAATACATATATGTCAAATTTTAATTAGTATATGTATATAAAGTCTACGTAAAGTAAAAAACTATTTATATAAATATTTACGGAGATAAATTTATTCACAGCATTAAATATTCATATATGCTCGAAAAATCGTGGACAAATTTTGGTTGCAACGGAATTAATTTTTCACTTTTGGTAGTAAACTATTACTAATGTCAGACAAACAACAACGAAACGAGCCCAAAGAAAAGCAGTAAAAAAAGGATATAATAAGGAAATATAGTTCAAAATATCGAAATATTTATGTATAAAAAATGTGAATAAATATTTTAGTATACGTTATTTTATAATATTTTTGGGGAAAATGTAATCTAAAAATTATTCAAGCTTAATCCTTTTGTAAACAATATTAAGCTTTTAGTATGATTATTGCGCTCTTGTAATATGTGTGGATAGGATATGTATACATGTATAAATATAATTTGAATAATTTTTTTTTTTACTATATAATAAACACACAAAATGGCATATTTAAAATGTGAAATTATTCAACATCAGAGAAAGGATATTATTTAAATGTGTGTGTTTGTAATACATATATTTATTATATATATATAGTTATATAATAATAATTTTCCATTTGCATATAAAGAGATTAGAATCTCTGACAACAAATCCTCATAATTTGGAAAACCATATTTTTCCGTTTCATTTTTTTTTTCAGTTTTCATTTTTTTACCAACTATCCGGAATTGCAAATATTGTGTAATAAAATCCTAGTTGAAATATGGCGGATATTTGAATCTTGATGGGTTGTTGATAGGAATAAAAAATATTATATTTTTGTGGAAAACCGCAAAATAATATATTTTCCTATAAGATTTTTTATGTATATAATTTGTTGTTGATCATTTATTTTGTAATAATTTTTATCCATCCGGAATAGTTTTTGACCAACTTCCCAGGACGAGCAAACTATAAATTGTTTTTGTTTTTTATTTTTGTTGTTCATTTTTATTTCTGTATAATTTATAATCATTTGTACAGGGCAACAAAACTTTGATGACAGAAAATTTTGGTCCACCACAAAATGTATATATGTATTTGTCCTTATATATATTTATATATAAAAGTTAATTGGTATTTTATGGTTTATAGTTAGTATCATTTTCCAATATAAACTTTTTTTTAAAGGATTAATTTAAAGTCAGTCTCTGGCCTTTTTGAATTTATGATGTATTTAGGAATTTATGATTTGTATGTATAAATATTTTTGTCATTTGAACGATATACATAGAAGATTTCGTAAGACTGGGTTTTCTAACTTGAGTAATATTAATGGTGCAATGCATTACCACTTGAAAGGCGTTATGACCCTTAAGGATGAGAATTAATATGAATAATAAAATGGCGACAAAAAGTGAGAATTAACACCCAAATTTTATTCGTGCAATAATACCCACTTAAATGGGCCCTTTTTCAAAAAATGGCAACTTTTACAAATTTACTAACGTCTTATTGGAAGAGGATTTCAAAATTCAATTGATTTCATTGCTGCTGTAGAATGATAGTCATTACACGGAGGACCAAAACAATGTAACAAAAGTCGTAACATCATAATAAAATGTTGAAACGAAAAATTGGGCAACAAAACCATCACTATTTCCGAATTTCTTAATCAAACAAATTCATTATCATAAAAATTCTTTTTATATTATTGATTTTGAAACATCGGATGGTTATGTTGTTGATTATTCGTATTCGTGTAAAGGGAATTAACGCTCGAATGGATATGGGTGCTAATGGGCGCTAACGGGCGCTAACGGGCGCTAATTTCCTTATGGGTGAGAATTTCTCGGGTGTCAATGCACTGTACCAATACTGAAAGATACAGAATTGATTTCACGAGAATTACAAAATGTAATTAACATTTTAAAATTAAAGTAACAAAAGTGTGAAATTTTAAGTGTAAATATCTAAATTTCAAACAACATGAATCGAATAAACAACACCGGTGTTGCCAAAATTCAAGCACTAATATGGAAGTATGATAAAATCCGCATGAAACTATGTGAGGTACATTATCATATACAATCTAACCTACCAATCCTGAATAAGATCTACCAACCCTGAACTAGATTTGTGTCAAATTATTCTGTTGTGCAGTCTAGAAAAAGTTTTTCAACCAACAAAAAAGAAAAATCTATGCACACATTATTTAAAACACAAAAAAAAAAAAAAAAATAATAAAAAAATAATAAAAAACACATTAAAATTCAGCCACCTAGAATATCCTTTTCCGTATTACTTCCCATTTTTTTTATATATTATATATTTTTTGGTCTATGTTACATGGAAATTATTTTTCTATCACCAGCTGACAATAGGAATACCCTAATGGCTTTGCCATACCACAATAACATCTGACATTCCTTCCACTTGGTAATATTATATATATATAAAAAAAAACTACAAATTTTTTTTTTTTTATAATTGTGTTTCCAAGTTTCCTTTTTTTTCATTTTGTCAAGGCTTAATAAAATTTTAATACCGCAATGAAATTCGCGTTAAAAAGAAATGCCTTTACAAAAACAGGATGGGAAAAATCTGCAACAGAAACAAAAAAAAAAAAAAAAAAAGGAAGAAAAAAAAATATAAAAATGAAAAAGTTTAAAAAAGAAAATTGGGTCGGTAAATGAATTGAAATTCAAAATGAGTGTTTTTGCACGCAAATGAAAATGGATTTTTTTTTTATTAAATTGGTAAAAGACAAAATTAAATATTAAAAAAAAAAAGTAATACTATATCTGAGCAAATATCCTTGATTATGAACATATATCCCTGACGATTTTTTTGTGACTGTATTTTATTTATGGTAGTTTACGTTGCCCAATCGTACAAAATAATTTCCATAATAACCGAAACGAATAAAGAATTTGGTTACGAATAAATTTTAAGCGTAGTCCAACTACTGTGCAGTAGTTTCATACATTTTATTGTACATTCGATAAACATTCGATAAATTTTGGGAAATATTAGAATATTTTTCAAAATTTAATATTAGAATATTTTCAGTACATTTGGTGTAAGTAAAAACTGTCGGACAATGAATTTCGAAAAGTACGTTCATCTTTTTATCTAGCCGCCCGTCGATTACGTCTGACTTTTTAATTTACATATAAGAATATATTGAATTCTCTATTACTCGGCCAGTTCATAAAAATATGTTTGACAGAGCAATTCTTATAAATACTTCTATCAGGCACTTCTGTGTCTGATAAAGACATTTTCATATGAAGTTTTCAGATGTTTTAAGGCCGAAATACATGTGCGTTTTTTAGGTGCGTTGAGGCATGCTTTGCTGCAAATATTATTTAGAACAAATGGGTTTTCTATGTAACTAATTACATGGCTGCAACGCACTGCGTTGCGCCGAAGCAAGATATCTCTATTTCTAAATTTTGCTGCACGCTTTAAAGCATGCCTCAAAGCACCAAAAAAAACGCACATGTATTTCAAACATTAAGCTGATATATTCAAATTCAAAACAGTTTACTTTTGGCTTTGGCACTAAATGCTTGAAACTTGAAACGCCATCTGACGGAAGAAAGGTTATTCAATCTAGCTACAGTATAATAATAAAAAAAAATCTAGACTGACAAATCATTTTTTAAGTCAATAAAGCGAAAAATTATCTAATCGCTATTTTTCCCTACTCTCTCTTACCTATCCGTAAAGTAGTGGACATTATCTGAATAATAATTTTACAAAAAAAAAAACTTTATAATTCTCAGACCAGCCATAATACGTGCACAGACATAAAATCAATAAGATAAGGACATTTTTATTTCTTGAAACAGCCCAACAAAAAATATACAAAATGAAAATGAATTAAATTGATATTAAACTGTGATTTTCTAGATATGTCATGGACAGAAAACTAGAAGGAACAAGTTTTCTGTTGGTTTGTTGCCTAATGATGATGTCCTTTTTTTCAAATATGGCGTACAATAATTGTAAATGCTGTACAAAATTGAATTACAATTTTTTTATTTTTGCGTAGTAAATTTCTTTTGTCCATTTATTGGTTTAACATTGATTTTTTTATAGTGATTTATGTCAAATTAAAAACGAATTAATAATTTAATGTGTGAGGAAAATTCGAACGTTAATTGATTAAATATATTGTCTAAAATTAATATTTTAAAATCAAATAGAAATCAATTTGCTAAATTAAAAATGTTAATACTAAAATTAATTTATACAAAAAGTTAAGTTGCATCTATGAAGTGTTGTAATGTACAGGACACAATTCTAGTTTCATTCCACTAAGAAATATTAAATTTACGTAGGTTTTTCCCTGTTCATCCTGAATATTTCATCGATCGTAGTTTATATCGTATGGATTTCTTGGCGGGAACTTGTCATTGCACATAAAATTATCTAATTTTATTATTTTAGGTTAAAAAATAAAATATTTATGTGGTTTTTTCAGATTATGTTCGCAATAAGTAATCGATAAGATTTGCAAGTTGATTAATTTAACTTGCAAAATTTAACTTGCAAAATCGCGAATGTGATTTAGAACCTTAAATCGTTTTGGCCATAAAAAAAGTTAAATTGTGCGAGTTAAATTGTTTTGCAGAATAATTATAGTGGCATTGAACCCAGGTTGTACAGGACTAAAAATGTTATTACTGTTTGTACTTTTAACTAAACATAAATAAATAATTAATATAAATCTAGCTAATAGTAACCATTTATAATTTAAAGGTATCGCTAATATCGATATTTTTCCTTATTGAAGTTTTTGAAGTACTCGAATTATTAATCTCTACAAAAATTATATTCGAGGCAATTAATTTGGCTCCAAAGAGAAAGAATATAAGGCTACAGAAATAGTCAATTACTTTATAAAACATAATGTTTCTAGTGAATTTATCATAATAATGTCTTATTTAATCTTTGCAATGGCTCTACAACCTTAATCAAGACTTTTGTCACCTCCAAAAAGTTTCGTGACATTATATTGAAATTTGTAGCTACAGTTTGATTTGGATTCCGATTCATAAGTTTCTTCATAGTGAAGAAATATTTTAATTGTATCGAAGCCTTAGTTTAGATTTCAACTCTAGACCTAATACAGCACAGCATAGCACACTCCGCCCACTATGAATTTTAATTTTATTACTTGAAAAAAAAATAATTATTTTACAATATATTAAAAGCACTGAAGTCAGTTTTTAAGGACATTTTTAAGGACATTTCAGTTTTTAACTTTCTGGGTTATTTACTTACTAAGCGCAATGCACTTAGTAATGATTTTTATGATATGAGTCATAAAATCCATTTGGTTTCGTCGAATTAATTTCACACAAACTGACTTAGGTGTTAATAGCAAACAGAGAAGTGAAGATTAAAGTGAAATTTGAATAAAATGACTTACGATATTTAGCCCAGACAACATAGAAATATTAAATATTATAATACTAATTTCAATTCAATTGTAAATCGACTTTATTATCAGTTTTATTGTTATCCTAATGATCTTTGGTCTAATCGCTAATGTTATAATTATGTGAATTAATAAATAAAATTAATTAAATTTTAGTAAATTTTAGGAACTTATTATAACAAAATATTTATCAGAATGAATATCTGTAATTAAAAATGTCTTCAATTCAAAACAAAAACAAGTAAAAGATTATAATTTTTATATAGCACTTTAACTAATGAAGTAATTACTTAAGAAATGTCAAAAAAAAAAAAAAAATATTTACTAAATTGTTGCTTGTAATATCTTAAAAATGAAAATGTTGAAATTTATATTTTTAATTTTCTCTAAAATATAAAAAAAAAAACTCATCAGGAGGTGAAAATATAGCTACCGAAATTATAATATGTTCATTCACTATTCGTTTTCCTCGTACTATCCCAAAAACTCTAACTTTTAGTAGCCAAAAGGGGATTGAAAAAATTTACATTATCGTGCTGTGATTGTTTTTGTTTGTGCAGAAAAAAAGAAAAATTTGTTACGTGACAGAATGAAAATGACTAAACTTTAAGACAATTTTTTGCTTTTTTTATATATGTATGTATAATTACGTAATAGAATTGTCCTGGGGAGTCAAAGGAAATTTAGTTGGACATAATGTTTCTATAACAACGGATTAGTTTTTTTTCTAAAAAGGACAATAATTTTCTTTGTATTTATTGGAGCTAACAAAAATGAAAAGGTGAAAAATCTGTTGTCACTTGTATGGAATTTTTCCTGTCGTCATCTTTTTGGTCACAGCTACCAAGTTTAATGACGACGGTTATATGATTGAAATTAATGTTTTACGGTTGTTGTTTTTACAGGTGGTTATTATTTTGTTAATTTTTTTTTTATATATAAAGTAGCAATAAAATCTTTAGACTGGAAAAGGTTTAGGGTTAAGTTTTGTATGTTGATTTTGTAACAAGAATTGGTGACCGAAAAATTTAAAAATAATATAAATTTATATTACGAAACAATTTAAAAACAAAAAAGTTTGGGAAAATTTCATGAAGTTTGGATTATATCTGAGGCTTTGGCTAAAAAATGGTCATTAATTGCAGCTATGCGCGCTACAGTATTGTCTAATATGTACGGATATATAATAAAAGCAAAACCAATGAAATTTCTACAGGTAATATAAATATGGGAATACGGTAATATATTCTGCAGCGTCTACATTATTGTCAACATTTGCATTAATTATACATTTATATATTTAGTAATGTTTCTAGGTGATTTGTTTGGGTACGATCTTATTATAGTAAGAAAATCAATTCAATTATGTAGACAAGGCAAAATGTAGATAAAAGCTAGTGCTAGTGTTTTACATTTTGACAAAAACTATACCCTGCAAAAGCAATATAGCAAATAGAGACAAATGCCGCCACATAAAGTCGCTACTTAGAACTGATATTCTTTGTTCCCACGCGACAAGAAAAACTATTCATTTCAGGTCCTTCGAAAAATAAGTTATAAGAACTGCTCGAAGGTAGCAAAAAACTAGCCTAAACTATAGTAGGATTTCACTCTAGAACATAATGAACACACTTGGGGTATCAAATTCAAGTCTATGCAGATTCTGTGAATTTGAGGAGGAAACGGCAGAACCCATAATCTGCAAGTGTGACGGCTTAATGTCAAACGCATAAGGTATCTCGGCGGGTATGTGATATCTCTCTCAGAAACACAAATATTGTCACTCAATCAACTGTACAGCTTTATATGCAGTACAGGACTGACCGATGTTATATAAAATAAAAGGGGCGTCACAATAAGCCATTAGGCTGCAGTGACTTGGGCGGCTGGTCGTCCATCCGAACATCTAAATCTAAATATAATTTACTGTATGCTGATGCTTGTACATATATTTTGATTTTCTATATCCACCAGATCTACAGAAACTAAAAAATGGCCTGCATTATATAATAATTTTTCAAGGTTACATGGATACTTTGTCGTATATAACAATCACACTAACAAATAAAATCTTTAGCCAAGCAGATATTTTTTTTATAGCTTGACATTTTCAATGATATGCAGATGAATGTAAAGTTCCATTTTTAACTATAACAATAAAAGAAAATTCATAAATTTCTATTGTTTATTTATTGTTTCATTTTACGGTGGAAAATTTTTAATATTGTTTTTTTTGGTGCAGAAACAAATACATATTTTTCTACAAAAGGATGCAATTTTCTTTGTGGTTAGAAATGAATTTACTGAAACAGAAAATATAAAACTGAAGAGTTTGTTTTGAGGACTCTATCAAAAATATGACGTAACACTGAACTTGAAAAATTCAAAAATAAAAATTTTTATATTCAAAGTGATTTCTTTGTTTTTTAATATTAACCTATTAATTTATAAAAAAAAAAAAAAAAATATTTTTGTCATGGACCGATAGATAGATTGGCAACAACGTCTATCTAGGCACTCAGCCAACATTAATGCTATTGTAATCCACCTAGAAACTCTTTTCATTATTATTTTTCGAAGTGGTTAAATACAGTCATAACTATTTTATGTAATTTCTGCTTCATGGACATTGGTCAAATTGTTCTGAACCAAAAAACCAATTAAACTGGAAGTGCATGAGTCAAGGGTAAATTTGTAATTTGATGGTTTTGACAAAATATTTTTTTAATTAATTTTAGAAAAATTAAATTTATAATAAAATTCAAATCTAGGTTAAATTGAAATTATAGTTATTTTTTTATAATGATGACGTAATCATGCGCCAATAAAATATTATTTAAGATGGAAAATTTATATTGAAAAATAAATAAAATAAATATAAAAAATTTATTTTTAGAAATTTTTCAGTTGAATTTTTATTATTATTTTATAAATATAAATTGATTTCATCCACAAATGTGTACAAATGACAAAGGAAGTGATGACTATTAAATTTTTTTTTTTGTGAATTTTATTTATAGCCAAAAGTTCAATCAGGATTCAATTTGTTGGTTGATATTTAAAATTTATATCATTACAAAAAAAAAAAAAAGAAAAATTAAAAAAATTGAAATGAAAATTGAATCATTTTTTTTATATAAGATCAAAGGAATTTGTTGTATATTTGAATATTTGTATTAAAGTTCAGCAGTTTCGGAAGATTTTTATTTGTGAAAGGTGATAACTTATAATTTTGTTATAGTTTATAAATGAAATGAAATTTAAAGTGATGTAAAAGTGGTTGTTTTTGTAATAAATTCTTCAATATTATGCATAAAAATTTAAATAGATTTTATTTTCTATATTATTTTTGTTGAAAACTTAACAAAATGATTATAGATTGAAACGAAGAAGTGGCTAGACAAGGCATTCTGTATAACCATTCTTACTGTAGCTCTAACGAATTGAGCGAAAAAGAAACAATTCGTACGCATAATCTCCTGTGCTGGCCAGGGCCTGGTATTGTTTTCACTGAAATCATAAATAAAAGATCTAGCCAGTAAATGGCTTACGGTAACGTTACACTACCCCAAACGAAATGGATGTAAACAATCCCAACTAAATCCATTTATAGTGAAAATTTACGATTTTGAATGATATTACCAGTTTAACAAACCAACCAACCAAAAGTTGGTATCGATATGTCATTATAATCACTGTAAATTTAAACTACAGAGCCAACAGTATTGTTATTGAAGAAATATGTGGATTGTAGAAAATTACAAAACAATTTTGAGATGACTTGTAACAAATTTTAGTGAAATAACTTTTTTATACAAATTTCTATTATGTATGAAATTATGGTTCCTTTAAGATCAGTTTTTAATGGAATTTTATACGGAATTTACTTGTTGAACCATATCCCTGCATATGATATACATTATTATTTTTTGTTCAAATTTTAAAAGATATTTATTGGACCTATAAAATATTTAATTATACGGTCAATTTTCAAGTATACATAATTTTTCTTTAATAAAAAAAATAACCATACTTTTTATAAGGATAATGAATGTCCATAAAAAGAATTATATTTTATGGAAAATTTAGAAGAAAAAAAAACAATAAGGACTCCGTTATATATATAAAATTTTCACTTTAATAAACACAGTATATAAATCTTCTGCAAATAATGGTATCACATGGTAACAAAAAAAAAATACTTAAAATAAAAAATATTGTTGAAATCCTGTAGTAAAATGAAAATTTCTTTCTATTATTAACTTTAACTACTTTTGTAAATTTTCTTTTACATATTATTCTCTTTAACACACAAAAGCTTTAAAGATAATTTATATTAAAAATATAATTTATCAAAATAAATTTCCTGTATAGAAGAGAAGGTCCTTCTTGTTACCATTGGTCGTCCAATATTTTCAAAGAAATAAATTTTATTTAATTTAAAGACGATATTTTATGTATGTGTGTTTGGTTATAGTATTTTTATTTTTTTGTAATTTTCCGATTTATTATCACAATCACTTTTGTATGTTGGAAAATTTTTATGATATTTTATTATATTTTTGATATTTTTCATACCAACTTTGCCATATATGAACTTCTAGTGGGTAATATATCAATTTTTTTTAATTTTTAGAGAATATTTCAAAATATTTGAAAAAATTGACTAATAAAGTTTAGAATTGAAACGTTTCTTAAATTTCATAATTAATAATTTGTTTGTACATTGAAATTACTTAATGTATTAAGCTCAATTCATTATACATATTTAAAATTTATCCTATATATAAATTCTTGATTAAAATCCAAAACATCTAAGTCGACTTAAGACTAAAACTAGTTATATATGTGACATTGCATCCCCTTTCGCCTTTCTTTATATGATAAAAATCGTTTTCCCGTATCATCTTTTTTATCGTAACTATAATCAAAACCTTAATAGCTTAAATCAGTTAGAGCAAATTGTTCGAAATACAAAATAGCTTATGTAATTTTAAGCTTTTTTGAATCTTTAAGTTTAATTTGAAACATTACCTTATGTTATAAATTTATTTTTTTCAAATTTTGTTGTGTCGATTAATTTTTTTATAAATATAAAGTCGACTTAAGCTATTATTAGAAAATTATAAAGAAAATATCTTATATGACTTAATTTCACTGCAGGTTTATTTTAAAATTTATCAAAACAGTTTATGTGTCGAAAATCTTAATGAAATTTAAACCATAAGAAGAATGACCAAATTGCATATTTAAATCTAAATATTATTTTGTTTTTGAATTATTTTCAATAACTTATATCTAAATAGTTTCAACATTAAAAATGTATTTGTGAAAAGCTATCATTTTAGACTTAAGCTGTTTTAATTTTTAGTCTAGAATTCGTTTCTAATACTAAAATCAGGTAACTAATTTCTTATCGTTTTAGAGTTAAATACATAGAAAAAATGATATACATTTGAATTATGTAAGTAGCTCAAAGTTGTATGTGAACAATTCTCTTGCAAATATTTATTTACAGTAGTAATAAATATGTCGTATGAACACATTAACATAAACTTCCTGCTTTATAAGTTATTAAGATAGCGTCCAGCTTTAGGTATTAGAAACAACTAAAATTACTTAACGCAATATATTAAGTTACTATTCCTAGAATAACGAAAAACTCAGTCATAACATATTTAAAATGTATTTTTTACAAAATTCAATAAATCAAGATATTTACTTTTTGTACTAGTGGTACGATTTAATAGCAATTTTTATTGTACTTCAAACAAACTTATAATTTTGATATTAACTCCAATTATTAATAACAAATAATAGAAAATTTATGACCAATATTATTACTTCTATTTTCAGAAAAAAATATTCTATTCAATGTCCTTTTATACGAACTTTTGAATGTGTCAAATAAATAACGTCATATTGTAGAATTTTTTTTTTATTATGGGAAATTTTTTAAAAATATTATTTTTATTTATGAAACTACCTTGAAAATTTAACATTTTATAAAATTTTCAAGTTTTGTCATTTTTAAAGAAAAGTAAAAAAAAATTATGATAACAATTTAATTAATTTAATATAAAGAAATTGATTTTATTAACTGATAATGAATTTTTAAATATATTTGTGACAAGAATATTTGTCACAACAGAAAAATATAGAAATTTTTATATTTTTTTTTTGTCCAAATAAAATTCAAGATTTTAGATAAATTATTATAAAATATTTATTGCGTAATATTTAAATTTGGTTTACTCTAATTAAAGTAAAAACTCTACGGTGGTCATTACTTTACACAAGACTTTCAATTCTAATTTAAAATAAAAAAAAACCGAAAAAAAAATATAAAAATTAGAAATTTTTTCATTTTAGTACCAAAAAGGGACACAACTAATTAAAATTCAGGGACAGAAATTATACAATCATCATTATTGTTAAAATGTGTTCTTCTTTATATTTTTTCAAAAAGTACAATTTCATTTTAATGAATAAATTAAAATTATGAATTTTAAAGGACATTAAATGGTGAGAGAGAATTATTAGTCCAAATAATAAAATTATCAATTCAATTTCAACAAAATTTATAGATTTTTAATATTTTTCGGAATTTCTTAATTTATTATAAAAGTTATTTTAAAAATCTTAATTATTCCAAAATCAAATCTTTTTAAATAAAACTTTATTATTACTCCTAATACTAAAAAGTATTAAGTTTAATTGGGTGAAATGAACCTTAAAAAATAATGAATCTTATCACAACAAGTGAACGAAGTGTGAAAATATATTAATAATTAAGAAATTTATATAAAAAAAAAACCTCAAAGTCCTTTTTATAATGCTAACTTTCAAAACTAATTCCCTTGTAATTCTTTTTAACCCACAACAACAAAAAAATTTTGTTATGTCATTTCAGTTTTAAGAAGTTTCAAAATTTTCGAAATTTTTCAAAAAAATATCCTTCGTAAAGGATATTCAATAACTTTATTTTCAGAGTATGACCATTCAATAACCATCGTTATAAATTTTACAGATTTAATCTTAAATGAAATTTTTTAGAGGGTAATGTATTCTTGTCCTTTTTTGTAAGGATATATTTTTTTTTATAATAATATTTCTATATATATATAATTATATAATAGTTTTTTTTTGTGTAATAGTAGATAATTCAAAGGAATTTAACAAGATTAAATTTCGATTTTGCTGTATTTTGTATGTGGTTTAAAAAGGGATTTAGAAATTAATTTTAAAGTTACTCGTATATGAGCTGTTTATAAAAGAAAATATGGTATCAATTGTAGAGTGATTGTCATATTAAAGTTTAACTATTATTTATGCTCCTGAAAGCTTTGTGGCATTTGGTCTAATTTAATATTCATTGTATAAATGGATATTATATCCACAGAATATCATTATATTAATATGGTTCGAGTGTAATTCATAGTATCAATGTAAATTTGACATGAATCAGTTTTGTTTTTTATATAAAGAATTTTACTGAGTAATTTTTTGTTCTGGTATTATTAAATGTAACATTTTAGGGAGTTGGTTTCATTAATTTTCACCGAAAATGTTGAATGATCACACCCCTTAGTGTTTCGATCAATTTAATAGTTTAAAACGTAATTTTAGAATTCAATAAAAGTTATTTGACTAAAAACATATCATAATTAGTAGATCATGAACATTTTATCATTTTACTTGGAGTCCCATTATCTTACTATTAGTCTAGACTAGACTTATATATAATGTATATAGTTAGCATAATATAATGACATGGAACGAGAGTGATCACGAGCAATAAAATTTTCTAAATAAGTTGAATAAAAATTCAACTTATTTTAACTTTAACTTCAACTTGGGGTCAGTTCCCTAAATATAACTACAATTTTTTTGATATTCTGTATTTAAGTATCTTAACCACATTAAATTCTTACCAACTAGTTAAGTTTCGAAAATCCTGTAAAATACAATATGAAATTGAAATCTCCATTTATGAAAATAAATAATTATATATCGATTTTTTTTAATCCCATAGTCACTAATACATAAATATTTCGGATATCAAGAATTAGATTTTTTTCACCTTTTTAATATGCTTGCCGAAATATGTATCGATATATTTTCATTTCCTTAAAATTCTGTTTAGTTCCTTTCAATCCATAACATAATAAAAAACATTTTTTAATCTTAAAATTAACTCAATAAAAAATAATATTATTTATTTTTCATTTTACATACAAATCCTAAGTAACCTAAAGTCAGCCAAGTATGGACGGGATCATAAAAAAATATTGTATAATATGACAATAAATGCTTCAGAATTATACAATAAAGTACAAGAATTAAATCCTTTTGAAATCAAAATCTCTAAGGATATAACCACAATAACAACACAAATATATAATATAATAATAAAAAAGAAAATAATCTAACATACAATTATATCAGGACAATATAATCAACTTAAGAGGCTATAAAATTACAGCAAAAATAAAATAACATTTCATAAATATAAAACCAAAAAAAAAAAAATTAAATAATAAAAATGTTGGCGGAATTAAGTTTTGGGGAAATTTCTTTCTTAGAATATGGATGGATAACAAGAAATTTCTTAAATGAGAATTGAACGAATAAAAACTAACTAACTAATAATTTACGAATTCTCCTAAATTACCAGCCAACACAAAATTAAACTTTGCGTTAAGCAGGAATCACAATGTCTCCGGTACCTTCAACGTAGCGATGACCGCTGTGTAATATACACTTCAATATAACGCAGCAATTACAATGGACAAATTAAACTATTAGCGCTGAAACAAAATTTAAATACATATACGTATCTGCAGTGCTGATAAAAATATAGTAAAAACTGTTGCCGTAATTATAAAATCTTCAATATCCATTTCGAAATTAATAGTTAAAAATTTGAAATATACTTTTTATATTACTTTTAATATTCAAGCTTAATAAAAACATAATGATTTCCAATACGTAATGTTACCACGCTTCAGAAATTCTAATTCTGGCTCAGCAATTAATTTCACATGAAAAACTAAGGAAACGTTAACTTTTAAAAGTTCCTTTCAACGTTTATAATAAGATAATAAATAGTATTATAAAATTTAAGGTTAACGTAAACGTTGACGTTGTCATTGTGATTCCAGTTTTTTTTTTCTTTTTAAATAAACCTTCAACTAATAATCATATAATAATACAATTTTTTTTCGGAACTTTATTTGCAGTTAATGTAATTGTATCTTTATAATTTTTGTTCAATTCATGTTTATATAAATGGGTTATAATTTATCTGTCAAAGAATACCGCATTTTTGGTAAAGAATTTTCTTATAACAAGATGAAATTTTATATGGATGTCATTTATAATCTTTCAACAAACAAAAAAAAATAACATTGTATACTGATTTTTATGAAAAGGATAATTGAATTAAATTTATTGCAGATGAGCGTATACGATTTGTGAAATAAATTTATGATAAATTGTATTATTTTAGAGAGATACAGAAAATACTACCTTTACGGTAGATAGAATATTGGATTTAGATAATAAATACATTTATGATAACTACGTGAATCAGTGCAAAACATGATAATAAAATATTTTAAATTTTCAAATAAATTTTAATTTATTTGAGATTGAAATAATCTCAGTTATATTATTTTAGAAAGGAGTTTTTAGTAAGAAAGAAAATGATATTCCAGAGCAAAAATGTAATGAAAATTTACAAAAATGGAATTCAAATATACACCCAATTCTGATTTTACAAAATTGGATTATGTTTCCAAAAAAAAAAAAAAAAAAACAAGTGTTATAGTTCCATATCGTAGAGAAGTCCTGAAAAACCAATGAAAATAAAAAGATGTTAAAAATCTTTAATTCGAAATAAATTTTGTAAAAATAAAAATGATTTTTCTACTCAAACTGAATTATTTCAAAACCATTAAATATAATTTAGTTTAGTTACACGGTGTTTATATACTGGCATTATCATTATTTTGTTTAGTGTCCAATGTAAATCCCTACTGTCTTCAAAGACAACAAAGCTGTCTCTAGATATTATTGAATCGTTGATGTTTAAATTTAGTGACAGTCATACGGATAGTGCCAGTAAGAAACACTGTGCTATAGTTGAAAATGTCACTAGTTATGGTCTATTACTTTTAATCAACTTATATAACAAATTAGAATGTACTGTCGAACTGCTTTCGTTTGCTTAAAATATTACATGAAACTAATAGCTACAAAACCGAACCAATGCCAAGTAAGGATGCATTTAAAATGTATCGTAATATTTCTTTCTTCCAAATTATTTTACTACGTATTTTTAAATCCTAAATCTATTTAATTCCTGATTGTAGATTTAATATAATTTCAGAAAATTGTTAGCATCGGGGCTATTACTACCCTAAAAAACCACCCTACATACATCTACCTTATAATCTTACTATGTATACTACTGTGTATTACTGTAATATTGTTGGATACTTAAAATAATGATGATGGGTGAACTAAATAAATTGTCGTCCCTCCAAAGATTTAATAGGAAATATTTTCACAATTTTTTTTTTTATTGTTTGTCGCGTAATTTTATTTTATATCTTAATTTTGTTGTTGTTGTTGCTGTCGTTTGTCCTGGTTTTTTTTTATTGGTATGTATTTATTTATTTTTTTTTTTTTTGCTTTGAGATTTTTATCATCAAGAGACAGAAAGCATCCTTACTTGTTGGTTTTTATATTATATTGTGTCGTCGTTAATATTTTGTGTAAAATTTTTATTATTATAAGTTTGTATGTGTTAAAGTACGGTTATATGATTGTGTGTCAATTTAAAAGATGATTTTTTTCTTCTTCAGAAATGTATTATTGTTATGCTTCTCTCAAAGGATAACATAAAGTAGTTCTTGTTGGACACAAAAAGAAAAAAAAAGAAATTTCTGAAAAAAGAGAAAATTGATGGGATTTTTTTTTTCTTACTATAAATATCCATTCACTTTCAAATGTGTGCCGACTTAGTAAGTTCGTCCTTAAATTATTATAATTTTGTGTCCATAAGAAAGATGGGGAGTGAGTTAATAATATTTTATTTTTTCATTTTTGGGGGATGTTTTGTAGGGTGGATGAATTATGAAAAATGGAAATTTTTTATTTTTTATGACGAATAATATTAGTGGTATAATTTTATGTGATTCCTTTTTTTAAGATTTTTATTTTTTGGGGTTAATAGAAATTAAAATGTTTCAGAGAAGATAGGGCGAAAAAAAATCAAAATTATAATGGAATATAATTTGTGGTCAAATTGGAATAATTTAAATTATGATAAAAGGATGTATATATTTTTCACGACTTGTTTCCAAATATGGAAAGATCGAATTTGGGGGTTATTTAAAATATATTAGGAAATGTAATTCTTGATAATCTTACTTCAGAGTTGAAACATTTCGTAACATATGTACATAATATCTCATATTACTCTAATTGAGTTAGGGTAATAACGTAATATAAGGAATAATTCTACGTCGCTTGGGCAAAACCACCTAAGTCATATTATTAAAAAAAATCACTTAAGTCTTCACTTGTTCAGTTGTCTCTTTGCTATTAACACATAAGACCTAAATCAGTTTGTTTGGAATTAATTGCACAAAATGAAATGGATTTTATCACTAATCAATGCTAAGGCATTGCGCATTAAATGCTTTAAAATAGGTTACATGTATAACTTTCCAAAGATGAAATTGACCTAAATATATTATATAGCTATTAAGGAATTTATATATACAAAATTATGGATATCGTACAATTGGCTGAAATATTTCGCCTGATGACTTGTGTCAAAAAAATTTGCAAATATCTACTTCTCTAAAGTCGACTTTAAACCAGGTTTTGATAAAACGGAATTTGGCAAATTGAGATTTAATTAATCTCGCCCAAGAAACGCGATTATTCTAAATGGCAGATATTATTATGTTAAATGCATATAAGTTAAAGCTAGATTCAAACATTACCAAATATACGATATCGAAAAGTCTATGCAAAAATATAGACTATTTTTTCTACAAATATTTATTTTACTATTCAACATAATCGAATTTTAGCTTGATAAATTTCAATTAAACGATTTCCATTTCATGCTTCATGTTTCGTTTATAACTTTTGCATTTGATCCAATACTCGTTTCTACAAATTATTTTTACATGTTTGGAAACACGAAAAATTCAGTTCGTAACTGTAGCTTTTCCTTGTGCAACCGCGCTGAAGATAGGGGAAGCTAAGCTGTCATACTGTTCCAGTCTAATTTTAATTATTAATATTTTATATGTACATATAACAATTATTTGTGCTAGGATTCAAAAAAGGTGTTTTAATTTGAAATAGTTTTAAAGAAAGTCTTATATTCTGAATATGATGATTGGCCTTATATCTTAAGCTGACTAGTTTAAACAAAAAAGTAATTTGCAAATAATATTATTTGTTAATATCGTAGTCATAAAATCATAGGAAAAATCTATTAATAGTGTTGCATTTTTCATCCTGTTGGAGCTGTTATTTAGCATTATTACACTGGATCTCGATCTATCTAATATAACAGAATTCAGTAATATAAACATTAATGTTATATTCAGTAGTATGAAAATTGTTATTTTTATTTTGTAAGAATGTTACATTAAATTTAACTTATTAGATTAGCTAAAAGTTTGAATTGAATTACAAAATTAAATGGAGAAAATATTTAATTGAAGACTGATTATTTTCCAACAAATTTAAAAATATATAATTAAATTATATTATTAAAATCCAATTTACGAGTAGATTATATTCAATATTTTAATAACATTATTATAACCCCAAAATTCAAAAACGAAATTATCATTTTACATAAACGAAAATTCAAAAATTTGATATTCAAAAAAATATCATATTAATTATAATTTATGTTAAATAATTGAATATTACTTGAAAGATATTAAATTCGATATTATTTGAAAATTTATATAATAATATAAATTTTTGTTGTATGTTTTACATACACAATTAGATTTACGTATTATAAACATATTACATAAATTTTCGATAAACATAGTTTTATCATATATTTAACAAAATTTAACTTATACATTTTTTTTGTTATAATTCTGGTTAAATGGTGTCGGTCTGCCAAGAAAATTGATATTCTTACTAGACATTTGATCTGCCCACAAAATTGGAATATTTCCCTTTAAAACCAAAAATTTTCCTTGTATTATATTTATCTATGTTAATAAAGATATAAATACATAAATATACAGTTAGATAAGGATAAAATATAAATATATATGTTAATAGTAATTTATCTAATCGGACATTTACATTAACACCGGATACTTTTACACATACAGTTTAAATGTATAAATATGTATATAAATTTTCGTAAAAAGGATAAATTTGTATGTACCTAAAAAAAAAAACTTTAAACATTATAACACCAAATTATATACCATTAGTTATATAATATGATAATTTTGAAGATATTTTTTATGAAATTTTTTTTTTTAATAAAATGTTACCATTACTTTTATTTCGGCGTTATTAAGAGTGACAAAAAGTATTTTTAAGAAATAATTGTGTTAACGCATTGAAATAAGTTATGAAGTGATGAGGGAGTACAGAAATTTCAAGGTTTTGGTAAACTAAAGCACCCGTGACGTGTTAACACCACCATCGGTTACAAAATTAAGGTTTGAAGTATCTTGTTTTTTTTCTTCGATCTGTAGCAGAACTTAAACCTTTTGAGATATTTTATATTTGTTTTTTAACTAAACGCAAATGGAACGTTTTCAACTAAAGTGAAATCGAAAAAGTGTAGATAGGACTCCGTAGAGTTTATATATACATTTAGAAAAAAAATGGTAATACATAGAAAAAGTTTTGAGAGTATTGAAGAACATTGCAAAAATGAAAGAAAAACGACATTTATACGATTTGAAATCTAATTGAATTCTGAGAAAATTGTTAGTTAGATCCATTTTTTTCGAGGGACTTTTGATCGAAAAATTTCAAATAAAAAATTTGTTTTAAACGGTTATTAACATTGAATTTGGTCGAATTTAAGTTAATTTAATATAAAGTTTTGAGGAACTATAACATATTTATGATTGTCATATTGTTCATGAAATTTAACTTTTGGTTAAAGCATTATCAGTTTTTAGTTTTTAGGGCCCTCATTTCTATTTTAATAACAAAAATTCATTTAAATCTTACATATAGCATAAAATGTTGAAGAAAATGTTACTTGTCAAACGATCTACATCTATGATAAAAACGTCATATCTACATCAAAATAGTAAATTATGCTTAAAAAACCATTTTCGAAATTCACAAATTATTACTAACTTATATTTATGTTTGTATAATTTAATTTAATTTGATAAACTTTACAAACCCCACAAAATCTATAATTTTATTTCATATTTATACATTGTAAAAATGATATTTATGTGAATTTTATACAAGAAATATAAATAAAATATTCTTATTACATATTTACAAATGTTTAATAAAATATATTTATATATATATAAAGATAAGGATTTTTAAGTTATTGAAGCTTCATACCAAAAAGGAAAAAAAGAAATTGGGCATCATCAGCAATTCAATATTATTATATGATGAAATGGGATAACTTGAAAATTAAAAAAAAAAATCTTTTAAGCCAGAGTTGTGCATTTCCGTGTAAATTGTTAACAATAATTACACGTAACCAATTAGTAAACATTAGTAAACACGTAACCAATTGAGTAGAATTATTCTATTTTATTATTTAATTGTTGTTTTTAAAGTATGGAAAAAAGAATTATAAATTTTAAATTATTTTTTCACGTTTTGGTATTAACTGTCAAATTTGATTTCATATCATTTTTCAAGATATAAAGTATTATTTACATTGTTTACTGTGACTGCGTAAATAATTAATTCTTTACACGTCAAGAATATCGTAAATTATATTTTGTAAATAATTGGCACGACACTACTTTTAAAGTAAATATAAATGAAGGTTTTACATAAAGGCATCAGTTAAAATGAATATTTAATTTTCAAAAATACAAGAAGTATTACATTAAAAAAACGAACAACCAAAAGAAAAAAATTGGTGTTATGTACATCAAAAACTGAATCAATTCAAATAACCCTCTAAAGATTGATTATTTATATAAATAAAAAAATATAATTTAATCTAATATAGCTATTACCAATCAATCATAAACTTTTATAGATAATGAAAATATTGAGATGTAAATATTTAAAATGAGTATTAATTCATGATCTATTTTTGTCTTCTTCCTTTTCTGATTTTCAATCATTTTCAATCAAATATATTTTAAAATATTGAAAAAATATTATATTTCTAGGCATTTTTTCTAACATTTTTTTTCCATATCAATTAAAGTGACAGAAAAAAGTGAAAAAATATTACATAATATCATATTATTTAGAATTACAAAAATATACTCCAAGGACTAAATAAAAAATGGTAAAGGCGGAAAAACACCAAAATGAGCAACATGACAAGAGAAAATTTAAAGGCGGGTTGGATATCGTACCGATAAAAAATTCGTGTCGAAAAAAATCTACATAAATTAAATTACATTTTATACAATATAAAAGTCGTTAATGTAATTGGATATAGGCCCTGTCAGGAGTCATAACAAAGTTTAAAGAACTGTCAACATTTAAAGTACAAAATAATTATTTGAATGAATTTGATAAGTTGTGGTTACATTAAATTTAAAAATTTAAATAATTAAATATATTTCACAAATGCAAGTACCACAAAATAAATAAATAATTAAGTTTTATTAATTATTACAAACGAAATCAATAAAATTGTTCACATTGTTGAATTAATTTAAATTACTTTGTGAAATTTTTGAAATTTAATAGAAATATTTTATCGTCAAAGTGAAATTCAATTAAAAATTTTGAGGTTTATATTTTTATAAATTCCAATTTTTTTTTTAACATCTTCTTATACATTCTATAATTAATTCAATTACTTTTGAAGTTCAATTAGTAGTAGAGTTTTTATGTATATATGTCAGTATTGTGTATACATTAATTTCTATTGTTAACTTGTTCCTTTAAACAAAAACTAATTAAAAAGCCCATAATTGAGATGGCAATAAGATGTCTAGTTAAAGACTTAAAAATTTATATTCATTCATCGAAAATATTCTATGGTTTCTTCGTTAATAATATGTAAAAAAAAAATCTTATTTTCACGTTTTGTATATCAATGACTGTCAGTTTGTTGTTAAACTTGTCAAGTGGTTTTTTCACACTTAAGTGTCCATCAGTGTTGGAAAATCATGCATGAAAATGTTTTTTAGAAGAATTACATTTTTAACATAGTAAATGTTACATGAAAAATGATGTTGGATATGATAAAAAGTGTAAGAAAATAAATATTTTGACAGTTGGTCGAAATATTTTACGGTTTTGTGGGGTTCTTTTTAAATGTAATTTATCTTATACAAAAATAAACTTAGAGCCCGGACTGCGAAGATAATGAAAAATAAAATATAATAGTTATACTAATTTTTTTTTTGACATTTCAAATGTCATTTATTATGGTAAATATCCAATAAAATGTTGTTAGGCTCCGCCTTTTGGAAGATAATAAACAGTGTTGTACACCATTACTGACCCCTGCAATTCTGTTTTTCTATTTTCCACAAAACTTGAAAAGTGCTTATAAAAAATCACATATACTGTCAACAGACAAAAAAGCTCTTTATAAAAAACTACTGAATAGTTAGTTTTGCTGCGCGATCTTTTTTTTATGTTAAACTAGAAATATCTTCTTTAATATTAAATGAATAGAATTCGTTTTTACTTATTATTTATGTAATTTGTACAACATTACTTTAGATAGATTTTAAGTTAGTTTCTTCTTTTTTTGTGGAATTTTTATTTTAAATAAATAGACAAGGATTTTTAACACTATAAAATGGGTAGAATAGTTAAATTGTTTGGATGGATGAAAAGATTAAGAACTATTTTTTTTATTGGTTAGAGTTTTCATGTGTAAGACACCATGGTAAATAATACATTATTATTTTTTTGTTTTATTTTTTTGATATTATATGGTCCCTTCTGGCATATATCATTTTCAGCTCTGTGTGTATATGTGATAGAAATATTAAAAGAGTTAATGCTAGAGGATATAAGTCAAGGATAGTAATTTACATGTTCGTCATATTTGTCGTCTCTTTATATATTTATCTTCTTATCCTTGATAGTGACGTTTTTATTTATAATAAAAAAGTATTTTACTATTAAAATGGAACTGTGGTCTTTTTTAGATTTAGAAGAATATAAACTTTTCGGAAATTTTAGTTTCAATAATTATATTTAACAGTCTGTACAGTATGTGGATGTGACGACATATTAGGTATTTCAATATAGGTATTGAAGAAAACGAAAAGGCTTGCGAAAACTGGCTCAAGCACAAAACTCATTGTCCCGGAGCCGTTCTGCAGTAAAACTTGCATTACGCAGATGGATTGAAGAAGAACAGTATACTCTACTGATATAAGCTACTCATAAAACCACAAACAAAAGTCAAAGATATAATAACACTCTGCAAAAGGGACATAATCCTTTGAACTATAACCTCAACAAAATGGGTTTAGGTGAACCAGTCATCTGCAGCCCCTGCCTAAATGACAAAGATAAGACAGAACAAACCATCTGCCACTGCGAAACACACTCGCAAAGAGTAGACTGCACATCTTAGGTAAATATTTCCTTACCTCCGAAGAACTGGGCAATATGGCCTCCTCAAACATATTAGGTTTCTTTAAATCTATTTCTTTTAATGGTACGAGGGATAGGGGCTGTTGATTGTTAAAGTCACAAACAATAGATTGTTAAGGTCACAGTACTCTATCGCGTTTCCTATCTTTTTAAGAAAAAAAAAACATTATACATTTAACAAACCCCTAATTATTCAACAAAATATAATAAAAAAACTCTTATAAAATAATATGAAGAGCACATATTCTATGAATTTATCACTTTAATTTTATATAGATGTGTGTGAGTAATTCGTTTTCATCAAAACATAGACTATAGAGTATTTTGGCATTGATCTATATTTTGAATATTCTAGAGTGTGTTAAGGCCATGAAACGTTTTCTCTATTTATTAGTGTAAAGATGATGTTCTTTAAAATTGAATAATAATATATATCTATAAAGGGGTAATAGATTGCTAGTTTATATAAATAGTAGCAGAGTTTAATAAATATTTTACAAGTAGCACTCCAACTCTAACGGTGTGTATAGAACAATTTGTATTCTATAGAATTTCGTATAAATTTTCGTATTATTTATATTTTTTTGATGATATATAAAATGTTTAAGAAATTTAGTCATGAATAAAATTAAAAGAGTGATCCATCTACATCTTCAGTGAACTGTAATTTTGAAGAATTATTTTCGTTTTTTTTCTATTCCTATTTTGTTATATATTATTTATATCTTTAGTTGAATGAATCTATTTCCATATAAATATGTTAACTGTGATAAAATTTTAAAAGTTAACGAAAAATGGGTTTTTAATATGTCAAATGTTGTTAATATTAGTACAAGACAGAATAATATTTATCATTATATTTAAATTATGTTAGTTTTCCAAAAGCATATAATAATTTTGATGTTTGATGTTGAAAATTTTAATGTTGTGCTTAAACGAAGTTAATAAAAATTAAGTTTTTTCATTTTTGGAAAATCCTTGAAGCTATTTAATTTAAGTAAACTTGAGTTCTCTATGAAAAATCAATATAAAATTTATTAAATATTTATTAGACATTTCTTATTCGAATGGACTTAATTATAAAACCAAATTTTGCTTAATATATTTCTATGTAAATACTAATAGAAAATACTTCATTATGAAGGAAAAAAAACTCATTTCCAAAATCTATTTATTTGGCTGATGTACTACACTGACCCATCTCATATCAATTTCATCGATCAAGACAACTGACCCCACTGTATAATATGCAAATACTGCATTACATATTTCGAAATTTCCAATTATATGCAGGAAATTTTTTTAAATATATTTATAATAATTTTATGTTAAAGTTTTCATTACATAATAAATGCTCATTGAAATGGATTGTATATTTTGATTTTCATCAACTGAACAATGTTATTAAGTAGTTCAATGAGTTTTATTTCCATTTCAATAATAATACTTATCATATAGGAATTTTGTTTTTAACATTATGAATGAATGATTAAAATCATTTTAATAATAAATTTTATTATATTAAATATTGTTGTATATTATAGTAAAGCGAAAATTAACTAATTAAGGATTATAATTATAATTATATATAACAATTTTTTGTTGTATCATTTTTGTTTATTAATTAAAACTAAGAAGATTTAAAATATATTTACCGATAAATTATTCACCAAAAAAAAAACCAATTAATTTTATGTGTACATACCTGAAAAGAAATAGAAAATATAAATTATTAAATTGAAAATGTATTTATATTTTATAAATATTTAAAAAGTAAAAATGAAAAGTCAAATATACAGGAATTATTATTTAATATCCTATTTATTAAATTTAAATCATATCCAGACAAATGAATTCAAAAAATAAAATAATTTCATCAAAATTTGAAACAGAAAAATTTGAAAATTAGTAGCTGAAATCATTGAGTTCTAACTTGACTTTCATCAGATTGAGTTACAATAAAAATATGATATCGTCCATCATTTCCAATTCAAGATAGAATAATTTTCAAATATTAAAAATTAAGTTTTAAAGAGATTGATCTATTCCAACTCAATTTACGATAATAATGTCGTATTATTTTACAATCAGTAATACTAAAATATAATACAATTTGAGTTAGATTAGTGAAACATAAAACCTAGTTATTGTAACTTCACTTGTAATAGAATGGTAAACTTTAGGAATTACTAAATAAAGATAAAATATTTGACATTTTTCAGCCACCAGTTCAAAGAGTTAAACTTATAAGACTCACTATTAGACTGACTGCAGCAAAGTGCGCCTCAGTATAGAACACTAAAAAAAACCACAGATTCCAAGTATTCCATTTTTTGAGTTGCTTGGAATAGTATGAACCGTGGACTTCGAAATGATAATTTTCTTTATTACAAAAATTGGATTTTTATATTATTTTTAAAAAATGGACTATAATATTTAATTATGCCTAAAAGTGTGCTCGCTGTATCACATAAGTATAAAATTTGCCTTAGAATAACAACAAATTGCAAATTAAATTGTTTATGTGTAGGAGATTTCTGGAGTTTTGGTGTGTTAAATATTAATGAAAACTAAATGTCAAATCGTAACCAAAAAATATGTTTAATATTTGAAAACAAATACAAACTCGCGGTTGATGCCAAAAAAATAAAAATTTATATAATATTTTTAATTCTATTCAAAATATTAGTAATGTCAACACAGATAAGATTAATTAATTTTGTCATCAAAAAATATTTTGACAGATCATCGTTAGCGCTATCTAGCTACTGAATCAATTTTCTAATATACAATAATGATAGTAAATCGAAAAAAGTTTAAGAATTGTAATGTAATTAGTAGTTATACCCAATAATTAATTATGATAGAGAAATAATATTCAATTCCAGAATCATGTTAAAATTTGTAATGATCATTTCAATTTTAACAGATTTTTAATTTTCGAACAACACATTCATTTGAAAGCATCAAAACTACATAATAATTCATAGATACAGTAATAATAATTCGATTTTATATATTTTATTTGATTTATATTGATTGCCTCGTATTTGAAATACTCGACATTTTCTTTTATTAGTCTATAATATATAGAGGCTTAGCCTGCAGCATTATCATTTTCTAATACATCTTTTCTAATACGTCATAACCATCGGTAAAATTAAAATATACATAAATTTCTTCAAAATTTCATTTAAAAATTTTATGTTTATATATAGAATTTTTGATTCTAGAGGCTAGTTAAATTTTGTTGTCATTATTAGTTAAACGATGATAAGCTACGTACTATAATACTACTTGTAAATAAGTTTTTTTTTTAAATCCATCTTTATGTAATATCACCTTAGTAATAAATATTTAAATTTCTTTATACAAATAGTAACCTAACAACAAAATTACACTTCAAATTTAATTCCAAATTTATTTCTTTTTAAGTAGAAAGGACAAACTTATATAGTCAAAAATAATTTTTTTTTTTTAAATTAATTTTGAAGTTGACTCAGTTCAAATGGTTTAATGAAAAGGATCAGTTTTTAAAACAAATCAGAAATTTAATATTTTTTTTTAATTCTTTACTTACAGAATAATAAAAAAAAACATAAAAACAAAATTATCCTTCGAAGGGAAGGAATAATTTCTTCTGTTTTTTCAACCATTAAAATAAAAATAATAAAAAAAAAAACTTTTGCAGACTTTTTGTTATTTCTTTAAGTTACAATTTAAGTTTTTTTTTTCCTTTTGTGAAAAAGCACAATGCTCTCGCAATTTTTGTAAATGTATCTATACATAATTTTACTTTAGCAGACATTATTAAGCATATAAATATGTACACACAGCATAAATATATATAAAAATAATATTTTTGATATTTATATATATAAAAAATTTTGTTGTTGGTTTTGTTTTTTTTATGGTATATTTTTCTTAATGTCTAGAAAAATTATTGTTTATTTGCTTTTTACAAGAAAAAAATATATAAAAATGAAAAAGCACAAACGATTTTCGTTTCTTATTTGATAGATCCTTAAAAAGGATAAATTTTTAGATATTTTTTTTATATATAATTTTTTGTTTGATAATAATCAGGTGTCTGGATAAATTTATAATAATATCTTTTATGATTTTGATATTGTATTACATAGTTTTTTTTTATTATTGAATTTCTAAATTGAAATATTTCAAACGATTAATGTGCAACAGAGTCTGATTTGAAATATTTAAATTGTTTTTATTCCAGTTTTTTACATTTTGAAAGTACGATTAGATGAAAATGAAATTGTTTTTCTTTTATGTATTTATTAAATTTGCAGTAATATTATTTGGAAAAGTGTTTTGTGAGAAGTAGTTAGAGCAGTTGTTAAGATTTGTAGCAAATTGCCCTGAACTTTATTATGGTAATTTCAAAAGTTACAGAATTTTCGTATTGTATTTAAGTTTTATAATCTCTAATGGATTATACTAAGAACTTCGACGAACCCTTCAAATTATGTTATAGGTTCAAATCATTTATTAAGTGAGAATTGTATTTATTCTGTCCTATTTATGAGAGAATAGCCAGCAAAATGTGGTTAATGTGGTAAAGTCATGAATGATTGGAATAATTGAATTGATGATATATTTATTTATCAAGACTAAGGAATTAGCGAGTGCTGTTTGCTCGATTTATTCGAAATACTTAATTTGTCATTTAACATATTTTTTATTTCTATGTTGAATATTTTTATTACATTGTGAATAAATTAATTATGATTTATAAATAGTTTTAATTAATTAAGTAGTGCACAGTAAAGATTAACTTGCGATTTTATATAGCACCTGAGGTTGGACTATTAATATATATTGTAAAAATAGAGATTTAATAAACTTTTTAATAGAAATATTTCCTATTAAATAAATAATTATGTAATTATAAATTCTATTATTAAAACTTAATATTAATTTATATATTAAAATTAATTGCCTTTAAGCTATCAAAAATAATTTTTAACATTATGAGAGCTCGCGGATTATCTCTAAAGGTTTTTAATTAATTAGCTATTTATATTTTAATTTTTCTAATTCGATTTCGATTTTATGTACAAAAATAAATTGTTATTCCTACACGCTTCAAATGCTGTAGGACGATTTTTATGATTAAAAGATATTCGTTTTGAATTGGTATCGGAAGAATTATAAATTTAATACAAATTAAACATGACGGCTGAAGATATCTGAGAATAGATTATCATAAAATAAAAAGCTGAAGCGTATGTAAAGCATTTTTATACTCCAATTATGAAAATATTAAAATTAATCTATGTTCAGTGTATGCAAAAAAAAGGGAAGTGAAATAAAGTTTAAATTTTTCGAATTTGCTCAGTTGCCTGATTGTAAAAATATTCCTGTTGAACTAATCTATGATGAATTTGGAATTTAAGATAGATTGTTTCCAAGATTATACCAGTTTAGAAGAATTTATTCTAATTCATAATTGGTAAATTGGGAAAAACTATTTTATTAATTTTCGCTGCAATTTTTCAATTAAATTTTTATGAGAAAGTTTATTAATTCTAATTATTCTTGATGTTACATCAGATTGTGTAGTTTAGGAAATAACGCTTAGTATGCGTTATTTGAAATTTTTATATAAAGTTAACAACTTAACATCGTGAAATCAGAAATAACGAAAAATTTCGCTTATAGTAAAACGAGCCGCGTTAAAAGTAATGAAAATAATTCGCCAATTATTTGTCACGTGAATAATGTTTTGAACATTTCACGATGAAATTTTGACATTTAATTTTCATTTTGTTTTATTTCGATAGAAATTTGTAAAATATTTAAATGGTTACAACACTTAAAAAATAGCATACAAATACAGGGTACTATAAAAATGTACATAAACAAAAAAAAAAATTAAATGACAAAATATTAAAATGTCAAAATTAACTTATCTAATTTCTTTACAAAATATTTTTCACTTGTTTTCCATGGATATTTCATCGGAGAATTTGAAGAGCTTTGTAAAACGTTAACATTTTATTTAATTAGAGCAAGATACCAATCTTAAGATGAAAGTTCTTAATAATATTTTCTTTTCATATTTGACATTTTTTTTGATATTGAAATGCCAATGACTTTTCTTTTAATTTTGATAATTTATCAATTCTTTTAAATTTTCTTTTTTACCTTTAACAAAAACATTTTTCTTTTTTAATATCTACTTTAAAAAATCCTGAAATGAGAGTATTACCAACAGGAGCAGAAACGCTGGATAATGACAATTTCTTATTTATTTTTACTGATAAATATAATCTAACAAAAAAAAACCATAGAAAATATTGAAAGTAATAAAAATAATAATAAAATTAATGAAGATGGAAAAACCTTTTGTTTATATTTCCATCTCCCTTTTTTTTTTGGAGATTTTTCCTATGGTCTCATGGTATAATAATAAATCTCATTATTGTTAATGGGAAATGTCTCAAGATTGTAATTTTATTTTCGGTTGATAATTTTTTTATATTTTATTTTTATATTATTTATTTTAAGGATTTTGTGTATGTGTGTATTAGTAAAAAAATTGTAAAGTATTATATGATAAATAAAAGGACTATATAAATAATGAATAATTCATTTTTATTTAAAAAAACTTTTTATTTTTTAACATTATGAATGACATTTTTGAAATATATTTTCAAGATAACAACAAAAAAAAAAAAAAACCACAAAGGACGAGATATTTCAGATATATTTAATAATTAACAAAATGTTATATTTTTATGTTGTAATTTTTTATGTATATAATATGTATTATTTTTATGGTTTTTGTGAAATCAGCAAATTAAAATTAAAATGGATTGAAGGATTTGAAGTTTGAACTGTTAAAGTTTTAACTGAAATTACAATTTATACAGAGTTAAATAAAATTATTTTACCAATATAACAAATTGTAAATTTAAATAAAAAAATAATTAATGAGATTATGGTAAAATAAAATTAAAAAAAAAATTATTGAAGTGATCATTTCATTTAATTTTGTATAGAACAAATTTTAAATAAAATAAAGTTCAGGTGAAAAATTCTGGTTTTATAGGGAAATTATGTAACTTTGAGTATTCAAAATATTTGTAAATATAAATAATAAATTAAATTACTATTATTTAAAAGCTTTAAAAGCCAATTTAGAATTCCAAAGATATTTTACTTTCCGAACACTTTAAATATGCTAAAATATGTTAAAATTGTTTTAACACATTTTGACAGTTGTATTATTCGAGGATATCTTATGGGTATTAACAGTGACTGAACCATCAAAAAAATTATTTAAAATATGGAGAACACTAATATGTCTACAGGGAAAAGGGTTTTTAGATGAGATCGATAATTTTAATAGAACAAAACTTATGGAATAGAAATGAAATTAAATATGGTAAAAATATTATAATATAAAAAAAATTGTTCAAACAATTTTTGGCATGAAATAATGTAAAATTTAAAACTCTACAATAAAACTAATTTAATTTTATTTCTAATTAATTTTCAATTTAATGATTTAATATTTTCTCAGAAATGATATCATATAATTCACAATATTCAATAATTCGTAATTAAACTTTTCAATAAATCTTCTATTTAATAAAATATTAATTAAAAATGGCTCTGTACATTATCCTCACAGTTTTATGTATCAAATTAGTGCAATTATATTAAATTTATCGGGGTAAAATCAATGTATCGCAATGTAATGGGTAGGTTTTCGGAATTTTAAATTTCGTACAAATGACCCAACCATTTATTATTTATTTTAATTAATTTTGAAATTTAGTACACAAAGAAAAAAAAAAGAAAATCTCTTTTCGCGTAGTTTTTTTTTAAGCATATTGAGAGAGATATTTGAAACAATACCCTTAGCAACAATCTATACAAATCTGATAGTTTTGTAAATCAACAAAATCACTTTTTAATTGGTATAGAATATGGTCCGATATCGATAGGAGAATGGTATTGATTTTTTTTTGATTAAGTATTATCTGCGCGGGATGAGAGAAAGTTTTTTTTGGGACTCGAAAGTTAACTCTAGTACAGAGTAGGTCGATTAGATTTTTTTTTGATTTGATATTTTTTTTTAAGATAAAAGTTAAAAATCTGTATTTAAAATTGATAAATAATGTAAAATATTAATAAATAAATAAAAACGGACTATCCAATAAATATTTTATAATAAATAAGTTAAATAGTAAAATATACTATATATATTAATAATAAAAACTTAAGTTTAAAATAAAACTATCTTAAAAAAATAATAATTTACCAAACGGAGAAATAATAAAATAAAAATAAGCTATAATATTAAATAAATAAGTAAAAATTGAAATAGCTATTAAATATTAAATGCTTAAAATTAAATAATTATTATTTTAGAAATTCGAATTTCAAGTGAGAAAAAAAAAAGAAACCCTCCAAAATTAATTTTTTTTTGTGATAATATATATATAAAATTAAAATGGTGGAAATATTTTAAAATTATAAAACTTAATTCTAATAAAAGTGTATATCACAGATTATTCATTTGAATCGTATATCACAGTGGTTTTTTTTGGGAAAAAAAAAATATAATTTTAAAATACATCTATATAAAATTTAAATCACAATTTTTTTTTGTTAATAACTATAATAAAACAAAAAAAAAATCAATTATTTCAAATTTGTCTTAATATTTAAATATATGTATGAAGAAATAAACTATATAAATAAATATATCACAGTTCGGGAATTAAAGTTGTATCATGATTCAATATATATAAATATATCATGACACAAATTGTCTAAAAATTTCGTAATATATAAAATAATTTTATCAAAATTTATTACAAAATATATCACAGAATTACATTGAAAATTATATCACAGAACTGGGTACAAAAATATATCACAGAATTATAAATAAATACATTGTACGACGAAATAATTTTTTTTGTCATCGTACAAAATATAAATCGAATAAAAAAGCAGAATATCTACAGTGTGGGACAAAAGCTAGTTTCCACGAAGATTTTTTTTTGTTTGCTAAATTTTGGTTAATTGATTAAATTTTTTTTGTAATTTTTTTTATTAAGTAAAATAATAAGTAAAATTTTAAAATTAAAAAGTAGATTTTTGCAAATTTTTTTTTTGTGGCATACATAATATTTTTATTTGTGGTATTATTTTTTTTTTGCTATGTTGTTCTTCAACAACATAATTTTTACAGCTCGCAGTTCGACACCAGGCCTGTTGCTGAATTCTGCTGCTAAATAAAGGTACATTTAACTATATTAAACATAAAAATCATATAAATAAATATATTATGCCACTTATGCTAAATTTAATTTATTATATACAAAAATACTAAATTTTGAAGTTTACCTGAATTTGATTAAATGATTTGAATTAGTATTGGTCTTTTTAAAGATATTATTTAGTATATTTAAAATATTCTTAATGAAAATGAGAATTCAGGGTAGTAATTTTTCTTTGTGTAATAAAAATTTATATTATTATAATTGAAAATTAAATCGTTTAAATTGTTTTTTTTTAAAATCATTAAATTTGTTATTATTAACGTAATTATTAAACATGGCAGCATTTTATTATAAATAATTTAGTTTTATTATTAAATAAAATAAATAGTATTTTTTTTCATAGTATATGAACAACATTTTTTTTTGTAGAAATTAATTTTGTTTTGCTTTTAATAAATTATGTAGAATTTAAACTTTGATTTAAATATTTTTTTTTTTTTTGCTTATATTTTTTTTTTTGATTGGTTTTAATAAAACAAAAAAATTATGTCCAGCGTAATGGAATAAATTCTTTTTATTTTGATTTTGAAAACTTTCAGATTGACGTGAGCTAACAAAAACATCATAATGTAAATCAATTTTATTGAACAACATTTAAATTTTATTTAGGGAATCTTATATTATATATGTTGTTGGAACAAAATATAGATTCACGGTAGGGTGGGCAGAATAGATATATGTCATCTATATATCTTCCAAAAGCAATAGTTGTTCGCTAATTTCCAACTTTTAGCCAATTTGATTTAATTTATTTGTTTTCTTCAACAAACATAGAGTTTTGGTGTGAAATTTGTTTGGGGAACCGAAGTATTACCCGGGATTTTGATTTAGATTCAGTAGTTTACCAGTTTAATTTGTTTTTGTTGTTATTTAATTAATGCACGCAATTATTTTTTTTGTGATGACATGGCAGCGCATAAGAACCTCCCCACATCTCTCTGAGCTAAGCAGGAGCATCGCTAGGCGTGCCGCGCATGGATATAACTATCCGAAAGCCACAATACCAGAAAGTTTCATTACAAAAATGGCGCCCAACGTGGGGCTCCAACGCTCGTAAGATTAGCTTAAAAGTATATTTTTTTTTGCTACAGAGTTTTGGCCCCTAAAATTATTTCAAATTATTTTTATTTTTGTTTAAGTTATTTTCACTTAAGGGTTTGTTGATAGTTTTATTGCATACAGGTTGGAAGATACAATAATTGTTAATCTCGGAATACAAAATCTGGCTGGAATTTTAGCTAGTTATTTGTCCAGTGGCGCAATTATTGACTTGTTTCAGGTGTTAAATGTAATACTTCTGTTAATTATCTGATTAGTTTACTTTTGTTCCGTACCTACATTATTTTTTTTCTCGTTTGATTTTCTAGGGTATGTGCTGTCTGGTTGAAATGTTTGTGCATTGGATTTGCTGATTTTGGCTATAGGATTAAGCTACCTTCAGACCGGCATTAAATGTTAAAATTGTCAGCATAGATTTTGGTTAATTGGGTGATAGAAAAAAAAAAAAAATGCATACTTTAATTTCAAAGATATTATGTCTTTTAAAATTCATTTGATTTTAGTTTCAGTTTATATTTCAATTAATTTATTTACAAGCTGGTTTGTTGAAGAAAAAAAAAAAAGAAAAAGAAAAGTAACACTATTGTTTTTGTAGTTAAATGTTTGTTGGCTCCGTCATGAAGAAATTGTCAAAATCAATTTTTACATGCAAAATTTATTGAAAATTTATTCGTTACAATAAATATATAAATATTTATATTCAAATCTTGATTAAATTTTTATAAAATTAATCATACAATCCTAATATCGGCGATAAAATATATTATACTTTTATTTCAATTTTTTTTGATTTGGTTGATTTACAAAATGTCCGAAATTTCTGAGCAAATCAATAAAGAGTTCATTAACTCAAATGTAAATTGTGGTATTTGCACAGAAATATTACAACCATTGAATGAAATAGTAACCACAAAATGCAAACATCTATTTCACATGATGTGTTTATCTCAATGGCTGAGTAAAGCTAATACGTGTCCAAATTGTCGTGAAAAATGTACTTTATCTGAGTTAAAACATTTTACTCCATTGAAAACTAATCCCAGTCGTAATCTAGGTGCTATTTCGAAACGTGTAACTAGAGCGGAAGCTGCTAGACTTCAACCTAATGTAAATATATCTGAACATAGTTCAACTTCGAAGCCTTCTACTAGTTCAAATATCGAACTACCATCAAATCGTAATTTACAACAAGAATTTATTTTACCTAACTATCCGGCTGAAACCGAAAGCGCTGCTAGGGTAGTTGATCCGAATATAAATCGCGTTGATAATACTTTCGAAATGTCATCAATAAAAGATATGCTAAAAGAAATACTTGAATCTAATCAAAGTCTGATTAGGAGTAATATGCAAGAAATTACTAGAACTATACAAATCGGTTTAGAAAATGTACAACGCAGCCAAATTCAATCCGCGTCTGGTAGTGCTAATTCTGATCCGCAAATACAAAGTAACTTACCTAGACAATTCAATAATAATCAAAATTATAGACAACCTGAACCAAATTCGGTTCCTGATTTTACTAGAGCTCCTCCGAATTTAGTTATCCCTAATCCAGCTGTGAATTCACGAGTACATACTGGTTCCGCTGGTGCTACAGATTTTCCACAAAACAATTACCAAGCTAATTTCAATTATAATAGTAGAAATAATAATAATAGCAGAAATAATAATCATGATTTAGGTTTTGATACTCAGAGGCATGCTAATATTATTAAAAGTTGGAATATCTCATTTGATGGTAGTAATTCTAACTTGAGCGTGGATGAATTTATTTATAGAGTTGAGGCCCTTACTCACCAAACTTTTGGTGGAAATTTTGCGTGGTTATGTGATAACGTGCACATATTATTTTCTGGTAGAGCAAATGTATGGTTTTGGCGTTATCATAAGCGTAATAGATATATAAATTGGCCAGATCTTCGTCGAGCTTTAAGAATGCAATATCATGATCGCCGGCCAGATGAAGATTTTATTGCAATGATTCGTGAACGTAAACAAAGATCTAATGAAACGTTTGATGAATATCACGATAATATAATGAGTCTTTGCGATAAACTTAACACCCCTCTTTCAGATGGCGAACTTTTGTCTATTCTTAAAAAGAATCTTCGCGATGATGTGCGTAAAGATCTTTTATTTGTACAAGTTTATAGTATTGACCATCTTCGAAATTTATGTACGGAACGTGAAAGATTGGTTTACGAAATTAGAAATAGAAATCGCGATTTTCGTTCAGGCGTGGGTTCGAGGCACATTTCCGAAGTAAATTTAGAATTTTTTGATGAAGAAATAGAGTCGGATAATACAATTGAGATAGCTGAGTTAAACGCTAAGAAAAATTCAGGTAAACCAAATAATAAACTTATTTGTTGGAACTGTAAAGAGGAGGGTCATCGATTTACAGAATGCTTATCCAAGCCTAGATTATTTTGTTGGGGCTGTGGAAAAGATGACGTCTATCGAACTCAATGTACAAAATGTAACCCTGTCGCGGAAAACTCCAAAGAGAGCGGGAATCAATCCGTCAGTTTCCGCTCGGAATAACAGATTCGTCAACTACTCCCTCTCCCGTTTCCTCACCCACTTCCTTTCCTTTACCTTTGTCAATTTTAAAATCCGATCCTAGTTATATTTGTTCCAAACCCGCTTTGTTCCACATAAAACCTTATCGTCAACGAGTTCGCGAGTATCATGCCGCAAGACTACGAATATTTACAGAAAATTGTTCCACTTCTAGTAATCCAGAATATATAGAAAAAAAATTCAGTTCATCGCAAAATCCGAAACGTTCCACAAAACGGATGCGAAAATTTTGGGAAAATATCAAGAATTCACACGCAAATATTATTTCTTCTGTAAATCTTGATAATGATGTCCGATCATACGCAGAAGTGTCAGTGTTCAATAAAAAGTTTACTGGATTGTTAGACAGTGGCGCAACAGTAAGCTGTATTAGCGGAGAACTCGCGCGAAATATTTTAGATTCAAAAATAAATTATTCCAAAATAATATCGAAAGTAAGAACTGCCGATGGCAGCTCTCAAAACGTTCGTGGACGTTTGGTAACCGATGTTACTTTTCGTGGCATTACCAAATCTATAACGTTTTACCTAGTTCCGTCCCTTTCCCAAAATTTATATCTTGGTATAGACTTTTGGAAAGCTTTTAATGTTGCACCAAATGTAGTTGTTAGCGAGCTTTCACTGGAAGATGAAAATTCTATAGTTAACGAATTATCGTGTAAAGAAAAATTACAGCTTGCCGATACAATAGCGTTGTTTCCATCATTCGCGAAACTTGGTTTAGGAAAAACTAATATCCTGGAACATTCCATCGACGTAGGTAATTCTATTCCGATCAAGCAACGTCATTACCCGGTTTCTCCCGCTATCGAAAATCTGATGTATCAGGAACTTGACCGAATGTTATCCCTGGGGGTAATAGAAGAAAGCGACAGTCCCTGGAGTTCGCCGGTTGTGTTAGTTAGAAAACCTGGAAAAGTTCGCCTGTGCTTGGACTCCAGGAAGCTTAATTCTATTACCACGAAGGATGCATACCCTTTACCTCAGATAGATGGCATACTAAGTCGTTTACCAAAAGCTAACTTTATCTCGAGTCTCGATCTAAAGGATGCCTTTTGGCAGATTCCGTTGGAGAAGAGCTCAAAATTGAAAACCGCCTTTACAGTACCCGGTCGCCCGTTATACCATTACACAGTAATGCCGTTTGGTCTTTGTAATGCGCCACAAACTATGACGAGGTTAATGGACAAAGTTATACCACCGGAGTTAAAGGATCGTGTTTTTGTTTATCTGGATGATCTACTCATCATATCTGAATCGTTTGAATCACACCTCGATACGTTGCAACAAGTTGCTCATCATATTCGTAAAGCACAACTCACAATAAACATCGAAAAAAGTAAATTCTTAATGCGTGAAGTACGTTATTTAGGATATGTTGTGGGTGGTGGAATTCTCAAAGTTGATCCAAGTAAAGTAACTGCTATTTCAGAATTTCCTATCCCTACGTCCGTCCGTCAAGTCCGTAGATTCTTGGGTATGGCAGGTTACTATCGTAGATTTATTTCTAACTTTGCTGCTGTATCTGGTCCTATTTCCGACCTATTAAAAAAATCCAAAGGAAAATTTGTTTGGAATGATAACGCAAATCAAGCGTTTATCGCGTTGAAAACAGCACTTACTTCAGCCCCAGTTCTAATAAACCCTGATTACAGTAAACCATTTATACTACAGTGCGATGCGAGTCGAACTGGAGTTGGATGTGTTTTGCTGCAATTAGATAATGAAGGTATAGAAAGACCAGTGGCGTACATGTCGCAAAAATTGAATAGTGCTCAGCGAAACTACACGGTATCAGAGCAGGAATGTTTAGCTGCAGTACTAGGCATTAAGAAATTTAGGGCGTACATAGAAGGCTATGATTTTAAGGTGATCACAGATCATGCTTCGCTTAAGTGGCTCATGAGTCAAAAAGAATTATCGGGTAGACTAGCGCGGTGGGCATTAAAATTACAAGGGTACAATTTTACCATTGAACATCGCCGAGGCAGTCAAAATATTGTACCTGATGCTCTGAGTCGTATTCATTCGTTAGATGAAATTTCTAGCATAGACGATATTGGTCCAGAAATCGATCTTGATTCTGTCCATTTTAAATCTGCCACCTACAAAACTTTAATAAATTTAATTGCTGAAAAATCTAAATCCGTTTTAGATTTAAAAATTGTAGATGGTTATGTTTATAGACGTAATGAATTTGCATCTGGTAACACCGGACAGGAAGCAAATTCTTGGAAATTGTGGGTACCTGCAGAAATGACAGAAGAATTAATTCAAAGGTCACATGATCCTCCTACTGCATGTCATGGTGGGATGGCAAAAACCCTTGATAGATTGCGTAAAAATTTTTATTGGCCGAAAATGGTACAACAGGTTAGAAATTACGTATCTAAGTGTAGTATTTGCAAGCAAATGAAAGCTTCTAATGTCATTCTACGCACGCCAATGGTATCGTCATTTAAGTCTGAAAGGATATTTCAAAGGTTATATGTTGATATAATTGGACCGTACCCTAGATCGAAATCCGGTAATATAGCAGCTCTAATAGTTTTAGATCACTTATCTAAATATCCTTTCATTTATCCAATTCGCAGTTTAACGACAGAAGCAATTTGTAGATTTTTAGAAAATAATATATTTCATGTATATGGTGTTCCTGAGTATATTGTATCTGACAATGGCTCTCAGTTTACAGCTAAAATTTTTGAATCCTTGTTACAAAAATATGGTATAACTCATACATTTACTGCCGTATATTCACCATCTGCAAATGCTTCGGAACGAGTTAATAGGTCTCTAATCGCTGGCATTAGAACATATATTAAGGGTGACCAGAGTCGTTGGGATGAAAATTTAGCTGGTATTTGTAGCGCGTTACGATCATCGGTACATCAGGCTATCGGCAATTCCCCTTATTATGTGTTATATGGTCAACAAATGATTACGCACGCGTCCACATATAAGTTGCTCAGACAATTAAACTTGCTTGATGATGGTATAGATATTATTGAACACTCAGATAAGCTGAAAATTATTAGAGAACGTGCTAAACAATTAATGTCAAAGGCTTTTGAAAATAATGCTAAAATATATAATCTCCGCTCACGTCCAAATACATATGTGCCAGGTCAATTAGTATATCGTCGCAATTTTATGCAAAGTGATGCTGCAAAGCATTACAATGCTAAATTAGCACCTAAGTTTTTACCTGCTACAGTAATTAAAGCAGTTGGTAACTCGCAGTATAAGTTACAAGATGTATCTGGAAATAAATCTGCAATTTACCATACCAAAGATATTCGCATGTAGTCGTTAATTTATTTTACGCTACCCTTTTTCAACTTATGCGTAGTCACACGATCTCCGCATTAGTTGTCCTGTAATGGGTAGGTTTTCGGAATTTTAAATTTCGTACAAATGACCCAACCATTTATTATTTATTTTAATTAATTTTGAAATTTAGTACACAAAGAAAAAAAAAAGAAAATCTCTTTTCGCGTAGTTTTTTTTTAAGCATATTGAGAGAGATATTTGAAACAATACCCTTAGCAACAATCTATACAAATCTGATAGTTTTGTAAATCAACAAAATCACTTTTTAATTGGTATAGAATATGGTCCGATATCGATAGGAGAATGGTATTGATTTTTTTTTGATTAAGTATTATCTGCGCGGGATGAGAGAAAGTTTTTTTTGGGACTCGAAAGTTAACTCTAGTACAGAGTAGGTCGATTAGATTTTTTTTTGATTTGATATTTTTTTTTAAGATAAAAGTTAAAAATCTGTATTTAAAATTGATAAATAATGTAAAATATTAATAAATAAATAAAAACGGACTATCCAATAAATATTTTATAATAAATAAGTTAAATAGTAAAATATACTATATATATTAATAATAAAAACTTAAGTTTAAAATAAAACTATCTTAAAAAAATAATAATTTACCAAACGGAGAAATAATAAAATAAAAATAAGCTATAATATTAAATAAATAAGTAAAAATTGAAATAGCTATTAAATATTAAATGCTTAAAATTAAATAATTATTATTTTAGAAATTCGAATTTCAAGTGAGAAAAAAAAAAGAAACCCTCCAAAATTAATTTTTTTTTGTGATAATATATATATAAAATTAAAATGGTGGAAATATTTTAAAATTATAAAACTTAATTCTAATAAAAGTGTATATCACAGATTATTCATTTGAATCGTATATCACAGTGGTTTTTTTTGGGAAAAAAAAAATATAATTTTAAAATACATCTATATAAAATTTAAATCACAATTTTTTTTTGTTAATAACTATAATAAAACAAAAAAAAAATCAATTATTTCAAATTTGTCTTAATATTTAAATATATGTATGAAGAAATAAACTATATAAATAAATATATCACAGTTCGGGAATTAAAGTTGTATCATGATTCAATATATATAAATATATCATGACACAAATTGTCTAAAAATTTCGTAATATATAAAATAATTTTATCAAAATTTATTACAAAATATATCACAGAATTACATTGAAAATTATATCACAGAACTGGGTACAAAAATATATCACAGAATTATAAATAAATACATTGTACGACGAAATAATTTTTTTTGTCATCGTACAAAATATAAATCGAATAAAAAAGCAGAATATCTACAGTGTGGGACAAAAGCTAGTTTCCACGAAGATTTTTTTTTGTTTGCTAAATTTTGGTTAATTGATTAAATTTTTTTTGTAATTTTTTTTATTAAGTAAAATAATAAGTAAAATTTTAAAATTAAAAAGTAGATTTTTGCAAATTTTTTTTTTGTGGCATACATAATATTTTTATTTGTGGTATTATTTTTTTTTTGCTATGTTGTTCTTCAACAACATAATTTTTACAGCTCGCAGTTCGACACCAGGCCTGTTGCTGAATTCTGCTGCTAAATAAAGGTACATTTAACTATATTAAACATAAAAATCATATAAATAAATATATTATGCCACTTATGCTAAATTTAATTTATTATATACAAAAATACTAAATTTTGAAGTTTACCTGAATTTGATTAAATGATTTGAATTAGTATTGGTCTTTTTAAAGATATTATTTAGTATATTTAAAATATTCTTAATGAAAATGAGAATTCAGGGTAGTAATTTTTCTTTGTGTAATAAAAATTTATATTATTATAATTGAAAATTAAATCGTTTAAATTGTTTTTTTTTAAAATCATTAAATTTGTTATTATTAACGTAATTATTAAACATGGCAGCATTTTATTATAAATAATTTAGTTTTATTATTAAATAAAATAAATAGTATTTTTTTTCATAGTATATGAACAACATTTTTTTTTGTAGAAATTAATTTTGTTTTGCTTTTAATAAATTATGTAGAATTTAAACTTTGATTTAAATATTTTTTTTTTTTTTGCTTATATTTTTTTTTTTGATTGGTTTTAATAAAACAAAAAAATTATGTCCAGCGTAATGGAATAAATTCTTTTTATTTTGATTTTGAAAACTTTCAGATTGACGTGAGCTAACAAAAACATCATAATGTAAATCAATTTTATTGAACAACATTTAAATTTTATTTAGGGAATCTTATATTATATATGTTGTTGGAACAAAATATAGATTCACGGTAGGGTGGGCAGAATAGATATATGTCATCTATATATCTTCCAAAAGCAATAGTTGTTCGCTAATTTCCAACTTTTAGCCAATTTGATTTAATTTATTTGTTTTCTTCAACAAACATAGAGTTTTGGTGTGAAATTTGTTTGGGGAACCGAAGTATTACCCGGGATTTTGATTTAGATTCAGTAGTTTACCAGTTTAATTTGTTTTTGTTGTTATTTAATTAATGCACGCAATTATTTTTTTTGTGATGACATGGCAGCGCATAAGAACCTCCCCACATCTCTCTGAGCTAAGCAGGAGCATCGCTAGGCGTGCCGCGCATGGATATAACTATCCGAAAGCCACAATACCAGAAAGTTTCATTACAGCAATGAATCCAGTTGTGCTCGTTATGTTAAAAATATTGATTTTTTATTATAAATGTAAAATTATTATAAAAATAATATTGTAAATAGTAAGAGACGAAGAGCTAGCAATTAATTTTATTTGTTATTTCAGTAGTCATGAAAATGAGGAATGGAAAGTTTTTATATATGGAGCACATACTAGGAATCTTATTAGTTAACTGGTATAATTTTAGTAATGATTTTTTTTTTTAAATGATGAATTCTTTAAATTCATTTAAAATTGTACTGGAATTTCATCACATCAGTTGATGTGTAACTAAAATCCTTTGAAGTTTTTGAAAGCAAATTGGAGCAATACGCAACATCGGAATTTTTGAAGACCTTTAATTCAATATATATTTAGAAAATACGATACTATAACAAAAGTAAATATGATATTAACTCATATTTTAGAATACTATAAATTTTTGGAAAATATATTCAATTATGATTGCTCGATAAACCATAAATAGTGTATAGTAACTTTCAGTTTGAAAATCTGTTCTAAGCAAATGTGGTGAAACAGAATTATCACTCGAAATATACAAAACTCTTATAAGAGTTGGTAATTCGCCATTTACAATTTCTAGAGTGATATGGTTATTAGGTTATGCTTTTGGTCAATAAAGATATAGTTTTGATAAAGCGATGTTAAAGGATCCCTCATTAGCTAAAGGCTGTAATATATTTTTAAAATATCAAAACATTCCAAATAAAAAAAAATTAAAAAAAAGTGAGTATTTAAATTTTAAAAGACAACTCATAAATAACAACTATAAAAGGATAATAAATTTATTAAAATTAAAATTTATTGCTTTTATATTAAGTTTTATAAATAATATTTTCGAAACAATTTAATCGTTTTAATTCAATGAAAAAGAAATATATAAAACGAAATAAGTATTAAAAAATAAAATAACAAAAATTATTTCCAATTAAATAAATATTCAATAAAATATTAATTAAATTAAATAAAAAAATTCTTGTTTTTTACGGCCACAAAAAAAATATAAAAGTTTTAAAAAAGTTTCAAAAATTTTCGTTATTTTACAAAGAAAAAAAAAGAAAAATTTAATTTTGTGAACATTTTTCTTGTTTCACAGAAATTCCATTTGTATACATTTTTTTTATATAATCAATTTCAATCCTTTATACTGGGAAATTTAATCCTTTTACTAACAAAGTAAATCCTTTAGTTTATTATTTTAATACTTTAAAAACTAACTACATATAAAAAATAATTATATGAATTGATTACTGTACTACACTGTAGATTTATAGACTGATACGTCAAAGTTTTTGATTAATCAAAATTATTATAAAGTTGTATAATAAAAAGTTGAAAACTAAATGTAAATAGCCAAAGTAAAATTTAACATAAAAAAAAAAATTATGAAAACTAAAAATTAAATGTCATCAGAATTTTTTTTTTAAGTACATATAATATAAAAATTTAAATGATGAAATTTAAAGAATATAAATATTCATACAATACGACTGCTTTTGCTGGAGTTACTCTGGTCATTGCCGCTGTAACGCTGCCCCTTTGAAATGTCAAAATAAAAATTGTATATTAAAATTATTTGATATTTCAAAGCGGCAAATCGAATTTTTCGGCAGAACAAACCAGCATCGTCAATTATTTTTCAACTTTTTTTTTTACATTCAAAGCGGCAACGGCGAAAGTAATCCCAGCAGATTACTAATCCCAACAAAAAGTTTTAAATTTAAATATTTCCTTTTAAAAAACCAAATCGTCACTTCAGTTCTGAAATGTTCAATAAATCATTTTTTGTCAAATTCTGTTATATATTTATTAATCAATTTACTAACTTTACCTAAATCTTTCATTTGCAGCAAATTATTTGGTTGTATCTCAAACCGTAAGATATTGTTTGCATTTAACATTATTTAATGATTTTCTTATGTATTAATGTCAGAACTTCAATATTTCGACTGTAAAAATTAAAATTGATGTTCAGGAAAATCTGTCAAAAACAAGATTACTAAATTTGTAAAGTCTATAATAATTATCCACTACCACTACAAAAATACGGTTTTACAAACTATCTGAAAATATGTTTGTAATAATTATGTTCTAAGATTAGCAGGGGAAGAGGAAATAATAAAAATTTTCATAAATAAGGTAGTACGATGCCGAATATGAACAAGCAGATATAGAGGAATAATATTTTTTGATAATAAGAATAAACTAATCAACAATTTTCTAATCAAATGGAGAAAAAAATATTTGTATTAATATTAGAATTTAATTATCATACAATTAAAGATTTGGATATTGAACACTTAAGAACTGAACTGTTGATATATTATTAACATTTACAATTTTTTAGTTATAAAATTATCACTGCAACGTCAATTGATTAAATATTAACAACATAATCTTCATTTTTTTCAAAAAAAAATTAACATAAACAAGTTAAACAAGTCACAAAACTTGTTTAAAGTTCAATATTTATTACAAAGATTTGAACAGACCTAAAACACATAAACACCGTATCCGTTTCCGTAGTTTATTTGTTTTTCATTGCGCTTTTCCTAGATCTAAATTCTTCTTTTTTTTTTTCAATTATTATTTACTATTTCCTCTACAGAAAAAGAAATGACTATAAAAAATATAGAAAGTTTGACGACATGGTTTAGTAATTTGTCTTGCTCAAGACAAAATCACAACAAAAAAATCTAGTTTTTCTTGAATTTCTTTTTTTGTATTAAAAAAAAAAATGTCCTTATTCATGTTTGTCTCTATATTTTATAGATTTGAATCTAGGATAAATAAATATTTGTACTATATAAAATTTTTTATTTATATTTTTGAGTATTCTATGAAGGACTCCATTAACTTTTGTTGGATCTAAAATGTATGTATATATAAAATTGTATATGGAACAGAAAAATTATCTATATCTGGGTAAAATTTTTCTGATGGGAAGAAGCGATCTATAATTTACATTTATACTTGTTTGCTTGCCATGCTCAACAACAAATCGATTGAATACGGAAAATAAATAAGGTTTTATATATAGAGAAAATTTGTTCGAATTCGATTTCAATTTTTTTTTTTATTTGATTTTTTTTTTGTAAGGATATAACAAGATAAAACAAAAAAAAAAAAAAATAACAAGAAAATTTAAAACAAACGAATATCAAGAATTAAAAAATATAAAAATAAAAATTTTTTATATAGAAAATAATTTTTGTTTATGTTTTAAATCAAAAATTTATTGTGAAGGTGTTTTTTTTTTTTGTTGTATCTGGATAAATAAAAGGAAAAGGTTTTCTCTTGTTGTTAATTTAAAATAAAATGGAAAATTTTATTTGATTTTTAGGATTTATATTTTCAAATTATTACTGGGAAAGAAAATTTATATTAGATAATAAATTTGTGTATAACTAGGGAGGGATGTAAAAATAGATAATAATTACAAGAAATAATCGAATTATAGAGAATAAATTTTAGATAATATAAGAATAGAAATTTCAGTAGAAATAAATCTAATTTTTTATTTAGGATAGTTTTAATTGGCTTAGTAGATGTAAACATAATTAAAAACAAAATTTAAATATTTAAATTAATAATTATATAGTTTGATTAGGAAAATATGATTAAATATCAAAAAAAGAATTTCAAGCAAATTTGATCGACAACAACTTCAACTTGATTGAAGTCTCCAGAATTTCGTGTTTGAAGTGAATGAAAAAACTGGAAATTTCAAGAATTTTCTAGACATAGTTTATTTTAAAGTTTAATTTGAATTTGATTTTCGAGTGCATTCCATTTTGGAGTTGGAGGTGCATCATAAAATCTTAACGTATAGGAGTCGGATTCGCTGTAACAATTATTGTTATCAGAACTTTAATATTTCCACCGTTAAAATTAAAATTGTTTAGAGTTTTTGAATTCTATATAGGAAATTAATAGAGACAATTCAAAAAATTGAAATTAATCGAAATACAATTTTAAATTTAGAACATTTTTTGACTAATCTTTGAAACAAATTAAATGATTTATTTTATCATTATTAAAATGCTAATAAAATATTTTATTCTTAAGGAATTTTTGAGAAAATTATTTGTAAAGAAAACTTAAAGAAATTTTCTATCATAATAGAATCGTTTATACAAAATCGTTAAATATGTAACAGTTTTTTTTTTTAAATGGACAATCAATTTTCTATTTTAGACACATTTTCTAAATTCAAGTCTTTATTTTCTACGATATAATTTTGTTGATTTTCTTTCAATATTTCATTGTTACTTTTTCAAATATATAATATTTCACAGGATATTACGATATTATCATTGTCATTGACAAGTGAATCGTCATTGTAATGAAAGAAAAGAAATCGTGATTTTAAGTGATATTCAATAAGTAATTTTTGAACACGAATGAAATTAATTTGACATTTTATTTTATAAAATGCTGAAAATATAAATCAATAAATTTTACTATTTTAGTTTTATTTTGAATTGAATACAGGAAAATTGAAATTTGTCACATAAAATCAGAAAAAAAAAATTGCACAATCATATTTGCATTTTGAAATTTGTTCAATTTTCCAATCATATAACAAGTCAGGGAATATTTTTTTCCTTTTTTTTTATTAGATAAATAGAAATTATATTATTTCAATTGACACAATTTTATTCATCAATATAAAAAATTAGTTTTTCAAATATTTTTTATATTAAAGTTAAAAACGGAACGCGAAGAACGAAATAACTTTGGTTATTTCAGTAGCAATTCAATTTATGTATTCTCTAGCACTAGCTAATCATGATTTCTAGCAATTTATGATTGCCAGAATGTTTTGATGTTAATTTATTTAATATTGAATATTTCAGCTCAGTTGATGTAACTAAAATTGTTTAAATTTATTTTAACTTGTTCTGAAAATCAATGGTTACAATATACAATGGGGCATGTATGGCAGCCATTTAATTTCATGTTTAGTTAATTCATATCAATTCATATTAAGTAAGAACTATTGAATAAGTTGATTAAAATATATATTAATAAAATATCAACCAAATTAATTTGTTAATATTAAAAATTGATATTAGTTTAAAACTAACTAATTTTTTTTTAAATTAATTCTTGCTTGTTAATAACTAAAAATAACCATACATTTTAGAAACGGAAAATTCTGAAGAACCAGGCAAAATTTAGCTTTAACTAAATATCAGACCAAATATTCTATACAAATTTAATTTGGGGCCGAATTTAATACACTATGCTTTAAAAGAATATTAATCTTCTTTTAAAAGAACCCAATTTATTTATTAGCTGCTCATATTTCAACATTTAATCGATTCGTATCTTTATGTTATTTACTTAAAGTTGATTAATTGCTATATTAATTGATTCCGATTAATTAATCATATCTGTTTAAAATTTTAGATATTTTTTGATATTTAATACTTAAAATAATTTTTTTTTAATTCAAATAAAAACTTTTTATTACTTTATTTTTGAAATTAGCAAATTTTTTTGTTTTATTCCATTTAAAATTGTAAAATTGGTTTGACAATAAATTGTTTGATAGAATTATTTATGGAAACATTCTTGGAAAGCTAATAAGCGACATTTTAAATATTTTTAAAGGAAACCAAAAATAAAAATCTATTTACTTTTTCTTATATTATTTATGGTAATGATTTGATGTAAAAGAAATTTTTAGCACTACTAAATGCACTGCTATAAATAAAATTTTAAACAGAAACAATATTTTTGTTACTTAAGACATATTGACGGTCAAGACTTTGTTACTAATGTTCCATTTCATTACAAAAATGTAATAACTTTTTGGTCTCATTATGTTCTAAACGACAATCTAACTTTTTGATCGCGGATTAATTATTAAACTATCTATAATTTTTTTTACGAATTTAATTATACAATTATTGCACAGCATGAAACTATGGCTGTTGTGAGAAAATCACAGAAAATAGAATATTAATTATAGGCCTATGTTACATTTATTTATTTGAATTTATGAGAACTAGGAAAACTAGATGAAAATAAAGCGTTTAATACAAATTATAACGACATGAAAAAGAAAACTTAATTTTGATAATTTTGTCACTTAACACAATCTTCCAAGCCGGTATCGATATATACAATATTTTAAAATGTAAATTATGAAATATTCTAAATATTAAAATTAGTATGATTTTAAAATTAAAAAATTAAGTTGGGCATTAGAAAACACATTTTCCTTACATAAAAAACTTCTTTTAATGACAAACTAGTAACAATGATTGAGAGATTTAAATTAATTTCGGTTATATTATTATATAAAAATTCTCAATAATCTTCTTTAAAAATTGAAAAGTTCAATAAAAATATATAATAAAAAAAAAATATTCTTAATAAGATTAAATTTTTGTTTTTTAGATTTTCCAATTTTCTAAAAACACAAAAAAAAAAAAACAAAATAAAACCGAACGTTTTACAAAAATTTACAAATTTACATATTCAATCCCAAAAGAAGTAAAATGAAAATCCTTTTATTATTATTTTTTTCTTTTTTTAAAAATAAATAAATATAAATAAAAATGCTGAAAAGTTAAAAACCGAAAATCTAACAAGATTTTTTTTTTTTTTTTGATTTTAATTTTTTTTTATTATACGATTTCCTCATCAAATCAAACTTTCCCCGGTAGGTAAACATCCTTATCCCTAACTGAAAACAAAAAACAACAACAAAAAACACACCATTTAAAGGCTTTTAGATCAAACATCTTAGTTTTTATAGCTTAAATACAACTTTGCCCTCTTCAGGATGGTAAAAAAAGGATGAGTCTATTATTATTACCAATATAATACAAATACAATATCGAAAATAATGCTCTAAAAAAATAAAGGATCTTACTAAACCAAACTTCCTAGAATCACGTCTATCTAAAAATAATTTTTTTTTTTTTTTTTTACTTTATTTTGATTGCAAAACTTGGCATAGCACCGAATTAACCTTTTCTCTTTACAGTTTTTGTTTGTATTTGTGTAACCCTTATTCTTCTCTATTTAACAAACATCACGATTTTTTTGATTTTTTTTTTTTTTTAAATATATATTTTTGTTGTTGTTGTTATTTGTCCCTCGTCATCCCTTAAATAAATGATATTTATATATATATATATATGTAGAATTGAATACCTATATATCCTTGTATTGGGTTATCAAATCGGTGGTTGGGTGAATTGAGGGGGTTAAGAATCAGTTATGATTCTTTTCCGTGTTGTTATTTTGCAAATATTTGCAACCAATTCCAAAACTCATAGAATTTTATGTGTTTTTTTTTGTAATTTTTTAGGTATGAGAATTTAGAAATGATGGTTGGCCTATAAACTCTTTTGCCAGGATGTTATATGAAGAAAAAAAAACTATATCCAGGATTTTTTTTATTTTCTGTTTTTGTTGCCAACTTTATGGGATATAAAAATATATATAAAAAAAAAAATCGTTGGATAATAATTTTTTGCGCCCATCATTTAAGGAAACTTTTCATAGGTAAAAACTGTATGTACGTATAAAAACAAATCTTGATTCGAGAAAATGTTGGATTATTTTTTTCATATATATATTAAATACATATGTATATACAGTGTTCGCCCGATATAATCACATTTGATATAAGAAACTTTCGATATAAGCAACTCCTGATTATAGTCATCATTTTTAATATTAGTATATTCGTTATAAGAAATTTTTGGTAACCTTGGTTTGAATGGACAAAATTAAGAGAAAATCGTTGACAATACAGGAGAAGTTGGTAATTTTAAAATATGTTGAAAATGGCGTAAAAATAAATAAGATGATTATTTACCTATATCCTATAGCAACCTTTTTCAACTCAATATTACCTGAAAATAGTGCAAGCTTAACTGATATCATAGTCTGGGGCTGGTGGAACATTCTGCCATCAAAATTCTGCTAATTATTTGAAATTAATTATTTTATACTACTTAATTCGATAAAAGCAACAATTTTACAAATTTCAAATCAGCTTAGGTGATGATTATATCGAATGAACACTGTATATATATAAATATATTTTTCGTTTTTGTTGAAATCGAATATCTTTACTGATAGTCCTGTTTTTATTTTACCTAATACACATATTAATATACTAAAGGATATACATTTATATGTAAAAAATAGAATAAAGATTTGTATATGTATGCATGTTTGTATGTCTCTAGGAAATAGGTTCGAGTTTTATAGACCTAACACATTTTTTTAGAAAATATTTTTCACACACCCAAAATTGTTTTTTATTTTCCTCTTTCAATATTTACAATATATTTTTATATATAGAAAAGGAAGAAAGGATTTTCCCGAAAAATACTCAACAATTTTCTAAAGTTTTTCAATATTTTGGATTTTTTTTTTCTTTTTCTATTATTATTATTATTGCGATATGAAAAATGTATATTCTAAAGAGTACTTTTCACCCTCGATAATATTGGTGAAAATTTTGTATAAGAACTGGAAAAGCTTCTGAAGATTTTAAGTAAAAAAAAAAATTTTTTTTAGGAGATTTGAAATTTCTTGTAATATTACTAGAGATATAAATATTTTTTTTGTTGTTAAGGCATATAAGAATAATTCATATTTATGAAATTGATTTTTTTTTTTACTGAAAATATTTTCCAATTTCTATGTAATAGTAGCGAGCAAGTGAAATTGTGAAATTTTTGGTTGAAAATGTTTCTGAGAATAGGAAAAAAATAATTAAATATTTTTTTTTTTATTTTTTTTGATTATATTGCATAAAGATATTTATATATTTTTCATATTTCTATAATAAATGTAGGATAGAAAAAAAATTACTCTTAGTTTTGGCATATTGCCATATGGAACGTAAATATTGAATTAAAACAAGAAAGCGAAAAAAAAAAATTTGTAATGGAACAAAATTTTTTAATATATGTATACAATTTTTTTTTTTCATTTTGCAAAAATAATAGAATAATTATTTTTTTTGAATCAGGATAATGGAATTTATTATTTTTAAAAAAGATAATATAGAATAATTTCGAAATATTAATTTAAATTATTCAGTTTTGTTCAAGGCATAAAATAATTAATTATATGATATTATTTTATTCTAAAATTTTGAAGAAAGCTTTGCATTTGTCTGATATAGACAATAAAATTAGACTAAACTCGCTAAACAAATGAATTAATAATTATATTAATTTAAAAAAATAATTTAAAACAAATTTGATATTAAATTATTCACATTTAAAGTAGAAATTTTAGGACATTTTTTAAGTAAAATTTTATTTTTCAATCATTTTTAATCCTTGCTAGCTAGACCTTATGTTAACATTTTAAAATTTATAAGAATTTAGTATCAGACATAAAACATATCGTTTACAATCTTGTAGTAAAATGGAAAATTATGTCGGTAGGATGAACTGCTTCGATAACATAACTTTAAAATATAATTTTATAAGAAAATATATTAGAAATTTTATTAGAAAAGATATTAAAGAATGAGTATAAATAAAATATCGATAATTACAAGTTTTTACCAATTAAATGCTGCGGAATATATGAAATTTTAATAAATATTTTCATAAATTTGCATAAATTTATAAATCAAAGTTAAAATAATTAATTTTTCTCATCCAAAAAACTAATTTTCCAAAAAAATACGTAATTATTGGTCCTTAACATAATAATTTTTATCTACCTTATTATACATAAAAGAATCATTAAAGAGCTACAAAATTTGTAATTACAATGTTTAAAGAGTAATTCATTCTAAAATAAAAGTAACCATTTTATGATAAAACAAATAATATGCTTTTTAAATGATCGCATGTTTAACATTAAAAACCTCACTTTATTTTCTATATTTTATTTACCACAAAATTCATTAGGTAATCCTAATTTGAGGTGAAAAATATATTAAATGAAAATTAATGAGAACTTTGACTGTTTCATCACCTATGAAATTTAATACAAAATTATGTTATATTAATATTAAATTATGTATTTTGTATGTAATTCGAAAAATTGTATGTTAATGCAGTTAATAAATTATCAAAAAGGATAATTAATTATATAACTAAATAAAATTACGATATTTTGTCATTAAAAATGAAATAACTAGAATTAAGTTTTCACTGAATAAATAAAATATTTACAAAGTTTTAGGGAAAACAATTTTTGTGGTAATATCGAATCTATTTTTGGTAGTTTTCAGATGTTAATGTCAGTTAGTAACATATTTTTATGAACGAAATATTTTTGAAAATAATTTAAAATCGGAAAATTCAGATATTTTTCATTTGAATTTTCTTTTTATAAAGTTCGTTTTTAAAAAAAATTAGCAATTATGATTTTATAAATTTAATCTGTAAAGGAGTAAAAAAATCAAATATTTAAATCACTGGACAGAAACAGAAAAAAATTATATTGCAGATTTTCATTTTCCCATAAAATATAGAAAAAAAAATTAATAATTTGAAAAAGAATATTAATTCAAAACTTAATTTCTTTTTTGGTATTAAAGTTCATTTTAAGACTAGCAAGAAATTTGAATAATTTTACAATTTCATATGGTCCGTTTTTTTTTGTTGTTATAAATATCCTTTACAGTACATTTATATAGAAATTAGGCCAAAGAGATTATTCTTTAGGGTGTAAAGTTATCATAAAATTTGAATATTATTTATATATAAAAATAATTATTATTATTAAAAAATTGAATAATTTAAAAAAATTTGTATAACAAAAATTTTCACAATTTTTTATATTCGGTTTTGGTTGGATAAATTTATGTGTTCACAAATAAATTTATATTTAAATTTATTCGATAAGACTTTTTATTTTAAATTAATAATTTATTTATATTATTTTATGTTTGTTAAAAAAAATGTAAAATGTAAAATATATTAATTTTATCTGTTTTAATTTTTTTTATATATTTTTGTTAATTTTACCTGGGTAAATAAAAGCATTTACATTAAAATTGACAACTAATGTTTTTTTTTATATATATTGTGAGATGTGAGTAATAAATTAATTGTGAAGTCAAATGAAAAATTCATTAAATAATATTTTTTTATTTAATTATTTATATTTGCTTTTTATCAATTAAATATAAATTTAATTAAAATGTATAATTTATTTTTTTAAGAATATTTCTTTTGAAAAAATTAATCATAGCATTTAACCCATTTGCCAACTGGTTATAAAATAATTTACTAAGGTTTGATGTACTAGGTTTTTAATCGACATTTTGGGAATTTCCATGAAGAAAATTTTCGATGAGAAAATATTTAATGAATTTGTAAAATTTTCAAAAAAATAATATATTCTTAAGTCCTATAGGTATACCAAAAATAAAAAAATTGGTGAGCGAAAGGGTTAACATAACAACTATTAAATATATATTTTTTATTAAATTCTTATTATAAATATTTTAAACAAAAATTTAAAATATTTTTTACAAATTGTATAAAAAAAAATAATTCCAAAATTCGGAAAAATATGTTAAATAATATATTTTCTTTACCGAAGTGTGGAAAATGACCTAAATGTAACGAATATATAACAATTTTTCCCATAAATTCATATAACCCTCCTCAATAAAACTAAGAAAAATATTCCCTTTAAAAAGCATTTATAGAAAACTTTCTACAAATAGCTATGTGGTATGAATGTGTTAAATATAAGAATAAGAAGTGTTCAAAACCACTTGGGATTAATTTTTTTTAGCAATAATTTATAGCTTGAACAGCACATACAAAAAATTTTATTTTATAATTTATTTGATTTAACCATATTTTTATATATTGTATAAGGAATTTTAACACTTTATAATTTGAAATTACCTTTCGTAAAAATCTTTCATTACATTCTTTAGCTGTACCACGCCAATGACGATGACGATATCTAGAATTTCCTAACCATAAGCTACCACGTAATTGTGCTGCTTCGGTAACAATTCTACGTATTGTTTGAAAACGTAAACGATTACAACGATATAATGGATTCATTGATATTATATCTGTGCTATGTTCTGGTTCCGATTCAGCACCAGATTTATGATCATCATCATCATCTACCCATGCACTTAATACACCTTCAACAAAATTATATAACATTTGTATATTTGATTGCATTGGTGCTGAACCGGACGGAATTTCTGGTTTAATAAGACGACGATTTTGACATACTTCACGTAATAAATTTTCACCAAAATGAACAGTTTTATGACGACGACGGCGTGAATTTAATGAAGCTGCCGATACAGATTTCATTAATTTACCATTATTATTTACAGTTATATGTTTATTAGCACCATTATGTTTCGGTTTGGTAGCTCTAGGTAATGAGGCACGTGAATCACCGCGTGTTAATGTATTTGGTTGTGAATTTGAACGATAGTATTGATGTCCATTATGATGATGGATTATTGTATCACCATCTGTAGAACGAAGATGTATCGATGATGAACGATTTAAATCGGCTGCACACCGTGGCAGTGAATTACATTTAATAGCATTTACACATTTTGTGCTTTGGCATCGGGGAAGTGAATTACATCGACATTCATAACATGTTGATTGACATATTGATGTTGAAGATGGTGGTGTTGTTGCTCTAATAACCGATCCACCACTACTAGTATTAACAACATCTTTATAACGTGGTAATGATGTACATCTCTCATCATAACAATCAGCTGTATAACAACAATTTGGATCCGTGCATATTGGTAAAAGTGGACAAAGTGGATCTGTACATGGAGGTGATACACTACGTGGTGCACGTTCTGCTGATGATGATTTACGTTTATGACCATTATGCGGATGATCGTTATACATATCAGTTACGGTAGCTGAACGTTGTGTTTGATGACGTCTTGAACGTTCCCGTTTCGATTCACGATCTTTTGCTTCACGTGGTGGAGGTGGTGGTGGTGGTGTCTGTTGTTGATTTGATATAACATTTGACAATGGCTCTTTTGGTATTGGTACATAATGATATTTATGATCTTTTCTTGGTACAGAATATAAACCAGATATATTAGCTGGTACAACTTCACTAGCCGAATGTCGTAATTTTCTTTCTCTTGATCGATGATCTGTTTGCTGATCATGGTGTTTTTCTTTTGTTGATACTAAAGGTTTTTTATGTAATTCAACACAACTACCTTGAGTTGATTGTTTTCTATCTAATTGTTGTTGTTTTCCAACAGATTGTAATTTACTAAGTGGATATTGTATCCAATCTAAAATTTCTTCTTGTTCGATTTCTCTATCACTATGACCGAGTGAATGACGTTTTCTTGGTTTCGTGTCATTCTCTTGGGACAAACTACGTGTTGTACCACCACTACCATTACGTCGGTGTTGTGCTCCATTGCGAGAAGCTTTAGGCACTGCTCCTTCATCTTTTTTTGATGAAGATGTTTGAAGTTTTGTTAACCATTCGACGATATCATTTTTGAAAAATTTGATTTCCCCTGATGGGCCAGAATGCTGGCGTTGTAAGGGTTTCTTTAGTAATTCAGAAAGTTCTTCTTTTAAAGATTTCGCATAAGAAGAACTTATCTTTTTTTGCTGCTGTTGTTGTTGCTGCTGTTGTTGTTGTTGTTGCTGTTGTTGTTGCTGTTGAAGTTGTTGTTGTTGCTGTTGAAGCTGATGTTGTTGGTCTGATGTTGAAGGTTTCCTTTCGACACTCTTTTTTGGTAAATATTCTAACATCCATTTTGGAATTTCATCTTTCAATATTGATAATTCACTCGGTCCGGATGATGTTCTTTGAGGAATATGTTGTTGGTCTAACCATTCAATTGTACCTTCACGTACAGGTCCACTTTCAGCAGAACGTGCAGAATGTCGTTGAAGAGCCGTTCTATCAAACCATTCCGAATTTTCACGTTGTGAATCACGCCTAATATATTCAGCTTCTGCACTTTTTTGTCGTGACGAAATTCTCGGTGGTGGTTGAGGTTTTTCTTTTTTCTGTACTGTTGGACCGGTTTCGCCACCAACCGTAACATGTTTATGATGATGATGAGGTTGTCGCATAGAACCACGACGTTTTATCACTTTCTGTTCAATTGTATCTTCATCTCTGGCTCGTACTCGTCTTGTTATTTCAAAAATATCACCATTTATTTGATGATAAAATTTCTCAACCTCAACACCTTTATCAAATTCTTCTTTAACTTGTTGACATTTGGGCACTGACTGATTAATTAAATTTGCTGATTGCTGTTGTTGATGTGACGATGGAGGTGGTGGCGGCTGTGACATTAAAGCTTTACCAGAACCTGATCCTGATACCAAATTTGGTGGTAATGTTGGTATTGAATCTTTTTTCGATAATTGTAATAATTCAGCAATTTCAAATTTTTCTCTATCATCTGATTGTAATAAACGATCCAATGAACCATGATGTGTTTTAATTGTTGGTACCAATGGTCCTTTACCCAATGGTTGAAGACGACATTGTGCATTACATATACAAACACCACGTTTATTACTGCCACTACCAAATCGAAATAAACTATTTGCCAATCCACTAATAACACTGCCACCACCACGTTCATTATTACCATTACCACCACCACCACCTCCATCAATATTACCCGCTACCCCCGAGGCCACACTACTACCACTTACATCTCGGCCCTGGGTTAAATAATTACGTGCTCCACTGTGGGCCACCGGGGTAATGTCAACTATCATACAACAACAATGAAATGAAAATGTTTTCTTATCACCGTTATTTGAATTACTTGTATTACTTAGTTCACAATTATCACTTTGTGACAGTGCCAGAATGAGACGCCAATATAACAACTTATAATATCAAACAATCAAAATTTTATAATTATTATTATTATTATTTTTACAATTATTATTAAAATTTATTATTATTGTGCGTCTATTGATGGCTAATAATATAAATAATATTAATAATAATATTTTTTTTAAATAATTATTTAATATTTTTCTAATATAAATAATTTTATTTATGGTAATTTTTTTTATATTGTTCTGACATTTATATTGTTGTTGTTGCTGTTGTTGTTTTGAATAATATATTAATTTATTAATTTTTTTTGATATTTTTTGATAACTAACAAAATTATTATTATTAATAATATAGATAATAATTATTATTGGTATAATAAAATTTTTGTAGCCAAAATTTTTATAATACTTTTCTATTAATTGTAAAACGTAATTTTCACGACTTTTATACATGCCACAACATTTGTTTATTTTTTTATTTTTATTTTTTTTTATTTATTTATATATTTATATTTTTCGAAATTATATAATTAATAATTATTATATTAATAATTTATATTTTTAATAATTTTGATTATTTCAAATTTTAACTAAAATTGTGTAAGTTTTAATTATTATTATTTTTATGGCCACAAATATAATTTATTTAATTATTTTTTTATATATAATATTTAATATTTTATTTATTTTATTTATTTAATTTATTTAATTTTATATTTATAAGTTTATTTACAATCAAATCACAAGTGCTCAATTCGTTTTGATTTTTAGAAAAAAATTTCAATCCGATTTATATACAACTTATTTGATAATTTTTATTTTTTATTTATTTTATATTTAATTTTTAAATTATATTTATATTTTATTTAATTAATTTAATTTTTAAAGACTATATAAATTTTTATCCTTAGAATCGATTAATTACGTTGTAATTTCAATTTTTTTTTATTTATTTTTTCATCTACAAATATTTTTAATTTAAAATTTAATATTAAAAAGCTAATTTTTATTATTTACGAGTATATTTTTATTTACACTAAAGATTTTTTTTTTTTTTTTTATCTTTTTTTTTAAAGATTTTAATATTTTTATTTCTTAATCCGTTTTAAGGACATATTGAAAAAAAAAATTTCAATAGAATTTTTCCTGCTTAACGCAATATAGAAATTAATTTTCGACGATTTCACTTGTTTTTGATCAAAATGCACAATTTTCACAAATAAAATATAAATTGGAAAACTTTATAATTATTACATAAATTATGTTGTTATCCATAAAGTTTGATTTTTTTTTTTGTATTGAAAATAAGATACGCTATGAGTAAATTATTTATGGGGGGATGACAAAAAGTGATTAAAAATAAATTTTTTACTGTATCTTTTTTTTATATATATATTTATATTATGTAAATGTAAATAAATTTATTGCTCACAACGAAGGAAATTTCTCCACTTTTTTTTGTATTAAAAAAAATTTTTTTTTTATAACTTAATTTTGCACAAATTTGCTTTTTTTATATATATATATTTATGTATTTACTTAATTTATTGTTGTTTAATTATAATTTATTAAAATAACAAAAAAAAAAAAATTGAAAATATTTTATAATATTTATCTAGCACCCTGTTACGAGAAGATTGAACACAACACCACAATTGGTAAATAATTACATTTAAAATAAAATAATATCATTGATGATGATGATGACGTATTACAAATTAATCGATTCGTTACGATTAAAATCGATTTTAATAAATTTTTATTAAAAATTATTATAAAATTTTTCAATTTATTTATTAAAAATTTTAATTTTAAGAACACAAATCGTAATAATTGAATAATAAACGTATGAAATAATTTAAATGAAATTTGAACGGATTTATTAGTAATGTCAATTATTAATATATTAAAATTATGAATTATCGTTTTTATTATTGAAATTAAAAACGATACGATGACAGTAAAAAATAATAATAATAATAAATAGAAAATTTTCACTTTTATTAGATTTTCGAATTTTGTAAATATACCAACAACAAAATTATTATGATATTTAACAAATATTTTATTATAATTTAGTTGAAATTCAAGACAGTCGTCTATAAAATGGTAAATTGCCATTTCCCGTTCTCATGTGCGAAATCATAAAATAAAATTATATTTTATTTCAAAAACATTTTATTATATTAAATATTCTTAATTTTAGTTTGTACTCCGAATTAATTAAAAAAATTTCATTAAATATTAAATTTGATTATTAAATTAAATCCGGATTTTTTATTGAATTTGATGTGGCGCGCGTTATTTTAAATCAATTGTTGTTTTTGTGTTTTTATATATATTTCTTAAATATATAGAGCAAAAAAGAAAATATGTAAATTAAAAAAAAAAACCAAATAAAATAAAAATAAAAATGTCCTTTTTATCAAATATATTTTTATATGTAAAAATAAAAAAAATAAACTTTATTTTCTTTTTTTTTCTTTCGGACGCACACAAAACCCGACGACGTTCTCGTTACGACTGAAAATTTTTTATTAGAAAATATCCTTGCAAAAAAAAAAAAATTAGATAGAAATTTCATCCGAATTCAAAGGAGTCGTCAACACACTACCAACATAACAAAATAAAAGTACAGGAGAAATGATGAAAAATATGGTATAACATAAATACGAAAAATATGAATAAACACTGAAAAATTATCATATGAAAAAATGTATTATAATATTTTCGAAATTTAGTCCTTAAGAGGGGTAAAATCGAGCTTTTTACAAAATATATACAAATAAAAACAAATGATTTCTATATTTAAATTCATTTCGAATTAAATTTTCGAAATTAATTTTTATATTATTATTGTTATTTATATTTACAGATCCTGGGATTAACATTTTCAATAATAAACTTTTTATAAAAGCTTTACTTTCGATATCGAAAAACGTATATAATATAAATTATTTTGTTTTACATGTTAATAGTGTCCTAATTTTACAAGTATTGAACTGTCGCAGTAAAATTTTCGAAATTATTTTTTAAGTAACCTAAAATAAACTTTCAAAATTGAACATGCTACCTCGAAAAATGACGCAAATACAAAATTTGTATTTGTTAACTATATTATCTTCGATTTTTTGGAGCGCATATTCGCTCCCAGGCGATTCTCTTCAATTTAACTCATTTCCATACAAAAATACATTATCGAAATTGTGGTAATATTACATACAAATGGATGAAAATTACGAAATTCTATAATAGAATGGCGTAAATAATTGCACATGCTCAAAAAAAAAAAAAAATTATATTATTGTTTTGTTTAGTGTTGCCAGAGTAGTAATAATTATATGTTTTCGAAAAAAATGAATGTATTTTTTTTTTGTTTGTTTGTAGTAAATTGAAATATATTTGATTGTTGTTTTGTAATTTTAGAATTGGGAGAAATAAAAATGTTGTTGTTAATTTTTTTTTTTCGAAATCAACCAAGTTTCATATGCAATTTAACTAATAGGGATATAGAAAAAAAAATGATAAAATAATTTAAGAAAATTCATGGTAACCTTGAAATTTTCGAAATTCAGATTACTATAGGATATAAAGTTTTTTTTTTGTGTTCTATTTTTATTGCTACCTTTTTCGTTTATGTACATAAATTTTAATATTTTGTATTTAAATTATTTATTTTTATATCAGGTTTTAAATGATATAATTTTATTATGACTTTTTTTTTTTAATACAATCTCAGAAAAAAATAAAATTACTGATTAGATAAATTATGTAATAAATGTGATGGTTATCCATTTGACCTAACTAATCATTATTATTACAGTGATAGTCATTTAAATAAAATTTAAAATTCATTTGTAAATGATAGATATTCTTAGATGAATTTTATTAATCAGTTTCATATTTCCAACACACGTACATACATTATTTCTTATAATTATTCTTTAAAAATATATTTAATAGCAGATTGATGTGTCAATATCAGTGCTGGATAGAAGTTTAATTGTAGTGTGTTCAATAAAATAATAATAAATCGAATAATATAGTGATCTATAAAACAAATTTAGTAAAGGTGTAAACGTTGATCAAGCCTACCTAACATAATATTGGAGACAAGTAAGTCACTATTTTGTAAAATTATAAATTGGTGAAATAAAACTATTTGAAAAAGAATTCGCAAGAAAGTTCAAAGTCCATATCAAAACATACCATATTTTGGATATTGATATTTGTCATATTTAGTATAATAATTGGACTAGATTACCCCAATATTATAGTTTTTTTAATAACAACTAATTAAAGCAAAACACTATTGAAAGCGACATCTACAAAAACCTAGATTAATTTAAAATAGGCCACAAAGAGTTATTATATAAAAAAAAATATGCATACTGATAGGTGTTTATTAAAATCAATCATAAAAATGAATGAAAATAAAATTTTAGAAGCAATAGCAAATTTAAGATTAGAGAGAGATGCAAGAAAGCATTAAAAGTATTAGCGAAAATATAAAGTATAAACTGTAGAAACCAATTCGTAGATTCTGAGATAAATAACTTAAAAAGAAAAGCAAAAGCGATTAGACATTCAAATTATTAGAAATATTATAATATACGGGCTTTCAAAGAAAAGATAACAATTTATTATTAGAAGGAGTAGTGTTAGATATTAATGCGAAAACTATTGGGATATATTAGAAAATATTGAAATATATTTTTTATACAGATTTGGGAAACAAGATACAACTAAAATTTGAGCTGTACTATTAGGCTTAACAACATATAAAAAGAAGGAATTAATAATGAAAAACAAAGGCAATTTAAGAGAATTACCGTATAAAATATATTTCGTCGACGATGATTTACCAAGAGAATTAGTGGAAAGACACAAAGAAATTAGGTTACAGAAAAAACTAAAAGAAAATCAAAAACAAACAAATATTAAAGATAGTGATAATAACAAAAGAACTATTGAGGATAGTAATATCCAACTAAATGATAATGCGCACCAAAATAATACAAATCTTTCACCTTAAAAAACTTTGGTATCAATATAAATGAAAATTCACAAAATAAACAATTAATTTCAAACAACACTATGGCAATTTATTTATTTATTATTTATTTATTACTTGCAATAAAGTAGCAAGTCGAATTTAAACAACATATATGAATATTACAATAAATGAAAACCCGGCACACGAAAATGGATATGAAAATGATTTAACGAAATACAACACAGAAAACATTAAAAAGAAATTAAATTTCCATCACAATTATAACTACATTAACTATGTAATAAGGAATCAAATCAAATATACATAAAAACTAGAAAGAAAATAACCAATATAGATACAAATAGAAACAAGATAAAAAAGAATAATAAAACAAGAAATAAACAAAATTTAAATTTAAAAAAAATGAAACTTATAATAATGATAAAATTGACGAATTAAATATATGTACTTATAGTATTAGATCACTAATAGGTGAAGATAAAGTGGAAAAATTAGATAACGCGTTAAGCAAAATAAAGTGGCTATGTCACTGCTAAGCAAAATAAAGTGGCAAATTATTGAAAGACAAGATGGAACTAGTTTTTGTTACATAGGAGAAATGAAAGATCTCCACGGAGTTGGGTTGGTATACTAATTAATAAGCACTTTAAGAATACTATAGAAGATATAATTTTATTTGGTGAAAGAATTATTGGCGAAAAACTTAAATTTGATTCAAAAAACATTTCTATTATACAAATATATGCGCCAACAGAAGCAGCAACTGCTGAAATACTAGAAATTTTTTATGATATAGTCAGATGAAGCCATAGCCAAAATTCACAGTGATTTCTTGATAATAATGGGTGATTTTAAAGTAAAGTCGTGAAACAAGAAATAGGTGAAGAATAAAAGAGGGGAAAGATTGATCCAGTGGATCTAGCAACATAAGTTAATTATAGGAAATATACTATTTAAAAAGAAATCAAAAGACAAATCGACCTGGCGGTCGCCAACTGGTAGTGTAAAAAAACGAAATTGAGGTAATTCTACAATTAAAAAATGAAAAGTCAGCAGGAAGTGACAATATAAATGCTGAATATTTAAAATACAGCACTGATGAAATCGTACCAATTTGAACGAAAACTCTTAATAGAATAATATATACAGAAATTATACCAGATCAATGGAAATGTTCAACGATATTTCTTATTCACAAAAACGGAAATAAAAATGATATTAATAACTATCGTCCAATCAGCCTATTATCAACACTGTATAAAGTTTTTGCCAAATGTATATTGAAAAGAATAGAAATGCTTCTAAATGCTAATCAACAAATAGATCAGGCTGGATTTAGATCTGGATACTCAACAACTGATCATCTTCATAGCATAAATCAAATATTAGAACATTTCTCTGAATACCAGATACCAATTGCAATAACTTTTTCATAGACTATCTTAAGGCGTTCGACAGTATAGAACACGTTTTTATTTGACGAGCATTAAAGCACAAAACTTGCACCATAAATATATCAGACTACTTCAAAATATTATATTGATTGCAAAGCGAAAATAAAGTTGGGACGAGAAGGGAATTACTTTAAAGTAAATAGATGTGTTAGACAAGGTGACCCTTTACAATCATCTTCAAAATTACTTCATAATTTGATATAAGGAGAAAATTATTTTTAGCAGATACGATCAAAATTTGTAATAATTTTGGATGTGAAACATGCCATATAAAATATATTAAATTACCATGTATACCCGAGTGTGTTATTTGTTTGTTTAAAGGAAAATAATCAGGTTACCAATACAAAGGTTAAGGTTACTTTAATCAGTGTTATAGTAAAAAGAATTTATGAAAATACTTATGCATTTCGCTTTAGTTTAAATAATTGTTTGTCAAGTTAAGTAAATAAATACATATTAGATAATAATTGTGAAGATAAAAACTGAATCGAGGGCTAGAAAAGCTCGTAGCTATAACCATCGGTAATTTGTAATAAACAGTGATTATAAAAATAATGTATTGCAATTAGGAATTTTAATAGAGACTCACTGAAGCTATCGAAATCGAACTAAAATTCTACAAACACCAACTCGATCACAAAACTAGTCTGTGTGCAAAATTCATTGATATTTTTCAATGATATGCTGCAGCAATATTTCATAATAATTTCTGCGATACGCTGCAAAATGTTAAAGGTGACATTTCAGTACAAAATCAGATAATAATTAATATTATGGTCACATACAATATATAGCTTGAGCCCTCTACAGCTACTGATTCAAAAAAAAATATAATCAACGGTACCACAACACAAACCTGTGCGCTACCACTACTACTACCTATGCGGTATTACTGCTCACGAGTTTGTATGCGAATCCGGTATATTTTTTTTATGCACCTCGAAAAATTAAATTCATTCGATCGAAATTAGGTTTTTAGACACGCAAGTCTCTGTTACAATCCTCAATGTTACTCTAAGTTTGAACTTAATGCAACGTAATTTGTAGCTTGGAATTAACGTCCACGTCCACATAAAATTTATTTAAACAATTTGTTTAGCATATATTTAAATGAAAATAAACTACAATTCTACAATCTAATTAATTTCTCTGTCTCAAGTTATTACGATTAAAGTTAAGCTTTTTATTGATAAATTGAAAAATAATTTCCTTGTATTATCTTTAATTATTTTAAGTCATTATAGAATTTATATAAAAGAGACATTCTAATATGATTTTTTTTCAGTTATTGCTTGTTAAGTTTACAATATGGAAAGTAAAATATTTCTGCAATGTTTAGTCTCTTTGATAATTACTTTATTATTGCCATTAACCAATGCCGATCGTTTTTCAAAAGTGGATAACATATTTCAACAAAAGGTCACCGTTAAATCTGGTGATATAATGCAATGTGAAATTACTAAAACAAATACAGTAGAAAATAATTATAGTTACTATGGTAATATAATCAATTATTTTACATATTTTTTTAAATCATTCAATATTATCTTTGATTTTCTCATTATTGTAGTCTATACTCAAGATGCATCGAGCTCAAATGCTTACCAACTTCATCCAGTTGTTGGGAAATGTTTTTCATTTAAAGTACGTGGTACAACGAACCCACATATTGCCCTTTCTAGTAATACTGCGGTTAATGATAAAGATAAAATAGAAGTAATCCTGGAGGAAAAAGATGGTAAATATTCAGCTATTCGAGAAACTAAGGGCGGTGGATCCAATTTGGTGAGTAAACTGGATAAAAGTGGAATCATTAATGATAGAGAATATACTGGTTTTTGGATAAGATGGACAGATGATTCATTATTAGAAGTTGGTCGCGAATCAGAAACAATTCCATTTTTATCTCATAGATTTTCAAGCAAACTAGATATTAAATATGTTGGTGTTATGACTTGGTGGGTAAGTGCTGCATGGATAATTGATTTGGGTAAGATTTTATGCAATGCACAATAATATAAACAAACTACTATATAAATATTTTTTAATTCAAGAACCAAAATGCCCTGGTGTTATACAGAACACAAAGATGAGAGCTGAATCGTATTGCTACATTATAAAGAAAAACTGCGTAGAACAGAGCAGAATGTTTAATTAAAAGAATATTCAGAATAAAATTTAATTTGAGTGGAGTAATTCATGTTTTATTTTCTGTAGTGTGAAAAATGGTGTAGTGACATAACATTCATGTTCATGGATATGAACTCCATTCCATTTTGGACATTATGTAGATCTGAGAAAAGAAAATTAAGTCCATGAACCTTACATAAATGATATTAGATCTGTTACAATGCTTATATTTTCGCTGTTTTGAGTATTTTTGTTTTTTTGGAAATTTATGTCCATGTAGCGAAACCTAATAAATTGAGATGTAGATGTCAGGGCTCGAACCCGGGTTTTAGCAAATAAATTGATGTAACATGGAAGATTAATATGAACACATAATCATATTTTTATTTTAAAAAATTTAAAAGCTGGCAATGATAAGATTTAAATTCTAGAGTTCGTCTGAAGTTATTATTTTGATTAAAGATTAAAGAAACTTATTCTTATTGATAAATTTAAAAATAAAAATATATGAAATATAATCAATTTAAATGATAAAGTTTGATAATCATTTAATTAAATGTAATGCGTGAGATTATGCAAAATGATAAAGTATTGATAATAATGTTAAGAACGTTTTGCTAAAAAGATAATAGAATTAATATAAAAGGCAAATTTCATTCTGATATATTTTCAGTTATTGCTTGATAATCTTTGAATATGGGAAGTAAAATGTTACTGCAATGTTTAGTCTCTTTGATAATTACTTTATTAGCACCATTAGCAAAAGCCGAGAGCTTCTCAAAAGTGGAAAACATATTTCAGCAAAGTGTCAACATTACATCTGGTGATGTAATGCAATGTGAAATAACAAAAATAAATACAGTAGAAAATAAATGTAGTTATCATGGTAATATTTGACATATTGAGGTCATTCAACATTATCTTTAAGTGTCACATTTTTGCAGTCTATACTCAAAAAGGACAGCATTCAAGTACATACCAATTTTATCCAGCTAATGGAAAATGTTTTTCGTTTAAAGTACGTGCTACACAGAACCCACATATTCTACTTGCTAGTAATACTGTTATTGATGATCGTGAAAAACTAGAAGTCGTTCTGGAGATATATGGTAATTTTTCAGCTATTCGACAAATTTCGCCCAAGGGAAACAAGTTAGTGAGTAAACTGGACAAAAAAGGTGTCATTAGTGATAAAGAATATCGTGGTTTCTGGATAAGATCAGGAAAAAAAGTTGAGAGCTGAATCAGACTGTTTTATTCTAAAAGTATGAAGTAATAAATATAAAAATACTGAAATATAATATCTTTTAAACAGTATGTAATACAAAATTTTATTTTTGTAAATAAGAGACAGTTTTTTGTCATTACTTTTGAAATGTTATTGTCTATACAAAAATTAGTTAAATAGGACCAAATCTTATAAATAGGACCAAATTCCAAGACAATAAATATGGTATACGTTAATAATTAAATATTTTCAGTACAAATTGTGAATATTCATAGGCAATTATAAAATTGAAGCTGAATTAAAATAGCTATCAACGACAATTATTAAAAATTGGAAGTAAGATGTAAGTGTGAGGTATCTCGAGATTTTCACTATTTTGAGAAGATTAAATTAAAATTATAAATTTTAATGTATTAATTATCATGTTCTCGAAATTTTAAAAGTAATATTTTTACAACGCAATAAGTATCAACACTAATTTCCAAACATATACTAACAAATTAATTTCCTTTGTGCAGATCCTTTATGCAGAGAAGCTTTTCATTAAAAATTTTAAACAAAAAAAGCATAAAATTCTCTTAATATTATTTTTAAATTTACATACATATTTTTTATACAATATATTTTTGTTCAAAGCTTATAGGACCAAATAAACATATATAAGAGAAACTTGATTTTATTAAGAGAATTCAAATTTTATTGTAAATATTTTGAGCAATATAAAATTTCTGTAATTCTGTTAACTAGATGTACGTACATACCTTAAACCTTACCAATAAAATTTTAATATATAAAAAAAATTTCTTATCGCCAAAGGAAAGGATCTACTTAAAATTTTACATAGTAAAATATTTTTACAAAGAGATAGAAAGTATAATGAAAAGTATTTGGATAAATAAGAATCGTTTATAGAACAAAGTATCGGTTAGTACAATTTTTCTAATTAAATGCATCCTTTATTAGAGAAAATTTAATTAAATTTATATTATAAACCAGACAAATATCATAAAATTTTAAATTCTTGTAAGGAAAATTCAAGTTTTTAATTAAATCATAAATTTTTTTTTTTTTTTTTTTTATATATTATTTTTTATAGAGAACCACCAATCATTTTTGATTTTATGGGTCCTCTTTTTAAATAATGTAATTGTGTTATGTAAAGGTGGTAAAGTGTAAATATGTGGTAAAGTGTAAATATTCACATGTCAGACCAATGTTTACAGTGGGAATTGAACCCATAACCTCTGTGTTGGTAGAACAGTACATGTTACACTGATCTACGGAGAAAACATTATTAAACATTATTTAAGGAAACATTATTTAAAAAGTCAAACTTTGCAATATTAAGAATAAACTGAATTTTATTTAGAAAGCCTGTGATTTTATCAAATTATTGGATTGTATAGAGATATTTCATAAATAAGAAATTTATTCTGCATTTATCTATAAATCATTCAATTATATATTACAAGGTTCGGTAATAATGACGGTACCTCATATTAGACCACACTGGGTTCATAGCTGTTAGATATTAAAAAAAATGGTGCGGTGTCATAAGGCCATATGTCATAACGCCATAATAGTTTTAAGACTCCTTCTAGTGATGGCTTTATGACTATTTCGAGTTAGTCTTAAAGCCATATTGGTAAGACTCATTTAAGTGTGATATGTCGGTGGCATGACATAAGGCCATACGACATAAAGCCATAATGGTTTTATGTCTAATTTGAGTGAGACATAATGCCATATGAGACATATGAGATATATGGGCTTATGTCTCATTTAATAAAATGAAAAATTAATTGATTTGGAAAAGGACTAATTTTAATTGGAAATTGACTATTTTGATCTGGACATGCTATATATTGATGTCAGCAAAGTCTGAAGCGGCTTATTAAAATTTAATTATATGGCTTTATATCTTCAATTTTTATAAAACGATATGGATTTATGTTTCATTTGTGTGAGACATAAAGCCATATACGCTAAAATCGCGATTATGGCATTATGTCTCACTCAAATGAGACATAAAGCCATTATGGCTTTATGTCGTATGGCCTTATGTCATGTCACCTGATATGTCTATAAAATATATTTAATTAAATTTGTGGAGAATACCTAACGCACAATATGTCGATACCTTCCGGGAAGGATGTAATAAGCGACTAAATTTTCAAAATCAATTTCTTTCTTCATATCGTAATAATTTGTATTAAGCGTCTTATAAAGTTTTTACACTTTATCGAAAGTTATAAGGAATATAAATTAGATGCGACACTTATTTATCTATGAATAATATTATATTTATTCTCTGCGATTTTGTAATAACCGCCAAGAATATAGAATTAAGCGACATCTTTCTGAGAGATAATAAAACAAAAATGCATGCTTATACGAAATTGTCTCATAGATCATAACTATAGCAATATTTTAATTTAAGCGACATTTTCACCGCCAAGACTTCGGAATAAGTAAAAAAGGTTTAACCGCCAATTTTATTTACGGCGCATATTAAACTTAGTATATTAAGATTCCTTTTTAAATCTATACTATAATGAAACAACAACAACAACATCAAAAACACTGAATAAGAAGTTTTTTTCGTTTCCTGTAAAATTTCGTTTCCTGTTTATTTTTAATGTATACATATACAATAATCACTTTGTTAACATGACATCGTACACATACAACTTGTCCTATCACGATATTTTGCATATGGCAGAAAATATATAGTTATTTTATATTATATGAAAAAGGATTCTTAAATAATAAAAGTTTATGTAATCAAGAATATTATTTATAATTTTCAAATAAAACATGAAAAAAAAAGAAATTCAAATCTTTTCTTATATATAGACATCTGAAACAATGCTATCTATAAAAAAAAGTCCTTAGGATATCCTTAAACAATGCTCAAAACAAAATTTGTGTATAAAATTTATATTCTTTGTAAAATAATATCGAAATATAATTGAAAAATTTATTTATAATTTATTTATATATATAAAAATTGTATATACAATTTTAAAATTTCCTCTTTTATTTTATTAATATCTTATCGTGTTTTAAGCAAATAAACCATTCAAATGAAGAAATCTCATCCTTTTCTTTAAAAAACCAAGAAATATTATTGTCGTCCGTAAATAAATTTGAATATAATATAACCGTCGTGTCCTCTTTTGTAGGCTAAAGATGTATATAACCAGGTAAGCCTTTTACTTTATATATATAGGTCATTATGACTTCCTTGACTCCTTTTACTTAAATATAAAATCTTATAATATATTTATTTTATATTTTTTGGTTATTATTATTTTTTGACTTTCTTAAATACTTTCACAACCTTGTAACTTATTCTGTACACATCCTTTATTTTTTGTTGAACAACAATATAAATTATATTATGTAAAATTTATGAAAAAGGAAATTATATGTATACAAAAATAATAAAGGAAGCTTTAATATAGTACAGTAAAAGTAGATCATATCCTTTTTAAAGAAAATATATACGAATTCAAGGAGTAATATTAAAGAAAAATATTTTCGGTATAGAAAACTTCTTCGAAAGTAAAATTTTTTGAAAATGTTTCTTTTATTATTTACAAAACATTTCAAATTTCAACCACCGACCATTTTCACCCTATTTAACTAAACTCACTAACGAAAAATAAGAAAATAAATAACAATTGTTTTGAATAAAACGATTTTTTGGCAGTAAGATTTTTGGATTGGATTACACACGTATATAAAATATAAAAGATGAATTAAAAATTTTGTTTAAATATTGACTTTTTAAGGAAGATTTTGTTATTTTTGCGTTTAGTTAATGTAAATAGCTATATACAAAATTTGATATAGAATATTTTTTTTTAGGTTAAAGGATTTTGAAATGAAGACTTTTTAGTTGTTATTAAACTTAAGAAAAGATAAATATAAAAATTCTTACTTTATGGTGTTCACTGGTTCACTCTCTCTCTGACATTAAAATATATTTTTGTATTTTATTATGGGGTCAAAATTAAATTTTCTGTTTTTTTATTTTATTGTTTATTCTAAAACTTTTAACAACATTTTTAAGTGGTTTATATATTTTGATTAAGTTGATTTTGACTCTTAACTGGTAAATTTGAAGTTTAATAAAAAAAAAAAAAAATATGAATAAATAATAAAGCTGTGAAAGTAAATAGTATATTTTAAATATTAAAATTAACAAATTTAAATTTAAAATTAACAAAATTTGAAGAATATTTCAAATGAATAAAAAAAAACTTAACGAAATAAATGATATATTTGAATGTATATTCTAAGGCGCTCCGCATACTACACTAATTTTTCGTACGAAAAATCCTTTTTTGAGGGAACGATTATCAAATATTTAATGTTTTCGGTTTTGATCCGCATACTGCAGCAATCCGAAAAATTAATATGTCATAATCAGCTGTTATGTTATGACACATTAATCAATTTAAATTTCGTTCAACACGTGAATATCATTTGCTATTTGATATTTTGAATATCAACAAAACAATAATCTCATGGCACATGTACTAATATAATAATTGACAACAACCAAAAAAAAAATTCAATGCAAAATTCCATCAGATTTTTTTTTCGTACGATTTGGGTTTCCGAGGAACGATTGAATTGAAATGGAACACTATGACAGTCAGTTGATCAGGGATTTCACTTTTTATCCGAAAATGCAATATTTAAATAAAATATCTGTATTCCTGTAAACATATGAATTAAAAATCATAAAGAATTAATTTCTCAATAGTTTGGTATCAAAGTATTCTGATTTTTTTTTTTAAATTTCTTCAAAAATCAAAAAAATAAATTTTTTCGTATCAAATTTTCGGATGTACTATGCGGAACGTCTTAGGATGTAATAATGTATGTTAAAATTAATATTATTTGCCACTCTTATAAATAGATTTCTAACAAAAATTCAATTTATATCGTCTAGACATTTCCACAACATTAAATTTCACTCATATATTTATAATATTTATAACTTTAGCAATATATATTGCAAATATATATAAAATATTACATGATTGAAAGAAATAAGCACAAATAAAATTTGATTTTATAGTAATTTATATAAAAAGTTCGTAATTTGCTTATAAAAACTATTATTAGATTCTTATTAGTTTGATCAGAATACATGGTTACTTAAATTGTTATTACCTATAAATAAATAATATATTGTTAAATAATTATTATACTTAGAAATTATATTTCGAAATACTAATTGACTATTTACTAAAAATACTGACAAAAATATATACAATTAACATCTATCAAGTGTGATTAAAAAATCAAATATTTTAATCCATGTGGATGATGTAAAGATTTTCAAAGCTATCAAATCAATTTCGGATTGTATTGATTTACAATCAGATTTAGATAACTTATATTACTGGTGTAAAATTAATCACCTAATTTTAAACATTGATAAATGCTTTGTAATGACTTTTACACGTAAGTTACAGTTTGAAAAATTTACTTATAAACTAAATGATGCAATTTTAAAAAGGACAAGTTCTTCAAATGACTTAGGCGTATGTCTTGATATACAAAACTTCTTTTTATATCTTAAAATTAAACTTCTTTTTATATCTTTTGTCCGTCCTATATTAGAATATGCATGTCAAGTCTGGAGTCCATATTATGAAGTTCATAAAAATCGCATAGAAAGTGTGCAAAAAAGATTCCTTCGTTTTGCTCTTAGAAATCTAAACTGGAGCGATCATTTCAATCTTCCACCTTATATAGAAAGATTACGCCTCATAGATTTGCCATCATTAGAGAAAAGACGGGACTATTTGTCTTTTAGTTTTGGGCATAAATTGCTAGTCGGCGAGATAGATTCATGTATCTTATTGTCTAAGGTTAAATTCAGAATTCCGTCACGTTCTGTACGTGTTTTTCAACCACTAATGATTAAAAATCATTTGTCAAATTATGGTGCTTTTTGTTCTTTGTCGTGTATGTTTAAAATTTATAATGATAAATACTTAATTTTAAATTCTTATAGTTTCAAATCTTAAATGTTTAAAGATAGTTTTTACTACTCAATTTGATGTATGATGTATTTATATATATATATTTTTTTATAACTAGAATTTAGTTGATCCAATAAATAAAGGCAGATTGACCAAACATATATTTTATACTGACCATTTTCTTAATAAAGTACTCAAAATCCTGACCTATAATTATTTATACTGACCAATATAATCGAAAAAAGACTCTACAATTAATAAAGAGAAATCGTCAAGGATTAAGAAGTCATTGTAAAAACCCGGAGATGCAAAATAATCCGAGAACTAGAATAATATAAATATAATACTATATGAAAAGACGCACAAGCGGCAAACAGAGTAATATGAAGAAGCCAAGTGGAAGACAAATGCTCACAAGAGGAGTAAGATACAAAATTACATTCTAATTAGTCATGAAGTTATAATGATCAAAGTTAAGTTTTTTATTGATAAATCGAAAAATAATATATCATATTATCTCTTGATTTATCAATAAAAATATTGTTTAAATGATTATAGATTAAAAGGCTCAATCCAAATTCTGAATTTTTTTAAGTTTTGGGTGTTTATCTCAGAAAATACAAATTACATATATTGATTGTTACTTGGAATCAGCGTCAAAACATCACTAAATCTTTATTTAAAATAAAGTAGAATTAAAAGCTTGCAAGGCAATGATAAGATTTATATTCTAGAGTTCGTCTGAAGTTATTATTTTGATTAAAGTTAAGTTTCTTGTTGATAAATTTAAAAATAAAAATATTTTATATGAAAATGATAAGGTTTCAGATTACAGAATTAATATAAAAGACAAATTTTATTCTGATATATTTTTAGTTATTGCTAGATAATCTTAGAATATGGGAAGTAAAATATTGCTGCAATGTTTAGTCTCTTTGATAATTACTTTATTATTGCCATTAGCAAAAGCCGAGAGCTTCTCAAAAGTGGAAAACATATTTCAACAAAAGGTCACCGTTAAATCTGGTGATATAATGCAATGTGAAATTACTAAAACAAATGCAGTAGAAAATTATTATAGTTACTATGGTAATATAATCAATTATTTTACATATTTTTTTAAATCATTAATATTATCTTTGATTTTCTCTTTATTGCAGTCTATACTCAAGATGGATCGAGCTCAAAGGACTACCAACTTTATCCAGTTGTTGGGAAATGTTTTTCATTTAAAGTACGTGGTACAGTGAACCCACATATTGCCCTTTCTAGTAATACTGCGGTTAATGATCAAGATAAAATAGAAGTAATCCTGGAGGAAAAAGATGGTAAATATTCAGCTATTCGAGAAACTAGGTCCGGTGGATCTACTTTGGTGAGTAAACTGGATAAAAGTGGAATCATTAATGATAGAGAATATACTGGTTTTTGGATAAGATGGTTGGATGATTCATTATTAGAAGTTGGTCACGAATCAGAAACAATTCCATTTTTATCTCATAGATTTTCATGGAAAATAGATATTAAATATGTTGGTGTTATGACTTGGGGGGCAAGTGGAGCATGGATAATTGATTTGGGTAAGATTTTATGCAATGTACAATAATATAAACAAACAACTTTATAAATAATTTTTAATTCAAGAACCAAAATGCCCTGATTTTATACAGACTAGTCAGATAAGAGCTGAATCATATTGCTATATTATAAAGAAAAACTGCGTAGAACAGAGCAGAATGTTTAATTAAAAGAATATTCAGAATAAAATTTAATTTGAGTGGAGTAATTCATGTTTTATTTTCTGTAGTGTGAAAAATGGTGTAGTGACATAACATTCATGTTCATGGATATGAATTCCATTTTGGACATTATGTAGATCTGAGAAAAGAAAATTAAGTCCATGAACCTTACATAAATGATATTAGATCTGTTACAATGCTTATATTTTCGCTGTTTTGAGTATTTTTGTTTTTTTGGAAATTTATGTCCATGTAGCGAAACCTAATAAATTGAGATGTAGATGTCAGGGCTCGAACCCGGGTTTTAGCAAATAAATTGATGTAACATGGAAGATTAATATGAACACATAATCATATTTTTATTTTAAAAAATTTAAAAGCTGGCAATGATAAGATTTTAATTCTACAGGTCGCCTGCCCTGAAGTTTTTATTTTGATTAAAGTTAAGTTTCATAAAAATAAAAATATATCAAATATTGTCAATTTAAATGATAAGGTTTGATAGTCATTTAATTAAATGTAACGCGTGAGATTATGCAAAATGATAAAGTGTTGATAATAATGTTTAGAGGAGTGTTGCTAAAGAGATTACAGATAATATAAAAGACAAATTTCATTCTGATATAATTTCAGTTATTGCTTGATAATCTTAGAATATGGAAAGAAAAATATTGCTGCAATGTTTAGTCTATTTGATAATTACTTTATTATCACCATTAGCAAAAGCCGAGAGCTTCTCAAAAGTGGAAAACATATTTCAGCAAAGTGTCAACATTACATCTGGTGATGTAATGCAATGTGAAATAACAAAAACAAATACAGTAGATAATAAAAATAGTTTTTATGGTAATAATCAATTATTTTACATATTTTTGAGGTCATCTTTAATTTTCACATTATCTTTAATTTTCACATTTTCTATACTCAAAAAAGTCTATACTCAAAAAGGACAGCATTCAAGTACCTACCAATTTTATCCAGCTAATGGAAAATGTTTTTCATTTAAAGTACGTGCTACACAGAACCCACATATTCTACTTTCTAATAATACTTTTGCTGATGATCGTGAAAAACTAGAAGTCGTCCTAAATATATTTAGTAGTTATTCAGCTATTCGAGAAACTAAGTCCCACGGAGATGAATTATTGAGTATACTGGAGAAAAAAGGAATCATTAATGATAAAGAATATCGTGGTTTCTGGATAAGATGGTTAGATGATGAATTATTAGAGGTTGGTTGTGAATTAGAAACAATTCCATTTTTGTCCCATCGATTTCCGAAAAAATTAAATATTAAATATGTTGGTATTATGACTTGGTGGGTAAGTGGAGCATGGATAATTGATTTAGGTTAGTTTAATTTTATTGCTACATAAGGTATAATTAAATGAATTTTCAATTTTCCAATTTATAAGATCCAAGATGTCCTGGTATTGCAAATCAGGAAAAAAAATTGAAAGCTGAATCAGACTGTTTTATTCTAAAAGTATGAAGTAATAAATATAAAAATACTGAAATATAATATCTTTAAAACAATATTTAATACAAAATTTTATTTATATGTTGTCCATATTTTTGTAAATAAGAGACAGTTTTTTGTCATTACTTTTGAAATGTTATTGCCTACAAAAAAAGGTGCTAACTAGTGGGAGCAGATAACTCGTAGTATGTTGTTTAACAGCGATTTATGTCCCAAAAGTTTTTCGTAATTAACATTAGCTTTGTAACAAACAGTGCTTTGTTCAAAATTGCTCAGCTTTATTATTTATTGATTTAAAAATTAATAATTTTATATTTTTATTTCTTTAATAATAAATAATATCATTAAAATAACTATAATAAGTATAAATATGCGTAATCACGAATCCAACCTGTGTACAAAATTTCATTGAAATTGAATAATATTTACCATATGATCTAGAAGATATAAAATATTAATCGGAAATTTTAGCATGGACCCCCTCAGGCTACTAACTTTCTACCTTAGTCTACACATGCGTAATCACGAATCCAACCTATGTACCAAATTTCATTGAAAATTGATAATAATTACTATATGGTGTAGAACATATGAAATATTCTTTTGAAACTAAGTTGCTCATATACTAGTTTCCCATGAACACAGTAAAGCTACCTAATACAAATTTTTGGAGCAATAAGTAGGTAACAAAGTCAACCTGTGTTTGAAATATAATTTTAATTGGGTGCCAATTACTGTATGATGTAGAGTATTGAACATATGAAATATAATTGGAAATTTTAACATGGACCCACTGAATTACCGACTTTAAACTTTGTAGACAGTAAGTACATAAGGAAGCTACTATGTGTGTCAAATTTCATTCAAATCAGATAATAAATACCATATCCTCTAGATAGAGCATATGAAATTTTAATCGGAAATTTTAGTATGGACCCCCTAAAGGTATTAACTTCTATCATGGCCAACACATTTAGAATCAGAAGGTCTACCTTTGTACCAAATTTCATTCAAATCAGATAATAATTACATGCTATAAAACACGTAATTAGATAAAATTCGGAAACTAAAACTGTTTTCTAGGAACACCCTGAAGGTTTTTAATTTCACAAAATTAACCTAGATCACAAAATTAACCTACATATAAAATATCTTTGAAATCGGTTAACAATTACTATATGCTGTAGAACATATGAAAAAAAAAAAAAAAAATTAATCGGAAATTTAACATGGACCCCCTAATCCTACTAATCTGTAATTTGGTCAACCTATGCATAATCACGAACTCAGCCTGTGTACCAAATTTCATTGAAATCAGATAATAATTACACGCTGTAGAACATAAAGCAAATATTCTTCGGAAACTAAGTTGCTCATATATTATTTTCCCATGAACGTACTAAACCTACCAACTACAAATTTTGGGAGTATCAACTAGATAACTAAATAAAACTGCGTATGCAATATGATTGAAATTGGTTGAAAGTTACTGTATGATATAGAGCGTTGAACTCATGAAAAGTAATTACGGATTTTTACATGGACCCACTGAAGTATCGACTGTAAATTTTACAGGCGCCAATTACATAACAAACTATCATGTGTACCAAAATTTATGCTATTTAGATAATAATTACTATATGCTCTAGTCTAGAGCATACGAAATTTTAATCGGGAATTTTACCATGGACCCCATGAAGTTACAGACCTATATCTAGGTAGGCTTGTGGACAATCATGATACCAACCTATGTTTTAAATTTCATCCAAATCTGAGACATGCAATTTTTTTTTACATTTTTACGTAGAAAAAAAACACATATATAGGTTCCCACATAAATGGGGAAATCTAACATGGTCCCACTGAAAGGATCGATCTCATCTTGTAAAGGCACCGGGCTGAAGTCTGTTAGAGCCTATGTACCAAATTACATTAAAATCGGACTAGCGGTTCTAGGAGATGTTCCTGAAATCAAAATTCGAAATAATTTTAATAATTGACATCTACAATTGATTAGAATGACAGATTTCACAGAATTTTTGTACTATAAAACTGACATAATATACAAATAATTTTTACCGACAAATATATAAAATTATACTTTTAAAAACGATTTTTAAAATAAATATACTAAAGAATTTTTGCTGGCGTGACCAACCTAACATTATCTACTGACAATTTCCTAAATAAAGTAAGTACTTATGATTTATAAAACAAAATCCTGAACTATAATTATTTATACTGACCAATATCATTGAAAAAAGACTCTACAATTAATAAAGAGAAATCGTCAAGGATTAAGAAGTCATTGTAAAAACCCGGAGATGCAAAATAATCCGAGAACTAGAATAATATAATACTATATGGGAAGACGCACAAGCGGCAAACAGAGTAATATGAAGAAACAAAGTGGAAGACAAATGCTCACAAGAGGAGTAAGATACAAAATTACATTCTAATTAGTCATGAAGTTATAATGATCAAAGTTAAGTTTTTTATTGATAAATCGAAAAATAATATATCATATTATCTCTTGATTTATCAATAAAAATATTGTTTAAATGATTATAGATTAAAAGGCTCAATCCAAATTCTGAATTTTTTTAAGTTTTGGGTGTTTATCTCAGAAAATACAAATTACATATATTGATTGTTACTTGGAATCAGCGTCAAAACATCACTAAATCTTTATTTAAAATAAAGTAGAATTAAAAGCTTGCAAGGCAATGATAAGATTTATATTCTAGAGTTCGTCTGAAGTTATTATTTTGATTAAAGTTAAGTTTCTTGTTGATAAATTTAAAAATAAAAATATTTTATATGAAAATGATAAGGTTTCAGATTACAAAATTAATATAAAAGACAAATTTTATTCTGATATATTTTTAGTTATTGCTTGATAATCTTAGAATATGGGAAGTAAAATGTTACTGCAATGTTTAGTCTCTTTGATAATTACTTTATTATTGCCATTGACCAATGCCGATCGTTTTTCAAAAGTGGATAACATATTTCTACAAAAGGTCACCGTTAAATCTGGTGATATAATGCAATGTGAAATTACTAACACAAAGACAGTAGAAAATAATTATAGTTACTATGGTAATATAATCAATTATTTTACATATTTTTTTTAAATCATTCAATATTATCTTTGATTTTCTCATTATTGCAGTCTACACTCAAGATGCATCGAGCTCAAAGAACTACCAACTTTATCCAGTTGTTGGGAAATGTTTTTCATTTAAAGTACGTGGTACAACGAACCCACATATTGCCCTTTCTAGTAATACTGCGGTTAATGATAAAGATAAAATAGAAGTAATCCTGGAGGAAAAAGATGGTAAATATTCAGCTATTCGAGAAACTAGGTCCGGTGGATCCAATTTGGTGAGTAAACTGGATAAAAGTGGAATCATTAATGATAGAGAATATACTGGTTTTTGGATAAGATGGACAGATGATTCATTATTAGAAGTTGGTCGCGAATCAGAAACAATTCCATTTTTATCTCATAGATTTTCATGGAAATTGGATATTAAATATGTTGGTGTTATGACTTGGTGGGTAAGTGGAGCATGGATAATTGATTTGGGTAAGATTTTATGCAATGTACAATAATATAAACAAACAACTTTATAAATAATTTTTAATTCAAGAACCAAAATGCCCTGATGTTATACAGACTAGTCAGATAAGAGCTGAATCATATTGTTATATTATGAAGAAAAACTGCGTAGAACAGAGTAGAATGTTTATTTAAAAGAATTTTCTGAATAAAATTTAATTTGAGTAGAGTAATTAATTTTTTTTATTTTCTGTAGTGTGAAAAATGGTGTAGTGACATGACATTCATGTTCATGGATATGAACTCCATTCCAATTTGGACATTATGTAAATTTGGGAAAACAAAATTAAGTACATGAACCTTACATAAATGATATTAGATCTGTTACAATGCTTATATTTTCGCTGTTTTGAGTATTTTTGTTTTTGTGGTAATTTATGTCCATATAGTGAAACCTACTAAGTTGTGATGCAGATGTCAAGACTTGAACCCGGGCTTTAGCAATTAAATTGATGTAACATGGAAGAATTAATATCAACACATAATCAAATCTTTATTTTAAAAAATTTAAAAGCTGGCAATGATAAGATTTAAATTCTACAGTTCGCCTGAAGTTATTATTTTGATTAAAGTGAAGTTTCTTAAAGATAAAAATATATCAAATATTGTCAATTTATAAATGATAAAGTTTGATAATCATTTAATTAAATGTAACGCGTGATATTATGCAAAATGATAAAGTGTTGATAATAATGTTTAGAGGAGTGTTGCTAAAGAGATTACAGATAATATAAAAGACAAATTTCATTCTGATATAATTTCAGTTATTGCTTGATAATCTTAGAATATGGAAAGAAAAATATTGCTGCAATGTTTAGTCTATTTGATAATTACTTTATTATCACCATTAGCAAAAGCCGAGAGCTTCTCAAAAGTGGAAAACATATTTCAGCAAAGTGTCAACATTACATCTGGTGATGTAATGCAATGTGAAATAACAAAAACAAATACAGTAGATAATAAAAATAGTTTTTATGGTAATAATCAATTATTTTACATATTTTTGAGGTCATCTTTAATTTTCACATTATCTTTAATTTTCACATTTTCTATACTCAAAAAAGTCTATACTCAAAAAGGACAGCATTCAAGTACCTACCAATTTTATCCAGCTAATGGAAAATGTTTTTCATTTAAAGTACGCGCTACACAGAACCCACATATTCTACTTGCTAGTAATACTGTTGTTGATGATCGTGAAAAACTAGAAGTCGTCCTGGAGATATTTGGCAATTTTTCAGGTATTCGAGATACTACGCCCAACGGAGTAAAATATGTGAGTAAACTGGATAAAAAAGGAGTTATTAATGATAGAGAATATAGTGGTTTCTGGATAAGATGGTTGGATGATGAATTATTACAAGTTGGTCGTGAATCAGAAACAATTCCATTTTTGTCCCATCGATTTCCGAAAAAATTAAATATTAAATATGTTGGTATTATGACTTGGTGGGTAAGTGGAGCATGGTTAATTGATTTAGGTGAGTTTAAATTTATTTTTGCATAAGCTATAATTAATTTAATTTTAAATTTTAAATTTATAAGACCCAAGATGTCCTGGTATTGGAAATCAGGAAAAAAAGTTGAGAGCTGAATCAGACTGTTTTATTCTAAAAGTATGAAGTAATAAAATATAAAAATACTGAAATATAAAATCTTTTAAACAATATTTAATACAAAATTTTATTTATCTGTTGTCCATATTTTTGTAAATAAGAGCTAGTTTTTTGTCACCGATAGGCTAATCAAAATATTATTTTGAAAGTAAAAATTGAATTTTAAATTATTAAGGCCCAATCGTAATGTGGGCGTAAACCTTTAGCGCAAATTTTATAAATTGTTCAACATATGGAAATCAATGAAGGTCACCGCTAAGGAAAAAAAGCTACAGCCAAGATTGAACAATGTTCAATATTAACCGCCAGCGCTATAGAAAATTTTAATAAAGGAGGCGAATTTTAAATTTGACTGACATTTTTCATAGTGACATTTTAAATAAATAATAAATATAATATAATAATAATAAAATATAATTTTCTCAGCCACTGCCACCGCCAGCATTGCGTTTGTACTGGATTTGTCTTGGCGGGGATAAAAAAATTGACAGGTACCGCTAAAGATTTGCGCCCACATTACGATTGGGCCTTTATATATTTATTTAATTGCTTTCAATGAATGATCGAGCTATCTATCTATTGTTGTTATTACTAAGAGAAATTTAATTAAAAAGAATTGTTAATCTACCAATAGATGAATAATTATTAAAATTATTTACTTGGAGGAGTCCTTCTGTATAACACAGGGAAAACGTTTTTTATTTTATGTCGATTATGACAAATTTAAAACTTAGGGTTAGGTCATTTTTACCGCGAGAAGCTATATAAAACAATTTTTTTTTGATAAAACCATTTCAGGCCAGAATGTGTATACATTTTATAAGCAAAGCTTCTGCATTTATCAGTTTTCAGCTCTAGCTTGCATAGATTATGCTTGCTTGCACCTTTACAAAAATATTTTATTTATAAAAATTTCCCTATAAAAACTCATCTTTACAAATAAAATTACTTTGAATATTTTATTAAATTTATTTTATAATAAATAAAAAAAAGTTCTTTAAAATTTTTTCTTTTTTGGCTCGATAAAAATTTAAAAAACAAATTTTAATAATTTTTATTTAATATCGCAGACAATAAAAAATTTATATAAATAAAATATGGTCATAATAATTATTACAATGCTAAAAAATTATATTATGTATAAAAAAAAACCACACCTTTTTGAAAATAGTTTTTTTTTTTTACTTGGGTTTAGGTTTCTGGTATATGAAAATTTAGACGCCTTTGCCAGACGTTTCAGACACAAAGATATAATAAAAAAAACACCAATAAAGTTAAAAATGTAAACACATTTTAAACTCAACCACAGAAACTTTTTAAACAAAAATCGTAAAAAAAAATTTTTTTAAATATTTTTTTTTTGTTTTTTAGTAAAAAGTTTAGAATTTTATGATCGGAGATATGGAATTTTTCTGCCAGGCAGTAGGGAAACTTTCATTTTTGACTATATGCTGCTATTGTGTATATTATTACATTTAAATTATTTTTAATTCATTACATTAAGAAAAATATAATTATTGGTTTGTAATATAAACTTTTATGAATTTTTATATTTTTATTTATTGAAATGAAAGGCACTATTCAAACGAAATTACAACTTTATTTATTAATAAAAGTTTAAATAAAATCTGCACGTGTATCGGGGAAAACGTTACGTTTGAAAAACGAATCGAAATTGTCACTTCGGTATCGCTGAAAACGTTTCGATTTTTAATCGAATCGATGTATCATGTAACTTGTTTTTTTTTAACGTTTTAATCGAAAATTTTAACATCAACTAATTTGTAATCATATGTACTTTGTTATCGTCGCTGTCTGTGCTACGTTGATTGATTTAACAAAAAAAAAATTAAGTAAATTTGTAGTACTTTCTTCATCTTCGCTGCTGCTACTAAAAAATAATTGCATGCTTGAAAGCATTGCTATTATAAAATAATTTAAAAATTTAATCGTTTTAAAACTATGACTTTTATTTTCGTTTTTAATACAACTTTTTAAAAATTAAATTTTTAAAAAATAAACAGCTGATTTATTATTTAAATGTGTCAAAATAACAATAGTTTTGACATCGAAACTCAAGATTTCTTTAGTTGTGATGGCAAAACTGTTTAACGTTTACGTTCGTCTTCCCCGATTAACCGTTTTCAAACGAACGTAAATCCAATTCGAAACGTTTTGGAAAACGTTACGTTTTCCTCGATACTGGCCCTGAATTGAATTTCAAATATCATTTATTTTAGTTTCCAGAGTTCTACTGTCTGTTATAAACTTTGTATTAAAAAAAAATTGTAACAAATTCTATAATTTTATATGTAACATAAGACAAATTAATAACCTAATATTTAGTATTTTATTTAAAAATTACATTGAAGAAGTATTTACACCTTTTTCCCTCTTCCAATTTCCAAATTTGCCCTAACAAACTTTTTATTCCACTTGATAAAAGTAAAAAAAATAAAATATAAAAGAATTTACTTTTAAAAATGAATTTAACACTTTCTCTTATCTAACTAAATATTTTAAGTATTTTGTGGAAAGGGAAATTTTTTGATAAAGGCTGTTTTTTTTTGTTTCCAATTAGATTTATTACCACCTTAAATCGAAAACCTTTTATTTTTTTGAAAATGAAACTGAATAAATTTATAACCATAACAAATGTTCGTCTTTAAAACAATTTTTAAAGTGTTTCATTGTAACAATTACGAAATAAAATAAAATTTATTTTATAGCTATACTAAAAAACGCTTAATTTCCGATAAACATTTAAATAAATTTATAATATCTTATCACAAATGAAAATTATACCGAAAGAATTTAAAAAATAAATTATTAAAAATATTTAAGTATAAAGCCGGAATTATAAACATACTGGCAAAAACAATCTATTTTACTGATAGAAATTAATTGATTGCGATATATTGTGGTTGAAGAAATTTCGAAGCTGTGGCAAAATATATGGTGATATACGGTCAAAAATTGAAAATTTTAAATTCTTTTAAATCAATTCCTTTAACTTCCAGCTTCCAGCTACAATTACAACTGCTTCCATTAAATATTATTCACTATTATCATTATGAATTAGAAATTTGGTATATTTTCAGAACGTCTATTTAATCGTCGCAAGTTATTATTAGGTAGTCGTGATTGTAGCCCAATTATAACTAAGGTTTAAGTTTAATCCTTAAACTTATAAAGGGATAATACATCGCAAATAAAATTCAAAGAAAATTACTGAAAATATAACCAAAATTATAATTACCCCGGCAATGCTGAATTTTAAGATAAAAATGATAGAGAGCATCAGTTGGTATAGTTTTAAGCAAGCTATTGTGCAGTGTTTCTAATCATTTTGTATTATTTTGCAGAATAATTTTGAGAAATAAGTAAACACTGAAAAAATATGTTACATAAGATAAATCTAATTTTCTTTGCAAATATAGTTAGGTATACTGTATGGTATAGGTCATTTATAATGGGATATTTATAATCAATTCTTTTCGAAAAATCTGATGAAGACAATATTGATTTAGCGATTTACGATCTAACTGTGTATGATATACAAATGAAAAACTTTGTTAGTGAAATAAAAATTGATGCAAAAAATGTGATACATAAAATTTTTATGTGGATATCTTTGTACTACTATTACTAAATAACTACAAAAATCTGCAGGTGCTACTTAAAAATTATTGGTATACAAAAAAAAAACTATACTGAAACATAAATTTTGGATTAATTTCTTATCATTACTTTATATTATTATATAATAAATGTAATTTATCTAAAATTATTGTAAGGTTTGAAGGAATTATAATATAAAATTGTATAATTTCCTACCACCATATTAAAAAGGCAAAAGGCAAATTAAATACATATTGAAATTGGCTATTGATTCTTCAAAACTTTCAAAAATCTTTGCAGGATTATAAAAAAAAAATCACTTTAATCTAAGAAGTCTGTAAGGATATTTTTAAAATTGATTGACAGTTAGAGAAATAAAGCACTTCGTAAATATTGTAATGGAATTTGTATATAAATAATAACAAATACTAATTTTTATTATGGATTATATATACAGAATTATCTACTTAATTATTGTTAGTCAAGTTTAAAATCCATTAATTCAACATTACGACAATTTTTATAATAATTATATAATTTTTTCCAAATAAGTTTAAATAAATAAAGTTTAAAGTGTTCTGAAACACTTAACTTTGAAAAACGATATGCCACTGTGCTTAAAACAATAAAAATAGAAGATCCATTTATAGGTGCCACTACTGTGGATTTTCTCTTACAATTATGGCAAAAAAAGAAAAAAAAACTATTACAATTATAAATAAAGAAGGAAGCTGCTAATTAAATAATTGCGAAACGACTTTCAATATTTGCACTACACTTTCAAAATATAGAATATAATTTAGATTATAATTTTTTTGTTCTTATTCATTTTCGTAAAACTATTTTTCATTTGGAAAATTTCCTGTCAAAATACACAATAAAATTTTCTGAACAAGGATTATGGTAAAAATATTTTTTTTTTTTTGCCTAAAAGGAAAATAAGTGAAAAAGGATAATAATTTTTTTTGTAGATTTTAGAACAAATGCAAAAAGGAAAAAATTTCGAATGAAAAGAAATAATGTATTTTTAAATTTAAGTAAATAATTATACTAATTTTCTTAATTAAATCATTTTGGTTACCAAACAAGTTTTTCTTATTTTAAGGAAAATCTTTTTACTAACTTTAATTTTGTTATTTGAAGAGGCTGAGCAAAAGAGCCTTAATTTTATATTATTAAGAACGTAGAGAAATTACTGAACAATTTTTTATTCATCAATTGTTAGAGAATAAAGTTCGATTTATTCAGGGACTACAAACTGAGAATATTAACTTGTACTAGATCCTTTAACTTTCGAATTTAAAATTTTTATGGCTATTGTAGTCCTCTGATTAGAATATTAAAACTTCTCACTTTTCTCCGATATCTTTTCAAATTGTATAAATATAGGAAACAAATTTTCGTTGTGAATATTATCCCTTTAAGTTAGGTCACAAATCCAGCAATATTTCAATTCTGCAGTTTAAATCTAACCAGTTCCGAAATAATTGAATATTTTTAATACTTTTTAAAAAAAAACACTGCCATCTCAAATTAAAGTTTGGTTAGTTTTCAGTGCGGCCAAAGCAGTTAGCTATATTTTAAAAGTATTACCTCGTATAGTAATATTTTACATGGCGGAGCACTACTAGCACTAATCACTGCAGCCAAGGCGATTATTTTGATTTATATTTACAGTTTATAGAAAATATATTTTATTACTTGTACTTTGTTTTTGAAAGTTATCGTGAAAGTAAAATCATTTCTTATGTGATGCTCATCAATAAACACAGGTAAAACAGAAATAATCCATTTATTAAAAAATGAGAAATATTATGACATCCGGTGTTTTTATATAGACTTTTAGGGCATTTCTTAAAATGTCACTTATTTAAAAGGATCACACAGATTCAGGGCTAAAAAAAAATAATACTAAATGACATATAAAAATTAAACTAAAAACCCTTTTCAAAAAAAAAAAAAAAAATTCTTAAATAATTATAGATTTCTTTATTGGTATTATTATAGAAAAACTTGAAACCTTTTTCTTTAGGGTAGAAAATATTAAATGTGACAGTTTTTTTTTTTTACTATTTTATATATAATTTTTTTCCAGTTATCCTTTTTAAAATTCCAGCCACCGGCATTCGGGTATCATAAAAAATTTATAATAAAAAAATATTTAAAAAATAAAATAAAAAAAAAATTTGTACCTAAACGAGACATTTTTCTAATATTTTGTATATTGTGTTCATAAATAAATTTCTTATATATAAAAAAAAAATTATACGATATTCAGTACGTATCACAGTGTGGATATTAAAAATGAATCTTTCAAGATTTAAAAAGAATTTCACATGAAATAAATTATTTATGGAAATATTTCACAAGAAAAATAAAATCGTAAATGAGTTTGACACGTTTACGAAAAAAAGAAAAAAGAAAAATTTATGTCTGGTTCAAATTATATTAGAATTTAAAAATTTTCTCGGTTGATTATGACAAATTAGGGTATTTTTGTAATATTTCTAGAGACTAGAGAGACAATAACATATGTGTGAAAAAAGAAAATGTCTTTTAATATAGAAAATATTATTATTTTGTTTGGAATGAAAATGTAAATATAGTTCAAAATGGAAAAGTTTTAATCTAATCGCTTGTAAAGTCAGTATATAACTAATAATATCATGATTTAAACGGATTTAATGCAAAATTTTATGGAATAATAAATAAATCTTACACTCCTGCTTACTATGCTTTAAAATGTGAGGAAAAATTAATTTCACAGTATAAAAGAATAAGAGCTTAAAGAAATGTCAAAATTTCTGGCTATAGAGAGTGCAAATATCAGAAAAACCCTAAATAAAAATATTAGAAAAACCTAAGAAAATCATGAAAGCTTAAGAAAATATATAATAAAATGATGAAAAATGTGAAATATTGATTATAATTTACCTTATAATTTAAAAAAACTGATTCAAAATGGCTTGAATTATTCAAAATCCCACTAAAAAGTCCACTTATTTTCAATATTTTAATTAGTTCGGAAATATAATTATCATTTTTTTTTTAAATTAACATCATACATTAAATTAAAGTTTTAAATTTTAATGAATTTTCAATTTAAATTAAATACACAAACGATTTTAATTACGCAAAAAACTCGGAAAATTTAACATTTTTTATCATATTTTAAAATAAAAAATTATTTAAAAACATTAATTTTTTAATTTTACTAACATTTATGGATGTAAAAAGTTAATTTTTATAATTTCAATTAATATTTTTCATTAAGAACGCATCGAAATGTCTAGTCACACCGAAAATTAAATTTTAAATGAGAAAAAGAAGGCGTGACTAATTAATTAAATGGATTAAAAATATCGCCCGAAAATTAACATTTGAAGTAAGCGCACGAAATTTGAATTTTATAAATATCAAAAATATTAATTTAAATTAATATAATAATAATTTTAAATAATTTTTAAAATAAAATATATGAAATTCTTTTTAAATTATAAATTAGTATTGAAAAATGATCTTTTCAGCCAAATTATTGATTGAGACTTGATAGTTTTACTGTAAAAGCAATCATAAACAGGTAAATGTTAGAGTGCTTATTTATTCAGTACATTATGTGTAAAATTTATAGGCAAACCTAAATCAATTTTAACTAAGATAATTTAAAATTAATTTCTATATATTTAATTTATTTTACAAGAATAACGCCATCGATAAGAATTCAAAATGAAATTATATGACAAAACTAGAAATAATATTCACCTGACATTTGAATTTAAAATAATATTGCTTAGCATTAGTGTCAATAATAATGAACTTTTATATTTTATTACCAACGTTACTATTATTATACAAACAACAAATATTCCTCGTAATAAAAAATTATCTAAATATATTAAAATAAATAATATTTGCAATAAAATAATTTAATATTATTTTTGCATTTATAAATTTATCTGCATGACTAAATCATAATTACTAATTCTAATCACAGAAAATTATATTTCTCAATTTATATTATGAAAAATAAATATTATGTTTTATTTGCCATATAATTTTGTTATTTATTTAACATAATGTAAATTTTCTAATTATATTAAAATCATTGTTTACTATTTAAAGCCAATATAATCAAAATTACATAATATTTTAAAATAATTATATTCAAGATAATAATAATTCTCATTTTACCATTGCATAATAATAACTGAAGACAGATGACACATTCATTCTATTTGCTGCATTTATTAGAACAAAATATTATATAAATTTATTAGCTTGACGTTTCTATTTTGATTGGAATGAATAAAAAAGAATCCAAATAAAATTCTTGTTTCTATAAAATTAGTGGAATTATATTTTTTAGAGTTTAATTTAGTTAATATTGACACAATCATAAAATGAACAAGAGGACAAGATCTACTGGAATAGACTATCTTATAAAAAAACCTTATAAAATTACATAATATAAAAGTAGAAGACATACTCAGTATGTCGCAGTAAAAGGGAGATTAGAACCCTAACAGCAGTAATAACACTACACAGTCATTTGAATTACTTACTACCTTAACAAAGTTGGTCTACCTGAAAAATAGACAAATTACAAAGAAATGATAGAAAATATTTTGTATAACTACGAGGCAGTCGCAAGGGAAAGCCAAAATCTTCTGGGTAAAGATTTCCTCAACACCGAAGAACCGGCCAATATGGCTCCGTCAAACTGATTTAGGTTCTTTAAGTCTATTAGATTGTAGTATAAACGTAAAATAGATCGATAAAGTTGCAGTATTCTCTTACGTTCCCAATTTGGTGGAAAAATATCGTAAAACTATTTTTTTTTTTTAAATAATGATGAAAAGTTACTGCAAAATAAGATAAATATCTATTATCCAAGATTGACAGTCTAATTTTGAAAAATAGAATAACAAATTAATTTAAATAATGGATTAGCAGAATTGACCCAAAATAATAAATATTTTTTTTAATTCCCGAAATAATTGTGTAAAAATTATTTCATATTATTTTCAAAATTTACTTAAGCAATCAATCACGTATATATGCACACTAGGTTTCGCACTAGGAGTTTCTATTCTGGATATAACACAGGTCCCTTCACTGGACCTAGCTAAGGTGACGAACTTTATAAAAAGATTAAACCCGCTTGGGGAAAGTGCAAGAGTTGAACGTGATCTAGTTAACGCCACTGTACCTATCAAAAGTGAAGCAAATGGCACAACCATTTGAGGAACCAGTTTGACGGATAACAATCAAACATGGCATGATGACTACCTGTGGTAGTTCTGCAAAGGATAACCGATACAGTAAGTCAACACCAAAGACGGAGTACTGAGTATAATGAGTACGCAAAGATCTGCAAAGATTAACCGAAATTAAATTCAAAAAAGTTATCAATAGTAGCAGCTAATCAATTTTTTGTATGTGTATTTTTAAGTGAATTGTTTTTCTCTGGCTAAAATCGGATACCTCTGGCTAAAATAACATATTCCAGAATAATGAAAATTTTACAATTTTAAAATCATCAACAAAATTTTGTTGAAAAAGGAAAATTTTATTTGAAACTTCACTTCATTTAGCTTGTATAGAATGATATGAAAATTTCTTGTTTACATTTTTCATTTGTATTTGTAAAAATTAATTAGGTAAACTAGTAATGATAACATTAACATAGAATTTTATATGAGATTGTTTAGTTAAATACAAATTTCAAATTAACTTTTCTATTTTTATTTTTGTATTGGTGATTCTTCTGTTTCCATTACGTAAGTTATTTTCTTTTACTGTAGTTGGTAATTTTATGAAAATTGAATAGAATTTAAACAAAAATTGAGGAAAATCAAAAATCTTTTTTAACTTTTCAATTTATGAATTGAGAGGCATAAATTCTATTACGATTTGATCATTGATAAAAGAATTAAGCTTAAGAATCTTTACAAATTTTATATAATTATTGAAATAGTTAACTAAAAAAATCTAATTTCCAGAAAGTAATTATTATGGTAATGAAATTGTGTAGATTTTGTTTTAATATTTAATGATTTAATGGAAAAAAATATGACAAATGTTTGAATTAATTATTTATTATTCAGAATAAAATTATTTATTATGAATAGTTTTTATATAAAAGCGTAGGAGGGACGCTTGTATTTTAAATAAATTTTGAAATATTATGTAAATCCTATCAATAACCAACCGTCCAGATGATATTGATTTTTGTATAATTGTTCTTTACTTTATGTGGGGAGCTTTGATAGTAACTAAATAAATAAAACTATTAATTTTCAACTATGACCACCTAGAAGCCTAGAAGTAGTTTTTTAAAGTTACGGTTGGAAATTACAGATAACTGCTAAAAATTAGCAAAAGTATTAGAAAAACCAAAGCAAATCATGAAAGCTTAAGAAAATATATAATAAAACGTTGAAAAAGGTCAAATATTGATTATAATTTACCTGTTATCACAAAAAAACTGATTCAAAATGGCTTGAATTATTAACAATCCCACTAAAAAGTCCACTATTAATTTTTAGTTTAATTTAAAATTATATTTTTACAATTATTTTCAATATTTTAATTAGTTTGGAAATATAATAATCATTTTTTTTTTAAATTAAGTTTACATTAATTTAAAATTTTAATGAAATAAATTTATCACATCTAAATTTTCAATTTAAATTAAATGCACAAACGATTTTAATTACGCGAAAAACTCGGAAAATTTAAAATTATTTATCATATTCTAAATTAAAAATGATTTAAAAACATTAATTTAATAATTTCACTAACATTTATGGATGTAAAAAGTTAATTTTTATAATTTCAATTAATATTTTTCACTAAGAAAGCACAGAAACGTCTATTCACACTGCGGCAATTAAATTTTCACTAAGAAAAAGAAGGCGTGACTAATTAAATTGATAAAACATATCGCGCGAAAATTAACATTTTAACTAAGTGCGCAAAATTTGAATTTTTTAAATATCAAAAATATTAATTTTTTTTGGCGCGAAAATAATTAACATTTTAAAAAAATGTATGAAATTGTTTTAAATGAAATTTACATTTAAATTCATTTTAGGCATATATTTAAATTGTAGGTTCAGAATTAATAGTGAAGTATTTTCTTAGTATAAATTTGAAGTGTGTTTTTTGGTAATTACAAATCCCATTTTATATATAATATTTTCTTCTGCATCCAGACAAAGTTTGAATACAAAAAAATATTATTTGATTTTTGATAGTTACAATTTTATAAACTATTGATTTAATTAATCGTTTTTCGAATTAAATTAATTAATTTCTTTAAATACTTAACTGAATTTTTAAATTAAATTTAATATTTTCGAGATTCATCATTTCTTAAAATGAAGTTAATCCTGCAAAACGATGACAAAACTTATACTAGATTATTCTGATGATCATCGCTATAAATTATTTAAATTCTAGTGAAACGATTGACATACCACTAAAAAATTTTAATTTCTATTACAATATTTTCAGATTTTTCAAAATATATCAACAAATAATTTGTAAATTCATTTTTATATTCAAATCACGCTTGCATTACAAATAGAGCATATAAAAAATTCGTCTTCAACATAAAAAATAAAAAAATAATTTAGTATTCTTTGTTTCGACTAGTATATAGAAAAACTTGAGCTTCATATAGAATATTTTATAAAAATTTAATTTAAAAACTTTATCCTTTTTTTTTTTGTTAACATATAAAATTTTAAATTTATATACTTGAAGGAATAAATTTTTTTTTTATTATTATTATTATTTTTGTTTTACATTTTGCTTGTCAGTTTAAAGTTATAAAAATGTAAATCAATGTCTTAACTTGAATTTGTACGTAAAATATATTATTCTTGGTTTATCCTTTTTTTTGTTGGTATGTAACGTGCATATTATGCATTCTAATCGTAATCGCACCATGTACGATCCAAGAAAATTGTTTTAAACAGAAAAAAATATAAAAAATGTTGCATGGAAAAAGTGAAAAAAAAGGATAAACTTTGAACAAAGACAAACAACAAGTTATTTTGAAGGAATATTTAAGTTAACAAGAAAAATCTATTAAAATTGAAGTTTCAATAAAAAAAAAATTTAAATATATTTAAGTCTTTTTAAATTAAATTTAAAGATTTTTATTTAAAAATGTTATCGTGTCGTTATAATTTTATCGTATTTATAAGTTTTAGAACTTCTAATTTGTTTAGTAAATTTTAATACTTTAATTCAAAGTTTTTGTTGTAACTCAAATAAATTATACAACTTTCATTTCAACAAAACTGATATTTTCAAACTTTGGTTTTAACTAACAGTGTTAATGTAATTTCGAAACGGTAAATCGTATATTTAGCGAATTTAATTTAAGGAATATTTGTTCACCTGCAGATTGTACAACATATTGAAATAAAAAAATTGTAGGTATTCAATTCTTTAGAAAAATCTGTACTACTATATAAGAAACGGAACTCGGATATGTAAAAAATTCTAGAAACAAATACTTTCGAATAATATGTAGTATATTCGGGCCAAGAACGATCACTAAGTTTGGGACATTACCGGACTATAACACGGATAAAAGAAGATGGCGGAGGAAATGTGCAATACACTGAGACAAAACGTGTATGTGCAATACACTGGTTGGTTGGTTGGTTGGTTAAAGTGGCGAGACACAACCGGCAGCACGCGACCCTAATTAGCGCGTTTACACCGTTTTGCTACCACTCATACTCATGAGACCAGGTTAAGTTACGCGATGGGAAGAGGCAGTTTAGGCAATAGACTGACAGGCACCAGAATCATTGTTCATCCATGACGTAGAAAAAAAGTGAAAACAAATGGCACGGAATCAAAATTATAGCGTTCTGAACAGCCCCTATGCTCCCAATAAAGAAGAAACAATTTATTTAATTTAACTCATTACTCTATGTTAAGGTTCGACAAGCTATAGTATCTACAGAGTCTCACATAAACTAAATTTATTCCATGTGATACAATTTTTATGAATATAACATAACTATAACGCTGACAAAAAGATCCTTTTTGTGAAATTAAAGATTTTTGTTCTAGCACAGCAAACAAAAAATTTTCAAATATGCAACATTTTGAAACATTTTCTACATTTGGTTATAATTTTCCGTTTCATTTTAGTCGGTATTCTTTAAATAATGATTCATTTATCAAATAATCTTTGAAATAAATCGTATTAAATGTATTACAATTAAATGCAGTTTATTTAGCTATACTTTAATTCCGAATACAACATCAATTTCACAAAGCTATACACTTTAATTACCAAGATATATTATTCCATTACAAAAATTTCAGACATATAAATAAAACAAATAAATTTAAGAAACAATTATTCCTCATCTCATTAAACTAATTGAAAGTTTAATAAAATTCTGATATCAACAAAAAATATTTTTCTGTCAATTACCACAGAAAAGTCATAAAATTTACCAAAACTATAACAAAAATAAAACATTTTCATCAAAGGTAAATAAAAGTTTTTCCTATATGTAAAACGAGACAACACCGTTTTTCCAAGTACAAAACTGACAAATAAAGTTAAATTGAAAATAATGAACAAAAATAAACAAAAAAAAAAAAAAAATTTTTGAATAAAAGAAAATCTGAAAAAGAAAGTATAAATTTGTCCTTTTCAAAATAGAAAAATTTTGTATAGATGAAAATCATCAGTAAAATAAGTAAAAATTCATATATGTCAGTAGCATCAAAAAGCAATTTCCTTTTTTATATAACGAAAGAGGATCAGATGACAGATGATATAAATTTTCTTTGATTTATATATATTTTTATTTTCTATTTTCTCGTCATTTTCATCTTTGATGCATGTCAAAATATCATACACACAAAATATGTTTTTTAAGTTTGTAATAATATCGAATATTTTCATGATTTTCATTTACTATTTTTGTGTAATAAATTTTGTAGTTCTGGGAAAATAAAATTTTTATTGAAATGTTCAACTATTATGTCTGCAAAGAATCACTTATAAACCAAACCAAAAAAAAAAAAACAATAAAAATGAAATGAAAATTATAATAAATCCCAAAAGAATTGAGTTGTTAAATATCAAATTTTTTTTTGGAGTCAATATTATTCCTTAGTGTATCATTTTATTATTGCTCTGTGGGAACTGAATAAATTGCATAAAATATGAAAATATTAAAATTTATACTTGTAAAAATAATAAAAACAGAATTGAGACAAAATGTCACACAGAAATTTTATTATGACAAGTTCATTTAATTAGAAATAATTAAAATTTGATTACTTTGTACTGATTTATTTCACTATATAATGAATTTTGATAAGTGAAGTTCAAAAACTTCTTAACTTCTTCGAAAAGTATTTGATGTTTTCTGTAAAATCACTTAAAATTGATATATCGCAGTTTGATTTTGACATTCGTAATACAATATTACAAAACAAATTTATTATATTATATTTCAGTAATTTTAAATTATAATTTGTAATCGAGTGTGTAATCCTCATCAATTTCAGATACAACTTCCATCTTCCAGATTACCAACAAAATGGGAACCTGAGAAGGAGTGTTTGGATCAGCTAATACAAGCATAGGGAGAGAAAGGAGAAGGGAAACATTTCTATAAAGAAAGAAATTAAATTTTTTATCCTTAAACTTGCTTTTTTAAACTTTCTCACATGGTTGCAATGATTCCTATTTAATTAAATTAATTCAATTCGCTTGTGAAATTAAAAACGTATTTACCGGAATAAAGAGGTTCGTTATGAGGGTAAACTACTTCAGACTATTATAAGGTCTTTAAATTCTTACTTAGTCTAATCCCTCCTTTAATAGTCATGTTTGAGTTTGATATGGTCTATTTGTGTTTTATGTAATTGGTCAAGGAAATGTGAATCAAAATCAAATTAAATGACAACTGAAGAAATGGCTACAAAAGAGAAATTTAAAACTTATAATGATGTAAATATTAAATCAACAGAAATTTTGATGTAAGTAATTTATATTAACTAGTTAGCATATTTAATATAGCCTTAAAGATAACAACATAAAACACTATTCTTTAAACATTCTATAAAATAAATCTATAATTTCATTAAATTTAACTATAAAATTTCTTGTAATGAAATAAACGTATACAAAAAATTACTAAATTAAAAATAATTTTTTTTTACATATAAATACAATTTTGCAGATTTATTTAAATTTGAAGTTTCTGTTTCGTTTTTGTCACGATAATCATATTTTTAATCATTTTAAGTAAATTTAATATAAAAGTTTAAGAATATCCTACAGGGACAACTGAGGGAACCGATGTAACATAATATTTCTAAATAAGTTTTCATTTTTTTTATAAAAAAACGTAACAATTTTCTCTTAATATTTTCAATTTCCATATAAAAAAATATATTTAGATATCTCGATTGAATCCTTTGAGTAAACAAGTTAGTCTTTTTTTTTATCTCATGATAATTCTTTTAGACCATCTGTCTAAAATATATTTCAATAAATATGGAAAATTTCACATATAAAAATCCTTGATTTAATATAAATGCAATAAACGTTTTGACAGAATTTACGATATTTTACAAATCCACACAATAAATAATAAAATTAAATTTTTTTTTGAAAATATATAAATATCAAAAAAGGATAATTTTTATTTTTTTTTTATATTTCTCTACATTTTTTTTTTTATTCTGTATGTTTAGTTGGGTGGAAAGAAGATGCATGCATACTTGAATAAATTTTGCACTATGTCTCGGAAATATTCGATTAAATATTTACTATGTGCAATATAAAGCCCAAAACCAAATTCATGTTGAACTGTAAAAAGGATATTTTTTATTATTATTCTTGTTTGTTGTGTGTTGAGGTGAAATATAAAAATTATTTTTCCATTATTTGTACGGAATTCCGTATCAGACAAGTTTATATAATGTTGTTCATATATGCACATATTTTTTTTTTTGTCATCAAAATTTATTGAAGGAAAATCAAGGAAGAAGGAAATAAAATAAAATTTATATATGACAGTATCCTTTTTTTTCCTTTTTTGTGAAATTTATGTTTACTAGGAAATATCATCGGACAAGCTTTTAATATTAATGGTCTATAATATAAAAAAAAATATATTTTTAATTTTTAAAATATATAGACATAATATTTTTCATCCTTCATGTGGTATTGAAAGGATATTATAGCAGGATAATTTTAAATAAATATTTTAAAAAATTATTTAATAATAAATTTAGAAACAAAATTTAAAAAAAAAATGAATTATTTCTAAATTATTTTATGGTTTTACTTTCAAAAACTTATTAAATCGAAAAATATTGTAATCAAGGATCGCATTTCTATAATATTGATCAAAACGCTTCTAAAAAGCAATTTGGTTTATTTATGGAAGAATATTTGTACCTTTAATGCTGGATTCATAATGAGAAAAGCAAAGCAAAGTCATCGTAAAGCAAAGTTGAAAGTTAAACTATAAGAAAATAGTGTTTTCTTTCTCAATGAGATTGGCGCAAAGCAAAGCGAAGCAAAAGTTGCCCAACTTTTAACTTTTACGAATATTGAAGTTTCGCAATGTCACAATTATTTAAAAATAAATTTTTTATTGTAAAATTTGTCAAATATTTATTATGAAAATTATATTTTCAAATAAAAACATATGTAAAGTAATGTCATTTAAAGATTAAAGCCTACTAAACCATAATTCATTATGAATTGAAATTTTTTTTATATCGTCTTGGCAACTTCGCTTTGCTTTACGTTGCGGCAATCACATTATGAATCCAATATAAGTTAGAAATTCTGTTTCAGTGACATTGATATAGTAAAATTTATTTGCACTGTGCAATGAACTGAAAATGTATAACAAGATGAGACTAAAGTAGAGAAATAGGTAAAATATTTATTTCGCAACCAAAATAAAAAAAATATCAAGTTGATGTGGATGGAGGGAATTAAATATATAAGAAGGTAGAGGAAATGGATTGCAATAATATGTATTGAACGAACGAATGCAGTAAGAAGACCAACGCTTTTGCAATAATTCGAAGGAGAAATAGTGATTAACACTAAAGCTCTCGAAAATTTAAATTTAAATCTGTCATGAAATAAGGTAGTCTATTGAAAATAAATTCTATATGAAATTTCCTAATTTCCAAATATACAAAGAAATTTGGACGATAATTGATATGGTGGATAGGTTATATAAAATTTATACAAAATCACATCATACAAATTTTTAATTTATCAAATTATGTCCTATTTTTCTTAATACAAAATTTAAAATCATCGTAATTCATTTATTCGAAACCGTGCAGTATACAATCACATAGAATGACAAATTTATTCGTAACCGCAGTGGTTAACCAACCACAGTAAATTATGTCAACAAAAAAAAACTTCGATACCCAAAAACAAAAACTTAACCCTAAAAATTCATTTAGTTATAACGTTAAAAAAGTTAAATAAGAAAAAAGATTCTTATACAGTAATCGGAAAATTTACATAAAATTATTTTCAAAAAATTTTTTTTGTATAATTTCCACCATCAGTTTTCCAGGTGAAAAAATCTAATCACAAAAAAAAAATCCTTCGTATTTTTACCTTCTTAAAAACAACAGAAAATAAAACCCTTTAACAAAATTGTCATATCGCCATAATCCTTTGGGTGTTCGCTTTAAACACTTCTTCTTCTTCAAAAAAAAAATAGCTTTACAACTTTTGAAGAGCAGTCAAAAAAAGTAAGAAGAAAATTATTTTATCACCAAGTTATTGCGATAAGTTTTTGAAATCCTTTCGTGTAGCCCATCCTTCCATTTACGAAAAATTTGAATTTTTTTTTTATATTACTATGTCACATCAAGTTTCTTTTCTTAAAAGATTTTCGGTTTGAGTGTTTAAAGAAAGTTTTTTTTTTATTATGTTTTGTGTTGTAAAGACACACACACAAACACTTTCAAAGATATCCTTGACTTTTAATTTGATTTTTTTTTTCTCTTGTTGATTTTGTATTCATCAAGTTTTGTTTTTTAAGCAAAATTATATTTTCAAGTAGTCCGCACAAAAGGATATCACCTTCTTTTTTGATACCTTAGCACAAAAAAAAAAATAAAAAAAAATGCTAAATATGACGAAAAGTAGTTTTCCTTTCGGGATAATTTTTTTTTTGATTTTCTTGAAAAGTTTTCGTAAAAGAAAATAAATTTTTCGTATAAAATTGCAAAGTCAATCTTAATGTAAATTAATGAATGTGTCAGATACAGATGCAAATATTTTCGTAAACATATTATTATAAAAAAAATGATTTTGGGAAACTTTAGTTTTCATCACTCTAAATATAATTTAATTTAAATGGCTTTTAGTAAAAATATTGGCGGATAAAAAAATTGTAAAAGTGAATAATGTATAATTTCAGTAGGACATAAATTCACATTCACTTCTATTTATCTACTCTTCAGTATTTAAATGAATGAAGATGTACAGTGTTTTTAGAATTTTGCTATATTTTTCAATAACTTATAATAAATTTTGATAATGCACAAATCTATCATTACAACAATATTACTGCATACATCTACAATCGGTTCAATAAAGAAGGTTCACGATTTTGAGAAAATTCTTCTTGAACAACTTAAAGCAAGCAGTTGGGATAAGCCTGTCTAAAGTGACTAAGTTCATTAAAAAAGAATAATGTTGAATAAAATTCTGGTCGGTCTGTAGTTCAATTAAGCAAAATAAAATATTAAATTAATGACAGGTAATTTCGTTATAACGAAAATCAAGATGAGGTTACAATTAAATTCGGAGAGTTGATTCGCGACGCGGTTAAAAGAAGAATGTATTTTAATTAAGCTAACTTGCGGTTTAAACCGCATATGTTCTGTCTACGAAATGTCAATTGTAAACCAGACAGAACTTCTGTCTCGACAGAAAAATCACAACTTTTCTCTAGATAACTTTTAAGATTTTTTTGTAGATTTTTTTTGACATTATTGTGAATTTGCAAATGGTGATATTTGATAGAAATGTAAGATTTGCTCCTGAAATTTAAAATTTAATTAGTTTGCGGTGATTATTTGAGCGTAAAAATTAGTTTACTACTAAATAAATAAAAGATTTATATTATTGACGTGTGAACAACTATAATATTCAAAATATTTTTATTTTAATATTTTTATAGCTAATTGCTTTCTTGTTGACGGCATGATTACAAATGAAATGTTAGACAAAAATGTCTGACAACAAATAGCCAACGTGTATTTTTTACATGTCAAAAAAATCAGAAAAGTCTAACATTTCTATAAGACATTTATGGCTAGTGTAATCACATCACAGCGTAAGTTTAAGTTACTAAATTAAGTTTAATAATGATTGTATAAAATAATATATATTACAATATTTGTGTTCTACTTAAATAAAATTAAAAAAAGTTAATTATCTCCATAGCCCTCATTAATTAGCTAATTTATCACCTACTTTTAGTAACCTAAATAGCTCCACTATTTAGTTTATCAATAACATATAATTATGGATTATGGTACTTAACTTCTTATAATTCGAAAATGTATTTCATCTATAATTCTGATAATCACTAAACGGTCTTATTAAAATTCATCAGATGCTAGGTTCAGTTTTACTAGATTCATATATAAATTTCGTCACTATTTGAAAATGATCTTCTTCCCTTTTCCTTATATATAACACCAAATCGAAATTAATTGCAATATTGTCATTATTTCAATAAATTCATTAAATATTTAACAGTACCAATAATTTGTTTACTAACTAACTCTTTCTTTTTGTATTATGAATACTGATATATTCAGTATTCAGCTTCTAATCAAAGCACTAACAAAAAATATATTAACTAAACAAATCAAATCTTCCTTTCCTTAAAAAAAAAAAAACAATTCATAAAAATCAAAATAAATTTAGACAATATTTATAAATAATAATAATACAAATTGACTTCATATTTCATATTCTTTGATATACGTTAAATATTAAGGACAAATATAGGATAGGCAAAAAAGGGATTATATTCGATTGAAATTATATACCGACAGGTGATTAATTATTCTTCCATAGTTAACAAAACACCAACAGCAAAAAAAGAAATAAAATAATTTGTCGCAAAATTGATTCAGTTGAGAGTAGTTTCCTATACTTTTGAATAGAAATCATCAGAAACGATTTCCAAAAATAAATATTAATATTATATGTGTAAATAAAAAAGGACATTTTGATGAAAATAGTCTACCATTAAAAATAAATTACAAAAAATTCGTTTTTTTTTTCTTCTTATCCTTTTTATTTAACGTAAAAATAAATTTTGCCATGTTTTGGTTTGTTAAAATATATTTTACTAGGGATCTGAAGTTTATTCATGATTAAGACTTGTGGCTGTGAACAGTTGTGCTATATATATAGCAGTGTGTAGCAGTGCGGTACTAAGAAAATTATTGGCATAGGGATATAAAAAGAAAAACTTTTATGAGATCTTTTAGTTTTATGTTTTTGCTTATTTGATGAATGATTGGGCAATCATATATAAAATAAAAAAAAAAAAAAAATTATTTTTGGGTAAACTCTTGAAGGATCTTTTTGTTTTTATTATGTCAAAAATGGAAATAAATCATAATATATATTTATGTATATATAAATTAAACAAGGATTTATGATATATACTATCAAAACTGAAGTAAACTGGATGGAATTTTTGTTATGTATAGTAGATTTTTGTAAATAAATAAATAATTGAAATGAAAATAATTTAAAAAAAGATTATTAAATAAATGTGGACAAAATACCAAACAAAAATATATATTTTAATGTATTTGGAAGAAAATTTACGAAATCTTTAATACCTGTGTATATTTAGAAAATTAAATAAATCCTTTATTTGTAAAGATTTAAGATTTTCATGAAAATTATTTGTAATAAATGATTTTGGTTATGATTTCTTCATAAAGATAAATTTAAAAATACTTTAAATAGAATTTTTTTTAGTGTGGGTTTTTATAAGCCTAGAGAAGCTCTAAATACAATAAAATATATTTTATTACGAGATTATAAATATGCCACAGATGTTATGAAAAAGTTTATATAATTTATTTTAGTTTACAGAAGCATTAAGATCAGTCTAAATTGAACCGTTTCCATTTTTAGTTTGTAATGCTAAGTAATACAAAAATTTAAATTAATTTAATAAAAATTGTTCAACAGGTTTTTGGTTAGACCTCAAAATATTCATTCTTTTTATATTCAAAAAGTACAAAAATTTACTAAAAATAAAACTGCCTGTCATATTCATATAACTTTACTAAATATATAAATTTTCAAATGGATTTAATTAATTTTGAAACCACAAAATAATATTTTACCTAATTATAAAATTTATAAAAATATTTACTATAAAATATACGACAATTATTTTTACATATAAAATCAGACTTTTTCAAGGATTATTATGTCTAATAGTGTTTTTTACTACATTATAAATGTTGACATTGTGGTTAATATAAATTTTTGATATCCATTTTAGGTCACCCACCACAGTATAAAAATATTATAATATTTAATATCAACAAGAATATATTGTAAATATGAGGTTAATATGAAATTTGTTCTGGTGGTTAGTAAACCGCAATTTGTTATACTAAATATATTAGATACTTATATGTATATGTAACAAAAAAAAAGGATTTAAATGAAATAAGAGAATCTACACATGATACCTTCACGGAAGAATATATTAACCGCCAAATTTTTCAAAATTAACCTTTTTAATTTAAGTTATAATTTTTATTAAGCGTTTTACTTTGCTATAGTTTTCATACTTCTATTACAATTAAAAAAAAAAAAATGGTGGTACCTAATATAAATATGATCTTTGAGAAATATATTTACATGTGAATAGTATTCTAATTTCAGAGATTTTGTATGACCTACCAAAAATATTGAATTAAACGCTTTGTCTATAATTGTAGAAATTCGGCCAAAATTCATGAGCAAATTGAACCTAAATATTATTTTGAAGCTGAAATTTTAGGGCCATACATTTATATGAAAAATGTGTACGAAATATTTGGATTGAATTTCCATCACAAAATTGAAATTCGGCCCAATTAAAATATGTAAATTGTGGTAAAATATATCGCAATAATTCTAATCACTTAGAATTAAGTTTATTTTATGCTAATCAATTCATCGATAAATGTATTCCAATTAAAGAAAGTTACAAAAATTTGATTTATTGTTTATTTCCAGAATATTTACACACACTTTTTTCAATATTAGTATTAGTTTTTCAATGGAAATCGATCACGTCAAAGCATATTCAATTCTTTGGCTTTATGAAAAAAACTGCTATAAATTAACCACAATAAAAACCTTGCTACTGGTAAATTGCTGATTTTATAAATATAAAGTAGTTTCTGCGCAAATACTTTGAACTTCCTATTTAATTCGGGCCAATTTTTCCAAAGCTTATTTAATACATTAAAAAAATTGTTGATTTTAGTCTACGTCTGAAATTGTCCCTTAGAAAAAAAAGGTAGAATATTATCGAAATGAAACAATATTTCTTTAATGATACTAAGTTACAATAAGTGTTAACCGCCAATCTTGCCTTCAGCGACAGATCAGAAACAATATAATAATAATAAAAAAAACTTTTGTAAAATTTTGAAAATGTCAATCTTATTGACATGTATTTAATAAATCTAATCAGCATAAACGTTTTATTATAACTAACTATTATATCAAATTCATAAAATTTATATGACAATAAAAGTAATATTAAATTTTGATTATTTCTAACTTATGTTTTATACCTGTGTGCATAGCAGAAAATAGTAGTTTTAAAACCATTTTTAAGGATAATATATTTTGCCTACATATGTGTTAAATCTTATGACGTATATTGAATAATTTCGTTTTATAATTATGTAAATAATTAATAGCAAAAAGCATTTTTTTTTTTGGAAACAAGAAGGATAATGTTATTATGAGTTTGTAGCTGAATATTCCAGGAAAATTGTGGGAATACTGATATATTGCTACCGATTTTTCTGTATATACATTTTGTTATATACCGTCTTCAATTATGATTATTTCAATCTAAAATTATAAGGATATATAACAAAATTTTAATCCATTGAAAAAATTGTTCATATATTTATTCATTTATACAACTAAGTTGATATTTCCATTTACACAGATTTTCAAAGTCTAAAAGTTACCTAAACTATTAAATTAACCAATTTGTCTAAGTTACATAAGTTTTCGAAAATATTTGTAAATTACTTTTTTTTTTTATATAAGTATTTCACAATTCAATTTTCTGTAAATTGTTATTCTTAATACTTTGTAATTTCCTGTTTCGTAATTCCATTTTTTAAACATTTAAAATATTGTCTATGTCAGCTATTAAATTATGCAAATATTTCTCTTTTAACTAAATTACATTCTACAATATTAACTATAAGATCAAGATGATAAAATATCTTACGTAAAACTATATAAAGAAAATTATGAATTATGTCATTTTTCACAGAAGATCCTATAAACTATATTATAAATATATAACATTGTCAAAATAGCCTATGGAAAAATATTTAAATGAAAAAAAAAAATTATTAAAAAAGAAAATTTCGGTTCAATATTTTGAATGTTATATACAGGATATCAGAATGGTTTATATGGTCATGTACTTTTAGCCTAGAAACATAATTATCTAAAAATATTATTTATATGGTTATCAAGGACGAAAATAATAACCAAGATTTTTATTCTATATAATAATGATGGGGTTTCTTAATTACTTATAAAACAAGATCCTAAAACCCTCTAGCTAGTTGAATAATGAAATATTTTAGTATTTATACAACAACAACAAAAATAATGATTGCTCTTAAAATAGAATTTAATAAAATCATATCAATAAAAATCTTTACTTTTACATATATAACATTAAAGAAAACATAATTTAATATTTGAACTAAATGATAAATAAATAATTTTCCTGGGAGTATACTTAAGATTAAATTTTTGGTCAAAAAGTACCAAAATAATATAGAAATAATTGAGAAAATATAATATTGAAAATTAATACAAAATAGAAAAGTTGATATGGTTTTTCTTCCTTTTTTTTTGATTGATTATTATTTTGTACATATTAATTTTTTATATACCATTTTTGAGAAATATAATAAATCCCTTGTGATTGTGTAATGTAAATATTTGCAATATAAATTAATAAAATTGTTTTGTTACAGAATTTTGAAACATATTTTTTATCAGGAAATGAAATATTTAATATGAAAATGTTTAATCATAAAATGGTTCCTCTAAATTATGAATGGCAATTATCCCAGTAAATGGTTAATTTGTAGCTAGTACAGCCTTTTTCAGAGCTTAAGCTTCGGTTTAACTTATTTTCTGGTTTCTCAAAATTAAATTATACACGCAAACTAACTCAAAAATTTCAATGTTACATTAATTTGTATGTTATATTTTCATTAGCTTTTCATTACTTCCAGAATTCACAATAATTCAATTTTGTTGGTTTAGCTAAGCTTAGGGAAAATTTTGATTGAGAAACGCAGTGAGATTAATTTGCAGGCTTATGCTTGAAACAGACGTCCGTTTTTTTGCCGCACGGCAACGCATGCTTTGACTGATAGTCAATTAGATGTGCATATTTCTTGCGCGTCCGGCGATGCAGCGAATTATGACATTTTTAAATTTGTTGTGAAATAAAACAAAATATTAGTGTTTATTGTATTTATAAAATTGTGATAATAATAAACACAAAATATTATTATCAATAATAGACACAAAATCTGATGATACAATACAATTAAAAAAAAATATGTTGACAAAACAGCAAAAATCTATTGTCAAATTGTTTTTTTTTTATTTTCAAGTTGGTGAATTTAACTCCTGTGTTGTGGCAACATTGCCGCCGCACGGCAAAATTAGAATTAGAGATATCATGCGGCAACGCACCGCATGCGTTAACGTAGTGCGTTGTCATCTAATCGGTCACATAAGAATCTATGGTTTCTAATTTTGCCGCACGGCAAAACGCATAAAAAAACGCACGTCTGTTTCGAGCATTAAGCTGCACAATCGGTTTGAAAGTTTAAGGTTTCACTGTGAAATTAAATAAAAATAAGTAAATGATAACATTACAAAAAGCAATCTATATAAGGACTTGTACATAGATTTGTAAATATATCTTGAAAACCATTCTCAGACTAGATTCTAATATGAAAGAAGTGTTTTTAGTAGGTCTTTAAGGATCGGTCACAAAAAAAATATTTGATGAAAATTGGATATCAAATCTGAAAATAAGTACTAAAAAAACAAAAACATTGTTCTAAATTATTTTCAATTAAAAAATGTCCGTTTTGGTAGCAATTCAATGAACGAACCTATCCAAAAAAAAAAAATAATAATAATAAATTGTATTTTTTTTTTTAACAAAATTTATATCCTGTTTTTCTTACTTTCCTATATATAAAAATTAATTGCATTAAAATCATCAGAATAAAAGCAAACAATAAATCTAATTCCTATCGATTTATTCACAGGATATACAGACCAACAAACACACACAGACTAAAAAAAATAACCTAATAAAGGACGATAATAATTCCTTTTCACGCATCATTATCAATACAAAAACTTTTAATTGTTATCCGATGTTGAAGTAAAATGTATAAGGATATGATGGAAAGAGTATAAAAAATGGTTTTCTTTTTTTTTGTAGAAATAGTGAAAGGATGAAGAAAAAAGTTTTGAAAACTTGATTAGTTATATTGGAATTATATTTAACTTGTATATTTATATAGTCAATTTGTAGGTATTTAATAATGAATTCATGTATTCGCAATTGGGATTTGCTGGATAATAAAAACTATTTCCCACATCACATAGGACAATTTAATTTTATAGATAGTTTTAATGTAATTTTATCGAGCATTAATTTTAGAATTCATAAGAATATAAATTGTTATAGTAAGCTAATTCAATAATGTGGATTTGAAAATTTTTATCCGGTTGTTCAGTATATTTACTCCACGGATCAGAACCGTAATATAAAAATACCCGATATTGTTATAATAACGAATTAATTTTGATTTTTCAAATTGATATATTGATCAATAATTAATTATTTATAAAGATTATATAAACTGTTGACAAATATTTCTGTTAATATTGGTACAGAAGTAAATAACATAAAGAACAGGTTAATATTTCTACGTTATTTGAAGAATTAGACAATATCTAGTATAAATAATTCTGTAATCTTGAATTCTGTAATGAGTGTTGTTAAGGTATTTTTAAACTAATTGTTAATAGTTGGTTTAGGTGTTCGGCCTACTAAGGTAACTTTAGAAATAGCTTTTTAATATGTTTTTCAAACACCTTTTCATTCGTGTGTAGTGTGGCGGATAATATCCTGTCACAAATGCTGGAATATTTCTTAATATTATATTTATTCTCTTATATATTTCTTATATAATCAAAGTAATATTTAGTAATCGTTTCGTATACGAAATACGACGGATATGTAACGCTTAAAATCGTAACTTTTAAATTTATAGTAATTTTATAATCGTTCCTTAAAACTTATCATAACGTTTTCATTAACAAATTCGTAGCATTAACAGATTAAATATTCAATAATTTTATTTGGTTTGATCAAATAAATTTACGTGTTAACGTTTTGAACAAATTATTTTGATTTAGTGGGATAATAACTATACGATCATTAGGTATTACCGTGCAATTTCAAACCTTAATCCTATGAGTTGATTTTCTCAGTTTATGAAATTATGACCATACTGGTCGTTACCAAAATTAGGTGCAATTATTGTGTATTCGAACTTAAAATAATGGTTTTCATAAATTTAAACTAAATATGAAATTTTTCACTTTACTCCGTTGAAAACAGTCTTTTATTTGTGCAATTTTAATATTTCATGATTATTTGTAATATGCATTGATATAAATTATTATTCTAAACTGAATTACAAAATAATTTCTAAATTTTCCATTCGTGTATAAATTAAATCCTTTCCCAAACAACCGATAATTAAAATGATTATTCAATAATAATAAATTGAGGTAAAAGCAAATGAAATACACTAATTTGAAATGTAATAATTATATAATAATTTTATCTGGAAATTTGTTTATTTAAATAATGAATTAATTATATTAGATTAAATTAAAGAAATTATATAATAAATATATTATATAATTATTTGGAAATATGAAAATGATATTGAATTTGAACCATTGCAATAAATTAATCCTCAAAAATTATTCGTAATAAACTATCACGAAATAAAATCTATCGAATCTGATATGAAATTGGGCAGCATATATTTTACATGTCACAGGTTGGTAGCAAGACAAATTGCTACCAACAATTGAACAATTTTCTATCAAATTTTAGAAAATCAAGTATAAAACAAATTTCAAATCATTGACAATAATGTATTATGCAAATTTCTAAAATAATATATTTAAATACTTTTAAATAGCTACATCCTTAATTTATTTATCATTTATATAGTTCAGTTCAAATAATTGTTATGAATTTATTTGTATTCCATTAAGGATTCTAAAAATACATTAAATTAAATAAATATATAATTTATACTCCTTCAAAAAACCAGTAAATATCCTTTCACTAATACTAAAAAATTGAACATTTAACAAAATTATTTCAATTAATGACACCATCTGCACTATAATTTAGAATTTACAGAGTATAAATTTATGTTTGTTTATGTCATTTCATACAAAAAAAAACCAACATAAAATATCCTTACAAAATTGTACTTTGTTTTTTTTTTCTCAAGTTTAATAGAAATTTCGAATAAACTTTACATAACTCTATTTATAAATAAATAATTTGAAGTAAAATTACAATTTTAGAGAAAATTTAACTAAAGTTGATAATGGAATTTTCTATATTTTTTTTTTATGTTGTGTTTAAATTTTGTGAAAGTTCCTTTTTATATATATGACAAAATATTCCATATATCCTAGTAAAAATGACAAATACAACATAGAATAACATTTTGGTATAACACTATAGTTTTGATAGGGAAAAAGTTTACAGATTCTACTTATTTAATTTGTAAAGGTAAAATTTGAAATGATAAAAAAAAATATATTAAAGATCCTTGTTAATGACTTCTGAAGGATATTTAATAAAAACGTTGCTTTCAGTTATTGAAACTTTTATGAGTAAATTATTTTGTATTTACGACAATTTGAATGTTTTCAATTTAATTGAAATAATTTCTATAAAATTTTTGTCTGTAATACAAAAACTCTGAACTTTTTGGAAAATTAAACAATTTTTTTCGTACATTAATAGTTAAATGCTGATTGATATCTTAACCATGTTGTAATTGCTCATAGTATTTTAGTTTTTTCTTTTATTTTATATACAAATATTTCAACGGTTATTTCAAAACTTTAAAGTAGATACTTCAAATTTAGAAATGTCAATAACAATATAAAAGATTCTTCAAATTAGGGATGAAAACCACAAGAAAAATATTTGCATCATACTAAAGAGTTTATTGAATACTTTTTAAATGAAGCTAAATTATTTCTTATTATTAATATCGATTAATATCGAAAGATCAGAAAATTTCGTTTTGATTAGTTCTGGTTTTTAAACTTTATTAATACAGCCATTTCAAAACAAAGTTCTAAGGAACATAGCGGGAGCATCATGGTAAATCAGAAATAGCGATCTATATAAGGACCTGGAAATAGAATTTGTCAACAGAGAAATTAAAAAAAATGCAAAAAGTCAAGAAGAAATGCTCATAAATCATGTAAATGTCGAAGTCACTCAACTTCTAGACAACACGAACATATTAAGAAGACTTAAAAGAGTAAAACCTTTAGAGTTAGCAATTTAGTATATTCAAATTACATAGAATTTTTAAAATTACTTGATGTATTTAGCAAGTAAACTAGATATCACTGAGAAATATCTAACAAAAGTGCTCACTAGTCTCATTACTGACACTAGCACTTGTGAGGTGTTAGAATTAAATAAAAACTTGAATAAAATTTAGAATTGAATTAAATAAAAACTTGAGTAAAATTATGTGTTTTATTATTTTATTTCTAGAATAAAATTTGGAATTGTGTGTTTCTGCCAGAGACATTGATCCTTTCAATTTGAACCGATATTTTTCCATTTGAAGCGAAATGAAAATTATATGAAATTTTTAGAACTAAACTTTCATTTCGAATTCAATTCAAAATAAAATTCAGTTTAATTTTTCAAGGATATTTAGAGTAAGGACTAACAAACTTTTATTACAAAAGAAAAACTTTATTTTACTGGAAATTTTATTCCAATATAAATATATAAAATATTTACAATCAATCAATTTTAATAATGTGCTATATGAAGCTATTTAATTATAACCATGTTTTCAAGCACAGCGTTTTGGGTTGGTATTGAGTTATGGTGGAGCTGAACAAAATTATAATTTCTATTCACATCGTTTCTCGTTGAGTTAAATTGGGAATTTTTAAAATATATTTACTCTAAATATTTTACGCTAAAAACTCACTTTGAACATACAAAAATACTGTCAACTCGCTTCGCGGAAGTCTTTAATGAGATTTATCAAACCTGAAAGTCGAGTTCAATAAAATACAATAAAGTAAATAATCCAATACCAGATTTTTAAATTGATTACGGAAGTCCTACCCCCGAACACAACAAAATGATTTACCTTTATTGTTTTACATTTACAATATTTTGACATTTTCGATAATTTTATAACCTGATTATATTAGATGTACAATCTCTTTAGGTTAGAAACCATCCTTAAAAAAAACTAAAAATCACAAAATCCTTTAATTTAAAATAACAAAGTTTTCAGTTTTCCATGACTATACTATAAATATATTTTAAAAAGGAAAAAAAGGTTCATTTTTATTGACACAATATTTTTATTTTATTTTAAATAATAATTGAACAAATTTTAGAAATCCTTAGGAATCCTTTTTTGGTTCACTTTTTTGCTCTCTAAAAATAAAAGCAATACGTTGTTTTTATATATTGTTTAATCCGTTCAAATTGTGTCTGTAGACAATTTCAAATTATATTCGCTTCTATTGTCACAAATATCAAGGCCAAGAATATTTATAAAAAAAAAAATACTTCAATTTAATTTAATGTCTAGCCCTTTTAATTTTGTGTGTATTTTTTTTTGTTACTATTCTAACAAATCTTTCTAATTTTTGTTATCCTTTTGCGTATAAGAAACAGAAACTTTTTTTTTTTAATAGGTTAATGGTTTGCGGAAAAATGGACAATTTCGTCCGATTCTTCTTCAAATTAAAGTTCAACAATGAATATAATTTCGTCATGTTTCAGAAAGTTGATTTTTCTCTTTTATTGTAAGTGATCCTAGAATTATATCCTTATTTTATTGCTTAAATACTCGGTGTATATTTGAATCTTTTCTTTGGTTTTATGTTCTCAGTTTTTTTTTTATTGGAAATAAAATTGTTTTTGTATTGTCTTTTCTGTTGTGTTTTAGATTAATTTTTGTTTAAATTTCGTAACATAAAATTAATTTTAAATGATTGGATCAAAGAAAGGATATAATAATAATTACTTATTATTTACTTTTTTATAGTAAATTTTAATTTCAATTGATATATATTTATTCTTAATATCTTTTATAATGATTATTTTTTGTACATCGTCTTTTTATTAGGTTTTTAATGTTTTTTTTTGTAACGAATTTTAGACCAATTTCCAAATCCTTAAGTACTATTGAATTTTAATATGGTAGAAGAATAATGAAAAATGATTAATTTTTATAATATTTCATTTGTTAAATGAAAATTATTAATTTTATATAAGATAACTAGAATATCGGGTGATCTATTAATGAGTCATATTTTGAGTTTACTAGTTAACTCTTTAGATATTTCATTCCCAATCAAATTTAAATTAATATCACAATATAAAGTAAAATTAAATTGCATTACTAATATAAATTTTTTAATATTCTAAGGAGTAAGGACATATAAATATTAAAATAATAATACCAATAATAACAAGTATTACAAATTTATGGAAAAGTATTCAAAATAATTTGTTTTTTGAAACTTTCATGAAAAAATACGACTTTGAAATATTAAAATATTAGCATTACAAGAAAATCCTTCTAAAATTTCAAAAAAAATGCGCTACCTTTCGGAATAAAATACAAACTTTGAATTTGTATATTTTTTTAGTTTTAGAACAAAAAAAGCTTTAAATTATATTTAAACCCAAAAAAAGCTTTCTAAATTTTTTGGGGGAAAAACTTTTTATTGAAATAAATTTTGTCTAAATTAAACTTAAAAGCTTTTTGTTCCACAAAATTCCATAAAAGCCCAAAAATATACAATTTCTCATTCCCCACATCATAAAAATCAAAAAAAAAAAGTTTTTATTTAAATAATTAATTTTTATTAACTCTATACATATTTACATTATAGTTTTTCATTAAACAAAATTAACTTCTTTAAGTGGAAAGTTTCAATGTTAATTGAATTGGAAAACATAAAAAGGATCAAAATAAGATTTTGTTTAGTTTTTTTGTTATTTGTTTTCCTGAATCAGTATAAATGTAATTCGAAAATCAATGTTTGTTAGTTAATTTAAGGAACATGATTTGTCATAATTATTAAAAAAAAAAATATGAAAATAGAATAAAATGTCAAATAAACATTTTTTTTCCGATCCATGTAATTTTTATATTTAAGTATGTAAAACTTTTGATGTATTCTTTAAAATTAGTTTATTAAAAGTTTCAGGGAAAACGATGTTTCTACTAAATAAATTGAATTCATGACTGTTCACAAAATCTTTAAGAATATACAATTCCCAAGAGTAGGACCATAATTTGATACTATATAAATATAATATAATAAAAAATTTATGCGTGATAACATGAAATAAGATTTTTATTTATTTTGCAGAAAATAGTCCTTAAAAATTTCAAAAGAGATTGTTACATAAATATAAATTATATCAATAAAATATAACGCGGTTAGAAATATTCCAACTATAAAATTATATAAAATTGACAAAATTAGTAAACTCCCGAGAGAATAACTTTCCCTTTTTTGATCAAATGATTAAATTCATAAAAAACAATTATTAATTAAAAAAATCATTAAAAAATATTTTTTTATTATTTCATTTCCATATGAATTTCACTCAAATTTATTCAAATTAATTTAATTACAACAATTTGAATCCAAAGTGGGTTTCATCAAACTTAGTTTCATGGGATTCAATTGGACGGACTATCTATGAGTCCTATTAAAATCGAAATTTTTATATGAGTAGTTTTTTCCCTATATTCAAAAATTTAAAATATGACACTAAATAAATATAGTGCCATATTCTTAACTAATTTGTGCTCGAAACGTTAGTAAAATTGCATTTACGGTATGCAGTGGACACTAAACACGACGGGTCCGGATTTAAAACATTTATTTCCGGTTTTTTTCTATGACATCTGATCAATCAGCAAGCAATCTTGTCGCTTGTAGCACTCAAGACGAATTTAAATTTTTTATGGGACCGGTTTAGACTTAGGGTAGAGAACATCGATTTTAGTTATTAATTGCAATATACTTAGTAGGATTCGTCATCAGAACACTATTACTTACCAAGGAGAAGGGCGTGTAATGTTCCCAAAAATCAAATTGGTGTTAGAAAAATGTGAAAAACATTTTAAGAAAACATAAGAATATTATAAAAGTTTGAAATATTTAATATAATTTACCTGGTATAACAAAAAACTGATTCAAAATGGCTGAGTGAGTATATAAAAAAAGTTTTTGAATTAATTTTTACAACCGCACAAAAAAAAAACTTTTCACTTCCATATAAAGTTATATTTTAATAATTTTTAATATTTTAATATTAATTTTTATTAATACTTTTTTTATATAATTACTACATTTTATAAATTTTAATTTTAATTAAATTATTTTTTCTACAAAAAAAATAATTATAAACGTAACGAACGTCTTTCCACACCGGCAATCAAATTTAAACTAAGAAAAAGAAGGCGTGACTAATTAATTGGATAAAAAAATTGATGCAAAAATTTACATTTCAATTTAGCGCGCGTAATTTGAATTTATTAATATGAAAATAATAAATTAATTTATAATAATTAAAATTTATAATTAAAAATATGAATTTCATATATTTAGTACCAATTTTTTGTACGATATTCTTTATACGTAATTGCATCGAGGTTTTCTTAGTAAGGCAAAAATTTACTTAAGTCTTTTATATTTTTATATTAAAACATTTAATGTTTAATATTCTTATTAAATATTATAGATTATTTATTTAATATTAATCAATATTTAAATTTGATCAAAATCATAATAGCGATCACCCCCTAATTATAATAATTAATTATACACTGTAAAAATAAGTGCTAATAATAAAATTTCTTTGCAAATTTGCTAACCTTGAAATTATTTATATCTCAGATATTTCCAATGAAATTATATCAAAAAATTGTAAAATATCTTAACATAATATAAAATCTAATCTTTTCAATCATAATTATACTGATTTAAATTGTCTTACACTATGTCTAACATTATAAGGAAAACGATATTCACGTGTCAATGTTCAAATTTAAAAAAATATTGTTAATTTTGGTTATGTCTATCATGGTTTTGTTAACATTCGGAATAAAAACATTCAAAATACATTAATTACTGATAAGGTTAACAAGAACATTATAAAAATTATTTCTATTTGCAATTTATGATGTTTTCCTTTGCAATTAGAACTAAAAAAAATTTGCAACAAAATTTTTATCTTATCTCATCAAATATATAAAAGATATGAATTTAAAGTTTTCAATTCAGTTATATTATAAACGTTGCCTCAGAAACAGTCTAAATCAGTATTAAAATTGACAAAAAGTGAAAATGTATCAATTTAGTTTGATTTTCTTTGCATTTTTTGCTTTAACATCAGCAGAATTTCCTGGTGGAAGTAAGTCAACTGCAAAAAAAACTATACATAAAATTTTGACTGGACTTTAATAGCTAAAACATCAAAAAATAACTTTTAATTAATGTATTTGGATTGAGCTCATCAAATTATTGTGAATTTTTAGTGGAACCAAATTTTTTATTTCAATTTTCATTTATATTAAAAATGAATGTTAAAATTTTCATTAATATTTTTCATATTTCAAGTATTCAAGATTCCATCCGAAAGTTATACATTTTATGATGCAAAAACATTATTAAATGAATCAACACCTTACAGTGGACGTTTTCAATTTAAAGTTAAAGCTGGTAATGATACAATGATTTCATTTTCTAGTAACATCGATAATAATGATTTGGAATTTATAATTGGGGCATATGGAAATATGGAAACGCATATACAAGTTAATAAAACCAATTATGTTACAATGAAAACACCAGAAATTTTAAATAAATTTGAATTTCAAACATTTGAAATAAACTGGCATAAAAATATATTTCATTTTGCAAAAATTGATGAAACCAATCACGATATGAATAATTTAATGTTATTTAAAACTAAAACAATATTTCCAATTAATTATATTGGACTTAAAACTGAACAAAATGGAGAATGGTTTATTCGTGAAAGTACGTAAGAATTTTCCTATTAATAACATTTTATTATTATATATAATTTTGAAATAAGGGCGACCGTAAATGCGGATATAATTAAAATATTTATTAAAAATAATTAATTAAAATTAATTACAATTAGTTATGCAATTATATTCTAGGAGAATATCCCAGAAATTTTACTTCATACATAAAAACTATGGACAAAACAGTATTACAAGTTGGAAATACTTTAAGATGCATGATTATTGAAACGAAAAATCAATCTCAACCAATTTCTGGTACATATATACAAAAATTATTTATATTTTTGTTAAATTTAATTATAAATGTTATAATTTTTCAGTTCACACTGCTAGCTCACCAATTGCACAAAAAAATTATACTTATGTACAGGTACAGGTACCACAACAATCTTGTTACAATGTTTTTGTTCGTGCTAAATTAGATGCACATATAGCACTTTCAAATATGAGTAATAATCCAATAGTTGAATTTCATTTAAGACCAAGTTCATCATTTAATATTACATTTGATTATAAATCTAATGAAATTGGTAATAAATTTGTACCAAATTTATTAAATGATCAAGAATATCAAGGTTATTGGATTGAATTTAATCAAAATACTGGAAATTTGACTATTGGTAAAATGGGAGAAAGTTATTTTATGGCAAGAAATATTGAAGTTTTTACAATTGATTATATTGGGGTGATGACTAGCAATGGAAATGAAGGTGATTGGACAATTAAGAAATATGGTTCATGTCCAGGTAATAAAAATGATAACATTAATGCTGATGAATTTTGGGGTGATGCAAGAACTAAATGTTATATTGAAAATCTTACTAATGAATATTAAAATCAAATATTTTTTCCAATAAATATGGATGTAATAAATATCGATTAAATATAAATAATTATTGTGATTCATTAAACATGATTTAATTATGTAATTTTTATCATACATATTAACAACATTATTATATAAAATATTATGGATTTCAGTTATGTAGCTAAGAACACCGGTTACAAAAAACAACAATCGCCCATATAAAATTTCTACGCAAATTACCTTAAGAAGTCATACATATATATGCTAAAAAAACTAACTGACAGAGGCCCTTTCATTTTACTGATTAGTTACACCGCTGTAAAGAAAAACCTACTAACCTAGGAGTAGTCCAAAATTTGTAAATATTACAGTGCTTTGAAAAAATTACAGGCCTGTACAAATATTTAAATCAGAAACGTATTCAAAATTTTAATATATGTAAAAAACACCAAGAATGTATTTAATATAATTCGGAAATTTTAGTATGAGACCCCCTGAAATAAATTTCATATAAATCGAATAAAAGTTATCACGAAATATATTGCTGTGCACAAAAATCGTGTGTTAGAATCACCTCCCTCGAAAACGTATATAGAAAAATTTATTTCAGAAAAATAAGTTTTTTTTTGTGCAGTTTTTATATACTGGTGTATTTGGTCATGATATCGCATTAAATGAATACCAGCTTTAAATGAATACAAAAATAAAAATTTAAAAAACAAAAAGTTTATCAATATTAAAAGATATTTAGACAGTTTCATTACAAACAAACTTATATTATAGTACACAATCCATATATAAAAATTAATTAGTCATTTCATTAATAAATGTCACAAACTCTTTACGTAGGTAGCTAACCCACACAGCATTATAAATCCATGTAGGATGACGATGTCACGTGTAATAAAAATTACCTTCATTTTATATGAAGAGATATTAAACCGTATTTTTTTATGGTTTGGTTTTCTTAGCATTATATCAGTAAGAGGTTCATTAAGAAGTTTATTAAAAATATAGAACTATTACAAAAATATTTACACTATTTTACTATTAACTATAGAACAAATTATTATCGAAATATATAAAAATAAAACGAATTATTTTTAGAAAATTAAAATTTGATTATGGTACCACATAAAAGTAATGTGTCCCAACCCAACAAACACTTTATTCATAGTGTATCACTTCAATCAAATATTATTGAAAACGTTTTTTTTTATTTATAAATATTATAATCCAGCGATCAAATTTTTACTCTGTAAGTGTATGTCAGTATCTTAAATAGACACGCTCTTAGTGATCTGTAAGAAACTCTTTATAAATTTTTTATTCCTTATAGTAATAATTTTACAAGTGTTCTGCAAGAGGTATCTTATAAGTAATGTACACTACAGTGTTCTATAGTCTTACGTAATTTAAGTATTCGATTCTTTAGAGTCCCATTAAAAGTTCACATTAAAAGTTTGACACTTGCTCTTCAGGAAAACTGTAAGGGTTTTGTAAAAAGCAAATTATTTGTTTGGACATGTCTATAAATACCACAAATATCCTAAAATTAATTTTACTGAATTTATCATATTTTTTTTCAGGAGTACGAAATTTATTTCGAACTATAATATATAAAAATATAAAGAATTTGACAGCTAAAGAAAATATTTTTTCAGTTTCCTATATCAATGTCATTACTCTTACTATGAAATAGCTTTTTACCTACTATACAATTATTTCCGTTTTCATTTCTTTCATTCACATTTTTTTTTTTTTGCTGTGGTTTTATCCTTTTTCGTTACAGTCGATAAAATTCACAAAAATAAAAACAAAAAACAAAAAAAAATTATCTCTAAAATGAACATTTATACAAAAATACAAAAATTTTCCAAAAAGAAAATGTATAGGTAAAAAGTAAAGGTGGCAGCGCAACAATTTAAAACAATTTTATTAAATTTATGATGGTAACAAATATTTATTATATTTTTATTATTTTCAAAAATTCTTCAAATGTAATTTCAGGATATTATTTCGTATGAAAGGACGATGTTTAGTGGGTGAAATATAAACGCTAATATACAAAAAAAAAAAACATTTTTTTTTTTTGGTAAAGGTAAATTACTTAACTAAATTTTTCTTTTTTTTTTTGTTGTTTTCAATTTGAAAAAAGAAAGAAAATCTTTTGTACGTGAAATCAAAATTATATTATGCCTACAAAGTTTACGGTTAAATAAGGGTCAGGATATTTCCATAAATTTATTTTCAAAAAAAAAAAAAAATGAAGAGGTAGCAATGATATTAAATTGAGAATTACATGATTTTAGATACTTTTTTATATAAAATTTTGTGACTTTGTAAGAAAATTCGTTACAAAATAAAAGTTTTTGATCTAATTTTTTTTTGAAATTGTATTTCGTCATTCATGAATGATTTTTGGAAAAAACCAGGAAAATATATTTTTAGGAAATTTTCAATTTGTTTAATATATTAAAGCATAATTTAAAGGACAGGTGGCAAAAAAATGAATTACATAAATAAGAACAAGATTTATAGGTAAGTTTTATGTGAAATTCATGTTTTCTGTCGATTTTTATAAAATATTAATGGATTTATTGGTAAATTTATATAATTTTGTATTTGATATTTAATAACTTTTAATTTTGTATAAAATAATTATAAATTTTATCCGGTCTATAAATTTTTACATGTTACACTGTAAAATTTTCAAAAAGGAATAGTTTCAAAAAATTAGTTGAAATGATGTTAATCCAAAATCAATTTCCATACAATACCAGTAATAATAGGTCATTTTAATCTTAATATTGTGATAAGGAATTATATTGTTTAATCTAAAATGGATACACTGAAAAATAAGGTAAGCTTAGCAAGGACAAGGACATAGTAATTTTTATGCTTATTAAACAATCATTTTAAAATAGCTATTATATTTTAAGAAATTCATAGCGAAGCAACATTAAATAAAATTAATAATTGACGATTCATGACACGTTCAGAACAAATATTTGAAAAAAGCAGCAGAAATTCATTAAAAAAAACATTTGATTATGTACTATACATAAATATTTAATATGGAATTAATTATGGGCTTCTGTTATTAATATTAATAATAAATGTAATTTCAATTTTCCTTAATTTCTGCTATACTAAAGCCAAACAAATTAGAAAGTTAAAAAAATATATAAATAATTTTGAATATGTCAAAAGGTGCCATTGATTTTTATACAATTTTTTTTTGGATAATTTAATCTGATCAAATTTAAAATAAAATTTGTAGACTTCATTTTTTTTTTAAATTTCATGAGCAGTTTTTTTAATATTATAAATTTTACAGCTTTTGAAATAAATATGTATTTTAATAGTTGTTACATAAGCGAGTAAATAATTCTAACATTTATCTATTAGGTATGGGACTTATTAAAAAAGTTTAATATATTCAAACTGGCATCAGCTATATTTTTGCAATGAAAATATTCAAAGAATTCCTTAACCTCAAACTCAGTGGTCATCCGACATTATTTAAGATTAATTGATACATTACTTAGAGCAACCGATGCTCATCCGACAATATATTTTATATATTAGATTGCCAGTGATTGATTGTGGATTACGTCTAATTTGCTGGTTTGGTTTTAAGTCCTATTAAAAGGTTTCCAAAGATACAAATTATATATATTAAAATATATACAGTGAAAACTCATTATAGGAAACTTTGTTATAAGAAACTTTCGTTATAAGCAACCCTCGATATAGTCGACAATTTTTAATTTTATAAATTTAATATAAGAAACTTGAAGAAACTTGAAGAAAGTTGAACTCTAAAACATGTAAAAAAAAAACAAATGCGATTTCAATTCAACAAAAAACAGATATTATACGAAAATTAGAAGATGGTGTTAAAGTAAAGTAAGAACTTTATATAGTTTAACTTTAACCAAAATACAATAAGTAAAATAATGAATAACAAAGAAAATAGAACATAATTTGTTTCGAAGACCTTATGCAATATTTATTTTCATTTTTCCGCTGTGTCCTCAATTTTTAAAATTATTATTTGGAGTTTTAGAAAAAATTCATAAAACGCTTCAAAATTTATAATTTACTTGAAGAGTTAAATCATCAATTATAGATTGTAGAATAGCTGCATACAATAATTGTGCAATATACGTTAAGAAAAATCATTTCAAATCAATTTTCGAGGAAGAAATTCGAGCTGGATACCACGATATGTAACCAACTTATAATAAAAATTTCCTCTGTTATTAACAATATTTGCAAGTACGAAAATTACGACACATATTGTGAAAGTGATTTTATTGATTGAAATACATATATCAAAATTAATTGTAATACCTGAATTTCAATAAATTTTACATATCGCAATCAAAAAAGAAGAGTAATTTTAAACAAATAAAATTAATTTGTTTTTTGGTATACCAAATTCAATATAGGAAATCTTATTTCATATAGGCAACTTTTATAAAAAAACGTTTTCAAAAAGTTTCTTATAACGAATTTTCACTGTATTAGACTATTCCGGGGATATAGTTTCACATATTCGATGTTTTATGAGATATTTTAAAATACTTTTTATTTACACAATTTACGTACAGAATAGTAATTATATTAAGATTAATTCAATGATTTTCATAATAAGTTTCTTTTACATAAAATAATCATAATTAATAAACTAAAAAATATTTAATTTCAAAATTATTGAATTATTTTCCTTTTATTTTGTTAATTTACCTTTTTACATATAAAAAAAAATTAATTAAATTGTTCCTCTTTCAACAATATTGAAGAATAATAATATCTTTAAAATATATCAATTCAAAAGGAATTATAAGTGTAAAAATCAATGAAAATTTATGCTCATTATAATTAAAAATAATGGTTAAAAAAGGAGAATATAAATATCTAGATGGTTCAAGGTAATTCTAATTCCTTTCGAATCAATAATTTGTTTTTTGTTACATTTAGGGTTATAAGAACATACATTCTCACATAATATTAATTCTCAAAAGAAACAAAACCGTACTCAATATAACAATTCCCTATTGTAAACTCATTCTTACTTTTCCCACAAGGACGATACTTCAAAACAACAACAAAAAAAAACTTTATGTAGAGTTTCTTTTTTATCGGGGTGAGTTTTATTATAATCGTACACATTCTTGGAACCTTACCCACTAAACATTTTATTTCTTGTATCTACACATATGTTTATATATACATGGAGAGAGAGAGATGACTTTTTTTGTTTTATTGGTCCTGTTTTTCTCCCTATGCGTGTAGGTTTTTTTTTTGTATTTTGTGCAAAAAATACAAAAACATTAAATTCACTGGGATGATACTACATAACCTAAATAATAATGGGTAAATCGTTATTTTATTATACATATATATTGTATATATAAAAAAATTTGAATATAAATTATCTAACAACAAAAAACAGAAAGTATATCACCGGTTGAGTTCTGATAAGATCCATACGCCATTCGAGTAAAATTGATTTTATGCAGTACACTATCAGTTTTCTTTAAACTTTTACAATTAATATAAAGACAAATTTGAATTACAAAAATTCAAGGTCTTACACTACATAATTTAAAACTTATCGACAATTTTGTCTGCGGAAATCAGTTCCCAAACGACCCAGATGCTCTTTTTGGAACTCGATTGTTTTTCCATATTTTTGACGTGGATCAAATTTTTGAGTCAAATTTACATGTATATGGAACTCTTTAGAAGTTAATCAAAAATTTAATATATAGAACTTAATATATTTAGATCCACGTGCTATGCACATGTATGGAACATTTCAGAAATAAATAATTTTTAACATTAAATTCACAAAATTTGTGTATTATTAATAACTAAATAGTCATAAAAAAGCAGATATGGGACAATTTAGCAATGAGTAATATGGATAACAGGTAAAGACTAATCTAGTTCCAAGACATAACAATCAGTTTCCTAAATCAACAAAAGTAAAAATTGCGTATGTGGCTTTTCAGAACTCAGGTGGTGATATAGCGATACGGAAATAAGGATTATAACAAAATATATAATATTTTTTAAATAATGGTTATGTGGTACAGGTTGGAAATAATTCTGGGATATTATACACAATGGGAAAAACTATTTTCATAACGTGAAAATAAAAATATTTTATATTGCCAAAAATTTCAAGATTACGTAAACCTTTTGGTTGGAAATATATTCAAAAATAATTTATGAATTAATTGATATAACTTCTGTAAGTCAATGCTGACCAGAACAATTACATGCTCACTTTTAAAAGTTATAGAAACAACTTTCTTCGCAATTTTCAGGCTAATCACGTAAACATAAATAAGGTCACAAATTACTCACAATGAAGTTTCGGTGAATAAAATCTTACATGAAAAGTTTTAGGTCACAGATTTATAAAAATCAAAAAAATTATTTATGAGTAAATTTATTTATTTATCATCATTAATTTTTAATTTATCATAATAAATTATGATTTCTGACATTTTTTAAAAGTATTATATCATTTCATATATTCAGTAATATTCTAAATGAATAATTGATTAATCGAACTGATTGATAAAAATCATATAATTGAAAAGGTAAAAGTTTCTCAATAATAAATATAAAAAGAAAATAGTAAATATCGAAAAGGTTTTTTGAGTTATCAAATTGTAAATGTATGATAAAATGGAATGTAAAATAAAGTTCTGACTTTTAATATTCAGAATATTAATCAAAATCAATTTATAAAAATACAATTTTAGAATATCTTAGGCAGTTGTGGTCCATAATGTCCGAAATCACTACGGCCACTGTGGGGCTATTATTCTGGTACAGAATAATTCTATGTGTTTCAATTATGTGACCGACAAAGCTGATATAATGAATGAAATTAGGCTGTTAAAATGTTGTTCATAACCAGTAGCCAATAAAAGTGATTAGAAAATTGGTTCTTTTATATATGTAAATAAAAAGTGTTTTGAGAATTGTTTGAAAATGCTGCAAAGCATGCCATGAGACTGGGATTTGTATTTAATAATTATTGCAGGAGCTGCAAGAAACTGAGATAAGAAGAAACACTTGAGAATCTTAAATCGCAAGAAGATTCATACGCTTCTTGGGGCAAGCATTCTTCTTTAAACTCGAGGAAATTTCAAGTACCACTATCAGGATGATTCTAAATTACGCGAATAGCATGCAATCCTTCGAACTTCTTTCAGAAACTCGATTCAGAACGCATTTGTACCCTAAGATAATAATACCCAGATACATCTTTACGCTAAGAGCCCTTGTTAGCCTATGATTCGCCTAACTGCGCCGCTCTTATCTAAACTAACCTAACGTCAAATTATTACACAGCACGAAACCATCAGTTAGTTCTAACTGATGTCGCTACCCTTTGTATGAACTTGAAAATGTCTACACAAACCTAACCTACCTCTATAGGAGAATGAGAATTGACAGAAATTTCGTATAAAAATAATTAAAATAATTATTTTGTATACAAAACAACATAAAAACAAAAGATACAAAAAATAGTTTAAAAATAATGTTCAAACCACACACAAAGTGTTATCAGGTTAAGATATTTTAATATATTATTTTATACAACGTTAAAAACTATTCTCATATCGTTCCCAATATTTTTTAATGATATGAATAAATTAACAGGATTTTGTTGTAATTCTATGGCTTTTGTAAACTGATGATGAAAATATAAGGTGTTTCTAAAAAAAACACTTACATACATTATGCTGCTTTTTTTAGATAGATAAGGTTGATGATTTTCTGAAAGACCGACAGATAATATATTGATAATGCCGCATTCATAGCTTAGCCATAAATATTTCAATTTACTTCTTACCAGCAAGAAGATATTTGTGATCAACACAAATTCGATCAACAAGCGGGCATGTAAAACAATATCTCTCAGTTCCAAACTGTTACTGTTATACTATACCGATCAGTTCAGTTTCAGTTCCCAATTGATAGAATTGATAAGAAAATGACAATTGACAAAATGATTTTACAGAAAAAATTACAGTTTTTTGAAACACTGATTAATATAACCTAACAAATATAATCTTTACGGCGGATTTCACAGTGGAAGTTGTTTAAGCTTTTTCCAGAGGTTAAGTTTGGGTTTAACTTCCTTTCTGCGGTTTCTCAGTGCAAGCTTAAAGATAAGTCTTCCTTAAAGTGAGGTTTATCTTAAGCCGCAAATGTGTAGAGCTTAACCTTCACTTTTGACATATTTTATTATTACATAAATAATAAATTATACACGCACACTAACTAAAAAATTTCAATTGAACATTTTCATTCACAATAACATTATTTCCAATTAGAATTTACAATAATTTAATTTTTTTGTTGGTTTAGCTGAGCTCAGCGAAAATTTTGATTGATTAACTCAGTGAGCTTAAGTTACAGGTTTAAAGCTACACAATCGGTTTAGTTAAGCTTAAGCTTCCACTGTGAAATTTGCCTTTAATTTTAGGCTGTTAAACGTTGTGCACTGTTAAAATGAGGTCTCAAACTCAAAACAAACCATTATAAAACAAGTTAGCTCTAATTTTGCTGTGAAACTTAATGATTTTTCAAATAAGTACAAAAATTGAAAGTACCTTATACTTTTATATATAAAAAATCTTTGAAATTATATTAGATAACATTTTAAGTAAAGTAAATATTGAAAATCCCCTATAAATTTCATGAATATCCTTTTTTTTCTGGTGTTTGTTTATATTTTCCTTCTATAAATATTTAATTATAAACATGTATAATAGATGTCGCTTTAATTATAATATTTAAGAAATATCCATAAATAAATCTTTTTAACTAAAATTTATATAATAAATTTTATAATTTATATATGATACCCATTGACACATACACTATACACACACACTCACACCTAACTTTGTATATTTAATTGTAGTAAAAAGGATATACATGATTTATTTCAAAAACAATTTCATTATTCATAGTAAATTTAATTTTGTATACATAAATATTGTTAAAGATATAAAAAATGATAAAAGAAAGATTAAAAATTTATCATAAAAATTTCATAAATTTTATTTTAATATTTTAAATAACAATTTAAAAGTAACTTTAAGATATATTTTTATTTTAAAATTTAAAAAAAAAAAAAAATGAAGAAAATTATCAAAAAATGACACAATTTCTTTACACAAATTCTATATAAAAAGAATATTGAATATAATATGAAGAAAATATTTGTGTTAGTATGCCGGTATTATACTTATTGTTTGATGGTGTGTGCTATTTTCTTTTGAAGGGATTTTCTTTTTATTTTAGTTACCTATATTTTTGTTGTTGTAGGAAATCATATTTTCTAAGGAATTTTGAAAAGGAGCAAAATGAAGAATATTTTATTTTATTATTTTTGCCGCATTATAAGATAAACAGAACAACTTGGAAAATATGAAGTACTTGTGTACGTATACATCTTTAGAAAAACAAAAAGGGGAAAATTTTGAAAAATAAAATAAAGAATGATTTATATTTTTCATTGCTGGGGTTCATTTAGAAAGAAGATATATAAAATAATTAGAACCAGTGAAAGGTAAAGTATTAATGATTAGTATCTTAAGTTTAGGATTTTGTTTTATATAATGACAATTTGTTCAAATAAAATTAATTGTAGATAAATTTATTTTCAAATATTTATTGGTGTTGAAAATTTAATAATCATTAGTTCTTAAATAATGTCAGAAATTGAGAAATCAAATAAGCGGACTGGAAGTAAAACTCAAAAGTTAAAAAGAGTTAATTATGAATTTTTGTAGGTTTAGTATGAAATCTATTAAAATCAATTTCAATTTTTTTTAAAAAAACCATCGCTAAATCCACAAAAGTCCCAATCTTCAGTACTTAATCACAAATAAGGATTTCTGCATTGACGTTTTATAATATAGTAAGTTTTCTTTTGACATTTCATTTTAAGTTTTGTAAAGAACTTAACGTTTAGTTTGGTAAAATTAATTTTACAGATGTGAATTAATTTTTATTGTAATGCAATTGATGGCCACAAACGTAAAAACTGGTGAATATCAAAAAAAAATAAAGTAAAAGATATTAAGAAAAGCACCAAAGGATGAGAGTTATGGTAATTTATAATTGTGTTCATTTGAAAAGCTCAGAAAATCAAATTTGATCGCTTTTATAAATCGCAATTTTTAAATCATTCATTTTTAAAATTCAAATTTTGTAGTACATATTTTTTATAATTAAATCTACGAATAATAAATATTTTCGTTTAATTGGCGGTTTAATATAACATTAACTTTAAGAAAAAAGTCATAATAGATTTTTGCTATTAAGTTAGATTAATTAATTTGATATTAAAATTAATTTTAATTAATGTCAATTATAAATAATATAATTAACGTTAATTATAATTCACTATTACAAAAAGTTTCATTGATAACCAAGAACTTAAAATTACAAATTATAAGTTGCCTTCATTTCAATTTTATTTACAATTATGAAAATCATTTGTCACAACAAATATTTAGCGTACTTAAAATCTGCCTGCTATAAGTAACTCTATTAACTTTTAAATCAAGCTTTAAAGCATTATACAACATATAATTTATACGTATGTTTTTATCCTGAAAAAGGATGATTATTTTTTTGATATTTGTTTTACATTGTTTGTCAAAATTAATAACAACAAATTTAGAAAATGAATAAATTCCTGATTTTGGATAGAAAAATTAAATTATAATTTGCAATAAATAATTAATTATATTTAAAATTTTAATATTATTCACATTAAATGTTAATTAAATTAGCAGAATTAACCAGAAAGGATTTAATTTTTTTAATTTTTAACAAGAAATTTAAATTCGACAAAAAGTTTTAATAAATTTCCTAAATGTTGTTTAAAAAACCTTCTAAATACCTTACACTAAATAAAAAAAAATGAATAATCCCCAATGGGAATCAAAAAATGAGTAAAATGAATACACCCTGAAAGAATTGACTTAAATTTTTGTTGTTTGTTTCTATATTTTATATTTTCTTTTAACTTTAAGCTGCCGTGGGTGGTAAAATTTTGTTTTATTTCAACTGAAATAATTTATTTTTCTGTGGAAATTATACATTTTTTTTATATTTTTCATACATTATGTCCTTTATTTATATATATAGACATTTATACACATATATATACACTAATACTGATATATATATACATATATATATAACTTGTTATATTTAGTATTTTTCACCTAGAGGCAATAGAGCACATGTTGTTTAGGGTTCATGTTCGAGTTCGTAAACAAAATCATATATAGTTATAGAGACACACACACACACATATACAATAAAATATATACATATAAAAAAAAACACTTTAAGAAATTTTTCCAAGGATAACTTTTGACTTTTTTCTGCTATGTCAGTTAGTCTATTTTAATTTAAGTTAAGAAAATTATTGTATATAAAATGAAAAAAACACACAATGTTTAAGAGCTTATAAGTTTGACATGTCCTTGCATTAATCTGTCAGAAGGAGAATATGTTGTTTAGGAAGGAAAAAGGACAATTGCTTAAATATTTAGACATTACTTATATATATAAGCAAAAAAAAAATTTTTAGGTTATGCATAAATTTAATATTATAGCCACAAGGAGTAATCATTTCAAATAAAAAGAAAAATATAATAATAAATAAATTAAGCTTTTTATATATGTACATTTAAATTATATAGAAAATGTCCTTTTATGTCCTTATGTAATATACAAACAAGAATAGAGCATTATCATTTTCACACCTATTTGCTGGGAACAATTATTTACTGAGTGATTTTTAAATAATTTTAAAGTGATGGATGAAATAGAGTAGAAATCTTTTCTAATATTAATCTAATTAGGTGAAGATTGAATATATAAACTGATCTGTTTAATTGATTATTATTGAAATTTAATTGAATTTTTAATAGGCTAAGATCTACTAACGAATTTTTATCAATAATATAAATTGGTATACAGACTTTTAAGAACTCAGTAAACATGACAATCCTGCAGTTTTACATATTGAAATAAACTATTACAATAAAATGCATCTTTTTCATGTATTCTTTGTCATATTAAAATATCAATTCCATCATATTTTTAACTCCATCAACTGAGTTGAAATTTTGAATATGGTATTAAGTTATTAAGTAAAACCGAATTATAATATCAACACTAACACCCTGCCAGATCGCAAATAAGATTTCTAGAAAAATTGGAGTAGATAACTTTCATGTAACTTTCAAAATTTATGATTTTATGTAAGCAACGAAACAGGATATTATCCAAAACTTCCATTTCTTGCTTAGTGAGTTCATAAAAGTCTGAATACTCAGCATAAACATTTTCTTGACTGTATATACTAAAATAAATTAATTGCAAGTTCTCCGGCTATAAATTCAATTTTGTAAAATTTAGGAATAAAAAATGATTAAATTTCGTTTTCTTTATTATTTCATTAAAAAAATAGACTTTTCAAAGTCTTATATCCTCGTAATTCATGAATTTTCAATAGTTTTTTTTTTGGTAACATCATTTTAGAAATTCTGTTGAAAATAAATTTAAGTCAATAAGTTCATTTTGTCAGTTAAGACAAATTATATAAATTGATATGTCCTTATTTCATAAGAATTTTATTTTTCATTACTTAATTTTATTGGAATTTTTATTTTAAAAGTTTGATACTTTTACAAGAAAATTTTAGAAAATTACATTTTAATATAATTACTTTTGAGTATCTTTTTTTTAAAACTTTTATTTAATTTATAACTTTAATAAATAATACCGAATTATTTTATAAATTTTATTTAAATTTTTTATATAAAATTTAATAATTTACTATATTTAAAATATAATATTATTAAAATTAATATTGATCATAAATATTAAATTCAATAATAATTAATTATGAATATTAAAAGATGAAGGAAAAATTAACATTATTTTATGTTTGTTAGTTTAATATGATAAAATAAAATCAATGAAATTTAATACATTTTATATGAAACCTTATAATTAATTATTCCGAAACAATTTTCCATTATAATCTATGATTCGAATTAACAAAGCATAATAATGGATTGAAAATCATTAAATTTATATAAATATAGTATTAAAGTCTAGTATTTTATGTATATTTTTATGGGTGAAAATTTGTTAAATAGCGTATTTCGAAATATCTTCACTCATTTCTAATATAATAAATTATTAAGGCTATAATTCCCATATTCAAATTTCTAGTTAATTTATGTGAATGAATTAAGTAGAATTGGAAACTAACGACAACAAGTGCGAATACTTTAACATAAATTAATTAGTTGATATATTTCACTATGAATAATTATAAAAAAGCGTATTATGATTGGACCATAACTTAATAATTTATGTTGTCCAGAAAATAAAAATTCCAAAAGTTATTTAAAAATTTATGTTGATCAATTTTATCAAACCAAAATATATTATGCTTTAGTGTTCAGTGAGCGAAAAGTCTGTATATAATTAATTTATAGTGGCGGTAGATTCCAAAAAATATAGAGTGAAAAATTACCATTTACCAAATAATCACACTCAGCCCGTATAAACAAGAGGTATAGATATTAATTGGATAAACAAAATTTTATGTCACCAATAAGAGTAGTTCAGTAATAACTTAAATCTAAAGATTAGGTTGAATTTTTGAAGGCAGAGGATGGAAAATTAATCAAGGAAGTGTTAAAGTCTATTAAAAAGAATTTAATTATAAAATATAAAATATAAGTTTTATTATACAATTATTTTTTTTTTGGCAGAGATAAATTTTGTAGTTATCTATTGATTATTTTGAGTAAATTTTCATATGTGATCTCAGTAGATAGTATATTAGGTCAATAAAGCAAATTCTGCACACATTGATTAGTTTAGTAATCTATAGTGTTGGTACCAATAAAAAATTTCGAATTATTTTTCAGGTTTATAGAGCATATTAATAATTATTTGGTTATCTGATTTTAATGAATTTTGGCAAATAGATTTTTATTTTGTAATTGGTAATTGCTTTTTTTTATTTGGTTGATGTGAATGTCAATAAGGTCATTGCATCCCTATCAAATATAATGTAGTCATTTGAATTTTTTTATCATCATAATTACAAATGAGTCATCATAATTACAAATATATAACCAACTTTTGCTAATTACTTTACGCTATCCCCTCGATCTATAAGACCCAACAAAGTTTAGTGGGCATCCCTATCAAAGTTAGCAATTAATACGAAATACTTTTTTATGTACTTAGCACTACCTCATGTACGTCTTTTTTTATTGATATCAAGTTACAATTTCCTGGACTAAATAAACTTTTTAAATTTCAAAACTAACCTTCTTAATTTCTTTAGTAATTCTACAGTAAAATTACTAATGAATAGTAATTTTAATGAACTACATATTAAGAAAATAGAAAATGCCAATAATTTAGAATAATTTCGATTAACGTCTAAGAGTTATTATTGGCTTAATTTAAACCCCACATTACTAAAAATTGAATTCATTGAAGCGAACATGCATTTTTTCTCGTAACACTTCTTTCGATTAGCAGGAATACATGAAATATAGTAATTAACAATTGGTTCAGCTATTTTAATACTAGAAATTTTATTCTTCTTATTTATTATTTGAACTTTTGCGTCCAAAAAGTATTTTTTTTAATTAAGGTCGTAATTTTTTTTATCGATATGAATTTACGCTTTTATCCCTAAGGTAACATACATTTTTAATCCATAATAAAGGATCAATTAACTAATAAATAAATGTTTTTATCACAAATAAAAGTTCTGCAATTTTAATATCACTCCAATAAAAGGAGTGATATTAAATTATAATTAAAATGTTTAAAATAATCAAGATCTACATAGAGTCTTTATTAGTCCAATCATACAAACCATCAATGATAAGGTTAATGATTTTTCAAAATATTAATATTTCAGTTGGCTGAAATGAAAAACGTTTATTTTGAAATGGAATAGATTTACTTAGTGCCGGAAATTCTATATTTAAATTAATTTAATTTAATTTTCTATTATAAAAATATAAACATGCTCATTGAACTTGGTTGTAAAACGGCCAGTCTAACTATAAAAATGGTTGAAAAATATGTATGGGATGGTTTTACAATCATTTTGATGGTTGCGAATCGGTTTGATATGAAAAGTTGACTGTTGTAAGTTGTATGATGTATGGCCAAAATGACTTCCAAAAAACACATGTTTTTATAACAAGTAATAATATTTGAATTGATTTTCTCAATATTGTATTAAATATGTTTTCTTTACATTAATATTTGTCATAAATTATTTTTCATTGAACTTTTCATAAATAATTTATTTCACATTTGACACTAGCAAAAATAAAATGAATTTTTGATAGTTGGTTGTAAAACAAACAATTATTGATAAAAAGTTGTGTACTCTGTGGTGTGTGACGTTGTTTACCAACCATTTGGACAACCAGTCGTACGACCAAACTCTATAGTCTATCGGCAGCATAAATTTTAATAAAATATACTATACAAAAGTTTTCTAATTATACTATAAATATAAATTTATTAAATGAATTTTGCCTACAAAATGATAAAATATGGAAAATTATTGTGGGTTCATAAAAATAAATATTTGATATTTTTATTCAATTTTTTTAGGTTTTCTTTTTTCTATATTTTTAGTTGCAATCTAAATATTATTTTTGTAATATCACAAAAATTTGAATCTAGCTAGCAGGCAAATAAAAAAAAAACTAGAGGAAATTTAAAATTGACTTTTTTTTGTCATAAATTAATACCAAATAAAAAATATAACATAATTTGGTATTTTTGAACTTTTGCCAGAAGTAGATTCCTTTATTATTATAAATATTTCTTTTTTTTTTGTGTCCTACATTTTGTATTGTTATGTCATTCAGTTTTCACACAGGATTCCTAACTAATCAAACAAAATATATAAATAGGATATTTTAATAACCCCTATAAATAGGAAAATCCAAGTGCAACAGAGAAAAAAGAAAACAGTTTTCTTTTTTTGTAGTACAATAGCAAATAAAAATTTTGAGGACATATTCCAATTTTCTTGTTTTTTTTTCTAAAATGTTCTAAATTTTCATTTGTGTATAATATTTAGCTAATAATAGCAAATATGGGCAAACGAATTGTGATATTTTCTTGTGATTTTTCAAATTTATGATTATGATTAAATATTTATTATATAAAAAAATAAATTTAGATATAATAAAATTCGAAGAAAAATATTTTTACATTTCTTATAGATTTAGAGGCTTTTAAGCTATTTCTGTAAGCTATACAAAATTGAACTTTGCTTAAAGAATCTTAACCTAACCAAATTTAACTTTAAGATTGTCTGTCTAACCATAGAAATTTTAAAAATCATTTCAATTAAGCAAAATTAGTTTGAACTCATTAAAACAATATAAATTGAAAATCTCTAGAAAGGAAAATTTGAATGCTTAAAATCCTGCGTAACGTTAGATATCTTAATAGCCCGAACAGAATCAACACAGAATACATAACGCAGCCTATACATAAGAAATGTCAAAAAAGTTAAAATGTATGAAACTATATGAAACCGATTATAACAAACGCAGCCTCGCCGCAGAATCGTGAAAAAAGTTAACCAACTTTTAACCTTTTCCGTAAGCAACGCTGGTAAATGTCACATTAATATCAGGTAGAAAAATTGTTTAAATTTTGATTGTGTTCGATAAATATTTTTTCTTACGTTGGCTGCGTATTCCTTATGCATTCTGGGTTGATTCAGCTCGGGCTATAATACATTTCTTACATTCTCGGGGTTTCATTATCGAAATTTTGATTTTAATTTTGGAAATTATATAATTGCTCAATTTGAGATATAAATGAAATTATACTTTAAATTTAAAGGGAACATGTTTTCATAATAAATATTCAACCTTTCGAAAAATTATTTTATAAATTTTCATCGATATCGATTTTCTATTAAAATTATCGTATTATTTACGAATTACTCTAGAATAAACTCCGACAAGATTTAAACTCATTAAATTTAATTAAATTAAATTTATTCTGAATTTTTCATCACATGAAACAATGATTGCAATGTAAATATACAAATAAAAAAGAAATAATAGTAAATAAAAAAAAACGTAGATAAAACGTACAGAAAATAAATAAGTTTGAAATTCATTCCGTCAAATTGTAATTTCAGCTGGTGACATGTTGTATACGTAGAATATCAATAAAATATTATTTCGAAACAACAACCAACAAAAAAATATTTATTAAATTCGGTATTTCTGAAATAGAATATAGTAAAATTTAAACAATTCAAGACAATATCATTTAAGTGATGAATATTTGAATGAACTGTAAGGCCATATGTTTACAATGAATATGAAAGCCAAGAGCACCGAACAATTTCATTTTTTATAAAAAACTAATAAATTTTTATTAATAAACTTTTCATTTCATTTTTTTTGTAGAGTTATAAAGAGGAAAATTTAGTTCTCTTCTATTTACGGAAAGGTAAATTTAAATATGGATGCTGCAAGCTAATTAACTTTCAAAGCTTACGGACGTGTTTTTATTCACTTTAAATAATTATTAATTTTTATTAAGTTTGCAATTTTTCTTACATACAAAATTTCTTTAATTTTGCTCATTTAACAAAAAATTCATAATTAATATAAATAATCAAATAAAAAATTAATAATAAAAAAAAAAAAAAAATAATAAAAACAATTAACATTTTTTTGTTTTTGTTTTAGTGTGTTGTGAAATTTAATTCTCTTGTGCAGTAACAATAACTTATTGCAAAGTGCATTTACCTTGTGCTTATCACCTAAATTTTTCACAAATTAAATTAACAATTTTTGTGTTGTGCAATTTAATTTTAATACACTTTTATTTTTGTTGGAACAGTGAATTTACCTTAATTTGTTGACAGTATATATACGAGTATATATTTTTACAATGAATAAATGTAGTAGTGTTAATTGCTTGATCGAAGATTCTTCTTCGTTACATGAGCTAATTGCCTGCGGTGGAATTTGTTCTAACTTTTATCACATGCAGTGTATTGGCATTTCGAAATCAGCATTAAAACATTGGAAAGAATTTAACAAATTCTTTAGTTTTTATTGTACTGAATGTCAGACCATAAAACTGTCGCATGTTATGTTAGCGAATAAAACAAATAATGATTATCTTAAGTCAATTACTGAATCTATTGCTTTCATTAAGAAATCTGTTCATAATAATGAAAAAAAATGCGCAGAAAAATTTACAGATATTCAACAACACATGGATGATTTAAGCTCTAATATTATTGGTATTGATAATAAATGTGACTTACAAGTAAATAATTGTAGTCTTGTTTCCAATAATATACTTAAATTGCTTGCTACCATTGATTCTGCTAAAGCAACTGGCATGAACAGTGATGATTTGTTAGCTAATAAATTGAACTTTCAATTGGATTCTTTACATTCTTCAATAAAAAAGTTAAAAATTTCATTTGAGAGTGATTCACAGAACGTCCAGTCACTAATTGATAAAACTCAACATCAAAACTTAGAGAATTTCAGTTCACTTTTCAATCAATTGACGATACTAAGGGATGATAACTGCATTGATGATATCAGGTCTCGCTGGGTAGATTTTTATGATGAATTTTCTACATCAAAGGTAACTCTTAATAACATCATAGAGGAATTAAAAATTTTAAGCAGTATACCTAATTTTAAAGCAGCAACGCAGAATGAAAAGTTAAAAGATATTCCGATTTTTCATGAAAGAAATCAAAAATCAATTTATGACGAATTGAATATTAATAACAATATTAATGATAATAATAATAATGATAGTAATAATAATAGTTATAATAACAATGATAGTAGTAGTAGCACTATTATTTCAATATTTGTTAAAGGAGCACCAGCAAATGCGGACGAACAATGGTTAAAGGACTTCATTTCTAAAACATTCATGATAACTGATGTTCAATGTAAGAAAGTCTCACCTCGCTATCTTCAAAATAAGAAACTAGCATTTTCAAGTTTCAAGGTAGATGTTGCAGAGCATGCTGCGTGTGCGTTAATAGATAATCAACTATTATGGGATAATATTAATGCATTCAGTTCTTTATGGGTGGATAACATTAAAAATAAAAAACAAAATATTAAGCAAATTAATAACAAAAACATTAGTATTAAAGGTACAAACAATAGAATCAATAATAATAACAATAATACTAACAAAATCAAAAACCTAAATAAAAATAAAAATATTAATAATAACATTAAAAAAAATAACAATAATAAAAACAAAAATATTATTAAAAATAATAAAATTTATAGCAAAAATAATAACAACAGCAATAATAATAATATTAGTAATAAAAAAACTAAAAGTAAAAGGAATATTAAAGGTAATAAAAATAATACTAAAATTATAAATAAGAAATATAAAAGTAATGATGGAAGAAATATCAATTATTCAGACTTACAAAGTAATAGTAATTACGATAATGTCAGCCAAAGTTGCAAATGTACTTGTAATGCAAGTAAATACTCGAACTTTATTCAAGGTCCGACGTTTAGAGCTGGTTCATTACCTGTTTTTACTGTTCCCAGTGACAGCATATCCAATTCTAATATTACTAATCCAATCAAGAATAACATGCCAACTAATAGCAACAATAATAACAATGTCACAAATAGTATTCCCATTAACAATACTAATAATGATGACTTATCCAATACTAATACTTCCATTAATAAAAGTAATACTTCCTTTATTAATCCTTTACTTCCACCGATTGCCAGGCTTACAAAAAATGCGGTTTTAGAAGGTGATAGTTTATATGTCCTTGGTCGCCTTAGAGACAATAAAATTTTTGAGAATGTTAGATTATATTTAGCTTATTTACATGATCAGGACGATTTGATCTGTATTGATGGTAAAACTAAAACTAACATTAAAATTTTAATTGAACAAGAAGGACTACCATCAGATCCGAAGGAACTTCGATTGATATTTGACAGATATCATGATAATTTTAATGTTTCCTCTGAAAAAGTTTCAAAGGATTTAAAAACCTTTCGTAGTTTTGTTGAAAATAAGAGAATTGACTATATGCAAAGAATTAGAGAAAATAACAATAGGTATTTTCGATCATAGGCCTTCTAACATTATAAATAACAACATTGATTCTAATATACTTAAGTCTAATAATTCAAATTTAATTTCAATAAAAAAATCAAACTTGACTGACTTAAATATTTATTATCAGAATGTTAGGGGCCTACGCACAAAAACCAAATCTGTGCTTTCTAATTCTCTTTCAATGAATTTTGATGTTTATGCTCTTACTGAAACGTGGTTAACTTCTTCAATCAATAGTCTTGAATTATTTGATAAATCATTTATTGTTTTCAGAAAAGATAGATACAATTCCCAAAACTTATTAAGCGCTGTTAATACTGCGAAAGGGGGAGGTGTTTTAGTCGCTATTAAATCGAAATTTAATGTTTCTGAAATTTTAATCCCTAATTCTGAGTCATTAGAAATAGTAGGTGTAGAAGTAAATCTACAATCAAAAAAACTCATAATTATTAGTTATTATATTCCACCTAATTCTAATTTAGAGGTATATTCTAACTTTAATAAGGCGATTGATTCAATTACATCGGAACTAAGTTCTTCTGATGAATTGATTATTTGCGGTGACTTCAATCTACCAAACATAACTTGGTTACCACATGATGAAGAACCATTTTTAACTCCGCGTAATTTATCTAATGAAATTGAATATTCATTTTGTGATAATTTGGCTGCAAATTATATGCAACAAATTTCAAATATCAAAAATTTTCAATCAAAACAGTTAGATCTTATTTTTACATCGGATTGGGATAATATTATATTAACGCAGTTTGTATCAACGCTAGTCAATATTGACCAATATCATCCGCCAATTACTTTTACATATTGTTACAATGCGCCAATTGCAGTAGCTAGTGCTAATTCATACAGATTTAATTTTAATAAAACTGACTTTCAAGGGTTGAATGCCTATCTACATTCCTTTGACTTTAATACATTAAATGATAATGTAGATTATAATGAAGTCATTGAGAATTTTTATAATATTATCTTACATGGTTTTAATTTATTTGTTCCAAAATCCATCGTTAAAGGGATTGATAATAGTCCCCCATGGTTTACTCATGAAATAAAAAAACTAAGAAATATTAAAAATAAAGCTTGGCGTAAATATCTCAAGTCCAAAAATAACATAGATTATATTAATTTTACTAATTTGTTTAATATTTTTAAACAAAAGGTTGACCAATCATATAATAGTTATGTAGACGATATGTCTTTTAAACTTGTAGATAACCCAAAAGCTTTCTGGAACTTTGTGAACTCAAAAAGAAAGTCTGACCTATTTCCAACTTTTATGAGTTTTAATGGGAATTTAAGTAACGACCCAGCAGTTATCTCTAATTATTTTAGAGAACATTTTTCAGACTGTTATTTGGGTAATAATTTTAAAATTAATGAGTCTCATTTTGACCACCTTGAAAACTCACCAAAGACCACTCTTCAGGATATTATTTTTGATGAAATACTCATTAAATCCTATTTAGACAAACTTGGTAATAATGCATCTCCTGGACCAGATGGAATACCAGAGATTATATTAAAAAATTGTTCCAGTTCATTAACTTTGCCTTTAACTATTTTGTTTAAACGCTCATTAGCTACTGGGATTTTTCCTTATTTATGGAAAAAATCTTATATTAAGCCAATTCATAAAAAGGGGTCAAAAAAAGATGTTTTGAATTATCGCCCAATAGCTAAATTATCTTGTATACCAAAACTTTTTGAGTTAATGGTTTTTGATAACATTTATGATCATTGTCTTAGCTTCTTAGTTGCAAATCAACATGGTTTTATGAAAAGTAGATCAACAGTAACTAATTTGGTTGAGTCAACATCAATATTTATTAATAACATGGAAGCTGGTTATCAAACTGATGTGTTATTTAGTGATCTAAGTAAGGCATTTGACCTTTTGCCTCACAGTGTAATATTGTTTAAACTTAGGAAACTAGGATTTCCTAAATACTTTTTAAAATGGATTGAGTCGTACTTAACCAATAGAACTTATAGTATATTGTTTAAATCTATAGTAACTTCAGCATTTGAAGCCAATTCAGGGGTACCTCAAGGTAGCCATCTTGGTCCGTTGTTATTTATCATCTCAATAAATGATGTGGTCTCATTAATTAAAAATAGTAATATAAGTATTTATGCAGATGATATGAAAATTTATAGAAAAATAACTTCTATGTCGGATTCAATATCTCTTCAAGAAGATATGAATCGTTTTTCGACTTGGTGTACTTCAAACTGCCTTAAACTTAATGTCGGAAAATGTGCTATGATGACTTTTTCGCGTAAAAAAACACCAATTCAATTTAATTATAAATTAAATAATGAAACGGTACCAATTGTTGAGTCATTTAGGGATTTAGGTATTTATTTGGACCAAAATCTAAATTTTAAGTTACATTATAACTACATAATTAATAAATCAAATTCAATGTTAGGATTTATAAAAAGATGGTCTAAGGAATTTTCAGATCCTTATATTTTAAAATCACTCTACACGTGTCTTGTCCGCCCAAATTTGGAGTATGCCAGCCAAGTTTGGAATCCACACTTTGATATACATATTCGCAGGATAGAACGAATTCAAAGAAATTTTATTAGATTTGCATTTCGCCAATTTCATTGGATTAATCCTTTGATATTACCTCCTTATGTAGACAGTATTAAGCTCATAAACATGCAGACTTTGGAAAAAAGACGGGAAATGGCTGATGTAGTTTTTTTAAATGAAATTATTAATTCAAATATTGATTCTTCGTTTTTACTTAATAAAATTGAATTTAATCATGACAATAGGTTTAGGTCGCCTAATTTATTCAATTTAAAATTTCACAGAACAACGTATGGGATGTTTGAACCCATCAATAGGTTATTAATTCTTGGTAATAAGTACCAAAATTATATTAGAATCTCAACATCTAAAAATAACCTAAAAAAATTAATACTTAATGATTGATATTTTTTTAACTGTATGTTTGTATTGTTTAATAATAAATTAAATATAATTTTTATTTTTTGACAAAATTTGATTTAAATAATTAAATTGATATATGTAACTATTATTTTTAGTATTAATTTTAATTTATATAATTTCTTTTTTTTTTTTTTCATTCAAAATATAATTTATTATTGTTAATTTATTAAATTAATAATTTTAGTTTTTTGAATTTAAATAATGTAATTAAATATATGTATTGTAAACTGTTTGAACTAAGCAAATAAATAAATATAAATAAATAAATATAAATATAAATTTTGTTAAGCAATTTACGATAAAAAGAAATTTGTAACTATTTCAAATTTAAGATGAACATTTAGTTATAGAAAATATCAGGAAAATTGGTTTTAAATGGACCTAGTAAGATGAAAAAATAATTTTAAAATGCTTTTAATTATAATCCATCAATTCTAACTGAAATTTTATTGATTATAATTGAAATATTAATTATAATCAGTTTATCATAATTTAAAATTTAATATATTCAGTGTAAGGATCTTATTAATAATATATTTTTTAGGTTATGGTCATGGTATAGTTCTAAAATATATAAAATATGAAACATTCAATCCTCAATTAATCAATTCATGACTGTAATTTTATTCATTGGATGAGTTTAACTTAGCCCTACTTGTTATAAAGTCGATTTTGTAACTACATTTTAATGTTTAAAATAAAATAAGAATTAAATATTTTTTTAACAAACCTAATAAATATCCTTTTTGATGCTGGAATCATGATAAGTTATATAATTTCATGAAATTATTTTTGTATGTAATTATCATCTAATAATTGTAAAGTTTATGTACATTATTTTATGACTTTTACCAGAATTAAATTTAGCAATTAAATTTTTTTATTACAACTTTTTTGTATTTCGATTCGTCTATAATTTTTGTTTGGTTCACTTAATAAAAACACTTTAATAAAATTTTAAAAATATCGAAATTTCGTATTTCAAAATTTTGTTAAGAATATTTATTGTAAAGGACTTTTTTATTTTTAATTAAACGTGAACTGCAATAACAAAACTTTTATTATAATATTAAAAGATAAATATGTAATTTTTTACAAAAAAATTACTTTCACTTTATGTTTTATGCACCTTGTGTTTATGTTATGAATTTATTATGTATTTGTACAAATTTCAATAAATACTATAAAGATTTGGATTTTCCTTAGCAATTTCAATAAAATCTTTTATCTAAAATATTATACAACATAAAACATAAATATTCAAAATTATTAAAAAAAAAAATTTATAAAATAAATTAATTTTCTATTTTTGTCACATATTTTCCACATAAAATTGAAAATTTTCTTAAACCGGAAATACATAAATTAAAAATAGGAAAAATTCTTTTAAATTTCTAAGAAATTTCTCTTAATACAAAAAAAACACAGACTTTCCTTATTTGATAAATGTGGGAAACTAATTTTTTTCTTAAATTAAAAATCTTGTTTTTCCAGGAAAAACCAAAAACAAAAGAATTTACTACAATAAAAAAAAAAATTCTATTTCACAATATAAATTAGATTCACTTGAGAATATTGAAAATTCTGTTTTTTTTTTATATATATTTCACTTTTATATTACTTCAAAAAGGACACGTAAAATGCAGAACGAGTCATGATTCCAAACAATTTGTCTTATCCAGTATATAAATAATACATACACATACACACTCTAACAACCACTTATATACTTAGAGAGATATTATTTCAATTCCCTGTAGAAAAAAGGATATAAATAAATAAATATACATTTATATATACATATATACAACAATTTCCCAGTTCCTTTTCTTCGTTGTTGCGGAAAAAATATGAAATAATTAAATGAAAACAATAGAGATTTTCATATTTCATTGAGATTCGTCATATTTAATATTTTCATGTTTCAATTTTTTTTTTTTGCTTTTTTAATTTGTTACTTTCACAATTTTCAATAATTTTCCGGAGATAAATTTTTTTTTAGGAAATTATTTTTATTTAACACAAAGCACAGTTATTATTAGTAATACGTAATTTTAAGTAATAAAAAAAATTATGTTTTAATTCCAAATTTTTGTTTTGGGGTATCCTAATTGGCACAAAGATAGTAAATTGTTTTCGCGCCAGTTATATACGTAATAATTTCAATTCCAAACAAAATTAATATTTAAATATCCTTAAAGGATCTAATTTTTCTTTATAATTATTTATTATATTTGCCTTTTATAAGATTTATAAGTTAATTGGCTTACAATTTATACAAAAATTTAATAAAAATATATTTAACTTGATTTAATTCGAATTGATTTAATTATTTTAAAATTAATTTTATAACAATTTTTTTTTTTTTAAAATGTTCATTTATGAACACCACAAAAAAATTATAATAAAATATATCAAATTTATTGCACTAATATATTTTTTTTAAACTCAATTCCTTTTAAAAACAAGGATAATATTAATTTTTTCTTATAATGTATTTTATTTTTCTTGTGTATCATTCAAAATAGAAATGACAAGTAGTATTAAATATATATATAAATACACTATACATTAAATACAAAGTAGGATACACAAGGATCCCCTGATACAAAAAAAAATAATAATACACAAGTTATTTTTTATGTGGTAACGATAGTAAATACGAAAATTTTTATTTGTATAGTAGTTCGTAATGATAAATTATATTCATTTATTTAAAGTATGTAATATGATAATAGTTTTTTTTTATTTCGAATAGAGCATCTATTCACAAAAAAAAAAATATCCTTAAAATGAAATACAAGAGCAGAGCAGCACAAATTTGAACGCAACAACACGCCACGAATCTAACAAATTTATACCACCAATTTTATTTATACGTTTTTCTTTTTTTTTCAATATTTTTGAAATAAAAAAGTAGGTTGTAAATATGTATATATGTATATAGCTAACAAAAACAACAACAAAAAATATCCTTAAAGCTTCAGAAAGCTTCTTTCCAACAACAACAACTACAAATATCTTAAGAGACACAAATGAAAAAAAGTTAAATGCTTTTTATCTCTCATATTTACGTACACGTAATTTTTCTGGAATAAAAAATATAAATACAAAACTTTATAGTGGAACGACCTTAGTCAATTACCCCAGTATAATTTTCATCTCATCCTTGTACGCGCGCATCATATTTGCAGTAATATTGAATGTGTAGGCACATTTTTTGTAATGTTTATATTGTTTTTTTTATGGTTCAAAATGTTTACAGGGTGTTAAATTTTACTAAACTTTCATTTAACTTGAACGACAAACAAATATAGCTATGTAGTTTTGTAGTTAAAATGTAGAATTGTAGCTGAATATTATGTAGTCATGCGTATTGAAAATTTTTGTTGAAAAAAAAAACTATTTAATCTGAAATTTTTAAATGAATAAGTACATAAAAAAATATAGTATATCAGAAAAAGTAATATTGAGTGGGAATATTACCAATAAGGAATTAGATTTATTATATTTCATATATGAATATGGTAAAACTCTGACTATAATATTTAAGCTTTTATGCAAAACTTAGTGGGCATTATCATTAAACTAGGTATGTGTATAATAACAACAACGCAAAACGTATATACAAGCAATTTTAAATGTAGGACGATAAAAAAATATTAAGAAAAAAATAAAATATTTAAAAAAAAATTGGAATTTTCTGTATGATGTTAAAAGAGAGATGCCCTTTATCAGTATGGTTTTTTATGAAATTTTTTTGTATTATTAAAAAAGTAAAATTCAATGGATTTCATTTTTATATGTATAAAGGAATCTCCACGGGGACCGTTTAAATGTATATAGTATAGTAAAAATATTCAGGGTAAAATTCTTAAGGGATTAGTAGGAAACAAATTTTAGTGATTACCTCAACTTTAAGTTATGGCAAAATCTTTTTTTTCTTGTTTATCCTTGAGGGATGATAATTTTAAGAAAATGTTAACATTATTTTAAATATTTAATATTCATCTTATACTTAAAATTAAGTATTTATCTAATATATAAATATTGATTAATGAGAAATTTGGATATTTTAATAACAATACATAAAATTCATGTTTTATATCTACGTCGTCTGAGCAAAATTATTTAAGTAATTTTATTCAAAAATAATTTTTTTTAAACTTAACTCTTTTTGCCATTAACTCTTTGATATTAACACCTAAGTCAGTTTATTTGAAATTATCACTCATAAAAAATCATTACAAATTGAATTACGCGGAAATCACAAAGTTATTTAAAAAAAGGGTTTCCTTAACAGTTGCAAAAATGACTTAAGTGCTTTCTGTTACTGCAAAAATTACTTAAGTAATTCTGTTAGTTTGGTAAATTCCATTAAAAGAGTACTGGCAGATTATTACTAACAAAGTATTTTAATTAAACTTTAATAGCATCTAAAAGGAAGATATTCCATTCAATAAAATTGAATGGACCTGCAAGTTGAACAGGAATTAATGAAATTTGAACAAAAGTGTGTTAGTTCAGTAAAAAACTGGCTTTTAAGAAGTCAAAGAAATGAAAATATGTACAGACTAAAGATGTATATAGGGAAACTAAAAAAAAAGTATGATAACATTTCTTTAGATAAACATTTATCTAAGAAAATATTTACAATTTATTGAAAGAAATTGACTTTTTTTTAGTTTATTTTTTATTTAATATTGCAGACTTTTATTTTTTATTAATATTATATTTTCTTCGAAAAATTATATTAAGAAAATTAATTTTATCTGATGCCAAAATATGTTTTTCATTTGATCTATTTTTATTGGAACAAATATATATATTTAAGTTTGGGTAATTTTCAATTTATGTAGATATATCCTTTTTTAGAAGATTATTGAAAATTGCATACAATTTTATAAAGAAAGTTGTTGCCGGTTCACAAATAATATCAATTTCATAAAGTATTAATATAATTAAAAAATAATAATAGTACCTATTAAAAAAATATGGTTTATCTAGAATAATCCATCTTATTCTAAAAAGGATTATGCTAAAGGGACACAGAAGGTATTCAAGGTAACAACAATTTAGCAGTTTGAGATAAAAGCCAGTTTTCTCATATACGAGAAATAGTACAATTTGATACCAGTTGCTTATGAAACAATTGAATTAGCTTTCAAATATTTTGTCTTTACAAATAACCTAAGTAGATTATTAAAGACTCATTCCATCTTAAAATTTACTTACAGACAAAATGTGCAAGGAAAATTTGAGATGTTTTGCTGTTTATGAACAGCCAGAATAAAATCCTATAAATAATTTGGGATGGCAGGAAAATATTTTATAATTAATTTAGCTGAAGAAAGTGAACTATTACAAACCCTTCTCCTTTTCAATCAAATGAAAAAGAGAAAAATAAAAGCAAATCGTTATTGATTATAGATTAATCATTAATGGGGCGGTGGGTTAGTAATAGTGTTTTATGTAATTACTAAGCGAATTGCTCTAAGTTAACTCAGCTTTAAATGAATAGCAGTAATAAAATATGCAATATGTATTATAATTTGAAGACTGGGAAAAATGTTGGCAACAAATATCTCACTATTAAAAGCCTTTAGGTTGTTGCAATTAAAAAGTTTTTTTTACTATAAAAAGAAACTTAAGGTTCAGAATTCATTTAAAAATAGTATAGGGTAAAAAATTGTAATAAAAAATATCACTAAATCTCTATAAAAAGAGATTAAACCCCATGGTCACAGTGTACAATGATTCAGAATATAAATTCATTATTTAATAGATCAGTAAATGCAATATTTAGTTGGCTATTGCTGACTTGTAAATGAGATAAAATATGTGGGCCGGTATTTCTTTAAAATACAAAGACTACATTATATTCCCGCCTCTGGTCACAGCCTTAAATTAAGTTTTCCGATCAAATAATACCCTTCAAAGATACAAATAATTGCTTTTCTGCTTGTTCGAGTATGTACCAGTTTTTTACACTTGAAGAAGGCTGCATATTTGAAACTAAAATACTTTGTTAAGTATTTATTAGTATAATACTATTGATTTTCACTTGAAACACTCAACAGTTTATAATATTTTGTTAATAAATTGGTATCATTAATCAAAGTAATTTACAAGTGATTCTTAATAATGAATATAATATTATACACTTAAATTAATTAAGTGAAAAATTTCGTCCAAGATTTTATTCATAACAAATCTTAAATGCGCAATCCTTTAAAATTAATTAAAACTTTTTATAATTATAATAATATTTTTTCGTTACTATAAAAGTTTTATGTCTACGATTATTATACAAATAAACAAATTAGTAATAAAAATTAAATATTTAATGACTTTCTCTCTTATTCCTAATCTTAAATTAATTATTTGTAAAAATATTTCTTTAACGAAAAGCAAAAATTTTTGCTCTGTAATATAGAATTTTTTTGCCTGGGCAATTTCATTTTGACCTAATTTCCTGAAAACTTTTTTAATCTCCATATTCTAGAATATTTATATTCAGTATATTATCATTCGGTGACACAAAAGCACATCTCGTTAAATTTTATCTTACAAAAAAGGAAGTGTTAAGGATTTGTTTTTATTTTACTTAAGTAAAAACTTAATGGTCTATTAAATTTAACTTTTGTTAATGTTGCTTGACTATACAGAAAATCGAAAATTAATATTTTTTTATAGAATTGTCTTGGTCAGCTAACAATCTTCATAGTCTGCTTAGGAATATTGTGAACCAGAGATTATTGTATTCTAATCTAATATGTTTTTCTATGAAATTAGTTAATGTTTTTCTGTCAATTGACCGAATACCTTTTTATACAATGTTAAGGCCAATAAAATGAAATTTAATACAACAAAACAGAAATTAAATTAGATGAATGAAAATTTTATAGTTTTTATTTCATTATGAAAATTTTTAATTCTATTTATGTAGAATCTTGTGTGGAGGTGATAATTTCTGTAGTAAAATAGTTCCATGTTTTGATAATACTTTTTCCAATTTGTATAAATTACATTCCATGTTTAAAGAGATGTAAAAGCTTTAGTTTTACGACTAAAAATCAGATAACAAAACCGATTATATTGTTGAATGCCAATAAAATTATAATTTTGATAAGAAATAAACGTTTAAATAGCCAACTGAATCATTTAATTGGTTGGTTTGTTTGAAAGGGTCCGTTGTAGCACGTCGATTAATTAATTAGTAAACGCATTAAATACTATATAATAGATTTGGCCACTGGCGGATCTAAAAACAATAAAATAATGGTACTAAAAATATTATTTATCCTTATAATACAGGAAGAATAATAAAATATTTCAAAAGTGTAAAATTTTTGACATTTTGTTATGTAAAATCTTTGTAATATTGAACAATTCTGGTAAATTTAATATATAATTATTGAAATTTTACTGAAATTGTTCAAAAACGTCGTATTCACGACAGCTCCGGTTTTTGGAGTGTCTACCAAGCCGAGATCTATTCCATCGAACTATGCATCCATGCAACAGAAGAAAATATGCAACAGAAGAAAATATGCAACAAATCATCGATATTCTATTGGATAGAAAACTTATGGCTTTAAACTAATACACATCCGATCTAAACTTGTCTGGGACTGCACACTCATTTTGCTGCGAAGACATTCGGGTGTTCAAGGTAAAGATGCTTGCGAGAACAAACATTTACCATCTCAATACCATTGTATAGAATTCCACGGGCTACAGAGCAGAATTTGATAAAACAAGAAGGATGATTAATTCATAACTATTCACTGAGCTCAAAGGACGCGCTCTTTTCTTGAACTGATAAAATATAGATTACGAACAAAAACTGAGTTGCTTACTGGACATTGTTATCTGAAGAAACATCTACCATTCGGCCAAAAACATCCTGTACGAATGTGAAGGACTGGCCCGATCTCGACTTCATGGGCACTGCTTTATGGACCCAGTGCACTACCCTCAAATTCACTCAAAAGACTCCTTTACTTCTTCGAAAGTACTGGTCTTGGTGAGACGATTCTAAATTAAGAATATATCACAATATCCCCCTGTGGTCATGGAGATTTGGGAGAGCGGGACCTACCTAGTTCAAATCTGGTTGCCTTCTGCGAGAGTCTTTGTCCAGTTTGCTATCAAAAAATGCTGTCCAAAATTGTAATATTTTCAATTCAACTTATAAAGACTGCAGGTCTTACCTCATTTTATATTATTGCACTAACCTACGATAAATAATCATTTACATCTCAATATACTTAAGTGTCTCAAATCTCTATTGAACCTTCCATAACAAACAATTATCCCCACAAATTATTCAAATTTTTCTCATATTCATTACAAAGTTATATATAAAAACCTTTATCAATTTCTTTTCCAAAATTCAATATTAATTTATTCCATCGTTATATAGAAAATTAATAGCTTTTGCTCCAGATACAGTCCAAGAATATAATTTTAATTTCTAAAAGCTTTCTATACTTCAATTTAAATTTATTCTCTACAAGGATCTATAAAGATATACACAATTATCCTGAAAAAATCAAATAATATACTAAAAACTTCGATTTGACGCATGTCCTTTTTAATATAAGTATATCTTTTCCAATATACTCGAGTAGTTTTCAATCTCATTCTCAAAAGTACCATAATGAAAATCTCTAATATAATTTTGATAATATTCTCATCAGTAGCATCAAAATCGCTAATAATTTTACTGGTGAATGAGAAGACTGAGTACGAATACTATATAGAATATAATAAAAAAAAATATACAATGAATTTATTCTAAATGCAGGTCGAGGTCGTTCGTTCGCTTTTTTACCCATTAAAAATATTTTTTTATTTGTTATAGAAGTTTTATTTAAGCTAATAATAATAGATACAAATTTGTAGTGTTATTTGCATGCTTCGAATTTAGCACTTTTAGTGTTAATTTCTACATTGACAATTTATCAATTAATCATCAAAATTTTTATTCGTTTATATTTTTGATATCAAAATTAGAATAAAAAATATATTAGTGTAAAGGAAAAACAAAATATTGACGAAAAACTATTTTTTGTTTGTTTATATGTTAAACTATTTTCAATATTCAAAATTTATTATTATTTTTTTCACTAAATTTATGAAAATCCATTTTTAATTAATATTTTTTAAATGAGTTTCAGAATATTTTTTATTTTGTATATAAATATAAATTTTTGCAAAATTGACATTTAAATGGAAAGTATTTTATTTATTTAGGTCAACCCATGCAGGAGTGTAATATGATTTAAATTTTATATAACTAATAAAAAATTAATATAAATAGGTAGAGGTGTGTACGTGATTTGGCTTGTTTGCCGGTAATGCAAAATTATTTATTAATACCAAAAAGGCGGACGAAACTGGAAGTAATGTATTTAAAAGTTATGTCAATTTATGAATAATTTAATTTTATTACTTGGCATTTGGTATCATGGGTCATGTAATATGAGTGGAAATTGTGAAATTATTAAAATATATCATGAAAGGTCACCGAACTATTAACTTTATGTCATATGTGAAAAATATAATAATGTTAACAGCAATCAATATTTGTAATTTCATTATTTATGATATTTGGGATTATCATTAGCTGTAGTGATTTAGTTGATATTTAGGATTATAATTTTTTTTAAGAAGCATCTGCAGTCATTAGAGATTGAGTGATTTTGATTATTAAATTTACTCTTTTTTCAGTTTATATCAGTTAAATACTGAGGTGACAATATAACGTATGTGACATATTTTAAAATTTATGTTTTAATACATAAATTATGGTCAATTAGACGACGTGTGTCTGAATCATATAACTGTATATGTAATTTTATTTAAAAAAAGGTACAAGGTTAATAAATGTATCCTACAAAAAGGTTTTCGCGAAAAAACGTATGCAACTAGGTAGTTAGTATTCTTACAATTTCTGTTATTAACTAAATAATAAAATATAATCGTATGAAAACATTTTTTTTTCAAAAAGTTTTTTTTTTTGCGAATTGTCAAGTAAGGTTTACACGTTCTATTGAATGAGGAAATAATAAAAACGTATATATAAGTAAAAATGTAAATTTAAATGTAAATAATATAAATTTATTTCCTTATAAAATCAAACTTTTCGAGTTACGTTATTTCACTCTTAGGTCATCTGAATTTTTTTGATTTTTTCAACCTTAAAACTAACTTAAAATTAACTGAAGTTTAGAATTTTAAAATATTAAAAAAGAATCACTTCAAAAAATGATTTAGAAAAAATGTTAGAGCTTAATTTGACTTTTCATATTATAATTAAACTTTACATCAAAAATAATTAAAATGAATTAAAATTTCACTTACCTCAGATGATGTTAAATAACATAATCTTGAATCTGTACTGTCTATAGATGCTTGCTGTACAATACCATAACGTGTTTCACGATCACTTAAATAATCAGACCTAAGACTATCTTGTCTATCAAAAACACCCCTAAAAAATTTATAACAAAAAGAAAACATTAAAACTTTCAAATTATACCACAAACGCACCAAAAAAAATTGAATTTTACCTTTGTTCAAGAGAATCAGCTCGTGTACTTTTATAACCAGAATCATTTAAGCTACTATCTTGACGTAATGATGGCAATGAATCCCATGGTGACCTTTTATGACCAGAACCACCAGATGATTGTGATGGCATTAAACCTTGACCAGAACCTGAACCAATTGTTGAGCTACCAGAACGCCAACCATCTGAATGACGAAACCATTGTGCACGTGCTGATTCACCAATACAAGATGCACACCGTGAATTTGAAAAGCTATACAGAAAAGCAAAAAGTTACAAATTTTCAAAACATATTTAAATTTTTTTATATTTTAAATTACCTCGAATTATGATCACTTAAATATCCACGATCACGTTCTCTTTCACGTTCTCGTTCTCTTACCAATTCATTACGATCACTATAATAACCATCGCGATCACGATCACGTTCTCTATCACGTGTTGTTAATGGTCTATGTGGTGGTAATGGTAAAGTTGATGATTTATTAGCTAAAAAATCATTAATAATTTTTAAAAAATTCATTTTTATAATATTTATTTAAAATTCCTTAATACAAACTTAATTTAAGGATTAAAATAATTATAAACATGCAATATAGAAATAAAATTATTATCAGGACAATAATTATCAATATAAAGAAAATTAATGTTAAGAACAAAAAAACTGGTTTCTAAAATCCATTAAGAAAGTTGCAATTTTGGAAGGATGAGTGCGGATATAATTAGTTTTGAAGGAAATTAGAATGATATCGAAAATACTTACGTCTCCGTAACGGATAGGGACTACGTTGTGTTGATCCAGGTAAGCTCTCAGCTAATTCTGAATTTTAATTTTTTTTTTTTTTTTCGTATTTTAACAATAATAATGATGCAAAAATGAATTGATTTTTAGATAATTATGATAAATACAAAAATTTGAAATTTTAAACAATAAATTTAGTAAATTAAATGAAAATTTATAAAAGAATTTTTAATTTTGATTTGTTATTTTACTCTTTCAATTCAATTATTAATTTTAGCTCATTTTGCAAGCTAATTACAATAATAACTAATCAAAATAAATTATTCTCTTATTAATTTTACTAAAATCTAAATGAAAATATCTAAAACCGAATGAAAATAGTTTTTCAAACACAGAGTAAGTAATACACTAAAGCGTCAGAACAAAAATGAAATTTTCACAAACAAAAAGAAAACTTTCCAATTATTTTTACACTATTTTGCAAAAAACATTACAATTTTTTTTAAAAAAAAAATTACATTATCCAAAATTTTATTTAGCATAATTTCTTCTTACCTAAATTTTCCATACTCTGTGATAGTAAAGCTTCAAATGTATGTAAACTATATGATTCAGCATCCATTCCTTTAGCCAATGTATTACGTAAATGCATTTCATATTCCAATAAAAGTCTTGATGTTGGACTACCTGGTGTTGGCGTAACATTTGGTTGATTTGAATGATGATGGCCATGACGATCTCTTTGACTTTGACCACCACTTCTATCTTGTCCACCACTTCGATCTTGACCACCACTTCTATCTTGTCCACCACTTTGACCGCCTCCACCACCACCACTACCACTTCTTTGACCATATGATTGATCCTGATCAGAATTACCATTACTAGAACTTGGTGTTGTTGCATAACATTGATTATCAAACATTACGTTATCAGATGGCGGTGAACCTTCAATACAACCACGTTCACGTTCCAATTCCAAATATAAATTTCGTTGTGGATAACCGCGTCCAATTTCATGTGATGACCTAAAATAATTTTAATTATAAATATTTCAATTTTATTATTTTTATATTAAATATTTTACCTTGATCCTGAGAATCTTGATGCTTGACTAGATGGTCGACCCAATGTATTATTATTATTATTTATAATATGATGCATACCATGTGCATGCATGTATGGTGTACCTTGGATACTAGTTGATCCACCACCAATTGTATTTGCATTATAATAATTATAACGACGTCTACCCATTTCGGGTGATGTTACTGGACTTTCAGTACTTGGCATTGCTTTTAGTACACGTTTCATTGTACCACCACTAGTAACACCACCGCCACCACCACCACTACTATTATCCAAATTCATATCTTCAGTACTTTTAGTTTTACGTCTGGTATTATTGTTAATTATATTATGATGCATATCGTGTGATTCGCGTGTCTGAAAAAAAAAATGGTAATTGTAATATAGAAAAAAAGAAATTGGTTATAGAATTAAATCCATTGGATTAAGGGTGCATAAATTGAAAATTGTATAAACACATAAAATGTAAAAAAAATTAAATTTGCTAAGAAAAGCATTTTTTTTAGTATCAATATGGATTTAATACCGGCACAGTTCAGTAGGGTTCAAAATAATTTAATTTTTTATAATTAAATTAAAATAAAAAAAAATGTATATAGAATTTTACCATTTCATCACTGTAATCTTTTGTACGGGTTCCAGTTCCTGTTGATTTCGTTGTTGATGAATTATTTTGTTGTAATGTACCACCGGCTTGAGTACCTTCTGATTTACATGTTTCTTCGATACGATGTTGTTGATTGGCCATTTCGTCTTGACCAATTTGTGAACCAACATGATTTTGATGACCAATATTAACACCAGTATTAACAGTAATACCGCCAGTATTTGTCATTGTATTTGTTTCTTGGGATTTTGTTTGACGTGATAGAGTATCACCTAAAAAAATAACATTTGTTAAAATTCATTTTTATAATGTTAATATTATTAAGTATTAAAAGTTATATAAAAAATTATAATTTTCAATTTAATTAATGTAAAAGTACGAATTTTTTTAAATGTGATTTGTGTGCAGAAGTTTTTAAAGAAAGAAATAATCAAAGTTCAGAAGTTTTTGTATTTTATTGTTAAGTTATTCATTCAGCTTGGGTTTTAAGTGATAGTAGTTAATGTTAGCATTAAAAGTTAGTTGATTCTTTATAGTCAATACTGTGAAAATGGTGAATATTTCTGTAAAAATCATTTATTATTTTTTTTAATTCACACAATTGTTTCGTTTATGAATGGGTTTAGTTACGTTACATACATTTACATCATAATTTGTAATATTCAGTTTATATGTTTTTTTCAATTAACAATTAAAAATTACTAGATAATATCAAATATTACTGAAGTCCAATTAAAAAATTCAATATAATTTGATAGTCTGATTCAAAATTACAAAAATCTATTTGGATTTGATAGTAGAGATAGTGGACATACATGAAATTTAAGGTTTTTCTCGAAATTTTCAAATTATTATTAAGATCATCAACTATCACTGCAAATCACAAATATAGTCATTATACCGAAATATTTTACTTTTACCTCTGCTTGGAGTATAATGATCAGCAAAATGAACTTTTTTCATTTTATGAACGTAAATAATTAGTGTTTACAATTAGACCACGATTTTCTTTAACACACTACATAAATAGAGGAATAATTTATTTTGTATTACTATTACTGCGTAAAAATCAAACTTTGCAGCAATTTCGATTTCGAAAATAAAATATTCACCATAAAAATGGTTTGAATCTAAATTCTGTATATACTTTATCATATACACTTCGGTTTGTGTATTAGGTTAAATTTTTTTTGACTACCGTAACATTTTTATAAAAACTTGAAGCTTTCAGGTTTGCTGTTTTATGATACAGATTTAAATACAAAAAAAATATAGAAATAGAATCAATAAAGCAAACACCCAATTGACGTCATCAATTTGTATGAATACAATAATTTTACTATCATAATAAACTTAATAAATTTACCTTGTCCAGATGATTGCATTGACTGTGTACCACTAGCAACATTATCATATAATGATGTACTTGATGTAGCAGTGGCAACTTTTTGTCCTTCTGTATCAGTAGCTCTTGATGTTGTACGTGGCAATGTTGATGAACCTTTCAAATAAATTATTTTAATTAATTTTTTTATTTTAATAATATTTTTTTTACCTCTATATCTCGGATCTTGGGCTCTTAATCTAGCATATTGTTCAGCTGTCATACAAGTACATTGTGGTTCTCTAACCCTTGATGGGCTAGCTGGTGTACTTAATGGCTTTCTTTTTGCTTTTATTTTACCTTTACCAGGTGGTTCCAATTTTAATGAATAACTTGATGAGGCCTTTCGTGAAAATTTGAAAGAAGGCGACTGTAAAACGTCGCACTATCATTAGGTTAGTTGGTTGGGAAATCACAAGGTTCTGATTTGTGCGGTTTTTTTTTCAGGGGTGTTTTTTTTATTTATTTTTTATTTCAGATTTTGTATATATATAAAAATATATTTAATTTAAATAATTTTTATATATATTTTAAAATTAATAAAATTATAATTTCAGACACGCAAATTAATTTTTATAAAAAAAAAAACAAAATTATTAAATATATTAAAAAATCTTCCAATAATTTTAAATTATAAATGAAGCATAAAAATGACATCGAATTTAAACACATTATTTTAATAGATATTTATTTAGCATTAGGGCAGGGTAATTTATATAAGATTTTTGTAATGGACGGATGAAATATAAAATAATTTTTGCAAAAAATAAACAAATCAAAATAAGAAAATATCAATAAATTTGATTAAAAAAAAAAATTATAATTTTGATTGAAAATACAATGGGAAAAAACAACAATATATCGGAAAAGTTGGAAAAGTGATCTTGCATAAATTATCTTTTGATAAAAAAGGGGGATGGTTTTATTTATATCTGTGCGACAAGGCAAATTTTTGGGGGTGTTGAGTTTTTGTTTATTATTATTGTTTGTTTTGTAACAAACCTTAACAAAATTATTATTAATTTTGAAGGCAGAATAATTTGAAGTTTTTGTAAGAATTATAATCGAAATGTTTTCATGAAATTTTAATAGTTACGGAATTCTAAGTTTTTATAAAAGAAAAAGGAAATCGGGAAAATACGAATGGAATTTTGTTAATTATAGTGGTAGAAAAATTCGTGCGATTGTTTTACATTTTATTGACATTAAACAATATTTTACAGTCATCTTTTTTTAAATATTATTATATTTTTTAGATAATTAGATAATTTTTCATAATTTCTGTATGGAAATTATGAAAAATTATTAAAAATATAAATTTTTTACCTTTATTTATAAAAGTTAAATAAATATAATTATTTGATTAATTGAATAAATTAATGTAAATTAAAATGAATAAAAATGATAACACAGGCCACATACAAAAGGCGAATAGGAATGACATTTACATGCAAAATTTAATACGATCAATGACAAAATTATAATTTTCAAAATAATATTTAAAAAATATATATTTAGATAAAATGAAAGAGTGACGATACATATAACCAGTGTTGGTAATTTATGCGTAAAGTAGCTACTTATACAGTTTTTTAAGGACAAAGAACACGTAAAGAAAGTTAAGTTCTGTGACAATTAATTTGACAGAACTTCATATTAATAAGTTAATTCGGTTCTGTTGGTATGGTACATATTTTATCTAGTGAAATGAGCGATTTTTTAAAAAATATAGAGGTGGTAATGCTGGTGCCGGTGGAAAAAAAATTAAAAATAAATATTATGAAAATGGTTTTATATTAATGACTTGTGCATATTCCGAAATTCGGAAATTATCGAAAACAAATCAATTGAGAATTAATAATAAAAATGTTATTGAATATGTTTTGATAGAATTTCTTGATAGTTTTATATGTTGGTGGTTGGAACCTAATAGATTATTCACTATTAAGAATTCGATTATATTTCGAGAAATCCGAAAAACCTTAAGTGTTTATATCACTGTGATTGGAAGACAAGTATGAACTTAAAATTATATTGATAATATGATAAATAAATACAAATCTAATTTTTATAACTTTGTTGTTTTTCTAAATTTCTATCACAACTGAGAATTTCTATTTTAAATTGTTTGCATTGTCGATGTTAATTACTCAATTGTTTATGCGTCAACAAATGCGTAAACTATTAAAATAATTTACTTGAATAAGACTGTATATAACCAACTAACTATATTGACTAGCCAGAAAATGTAATTAGAAGAATATATAAACCAATAAAGATCATGGGAAATACATGCTGAAGAGGAGTTTGATTAGTTTCTAAGGCCCGATGGTTGAGTGCACCAAAGATATGATTTTGACGGGAAGCTTTTAATTTTAGAGAAAATCTAATGAATTCTCAATATTAGAAATTAAATAAATCTATAACAAATTTAGCCTTTATTTTTTTTATAAATTTCTACAGAAATTATTGATTTGAATTATTTAAAAATTCGAAAAGAATGCATCCGAATTTATTAAAACTCATTCTTAACTAAAAATACCATAAAATTCGAAGCGGTCATATATTATTAGGGCCTTAAAAAATAGTGGTCAGAATTTGGAAATAGTGTTTAAAAATTGATTTTAAATATTCTTCTTTGCAAATAGCGCTACATCCCAAATTGAACCACGATCTCCTCAAAAAGGTTTTGTGAAATTTTATTGCAATTTGGACTTACTAATATGAATTTTGAACCATAAGCTTCTTTATAGCGAAGAAACATTTAATTGCAATAATCTAATGGTTTTTAATATTGAGACATTTGTTGTTAGCAATTACATATTGTGAAGATTGGTAATCAATACAGATGAGTCAACTTACAGCGACATTGATGTCTCGGTCTGGAGTTTCGAACACTGGATATAATAATGCATTACAGCGGAATATAATACATCATAACGCCACTGCCACTCATAAATTTTGAAACTTATTGAAGGGTTAAAATCAAATTGGATAGCATAAAAATTTCATGGCATTTTTATTAATTCGTTAACAGAAATGAAACTAATTCACATCAAAATAAAAAAAGGATATTAAAAATAAAAATTTAAAATTGTGCAACTTTACAAAGAAAAAGGATTTAAGCTTTTCACACAACAAAATTACCAGATGTAATAATTTTAGTCTAGAACATAAAAATTAATTAAATATAATAGATTTTATATAAATATAATAACTACAAATTAAATAATGATAATTTTTATAATGTTTTACATACGAATATCGGATATGAATCCTAGAAACTTTTAGATATTGAGTATGTCGAAATTTTAACAACAGCAGTGAAATATTTCAGTTTACTTTTGATTTTTTTTTTTTTTTGAAAATTAGCACACATGTATTTACTTTTTATATAGCTATGTAATTTGATACTTGAAAAAATGAAAAAGCATTAAAATGTTATGACCACAAAGTTTAGTTAATAAGAATAATATCAGTTTTAGTACTTTACTTTAAATATGAATCTACTTTAGTGTAAAATGTGAAATTATAGGAATATTTTTTTACAATGATTTTCTTTCAATAAATCTGATCCATGAATTAATTATAATTTAGATTAATTGATCAAATAAATTAATTTATTAACTGATTCTTGTTACAAAAACTTGAATTAGGATATAAATAATTAACTTTGTATCCTAGACTTTCAGACATTATTCTTATTAACATTTTTTCTGCCTTTAATTATTAATGAAATAATAAATTTAACTGCCAACACCTACAATTAAATCATTTTTTTTCTGATTAGTTAAGTAAATTGAAAAATAACTAAAATAAAAAATTCTTGTATGTGACTGTGAAAATGAAATTTTCCAAAATGAAATAAATAAATTTTAATTATATGAGAAAATTATAAATAAAATTTTTTAAAAGATAAATTATTTTTTGCTTTTTGTTATATGTTTCAAATAAGTGTAATTTTGTTTTTCGTATATTTTATAAATTTAGTGCTATTGGATCATTTTTGAAAAGCATAATTTATATAAATTTAAATATTTCAAATAAAAATTATAATTTGTATAAAATGATTTTGTTCGATCCAAAGCAATTGATCTTTTAAATACTTACACAACATTCTCGAAATTGTTTAGCATCAATTGGTGAAGTAAAATTTAATCCCCATGTATCATTGGTCATGGGATCTTTCCAATACACAAAGCATTCAGATGCTTGTCCAATTCGGGTACCTAAAATATAATGAAAATAATAATTTACAGAAAATATATAATATATACATAGTATAATTCGTAAAAGAGGAATTTTAATTGATTGTTGTACGAAAGTTTAATTGGTACCTTGATACACATAGTAGTACTAAAAAAAAAATTTGATACACGTACTAATATTATGTTATTGGAAGATATAAGTACTAAATTCAATTTAAACTAATATACAGTACTTAATATTTTTAACCAATCTGATCTGCATTTTAATTTAAGAGTAATTTATATATTTTGCGTACAATATGAGTACTAATAGCAAACCAATAAGTACTCAAAATTAAAACAGTTTAAAGTAATTATATAGGAAAATTTAATGTCAGAGAAATTAGAATATTTATAAAATATGTATTGTAAATTTCTAAGAAATTACAAAAATAGTTATCAATTATTTCAACATTTTAGTACTTATATACTTGATTTGTTTTAAATACATTTTAAAATGTGAGCTTTTCTTTTCTTAACTACTAAGAAATTAACTAAGAATTATTACTAATATATATTTGAAGCTATAAAAGAAATTGGCCTTGTGACAATATCAATATATACAATAACATTTAGTACTTATGAAGTACTTCGGAAAAAAATAGTACTCCTACCTATATCTACCTTAGTCATTAAATAATTTTGAAATTCAATAAATACAAATTCTCCATTTACCAGAAATAAACTAAAAAAATAAAAATAATTGATTAAAACTCACCTGGCTGGACAAGTCGAACATCTAAAATTTTATCAACCTGACTATTGTATGCAGTTATATGAAATACACATTCAGGTGAATCTTGTATACATGTAATGTTAACAGGAACCAAATCTTCGGATACTTGTTGCCATTTAACGGTACCAGCTCCGCTTGCAGATACATGAAAAACCTCAGCCCACAACCTGAACGAACTGATTGTTTTACCATCGTACAAACACATTTTTTTTTTTTTTATAAAAGGAATATGTTTTTGGTTAAGTGTGTGTATGTGTATTGTTTGTTAATTTTAGTATGTGTTAGTGCATACATTTATATTGAATTTATATAGTGTTTTGTTAGTATTAGTAAAAATTGTATTAGTGTGTGTGTGTTGAGTTTTTTTTATTAGAGATTATTGTTGGGAAAGAAAAAAAAGATAAAAAAAAATATAATTTAATTTTTTTTACTTTTATGAAATTTCGAGACAACAAAAATTTTTAACATAAAAATTAACAACATCGAATAAGATAGCAAATTTTTCAATAAAAATTAAAATTTGTTACAAAATATGACAAATAATGGTAATATAAATTTTCAATTTTATGAAAATTATAACCAAAATTTAGTACATAAAATGAGATATTAAATCATATTAATATCTCATTACAAAAAAGAAAACAATATAAAACCAAAATTATAGAGATAAGGAAAATTGAGTTGTCATGCAATTTAATTTTCATGCATTTGTTTTTATTTAGTGTATTATTTTTTATATTATGTATATCAATATATTTTTGAATGTTTGAGTCATTTTTTCGAAACTTTAAAAATATTCATTCAAAATATATTTCTTTTTTATTTTGTTTTAATTTTATTTACACAGTTATAATATAAAATTTTAATTTACCTCAGGAGATGACCGTCCCGCCGACGAGAAGTCTGCCATGGTGAGTCTTCATATCGATAAGCTTTGCGCATAAGCGGCGCACAGGAACAGCTCAATTTATTACCCATGGCGCAGCCAGCACAACTAGGCTGACCTCCTTTTAATTTTAATTTGTTATATTATATAAAATATTAATTAATTATTAAATAATTTTTTTTTAAATTTTAATTTACCTGAGGCACCCCGCTGTCACCACATACTGCTAACGTCTGCTTGAGAAAGTGCTTGACCGCGGTTTAAGGACTGCGACCTTTGATTATGTCTATGTCCGTAATGTCTACTACCACGCTGTAATGAAAAATAAAATAAAAATTTAGTTACAAAATTTTTGAATATGGTATTTAAATAAATTTAAGGACGAAAATATCGATATAAAAAACCAGTTGAAGGAAAATTATCAATTAAGTATTTAAGGTTAATAAATAGCTAGTCGGTCTAATTCTGGTTTTTGTTTTTAAAGGAAATGAAAAATGATACTATAGTACATCTTTATCCTAACGACCTAGCACGTTTGATATAACATAATATTCATTTTTACTTGTCAAACAGTTATAGAAACAAAAAAGTGCACCTTTTTTTTATAATAAATTAATAAATTTTCAACAGCATTTCTGCAAATTGCCTTTAATATTAATTAAAAAACTAATAACTACTATTTTTTTTTAAAATAGCAAAAGCATGATTTAAAAATTTCCAGCCCTGAATAAAATACTAATTGATAAAAAATCCTTCTCTCCTGCTAGTACTACTAATAATTGTCTAGTTTTTCCATATGGCAATCTCAATTGAAAATTATTAGAAAATATTGTTAAATTTAAAAAGTAACGTTCATTTTGATTAGGAAGTTTGTTGAATTTGTTTTACGTTTAGATTTTGGAACAAGTTTTTTTTTAAATAGTTGGATTATACCCAAGACTTTTGGAGGGTTAAATAAATGTATTAACTTTATCATAAAACTCAAATTTCAAAACAATCTTTTATACTTTTCAAAGAAATGAATCCAAATTTTCCAATTTATTATTTAGAATAAAAGCATAAACTTTTTTACAAAAAAATACATCAATTATTACATTTATATATCTTATTAGCATATAATATTACATAATAAATGTAAACTATATAGTACCAAAAATTAGTAACAAACAGTATATTATATTTAAAATCTTCATAATATAAATTTGAAATCTTAATTTATATTCGACAATCGTTGCATAAATAATAATAGGATAAATTAATTTATTAGGTTTCTAATTAATCTCATAGTCTTTAATGCTGTCCATACATTATATAACCTAGTTATTAATGTGTTGTAAATGTTCACTATACACATTTCAACTTGACTTACAACCGATATTACGTCAAACAAATTCTGGTTTGTTTTGTAGGAAAACATCAAAAAATATTTTTTTTTTTCAGGATTGTGTCAAATGTCAAAAAACAAAAATATCTAATAAAAGTTGGGTGCAAAATAATTATTATTTTATATTATTTCAATCAAAAAAAAATATTTTAATATTATTTCAATCAATAAAAAATTATTTTTATATTATTTCAAAATATTGATAGGATAGCATAAAAACATGTCTTTTGACATAAATCGTGAAGAAACGTCTTTTTGGTTGTACAACTTCCCCATTAAAACTTACAACCAATGTTCCATAAATTAAATTATTTTAATATTTCTTTAACTGATTTGTCAAATGTCAAAATGGTTGTTAACGTGTTGTAAAGTACAAATAATACAACTTAGCCAAGTTGTCAAAACGTTAATAAACATGTGTTTTTATAATGTATAGGCAACATAAGGAATACAAAATATGTATATATTTATTGGTATAAGATTTTATATGTTTTTACAACATATAAAGAAGATTCTTATATAATATAAAGTAATTATTACAGTTTTTATTTTCTTTCTTTTATATTTTTATTGTTGTACAAGTACAATTAGTGGTTTATCTGTCGAAAAGATTATTTATTATCTTCTAATACACATAGACAATAGGTAGATGGGATATGCAAGGATATTGTTTTTTTTTTTTTTTTTTTTGGTTTCTTTTAAATAATATCCCAGTAATTAAATGATAACATACGATTGATTCTAGCTATAAAAATTGTTAATGTACATGATAAGTATGAATGATTAGAGGAAATTATGAGTCAGCATTATAAATATTTCTATAATAATTTTATATAACTTTATATATCAGAATTACAAAATCAAATATAATTGATATGTCATCTAATATTATTATACATTAAATATAATTTGATGATTATTATCACAAATTGGTCTTAAATTTAGGACTTAAATAACAAACTTGATATATAGCCTAATTTATAGAAATAAATAATAAAAAAAAAATATTTTATTACATGAAATTTAGACGTAGCTATATTATTTGAAATAAGTAAATCTAGTTGAAGCCGGTCTTAATGTATAAAGATATATCACTCTTGAAACACAGGTATTTTAAAATTTAGTAATATCTCGCATTCAAATCCGGGAAAACAAAAACCTGGAAATGCAATTCAATATTGTAAAGAACTGTTCATAGATGTTAAGTACTATAGATTGAGAGCTGTTTATAAGTTAAAAGAAAATGAAAATTAATGTAGTTTCATAAGTATGGGCTTTTTGGCAGTTACGATACCGACATGAAATATATTCTCTCAAAAACTTATTAAGAACATAATTTTAAGCGTTATTTTTAAACGTATCGTTGCAAAACTACGTAACGGGCATTCTTCCAAGGCCTGCCGAAAAATGTAAGCAAATAGAATGGTGTATAGGATGAGCGGTGTAATGGCGCAAATACACCTTCTTCCGCGATAAAAATAGATGTAGACACAGTATATCGTAGATACAGCTGCTTCTGCTACTGCTAGACACAGTCCCAACTGGAAAAAGTTTCCAAATATCGGACAATCGGAAACACCGATTATATGTTAAAATATAAGTTTTTTTTAAATTAATTAATTGCATCTTTCTGACGAATGTGATGAATTCAAAAGTTGAAACTTATTAATTTAATTTTTGGTTTATATAGAATAACAATAAAAGTTATAAATTAACAGATAAAACTTTTACTATTACAAATCATTTAGAAATTTTACTTTTGTAAATATGAAAGTTGATATTTAATCAAATTGTTTTCTTTGAAAAATAACAATTTCTTTATACACAGTTGTAAAAAGAAAGAAATGTATAAAATTACTTGTAAAAGTTGAAGAGGATCAGTTTGGCAGTAAACAATTTTATAAGAGAAAACGTATCCCAGTAAAAAATTATATATAAATATCTAAAATACAAGCAACATTTTATTATGAGGAGTCTGTATACTTGCCATACAAACCGGAGACGACCAAAATCTTATTTATTTTTATGCAAGAAACCATTTTTTAAAAGACTTTCATTTAAATTGTCTCTTATTCATAAAAAAATTGTTTAGCAAGATTAATTTACGACTGAACACTTATTTTGATTTTACCTTACCCTCTATTAACACGGTTTCGGTTTAAGACGAATGAAGAAATGCGTAAAAATTCCATTTACTCCACAAAATTATTTTTCAGTTTTACACGATTTTAATATACATAAGAAAAGGACCAGGTTATTTGCAAATGGATAAGGTCTTACCACATCGTGGATTGAGGAGGAGACAATTGAACATTTGTTATGTCATTGCCCAGCAGTACAATATAAAAGATTTAGAAAGTTAAAGAAGTGGAATGAAATTTGGTAGTTTCTTTCTAGGAAAGTTTGAAGATGCGGGTAAACTAAAACCGGCCAAAATGATATCGTTCGTTAAAGATGTGGAATGGATCGACACAATGTAACAATGATGCAGCGTTCGACTGGAGGGAATAATGTTCTGTGACTTTTGTGCGTCGGGGTTCCCAGGTTCCCACTCCTTTAGAAATAACTAACCAATATATACGGAAGATAGTAGATTTATTTTGTACGTTTTCGATTTACACGATTTCTATTTACACGATACTTTTGGGGAATCAATCTACCGTGTAAATAGAGGGTTTTTTTTCTTTTACAAATATATATTCCCATGACTAAATCACCAGATTTTTAACTAAAGCTTTATATACTAAATTTTAAATATATATTATACCCATAATTATTAATTATTCAAAAACTAATTTGTCCACACTAAAAAATAAAGATATAATTTTGTAACTAACTTTAATTAACTTTTTTATATGATGACATACAAAAAACTTTACAAACAATAAAAAAAAAAATATTATAATTAAAGTCCTCTGACAGTAAAATATTCTTATATAATATATGTCGATGGTATTTTCCCCTAGGATATAAAAGTCATTACAGCACTTTTTTTTTTTTAATTTCTGTAAATTACCAATTACCGTGAGGTTCCAATGACGACATTAACTGATCATTTATATAAAAATTACTTGTGTAGCTAATTTTACTCTATCATATTAAAAATAGAATAATTGAATTACAAAAACCACTTTATCGCCTACGTAGTCGCCATGCAGCCATGTAAAAGGACTTTTATTTTGTTGTCTGGTCGATGGATAGTCATTTTTCTTTAAATTATCTAGCTATGTATATAGTATTTCAAATATAATTATAATTGTTTGTAGTTGTAAGTATTAAAAATAGTATGTGTAAAAGGAATTTTAAAAATAGAAAATAAATAATTGAATGTTTTACATAATATAGTAAATTTAACAATATATCATCATTTATAACCTTGTATTTTGTTCTTCTTCTATATAAATGTGATAAGGACATTCAGAAGGACAGCAGACATTATTAAGAAAGATTCTTGAAGTACAATTTGTTCTAATTATTCAATGTCTCAATTGCTTAAGCAAATATTTTAACCCTTAAACTCTGTTAAGAAAAAAAAACACAAAGACTGTTTTGGGTCAAAATTGACTTAATACTATTAAGTTCCATTTTAAATTCATAAAAGCATTAGAGTTTAATTGTTGGCATAAATCTTTCCACATTTTTTATTTAAATAACTTCAATCTAAAATAATTTTATAAAGTATACGGAAAATTATGTACTCGCATATAGTGAGTTGTTCTACATATAATTCAGGCTGAAAATTTTTATTATAACATAAGTTACCGAAGAATTCTTGAGGCCAGAGTAAGTTTGGATAAAATCGAATCTACATAAATGAATTAAAATCTTATGCCTAGGGTCAGAATCTACTTTATACATAAGATTTGTATAAAACCATGCAGAGGTTCAATGTTATTTATATATAATTCCTTTTTTAATTCATAAATCAGTTGCTTAATACACATTCAAACAAAGTTAAAGAATTTTTAAATCTGTTACTCATATATATTTTAATAGTAGTTGGTGTCAATTTTTTATCTAACAGAGGTTAAGGGTTAAAATTGTTTATTTAAAGCTATAGTAAAATATCTTGTATTTCTGTGTAAGAAAAGATTTGCTTATTATTGCATTATTTCTTTTTAGTAGAATTTATATTATTTTTAAGATTGTTTAGGTAATGATTTAGTATTACTATAATGAAGATTCTGAAATTTGTAAAACAATGTGGATTCAGTCAAATTGAGTTTATTAGTAGTTCTTTACACAGATAGGTCAAAGATGAAATCTCAATGTGGAGCAGATATTTTCTCTGCGGATTTGGATCTAGCCATAAGTATTAGGTTGGACCAACACACCACAATTTTCCAAGAGGAGATCATTGCTATAAGGAAAGCATCCACGGTATTACTAGATATTAGATATAGGATTATTACTAGATATAGGAACAATTAATTATTTTCTCAGAGAGTCAAAAGTTGCAACAAAGGCGCTTGCAAGAGTGTCTAACAATATCAAGTCAAATTTTGTGAAAGAATGTAGATCAAATCTTAATGCACTAGCTAATAGTAATGATCTTAAAAAACTCTGGTTTCCAGGGCATAGTTTGATCGTAGAAAATGAGAAGGTGGAAGAAGTGGCAAGAAACCGGGCACGTGACAATTCCCTGGAATCTTACTTAATATGTTGTCCGTTTTCTTACGCTAAAACTCTTCTGGATATATGGGCTATACAAAACTAATACATTCAGATGGAATGATCTGAACGGTTGTCTTAGCACTAAAATGTTCTGGATCACGCTAAGAGAACAAGAATTATTTTATCAATGGATAAGGCAACAAGCAGACTGTATACGGGTATTATCACGGGACATTAACTCCTACGGAAACATGCTGCACGGTTGGCACTGAGGACGATCTCGACATGCAGAGCTTGTGAAGCGGAAGAGGAAACCCTGTAGCATGTCCCATATCATTTCCCTGCAGTGCAATAACGGAGCTTAAGGCACTTAATCTCAGTTATTGCACTGCAGTGTTATACACGGAGATTAAGGAGATGGTTTTTTACTAAACAATCTGTTAGAGGCGAGTGAAAAGAAACCTGCCGACCTGATCGGGATCATTAAGGAAGTGGGATGTGTTGCTGCCTTTAGCAAAATAACAGCCATCGACTGGGGTGTATAATGGGCCAAATTTGTGGCTTCATTGCGTGAGGTTTTCGGAGCCTCCTCCTTATAACAAATCCAAGAAACCAGTTCTCTTCAATACTGGAATACCTGTGACCCAAATAGTATTGGAGTGACCTTGGATGTAGCGGGTGAGCTTGAAATAGATATAACTTTTACCGGTACAGTATGCCAAACATCATTAAGATTCATGATGCAAATTATTAAAAAATTAAGTTATCTAGTGAATCTGTAGTCAATAATTGCATTCTCACTGATAATTAGAGAAGACATTTTCACTCTTAAACAGTTTTACTATAATGATAATTTTTTATCTTTTTTTACAATAGATTTTTTATGCCCAACTCATCTTTTTAAAAGCATAAAGGAACAGAGTAGAGTAAAAGTGATGAAAATGAAAAAAAAAATCTCATTCATTCATATTTTTTTTTTTGAATAAAGAAAAGAAAATTTTTGTAATTATTTAAGTGGTTTCTTTGAGAGTACGTGTATATATTATGCTTCTTATATTCCTTTACTTTATATGCCTGTATATAAGTTTTCGTCAGATACGCTTTCTGGTAATTATTTTTATGCACGCGAACAATTAATGTATAACAACAACAACAAAAATGCATAAGAAAACAATGATTAAAACATAAAAGGTGAACTAATTAAGGAGTTGAAGTATATATACTTATAAAAGGTTTGGTGTATATAAGCAAAGTGTGGACTGTATGTAATATACATAACGACTTCAAAATAAAAAAATATACGTTAAGAATCTGTAGCAACTTTGACAGTCAATTTGGTTACAAAAAATATTCCTTCAAAATTATTAAAATTACATAAAATATATGTAGTTATTGTTGTCGCATATTAATTACCATAATTATAATCTGGTGTGAGTTTTGCGGTGAACTTTTGTTTGAATTGATATATGACAGCATGTGAAAAGATTTTTGAAGTTCAAGTTACACATATCACGTGAATACGTTTTCTATGTACATTTATAGCATGCAAGGAAATTACATAATGATAATGAGTGTTGAGTTATGTGTTTTTTTATACAAATTACAAATATATGTATATAAGCGTGGGCAGGAATTTGATAAAAATAATGTTGACAGAAAAAAGAAAATGTATATATACATAATTATAAATTGTCAAGTGATTTTTGAAAATTTACATACGAAATTATAATTACTTTAGGGTTTTTTGTAAAATTGATTTTAAAAGTTCTTTTTAACACTTCCAATAACTAATAAATTGTTTCCAGATTTTAACCAAATTTATATTTGGATTATTTAAATCTTTACATTAAATTTCAAGGATATTTATAAAATTATTTAAACTTAAAATAATTATTGACATTTTTGTTAATCAATAGAACTATGAAGTGTGATCAAAATATATGTTGTGAAAATTAATTACAATAGAAATGAAATCTTATTATAAAATAGCAGAATAATAGTAAAAATAGCTTCTGCAAAAAACACTCACTTTTCTGCAAAAGTTTTGAAGCTCTGAGGATTTCTATTCTAACTGATGGCTGAAAAAACGTCAAATATTTTATCTTTCTTTAGTAATTTCTAAAGTTTACCATTCTATTACAAATCAAGTTACAACAACTACGTTTTATGTTTCAGTATTCTAACTCAAATTGAATCATATTCTATCTTAATATTATTGATTGTAAACTGTTATGTTATGTTAAATCCTTTCACTCGTCGTGGAGCATAGGGAGTCAATAAAACATTTTCACCGTGTCTGCGATTTCTTGCTAAATATGCTTGGTTTTCAGAGAGGCTTTTGCGGATTCGCGAATCTCTTTTTCGAGCGTACCAAGATGGTTTTGGTCTTCTCCTACTACCCTGTGGATTCCAATCTAAGGCTTGGTGTGATGGTTCGAAAAGGGCATACTATTGATTGTAAAATAATACTACATTATTATCGTAAGTTGAGTTGCAATATGTGAAAAGTATTCTATCTTGAGTTGGAAATGATGCAAAATATCATAATTATATTGTAACTCATTCTGATGAAAATTACCAAGTATTATTATAAGTCAAGAGTTACAATACCAATGTAACTAAATTTAGTTATTCTAACTTAGTTTTTTAGCTATAACTAATTAATTTGTTATGTAATATATAATATTTTAATTTGAAACGATGTAGTAATAAATTATGTCTAATAAATACAAAAATTTTCATGGACTTTCCAGATAGGACTGAAATAAATGAGAATGTATGCTTTCCTGAAAAGTGGTCTATATTTGAGTTAGAATAGTATGTGGTTCGGAAATATACAAATATATTGCCACAGTCAATAATTTACAAAATTCGTTATAAGACTGCTCTCCCACCCAGGCTTATGTCATTACCATATTTTGGATATCAATATCTAAATATCTAAGTTATTCCAAGAATAACCTAGAAATTTATTTAATCTATGTATCAGAGGCAATCTCATATTTTAAATACTTTTATATATATTCAAGATTGTCTATAGGTGGGTTTTCATTATCATTTTGGCCAATTGGAGTTAATTATTTCAAAAAGTATATACCAATACCGATAAAAAAATATGTACTACTTTAATTTACTTAAATTTGCATTTATAAAGCCATTCACAACTCAGGTCACGAAATTTTTTCTAAAATAAATTGACATTTTAGATTACAATTGATATTTGTATTATTATAATCAAGTCCAAAATTACTATTTCTTTTTTTTTGTTGAATTTTACTATAATATTTCATTATAAATTTTGAGCCTTATGTAAAATAAACTAAAAGTTAAGTGTCATTATTCATACATAATTCTGTGACCCATTATTTTTATTTTAATTAAATCTAATCACAAAATTTCTCATCTGTATTTATAAAATTCTGCAACTAGTGCAAATTTTTGTAATATATAGAACATTCAGAGAGTCGAAATGAAACACATTAACAAACAAAAAAAGAAAAACTTAATAATTTTCAATTTTTAGGTTTTTTGTTAATTTGTTCTATTTCTTTTTTTCCATTCGTAAACAAATAATTTCATCTCTTCAGTCAAATTTTTTTTTTAAATAACAAAAAAATGTAGGTTTTCCCTTGAGAACTTGGCATATCAACTTGACTAATGTATATACAGAAATGTTATTAAAGAGTCCAACATTTTGCACTATATGATGCCCAGCTACGACAGGTTGTATATAAATTTATAGTGACTCATCACTGCAAAAAAAAAAAATGTGTTTTTATGTAGAATTAGATTTTTTTCTTCTATGTAAATAAAAATGAAAAACATGAAAAGATACACGTAAATACTACAAAGTTCACAAAATTAGATATTGCATAGATGGTAAAAAAAAAATTATTAAAATTAAAATTTGTTATAAAGTAGAATAATGACTGCAGAAACTAATTTTAAATATTTATATTAATAAACAAAATTTGATACGGTACCATAGATAAATTACATAGCTCAACATAGAAACAAAATTTGATTTGCTGTATATTGGACTTGGTTTCGAAAATATCAAGTTTTTGACAAAAACTTAATTATTCAAACCAGTTCTGCGGCCCAGAGTAGCTCCAGATTAATTAAAATGGTCCTTAAACCATAAGAACAATTTTCAATCTAAAGTTTTGAAGCTAAGATCATATAAATTTAGCTGAATTCAAAATTGTTCGGAAATAGAATGGTTTTGGTTGTATTAGCTGGTACTGCGGTAGCAAAATTACCTAAAGTGATTTTTTGTTTGTAATTTTTTAAATAATGACAGTTGTAGATCAATAAGTTTTAAATTAAACTTACAGATTTGGTAGCTTAAAAATTTAGTGTAAAGAATAAACTTTTATGTTTTGGATAAGTACTTATAAAAACTAAGTATGCATACATGAATTGAAAACTGAAAGCCCAGCTCGATTCACTCACGGATAACGTGTGGGCTAGATAGTTTCGATCGGTTCAGTTTCGATTCATTTAGTAAAGTTCAAATTTTACAGCTTCATATGACATCTTCACATATATAGGTCGAATCGAAACGAATCGAATCAAATTCCAAAGCGTTTGGGAATGATTGGAATTTTGCGAATCCAAACTGAAGGATATCTCAAGAGGAATGAAATTTGACAGTTTAAATAAAAAAACAAAAACAAAATAATGATGTGAAAATAATGTGATTTAATCGAATACAATCGATCGCTATGTGTTCAGTCTACTTAACCAGTCGAATTGAAAACTCAACTGAACTGATAGAAACTATGTATCCCAGCCTTAAGACGATTTGCAAAAAAAAAATGTGGATTCAGTAAACAAGATTTAGTCTTGCAACTGGTTTTTATTTGTTCTTATTGTTAGTTATAAAACTTATCTTGCAAAATATACAGCCGATAAATGTTACACTGAATTATTAGATTATACGATATGACATAATCACTAATACACATCCAATTTAAGCAAATAGGTCGAAGCAAGATTTCGCAATAATAAAATATTACAATCAGGAAATGCTATCAACTTCAAAAGACTGGTCGAGTTAAATTGAAATATAGCTGTACAACTCATTTTAATATAAATGAGCTTACCATACCGCTGGACAAAAGTATATACCAGCGATAAGGTTTTGCGAAAGATATTATAGATTATAGCTAGTACTCACTAGACGAATAGCCTAATTATTTTCGCATTATATTCCGGTCTCTTTGTTAGGTATTTTTGGGAATTAAATATACTTTTAAAAATAATTTTAAAATTATTAGGCCTCTAAAATTGCAATCAGAAATGTAGTTATTTTTTTAGCCTTATCGACTTCTGTAAATATCGGAATAAATAATGATTCCCCTAACTAAAAAATTGACTTGCAACAAAAAATCATTTCTAATTTTTTTTATTCAATGTGTTATTAGGGCAACACTGATTATTATGTAGCGCTGCTGATTTTACTGATTAATAGTTGAATCAAGAATTCGCTAATAAAATTAAGCAAAGAAACATTTATGCATGACGTTTTGAAAATCAATGTTCCACCCACTTCAAGATTTTTTTTACATGTTTTGGCAACTTTTCAAAAAAATTAGTGTATTGATGTAAAATGGGAAAGAAATATAAAATAAAATAAATAAATATTATGAAATGTTTTGTTATTTTTCGTAATGATAATTAGAGAGTTTTTATTTTTGTTTTAAGCATAAATTGCATCTATAGTTCGATAAAATAAAATTAAATTAATTTACTTTTGATACAAATCAAAAACAAAATTGGTTTTAATCATTTCTGTGATAATCTTTTTCTATAAAAATATTATTGAACTGATTTTCCAGTAAAATATATTTTCAAGAACTCTAAAAATATAATTTTTTTTTGTTGGTATTTTCATGAAAATCTATTTCTCACCCTAATTATATGTTTGTCAAATTTTAAAGATACTAAAATAGGCTAAAGAATTCAAAGTGTAATATTAAAAACTGTTGATCGCTTTGATAGTTTTGTATTTTACTTTAATAAATAAGGAATTTCTTTATTATACATAATTTAAATATAAATAGTAAAAATTGTTCTCGATAAAGAATGTAAAGAAAACCGACGATTTTAAGTTTATTCATTTAGATATGGTAAAGAATAAAGATATTATAAAAAATAGAAAAAGTCATATTAATTTAATAAAATATTTAATGACAAATTAAATAAGCTGTTTTGATAATATGAAATTTCTAATAATACGGAGTTATTTTACTAAAAACAAAGGTGAGTGTGAGTGAATGTATTACAAAGCCAGAATCAATAATTGAGTTAAATTTATGGAATAAATGGAACAGATATTTCTAATAAAAATAGGGTATGAAATGCAAATCTAGCTATATAGTTAGAAATTGAATAATTTCGATATTTTAAATATTTGTCAATATTTCAAAATAGCAGTTAGAATAAGGTTGCTTTAATTCTACGATGAGAATTTTAGTATATTTTTTTTTTTTGCTAAACATCATTTTGAAAGATTTCAAAGTAATTGATAAGATGTTACTAATATCCTAAAATATAGTACAACTGCTTTTAACGATAATGTCTTGTGATCATTTTTATCCAAATACCAAAACGACTAACTCACATCAAGTTCCCTAGATTTTATTGTTATGATGGGTATGCTATTGTAAATCAGAAATGTGGTAAATCAAAGCCACATAATAAAATTTAACAAAATGACTCAATTCAGGGCACTATAATCTAGTGATACTATGAACTAATTGCAAAATTTCATCCTTTCACTAAAACGCATCTCTTCCTTTCATTAAAAAAGTATCTATGATACAATCAAGATTCTAGATATGAAAATAAAGGGCAAGCTGTCTTAGGATAGCCATTTATTTTCTATTGAAAAATACTCTGTTAAATTCTTATCATTTTTGTGGAAAATTGAAAGAACATTCGTTTTCGACCTACATTAGTTCTCGTTTTGAAAATAACTGTCATATTTGGGTATTGCAAACATGTCTCCAATATCTTTATAAAGTACAATGGCTGGTCAAGGAAATTCGAAAAAAATATTAAACTACTTAACATCTCTATGCCACCGCCGTAAAGTAGAGTTTCTTAGTTTGTTCTACTAAGTCACATTATTGGCGGCAATACATAATGGTGTTAGCCACAATTGCACAATGTAAATTCTGCATTAATAAATCAATTAAAAATAATAATTTGCAAATAATTGATAATAGTTTATAAGAAAACAATTTATCGCATTATTATTCTTTCTTATTGTAGGAGGGAGGATTGGCGCCCAACCCTAGTAAAATGTTTCAACAAATATAATTAATTAATATAAGCAACATTTAAGTATACCAAAATTTATGATCCACACTGAATTAAGTATATGCTGACTTCCTCCATATAACTAATTTAATAATTTGTAATCCAAATCGTTTTTTTATTAAATGTTTTAGAAAATTTCACTTCTTGGTAAATAATAAAATTAATTATCTTCACATTGACACTAAATTATATTCAAAATATTTTATAATAGAATTTTAATAAATCACAACAAACTTTATAAGATATATAAAATTTGTTCCACTAATTTTTAAATACCAACGCGGCTCTGTAAGTTACAAAATTTACTGATTAAAATCACATTAAATTTTCCAAAAAAATATTTATCTAATAACAAAATAAATATGAATTTAAATTTTTTTTTGAAATATTATGAATGACACAATTATAATTGAAATTTTTATATTCACTCCACCATAAATTTATGTTATAGCATAATAAAACGGATTAATTAAAAAGTAAACAAAACGTTTTTTAAGATTAGCATTTATTTTGAAAATTTACCACCGGATAGTAAAAATAGAATTAAAAATTAAAAATAGTTTAGGTGAAAATGTCAGTCAATCACATAAATTATAAATATATTGCCACGTTTATAATTAGAAGAAATTTTCCGATCTGTAAGATTCGAAAATTCGGAAGTAAAAATTTTCAAATCAAATTTATTATTGAAATTAAAATTTATGACAAATAATTTTCGTGAACTTAAGAAATCAAAACAAAACAAAAAAAAAAATTACTTTTCGTGACTAAACTTGGCACGCGAATGAAACTTTTTTGTCTTTTTTTATTTCTATAGACGACGCTCACTGGTCTCGTCAATGAAAACTTATTTTTGTCAAAGAAGAAAATGTATAAAAACAAAAACAAATTAAACTTAAAATGTAGAAAGAAGAACTGAAATAAAGTTTTATAAGATTGTAAGATCAAGTAAATTTAGTTTCCCGAGAAAGTAATTGTTATCGGTTTACTTGTAGCTGATATTTTAATATTATTTACGTTAATTTCCAGACATTCCACTTGATATATTAATTTTTTCCTCTTTACCGAAAATTTTATTTACGACAGATGCTAATTTCCGTATTATTGATGCGATAAATATTTTGTTGTCGAATTATGTTATTGTAAATTTTGTTAATACTCTAATTAACGGAACCGGAAACGTGTGTCAGTGTAATATTCGAAACACACTGCAGATATGGATTAATGGTGCAATAATTGTTATTATTGTTCAGCACCTCTAAGGCCATCAATCTCACTACATTACGTAATAGCAGTAAACAGCCATACAGTCTTATTTATCAAAATTATACATTATTCTATCAGTTTCAATTTGGGTACGAAACCTTAATATAAAATTTATATTTAATTTTATTTATCTTGACAGTGACCACTAACTGCTAGACAAAATAAATAAAACTTTAAGAAAATTCTTGAAATCCATTTGGATTGGAAACTCGACCATGAACGCACTAAAATTACTCAAAAGATTTATGTATAAAGAGAATGAATAAATTTTAGTATCTACTCAAATAAAACTCTTAAGAGAAAACTGTGAAGCACGTGAATTTATTATGTAAATAGTTTCAAAAGTGCGGGCACGATTAAAGAAGATCAAACTGTCATTATGAAAATGCATTTATATATAACTAATTTCTACAAATAAATAATTTTAATGATATGATTAAAATAGAATTTAAAACTTACATAAAAATCTTTTTTTCATTTTCATTAGAAAAACTTTGTCGCTATTTGAATTTATTTTCTATACGATTTCATTTTGAAAATTGAACACAAAATTGACACAAATAACATAAAAAAGAATTAAAAACATTAAAAATTTACTTTAAATTAGCTAACAAATTTAATGTCTTTAAGTGTACAATCTTCGATTTTATACGTGACTTTACCATAATTAATTATATTTAAATGATAAGGTAAAAATAATACATTGAAATTTATAAATTTAGTACAAACCCACGTACAGTAGATTTTGGGTACCAGCTGGAATGCATTAAAAAAATGTATGTATACGTATGACATCATAATAACTTTATACATTTTTTTAATGTGTCAAAGAGATTTATTTATAATAATAATAATGTGACATAGATTTCCGAAACAAAATAAATGTATGTTTTTTTTGTATTGGTTTATTGAATCAAAAGTGAAATAATAAAATCAAAACCTACGGAAAAATGATGAAATTACGAAATATTTTGTTATTTTTTCGGTACTTAAAATATTTTCAAAACATAAAAAAATCTTCGGAAATGGTCATCATAAATGGTTAAAGTTCAATTTTATGTTTTCAATATTGAACGTAAATTTCATTCATAAAAATTTGTAATTGTGGGTGGTTATTAATACTCCTTTCTGCTGTGATAAATACCAGAATTTATTTAAGTATTTTTTGAAGAAGATTTTATAGATATTTGAAATCTTAGATATTAAATTTATTAGTTTAGAATTTTGAATTTTATGGTTCAAACAAACGTCGACTGACGATAGACGGACAACAAATGTATAAGAATTTACAATCGGGATAAGATTGCAAATGATCCGTTGACAGTTGACAATTTTGGATATATAAAATAAAAATACGAAATTTTCATATTTTTAATTTCTTTTGTATAGGCGTAGTAACAGTTCACTGAAGATGTTTCAACTGTACGTGTTACAATTTGCTAAAGGCGTAACGAAAAAGAAGCCTTGTATTACGAAATGATTAGTATATAAATATTATTTATTATGAGAAATTATTAACTAAAGGGCAGTTCACCAGTAATTCTAAATTTCCAAATTAAAAATTGTAAAACTAAAATTAAGATATTAACAAAAATTATATTGTGCAATAGTGGAAGCAATAATTAACTAACTTTCGAAAATGAACAGTTTTTCTTAGAAGTTTTTTTTTTCTTTCAAATTTGTCAATTTATAAAAATCATTTATTTTTCATATCAGTCGAAATTTTAAATTAATTTAACTTTTAAGTGTTGTCCCCGTTGTAACTTTGCTCACTTTCATATATTTCTATACATTTCAACTTTTGTTTGACATTTAAAACTATGCGTACACGTCTCGTCGATCTTGTTTGAATGGTTAAGTATACATGAAAATATGCTACATTAATATTTAATTAAATATAAGTTTACCTCAGTAAGAAATAGCAATGGTAGTTCAATTTTATTTAATGTAACTGTAATGATCTAGTTTTTAGTCTCCAGCTGCGCATTGGGCGGATATACTTCATTGGCGTCATTATATGCGGAATTCTGGTTTTAATTATATACCAATTTTAAAGTAGCCAAAAAAAATATTTCTTTCAATTGAACTAGCTCTGCTATTCCTTATTAAAAGTTACTTTAGGTGCGTGTACAATTGTACATTGAAATTAGTTAGTATAATTGTTATGATTTTTAATAATGCCACTTAAAATCAGGAAATTTATACAATACATTAACGTCATTTGATTATTACTGATTGATTATTTACTTTTATGGTATTTAGAAACCATTTAAATAGAAGATTTTGAATCAATATATCCGAGAGTAAACACCTGTCATTTACCAATTAACACTCAAAAGAGTATAATTAATAGTGTTTATGTACTATATACTTTGGTCTACATAAATTTTTACTAAACTAATAATTTTACAGATCTTTTTTAAAAAAAAGATCCTCAAAAGATTTAAATAATTTATTACAAATCCCAAAATTAATTAAAAAAAATCATTAAAATGACAAATATTCTTTCCTAAATCAAAATTTAATTTAAAAAAGTGTATAAATTTTCATCATTACAACACTGAATAAGTGTAGAAACTTAAAGATTGTATAGTAAATTTCTTGTATACAAATTAAAAACTCTTGAAATATTTAGTAGCTAATTAGAAATTATGTTGAAAATGTTTATTCTGCTCTAGTTTTCATCTTCGTAAGAAATTAACAATATCTTAAATATTTAATATAAATTTCTATATAATTATATTAAAAGTATGGATTTTAAAAAGCTAAAAGTTAGTTAATTATTGTCTCCACTATTGCACAATATAATTTTTGTTAATATCATAATTTTAGTTTTACAATTTTTCATTTGGAAATTTATAATTACCGGCGAATTGCCATTTAGTTAATCATTTTTCATATTAAATAATATTTCTATACTTAATCATTTAAAATCATAATTAAATTCCATGTATGAAGGGGCCTATCGATTAATCTGACCTAATATCAAGTTTTTTGAATTTAGATGTTTAAACTACCTAAATTCTAAAAGTCGTTTACACTTCTCTATTGGATATATGAATTTTAAATATACCGTAATTTCACATTGCAATCTTAAATGTAATTATGATTCTTAAAAAAGGATAATGGAGAGGATATTTTCATTGATGCGATAATGGGATAATTCATAATTAGTACTTCAGCATAAATATTAATGATCAAAAGTTATCGCTAAGTATAAAGTTCATAAAATTTTGAACTAATTTCGAATAAATTTTAATTCTTTTTTTATATTTTCTATCTTATATTAATCTATTAATAAATTTAAGTAAATTTCTGTTATATATAATAAATTTTGTATAGAATAGACTAAAATAATTTTAAATAATTATAATTACAAAATTCAATTCCATTTAACAAATCAAACTAAAAATACTTTTTTTGTTAAACCTTTTTTCAATATTATTATTCAAAGATTTGAACTTTTTCTCTATATGTATCACTTCTTGTCCTAAATTACTATTCAATATTTAAGTTAGAAAATTCCTAAAAAAAACTAACTATATGCCACGCTCCAAATATAATTCTATCTAATACCTCCACCAATCCTGAACTAGCAAAATTTTAAAATCAATAATGAAGGATCAAATAATCTTAAAAATTGATTGCTTTTTTGTAAAAATAAATTCTTCCATTTATAGAATCGAAAATATTGTGTACAAATATTTTCCACTGACTTTTCTTTTTAAGAAAATTATAAGAAATGAAAAACAAAATAATTTATTTAAGATTTATATAATATAAAAACGATTGTTTATTTTACAAGATCTGACAGTAAGTTTTCTTGTAATATCTGTATATATCTGTAAAACATAAAACTGATATAAAAAACGAAATACTGACATTTCATTAACTTTAATGTTTTGACCATATTTTTTACACTTAATTGTGATGAAATGAATATTAATACTTTTAATTACTTCTTAAGAATTTTGTAGTTCTTATTATTATAATTAGCCTTGATTCATTTTGTCAGTTTGCTCCAAGATTGGAAAGAAATGAATGGAATTTATGATATTTTACAAATTTAACATTTCCTTTGAACGTCTGAAATATCCTTTATGAGACTCGTCCATTATTGAATAATTTCATCAAAAATATTTTAAAATAATTCTGAATTTCCTCGGATTTTCATTGAAGAATTGTTCAGTAATTTTTTTGAAAAATCTAAATTTATTCAATGAAATTAAATTATTGATGTACACTTGATGTTTTTACCAATGTCATCCAAATATTTACAACTGAATTCAGTGTAGTCTTTATTGTCATAATAGAACATACAAGATTACTTAATTTTTTTAATTGTAATATTACTAAAACTACAAAAATGTCAAGCAAAAGTTTCACTTAATTGAAACATGAATATTTATCAATGATGGTTTGAAAAAGGTTAATCAATAATATAATATAATAGTAAAGTATGAACGACACATTTGGGAATAATATTTCTGAGTTATTGCTTAAATTACTAACAAGCAAAAGTTGGTAATGGTAAAAACTGAAAACTGTGACAGAAATGTAATAAAAATGGACTAATAACAATTTAAGATATTTCTGATTAACTCAGGGGTTTTAAAATATTTTGAGATCAGAATTACAAAATTTATTTAAAATTTATTTAAAACGTTCTTCAATGAATTTCGTAATTATATTTTTCGATTATTGGTTGAAATGAACATAATTTAAAAGGAAATTCGATTTAAAATAATATTATCATAAAAAACTAAAAGAAATCTCTGCAATATTTCAATTAAATTAAGATAAACGAATTTTAATAAATATATTTAAATATAAACTACCTTTTTCAAGATATTTTTTAAGAATAATCGAAATCTTCAAATATTGAATTCATCTTTTCATATCGAAAACTTTTCAAAAATCATTTAATCATTTTAATAATTATTTATTACATAAAATTCATCTTTATTGGTCATATCTTTTGATTAAATATAGATTTAAAAAAACAGAACATCTTCGAAACAAATCATTAAAATCAAAAGTAGATTTTATTAAAATATGAAAAGTTTTCTTGAAATTCTTTATTATTATTTTTTTGTTTTTTTGGTTCAATTGAGTAAAAAGCACGAAACATTTTCTTAATAGATATGAAAAGAAATTTTGAAGTGATGAAAAACAGGATAACTTTTCTCAACATCATCAGGAAAACTTCTATAAAATTTATATATAAAAAAAATTATTTGTTGCTGGTAAAATTCACAGGATATTTAGAATTTTGTTGGTAATAAGTTTCTTTTACACATTTATTATTAAAATAGTTTCTGTAAATTTTATGTTATAATGTTATTTAAGTATATATATAGATATTTTTTATATATGGAATAGTGTTAATATTATGGATGAGTAGAGTTAATTTTATAGGACGAAGCAAGGCGTTTGAATATTTTAAGAGATTTAACAGACTTCTAGAGTGACTATTGAAGAATAAAAAGTAATTTAAAGTTTAATGATAAAAGATAATCGTTTTTTTTTACGTTTATTGTATATTTTGAATATGTCAACTTCAATAATTAATTAATTTGAATGAAAATGACTTTTTCATTTTGTCATCTAAATTTAAGTTGAAAGAAATAATAATGTAAATTAATTGTAAAAATACTTTTCATAATCTTGAATAAATTTAAAAAGAATGGATTTATGATATTTTGTAAATTTAAAATTTATATGAATTTCATAGTATTAGTTTCATATTTTAGTAAACCTATGACGACCCATATTTCTATTCTATGACGAATTTAACTAAATTAATATTATAATGCATATAAATCAATTCTGGTACATTTCATTTATCAGTATTTTTTTTTAAAAGATTTTACTGAAATTGCTTAGAATACTTTATTTTGAAATAGTTCTGTTCACATCAAATTTTAAGATATTTTATTTCGATTTTGTGTATTTTTGGGAATCAGAAATTTAACAAAATGACAATATCAACAAAATCTTTGACAAGAAGAACTACAAAACATGCTTTAGGGTTCATTGTAAAATATATTTGGCTGTGAACTATGAAGTGCACTAATAAAAAAAACCCACAATAGCCTATTGGGTAAATGGTATTGTAAGTGTATTTTTTGAGACACAGACTTCCGAATTGTCATTTTGGAAAGCTGGAAAGTATTAATAATAAAAAATCCTTCCAATCAATTTCAAAATATAATTTCAAAAAGTTGTGAATTTTAAGTTTTTGGAATGGTTTTATAAAATTGGGTGGATAATTCACAATGGTAAAAATGATGGATTGTTGATGATGGTATTACTTAAGGCTCTAATTAAATATAGTGAATACAAATTCTAGTTTAATCAAATTGATATTAATATCATAGTATGAAACATTTTTTTTTTTGGATATTTATTAATTATTATTTTATTACTATAGCTGTCAAATTTCAATGCAAAAACTATATGACCCGAAAACAAGAATCACAAAAAGTTAATGAATTGATTTTTATTTTATATATATTCATTTGCTAGAATAACTGAATTAACCTTACAATATCTAATTCTTATCATATTTTAGTTGGAACCTTCTAGTCTAAAGATTATAAATTTTATTTATATTATGGTTAGTAATCGAATATGGAATTATCATTAATCTCGCACAGAAGAACCATCTTCCCAGTATAATAAACAAATGAAATATCTTTTTATCCTTAAACTTCATTTTTTGTACTTTCTCACATGCTGAGAAATAATTTTATTATCCGCAGTGGAATAAGTTCTGATGTTTCAATAATCGCAAAACAAACAAAGACTAGACACTAACTATTTAATACATGTCATGTAGACCATAATAAACAAAAATAAACTATAATAATTTAAAAATAACATCAATTGAAGCAATGTAGAATCAATGGGACCAACTTAATAATGATTTTGTAAAAATTAAATTGTCAGAAAATATTCCATAGAAGTATTTATGTTAAAAAATTTACATATTTTATGATAAATACATAATTAAATTTAAAGAACAATTTACATATTTTTTACAGAGTTCTAACCAAAAAATGTCATCTAAAATTATTACAATTTTTCCCAAATTGACACACCCATTTAAATAAAATCATAATATTTTTTTTTTTGTTATCTTTTGGATATTTGCCCAAATTTACTCCCAATTTTACAAAGATTTTAAGTTTATTAGTTCTAATTTATACAAAAATTAATAACAAACCTCCATGTGTCCCCAACCATCTGCATTCATTTTAGCAGCTTCAACACTTCCTTTTGCACCCATTTTTGTTACTATATATTAATTTTCCTGTAACCGTTTTTTATAATAAATATATTACTTATGAAATTAAATTCAAATCCAAAAGCCAAACAGTTTTTTTCTTCCAAAAAAATTTCGTTTTCCAAAATTTCAATTATAAATCCGTTTTTTTATATTTATTTTAGTTTTTTTTTTACAATTGAAATTCTATCAAAATTTATACACTTTTCCACAGAAACAAATATTTCTTTATATGATTTTTCTTTACTTTTTTCACAATTTTCTTTAATTAATTTTCTTTTTGTACATTAAATTTATAATCATTTCAGGATTTATATTTGTTGGTTCTAAAAATGTGTAGCACACCGTTTCATTAATTTTTGTATTATATATTTTTGTAATAATAAAATGTCAAAATAATAATAATAATAATAATAATAATTTGTAATGCTCTCTCAACTGTTTATTATGTTCTTTATCTCTCTCTCGCTTTTTCGTTAAAAAAATTCTCTGTTTCTTAACGAAAACGTACTCTCTTCTTATTTAACGTTGTTTTTTGCGTAAAATTCAATTGGAAAATTGTTTTTCCTTTTACAGAGTGAGAGCAAATTAGATTTTGATTTTTATTCGGGTTATTTGTAACTGTTAAAACAATTTTTTTTTTAGTTTTTTTAAAAAAAAAAAAAAAAAAAAATTATGTATGAAAAATGAAAATTTAATATAAAGCATACACTGGAAAGGAAAAATTTCGGTGAGCTGGTGCTATGCGTCAAACACACCCACTTCTTGAATTGATTTTCGAAAAAATTTAAAAAGAAATTATTTAATAAAATTAATAAATTTATTTATAATTATATTTTTTAAATAAATTTAGAATAATTTTAACGTTTTTTTTTTAAGTTTATTATGTTATTAGGTTAGTTTTTGTTTGTAGTCCTTAATAAACTCCTTAATATTTTGTATTCCAGTTTGATTATACTTATAATTATAGAAAATTTAGGTTAGATTTAAATAATTAATTAGATTTGAAACACTTTCGCCTTAACCAATTCCAAAAAATTATTTTCAATTAAATAAAATGTCTGACATTTTTTTATCTTATCTTTAAATTATTTTATTTATCACAAAAAAGAAATTGTTTTTATTTTTTTCTGTTTTGACTACACTTATTTATAATATGAAATGTTCTTGGATTATCCTTAAAGGATATATTTCGAATATTATCATGAAAATGGTTTTATTCAGTTTTTCTTTTTTTAGCTATAGGATTATATTTTTAGGAAGGCTTTTGTTTTTGGTAAGTTAAGTTTTATTTAATAGATGTATCCATTAATCATTGAGCACTTAAGTTGAAACTAGCTAAAATATTATCTAGATTATCCTTAAAATGAAAATATATTTTATATTTTGTACAAGCACAACCACTTTTAAAAAAATTATTATTATTATTATTATTATTGCTCCATTTAATTTAATTAAAAGGATTATAATTAAGTTTTTTTTTTAATTTAATTAATTTATATTTGAATTTGTGAAATTGTTAATATACAATTAGTAGAAACACAAAAAAAAAATGAAATTATTTGTTTAAAATTCCTTTACACATGAAAAACTTAATATGGAAAAAAGGTGTTACCCGAATTTCTTGGAAAATTCTATTTTCCATTTCATACTAAATTAAGATAACACAAAAGAAAAACAATTTTTCAAAAAATTTTCTTTTTTGATAAGCGTTTTAAATTAAATTAACAGAAATAAAAAATTTGATATTTAATTATAATTATGATTTAGTTAACACGGTTAATTTTAAAAATTATATTTTTTAAATGTTTTTTTTAGGGTGGAAAAGCACGAAATATAAAAGCCTTTATCGGATCGATACCCGACGAGAGTAAAAAAACATGGATGCAAATATATATATATATATATAAATATAATAATATATATATATTTTAATTCTACTACACTTCCAATGTTGCCTGATGAGGCCTGAAAATGTATCTGGCTGTCCTGATGGATATTATTTTTTAGTTAATCTGCTCTGGTATTTAATATATATATAAATATAAATGGAAACTGTATATGGAAAATGAAAATGTCATGTGGTACCAGAAAATAAAATAATACCAAAAAGTATAATTTCGAGAAACTTTAGAAACAATAAATTTTTAGTTGGAGAGAAAACCGAAATGATTGGAAAACAGTGGAAAAAGGATATTTTTTTTTTACAGATTACAAATATACAATCCGAAATGTTATAAACTGTCATAAAAAAAAATTTCGGTTAAAATCTGCAAAATCAATGTGTCACCTGGATGCTGTGTGTATGACGTTACAATTGTTATTTTAATTATGGCAACACTTTTTCTTTTTATTAATTGACTAAATTACACATACGGAATGTACATATATAATATATAAGTAGGTATAGGTATGTTCATTAATTCAGGATGTCCACCCTTTTTCTACTTATATATTCAAAAAGAAATTTTTTTTTTAATGAATTTAAGGATTATAAATTTTATTTAATATAATAATTTACACAATTAAAACTTTGAAATTGATTAATTTATCACAACCAACAAGTTGATTTTATTATTTTTATATATTCAATAAATAGCTTATAAATCAAGCTAATTTTTTTGAAATAATCACTAAAACTTTTATTAAAATTAATTTATTATTAATTTATTAATGTTTAATAAGAAAATTTTATAATTTTTATTTTACATATCCTTCATAAAGTCATTTTTGATGACATGAAAATTGAAGATTTGTTAAAAGAACTTTATGTGAATTTAAATAATTTAATTATATCAAATTATAATATTATAAATTTTGTAAGTATTTTTAAAACCAATTACATTTTCTTAAATAATGAATTTAAAAATTTTCTTCACTTTTCCAAATCACCCAAAATAAATAAAAAAAAATTATTTTATATCCTGATTGTTGAGAAAATATCCTGATTTCTGTAAATTAGATTTACACTTTAAATAATTTTGTTGTTGTGTATAGGATTTCTTGAAAATGTCAGAATTTATCGTATATAGTAATAAAATGTTTTTTGTTGTTGTTAATATAGAAATGCGCAAGTATGTGAGCCGGCGCTGCAAGGATTATAAAAAGTAATAATATTTTTTTTTTTTTCTTGCTTACAATACAAAATTTGTGTAAATATTGAACTGTCAAAAAAATATTTTGGTACCAAATTCATTTTCAATTAACTGATATGTGTGACGTATATGAAAGATGCTGTGTAAAAATTTATTTTGGATGCTGTAAACTGTTCGTTAAATATTCCAATTTGGAAAAAAGGAGAAATAAAAAAGAAAATTGAGAGAGAAAGAGAGATTGGAAAATGACTTCATTTGGAAAATTGTATTTTACGAATAAACTGGAAAAAGTTATTGGAATTTGTTTACCTTTCATTAGGAAATTTTGTATTATATTTTAATAAGAATTTTCTTTTTTTATGATTTGTACGGCAAACATTTTTTTTTTTTGTGTTTTGATATTTTTTTAACAAAATTATACATAAAAACATAAAGATTTAATGAATAAGGAGTTTCTTTAATATACATGAAAATTGTATAATGATAATAATGATTTTCTTTTGAGTTAAATAATAAAAAAATAGAATATTATATTAAATTGAATGATTATATGAAGAAAATATTTAATGTAGGTCAGTAAGTTTATAACATGAAAATGAAATTATTTTCAATTTTATTTTTAGTCGATGGTGAGACTTTCGATTCTTATGTACGCGTTTTTCGTACAAAATTATTTTAGAGTATGCTACGATATAGGTTAAAGTATACTGAGAAAAATAAGTTATTACTATTTACATTGTGGATGCCTGAACTTCAAGCTTCAGTCGATTATCTGGTTTGATCTTTAAAAAAAAAACGAATATTTTCATATTTAGATCCATAACTTCAGAATATATTTTTTTATAGTAAAAATTAGACTTAAATGGATTTTATATATTACACATTCAGAATAATAATGAAATTTTCACAAAATAGATTTTTATGGTAACATTTCCGGAGAAAAATCAAAATTTCAAGTATATCAAGCCTTGCAGATTTTTATCTAATGTTACTAAAACAAATTGAAACGATCCTAACATTCTTAATTTTGGAGTTCAAATCTGAAAATTGATTATAGCTCGAACTGAGGGTTTCTATATATGTTACTAAAACGAATTCAAATCATTCCGGAATTATTATTTTTGAAGTTATTAATTAGGAAAGTAATATTGTCCAGTATATTACAGCCAATATTGTAGCATACTCTTACTTTTATAAGAAAACACCCTGTATATTTAGTTCGAAAGAAATACCACATAATTAAACTTATTAATTGGATGGCAAAAGTCATACATTAATATGTACATAAAAATTAAAATATATAAGAAACCCTAATTAAGGATCTCGATCCGACCCTGAATTATAAAGCCAAGCAAAAATAACTCTTCGTGTTTTCAGATTTAAATTAATTTCAAATAATTATTTTCAAAATAAAATAAAAATTCTGCACACTGTATTACACTGTAATGCAGTTTATATACGTAATAGCTTTTTAACGTCATTCATTACGAATTAACAACGTAAGTTGTATATGTAAATAAATACAACAAAATGCAATTGCAATTATTGCTATGTCGCCATTCGTTATACAATTTTATGACACTAGTGACTATAGTCAGAGTCATTACATTTAATATCTTATACTAAAATTTTGTTGGAAATAGTATTTATATTTATATGTTTTACAAGAAATCCTTAAAAAATTATTTAATTTTAATTATTAAATTTATTTGAATAATATAAATCTTAAATTAATATAAATTAATCCTTTCAAATTTAATTTTTGTTATTGAATTACAATAAAGTCTTAATTTACAGACTTGGTTAATTTAGTTCTTTTAAATAGTAAGGATATAATCAAATCCTTAATTTTATGCAACGTCATTTATCCTGTACGATTTAGGGAGGGTGTGGCTATATATGAAATTTCTGGTCGACAATTTTACGTGACATAATTTTACATTTTTTTGCAATTTTACTATAAAAGATTTTTCCTTTTAATATTTTATACTATATTTTTTTTTTTTAAATAGTATTAGTGAATCCGAAATGCAATTTCTGCAAAGTTTTACCCTTAATATGAGAGAATTGACGTATACAAATCTATATATACATAATATAAGTTTAAAATTCTTTGATAATAGAATCCTTTTTGGATAAATCTATATTTTATGTATATATGTGTTTGTGTCGGCTACATTTTAGGATAATACTGTGAGGTGAAATTCTATTTATATCTTTATGGAGCTCATTTTATGACGACATAGTTTTCGATAAAGAATACACGTAGGTAGAAAATTGGATGCTGTGTGTGTAAAATGAGGATAATAAACTTTTACGATATTATTGTACATTGTATAGCTTTCGAAATTAGTATTTTTTTGTTAGCTAATACAAGAACCAATTTAATTGTGGTGAAATTTAAAGTAAATAAAAGAGGTTAGTAAAATTTGTATCAAAATGTTTAAGAAGCGTAATTTCAATAGTACTTAATTAATATATTGGAAATAAGTTATTTGTAGGTTGTAGCTATTTATGATAGGTTAGGTTATACTGGCAGAGCTTCGTAGTCGTAGGGATCACACTGGATCCATAGTGGTACCACTTTTATGGATTAATTAACTCTGAGTAAGTTGCGAGGCATTATGTAGTAAGTCGAAAGATTTCGTAATTGCAGCAAACTTGAGGAATTTCCCGATTCTGAAATTCGAGTCTCTTTCAGAGATAGGTAGTAGGGCTGTAAGTTATGATTAAAAACAAAGATTTCATTATTTTTGGTTGGAAAAAAATACAAATTTAATTTAAATTGAAATCATTTAATAATTTAAAATCTATTTACTGGAATAATTCTTCAGGAACCCGTAAAATTAAGCTATTAATTTTTATATATTTCTCAAAAAAAAGAGCTTAGCAAAACACCCTTCAACCTCTCTTTTTTCCACAGGCCACAACTCGTTGAGATATCATATGAATAAAAAGTTAGGCAACATTGAATATCAGTTCTGGTAGGATGGAACTGAGAAGCACATTCTTTCAAATTGTGATGTTATCAACTGAAAAAGGCTTGTATATGCTTGATTAAGGAGTTTCTTCTCCTATTAATACAACCACTTATAGAATTTTAGTTGGAATAGAATATTGTTACTTTATAAATTTAGTAAAGCAATTCATTGGTGCTTCTTAGTCAGGAGTTGGAATATAAATCTTACTCCTATATGTTGTCTACTATAAATCTGAAGTTTTGGCTAGTTAAAAAAACATCTCCATTTCATTAATGTTCTAATTTGAATTAGAATAGTATGCATTAGGCCTGACCCATCGAAATATTCGAATATACGCAATATTTTTCTTGTAGCTAATATAAACTCAAATTGATTACAATGAATTTCGTTTAAAAATAAATTAGGAGATAATAATTTTTATCCTTTATAATTATTTCTACATGATAGTCAAATATTTAAAATACTAAAAAACTACAATAAAACGTCACTGTCAATCATAAAAATAGCTAAAAATTTTCATTTTTTTTTAATGTAAAGGCAAATAAGGATAATAATAATAATAAAAAAAAATACCCTTCAAAATAAATAAAAAAATAAAGTAGCTTTTATGTCCAAAGAATAATAGCATAATCCCACCCAGTGTCGTCGTAAAAATGATATGATAAATCAGAGAGACTCAGTCAATGCAAAAAAAAAAGCAACAACAACGAAAATTGTATTTAAATTTTTTATAATGAAATTGTTGAAGAAATTGAATTATCCATTCATAATTTTCATCATAGTAAAATATAATAAGCTGAAGTAAAATCAGTTTTTATTGGCAAGAAAAGTTATTTTTATTGGGTCTAATTTTTGTTATGCTTTTTTAGTTTGTTTAATATTAAACAAATTACTGAAAGAAATTTCTTAAACAATGAATTATTTATTGCAAGAAAATTTTTATTCTTAAAAGGAATCTTCACCAGAAGGAAGTAAAACAAGTCAAAAGATAAAAGATAGCATAAGATTTAGTTTAGTAAATAAAAGAACAACATTTACGATATCTGAAGAGTGCTTTACTTAACAACTGGTTAAAATTCTATTTGTGTCATAAGATGCAGTTTGTAAAGTACTTCGGAGTTATATCTAATTTGACGTCTAAGGTGACTTTTGCAGTACTAATGATCTAACAATTCTCCTTGATATGATAAAATTCATATTATATGCAGATGATTTCAAGCTGTATACAGTTAACAATATTAATGTATAATTGGTGTAAGTTCAACGTTTTTTTTTTAAATTGGAGTGATAGTTATAATCTACCTCCATATTCTGACCGTCTAAGTCTAAGAGTACCTTTAAAAATGAATACTTTGAGTAGCCGCAGAGACATTTAAACTGATTTGTTGTGTTTGACTTTCTCGAGAATAAGACTAATATTTTTGTACCAAAATTGCAGTAAACACTACAGAAAACTGAGACATATGTCATATCTAAAAGTAATTAAACATTCATATATACAGACATAATGAACCTTTTTGAGCAGATGTTCTTCAATTTGTAATAAATATTATACGATTTACGATGAGTCTATTAGCAGACACAGTTTTAATAAGAGATTTTTAAATGCTTTACAATCAAACAGTTCATTATTATTAACAAGATAGTTTTAAATATTTTACAGTGAAATCGTTCATTATTTATATTGTTTTTGTAATTAATTTGATATCTATTTGTTTATATTTCATTGACTTATATTATTTATTTGTTAATTTTTGACAATTCAACTAAAGTTGTTGCTTCTTTAATTAATGTTTTTTTTATAATTGTTAGTAGCTGTGTAATTAATTGTATATAAATATAACGTTGTCGAAAGTGATAATTTTACATAAGTGATAAATAAATAAATTAATTATTTCAATGGGTTGGTTGAACAATAAATAGTGACACTATTATGGCTTCTTATCGCAATTTTAAATTAAAAAATTTAAATACCAAATAATAATATCGTACAAACTAGACTTTGCTAGCTTTTAATACAATAGAAAACGAAAATTTATCGGGTTTTTCGAGTAAATTGATATTAATTTTCTGTAAAAACCCGATAAACCATGGTTTATCAATTTATTTTGTAGCTAGACACCTGACTCAATAATTAATTGAAAAAATTGTACATCCTAAAATGAATTTACCGAATTTTAAAAAGTTTAAATTGAATTTCTATAAAAAACATTTAATAAAATATAAGTTTCAAAAATTTTGTCTACTTAATTTTCATTTAACTATAAATTAATAATGTGAAAAATCAGTTTTCTTCTATACTTTATTATATTTATTTTCCTTTACAAATTGATTCTGTCACAATAAACACAAAATCATTTATCAAAATTATAGATTACATCAATCAACAAACTTTCGAAAAATAGAATTTTTGTTTTGGTCAAATAATTTAGTTTCCCATAATCAAAAGAAAATGTATCAAATTTATTTTGTATCATGATATTTATTTATATAAATTCAATTTATAAAAAGATACAAGAGGAAAATTGCGTGTATTTTTAAAAAGTATAAAAATATTTTTTTTATTTCTAAAATTTATTAAATTTTTTAAAGACTATAAAAATTACAATATCGTTTATTTTTTAGTTTACATAGCTATCAGCTAAATATTTAAAAATTAAATATCAAGTCCTATCGGATTTGTCTGACTGTCATTTTTTGTTTTTAGGAAATGTTTGTTTAAATTTGTATTTTAATATTACGCAACATATAAAATTAAATGTCACCATTTTTCATACAATGTGATATCCAAAACATATTATAAAAAATAAATATATAAATATTGTATGTACAATATTTATATATATTTTCCAATTTCATATCCATGTCAAATAAAATAACAGATAATGTGGAAAAATTTATATATTCTTTTTTTATGTAAATTCACACTAAATTTTCAAAGTAAATACATTTTTTTTCTTTAGCTTCATTTTGATATGAGAGGATAACAAATTTAGAGTGAGACGACAATCCTGCTTCAATAAGAAATGGGCTATTATCATAGCATAATAGTTAAACCGTATATAAAAAAGATAAATACGGTAATTGGAAATTAAATTAAATAATAATGTGATATTACATAGCCTCATAGTGATTTTACATAGCTATGTGATATACAAATATCACATAATATAAAATTAAAAGGTCTACAAACCTAGACAAAAAAAAACTTATTTTTAATTATGCAAACAAAAACTGACACTAACAATAAGTAGCTATGTAAAATATGTTATTAAATTTTCTAGTGTTTTTACACTTTAATAATGTGATATTACATAACCTCCTAGTGATTTTACATAACTATGTGATATACAAATATCACATAATATAAAATTAAAAGGTCTACAAAAAAAAAAAACTTATTTTTAACAATAAGTAGCTATGTAAAATGTGTTATAAAATTTTCTAGTGTTTTTACACAAAAATTATTAAAAAATTAAACATTTTACGGTAATGAATTATCATAATTAATTATTTATTATTTGTATTACAATGAAAAAATATCTACACTAACTTACAAAATTACGGTGACATATTAACGTGTCATATAAAATCATGAAGTAATTTTTTTTTGTTATGCTGCGGTGACCTAAAAAATGTTGTTCATCTTATGTATGAGTATAGTAGAAAGTATATTACATTATGATATGATGTATCTATATTATGTATTACTTCACTTATATATGGCGTTAAAAATTGTACAAAGATTAAATGGAAAAAAAAAACTGTAAAGGACTCGGTAAGGACTTATGAAAATATTTTGATACATTTGTATTGGTTAATGTATTTTTGTTTAAGTAAAAATAAAACCGTCATTTACCATATTTTTTTACATCTTTAAACTGACATATTTCAAAATTGAAAGATATATTTTGATATTATTTGTACATATTTTAACTGAATAACTTACAGTCAGAATTTAGGATGTTTAAAAAATTCTAAATCAATAAAATTGGCTTAGTATGAAATGGAACTTAGTTGATTTAAAGTAAGATATTACAGAAAAAGGGTCTTAAAAAAGGACTCTATTTATAACCTCTTTTTTACAGCCTATTTTTAGAAAACTCTAAATCAATAAAATTGGCTTACTATGAAATGGAACTTTAGTCGATTTAAATTAAGATATTACAGAAAAGGCTCTTCAAAACTGCCTCTATTTACACCCTCTTTGTAGAATGTTTAGAAACTCTAAATCAATAAAATTATTTTGATATGGGAAAAATCTGATTTAAAATTAATTAGACATTACAGAAAGAGGCTCTTAAGAAAAAACTTCTATTTATAACCTTTATTTTTACAGCCTCTTTGAAGAAAACTCTAAATCAGTAAAATTGTTTTACTATGAACTAAAACTTATCTTATTTAAAGTTAGACATTACAGAAAAAACCTCTTTAGAAAAATACTCTATTTCCATCTTCTTAATAATGGTTTGCAGGTTTATACAAGCTGGATAATGAAAAATTGAGAGAGTACCCTAAAAAACGATTTGTACTTTCTTTAATGTAATAAATTACATCAAATTACAACATAATTAAGAATGTCTGGAAATATTTGTAAATGTCTTGACTTTAGACCATTTTTTTTTTATAAATCATTTAACTAAATATTTATACTAAAAGTCGACATACTCCTAATTAGTTTCTGTTGCTGATGCCAGCAATGTATCAAAATCAACAGACCCCTTAGGTCAAAATACAATGAATTATTCTATTATACACATGAATGAAGATTAAGTATTTTTACACTTCCACTTCTTTTTTTCGCTTATTCATACATGACATTCGAGAGGCATAAAAGCATAATAAATTTTTTAAAGGTTAAAAAATATTGATTTAATTTATTTTCATCAGATTTTATTGAAAAATTTTCGTTTTATAGGTTGGTGATATATTGTGTGAAAATATTTATGGTCAACTTTGAAAATTATTATGTTAAAGCACAGGTTAAAGTTATATTAATTTAGAAATTATGTTACAAAAAGTATTTATTAAATTTTATTAAAGCTGAATTACAATTATAGTTTATTTTTAATAAAAAAATGACATATCAAAAAAATTTGGATTTCAATTTTCATAATTATTTATATAATTTTAATGTAATTTCCCATCATGAAAATACTTTATTTTATTCTTTATCTGCAGCACTTTCGTAAGATCATACCTTGATATTCTTCGACAACAATCTAGAAGGCAATTGATTGTATGAATGGCATGTATATACTTATGATACTGATGTTTTCCGCTTTGTATGACAAATTATGAACTGATAACTCATATGACCTACATCTGATAATGTAAGTCGCATATGATTAATAATCTAATAAAGATAGTGAGCCGAATACATAAAAAGTAGTAAATGCAATTCACAAATGCCGTTTGTGGCAAAATAATAACTACGCTGGCTAGATCATGTGGTACGAATGGAAGATACATATGAGGCCAAACCTAGCTTTTACTCCAAACCTGAGGCTAGCCGCAACAGAGAAATACAATATCTTCGGTGGAAGGATATAGCTGAATCACAAATGTAAGGTTGCTCAAAATTACCGGAAGCTGGAGAAATGGTACTCAGAACAGAGTCCTATGGAAAGATAGTTGCTCACTGGAGTTGTAGTGCCATGTAAATAAGTAAGAAAGTAATATTCAAACTGAAGCTGCAGACTACCTGTAGTTCACATTAAAGGTTATACTTAAATTTCCAAGTGAATACTCTGAAGCATTATGTATTTTTTTAATCTTACCGTTCTTAGCAAATATTTCTAGTAAATGCTTTAAAATGACATAATTTATATTAATTAATCTTACGAGTTTTATTAATGATAAATGAATAGGAAATCGGATATTTATGTGCATTAATTGGAAAGCATTACAAATTAGAACGTAATAGACTGAATATTTAAACATAAATGTAATTTAATATAAAGTACCTACTGAAGCCGAATTTTTAATTTCAATGTAGATATAGAGATACATACTACCACAATAAAAATGTATACAAAATAAAATTGAATTCCATTCAAATTGGACTGATTTAATGAAATTGTCAAATTAAATAAATTTATCACGAGCAATTTGGAAAACATTAATTTGATGTGACAAAATTTAAAAGCATTCCATGAATATTTTTCATTTTAGTCTGAAATTTCAGATCACTTCAAATTAATTTTTCGTTAATAGTAAATTTTAAATTTTATTTATAATTCTTTAATTAAATACACTTTTTTTTTTTGATATTATTAAATAATTAAATAATTTATTCAATTTCATTAAGGAATTTAAATAAAAATCAATTAAAATTTTCACCATAAAAAAAACAACAATTATTTATTATATCTACATAAATAATTGTTTATATGTAAAGAGAAACATCAATTATGTTTTCTGGTAAAGATTAAAGTTAACATAATTATAATTAATTTTCAATTATAAATATTTAAATGAAGTATTTTATTTAAATATTTATTAGTCAATTAAAATTTATATTGGTTTTATGTTAATGAGAACTCAAAAGATAGAAATTATGAAATAATTTCTTTGTAAATTAATTAATTTGTTAGTGAAATAATATTAATTTATAAAAAAGAAATATTGATTATGTAATATTCAAGGAAATTTCAATTTTATTAATTACGTCTTGTAAAATCTTTAATGCTTGAGTCAAGCATGAGTTTTATCAAACTATCCTTCATTTTTATTCATCAATTTGGTAAAATTATTTTAACTAAATCTTATCCATCAAAATGTGATCCCTCACTAAATATGCTGGGTTTAAGTCAATTTTAGTACAATTTATTTAATATATGATTTATAATTATTATTAGAATTATAAAACAGACTTAAATATTAATAATAATGCCAATAATTTACAAAATTAATTCTGGATTTGTTAAACTAACAAAAATCTTATTAAAACATAAACTTTGTTGCTATTTTATACTATTTCCCAGTGGCGAAACTATTTAACCGCGAACTGCTACAACATAATTATCAAGATTCTAGCAGTTCTTCAATCCCAGCAAAAAAGAAACCTTTACATAAGTTATAAAATTAACTATTATCGATACGTTTTTCGAAACCGCAAAACAATTTTAAGTAAATGAATTTTTTATTTTTACCAATAAATGAATTTCTTTGGTATCGGTAACTTTAATTTTTCTGGGCAGTTTTTTTTTCTAAATTTGTTTTGACGAACCTCTAAATACAATCTTGAAGAAGTTATTTTTACAACATCAATTCATCAAATGTTTATTTTCATTTTCTGCGAAATTAAGGTTGAAATAAAGTAAATTTATCCATTCACTTTTCAGATATTCTTGGTTAATATAATTTCAATCTACTCTATTATCAGTATGAATTAGAACTGGAAAATATTTTGAATAAAAATTCGAAAATATTAAAATTTTTCCCAAAACATCTATAAATGCAAACAAAGATCGAATAAAAGATTTTGACATATCTTGATTAGCATAGTAACCTCACAGGAAGGCGTCAAATCTACAGTTTCGCCACTGCTTTTTTCAATGTACATATTACATTTACATAATCAATTTTCAATACCAAAATTCATTAGGGAATTTAAAATACGGTATAAATTTTTACTTTACCCTAACAGGGTGATCCGGTTTTGAATATAAATATTTACTCTCTCAATATTTCCTTTCTTTATTTGAGGATAACCAATTGTATCACTGTGTATGCGATACAGAATATTTAAAACATTCAGAGATTAGATATTTATAACTTCAAACAAATATTAAATCATAACTTCAAAAATATTAATACTAGAACAACCAAACTATGATTATTTATTTAATAGCTAATCGATTAGCCTATTTTAATTATTAGTTATAGTAAGGTGCATCGCAATTATTTATTATTCAAAATAATATTTTTTTAATTAATTTTTTATATAAATTATATTTAGTTCAAAATTTTTAGGAAGGCAAAACAATTTGATTCTTTAATAAAAACGTATTTCAATCTTTAACACTGAAATACACCCTTGTAGTTTGTAAGGGGTTACTACATGGTTGTATCAGTGGATGTTAAATATTAAAATACGTTTTTTACTGAACACGGAAATCAACTTAAAACAAAAATTATCATCTTAAAATGGATCACCTGGTAATATACTTAAATTATATGAATATGTATAAAATAGTTACTAAAACGTATACATACATAAAATAAAATATTTGAAAGCACAGTGTGCAAATTTTAACCTTATTAACTTTTATATATACCAGGAACATAAAACCGTAAAATTTAAAGTCCTTCAAACTTTGGGTAATTTTTTAAATTTAACATTATTCAAATAAATCGTAAATTTTTGATTTTTCCTTGTGATTAGATGAATTTGAATATGAAAATTGAAATATTTTTACGTATATTTATTTAATTTAATTTTGTTTTTCAATTAAATCAATTTAAAACATTGTTTTTTTTACAGAATTAAGAATTAAAAATATAAATAATACTCGATAGAAATGAGATTTTTGTAAATTTTAATAAATATTAGCTGAACACTTAAAAATTCTATTAAATTTGAAAATTAACTTATAAAAATTTCAATTCTCATGGGGAGGTTGTAAGTTATCAATATTTTGGTATCTTGGTATATTAGTTATCTAATTTTTTTTTAATTTCATTTCATCTTAAATGTTATATTTTAATAATTTGTTCCTATATATTCGGCCAATCACGATTTCTTAATTCACCTGAAGTTTCGTTTTTAAGTTAGTTGTCCTTGCAATGCTTCTGGTTTTTATCCTAATGGTGTATGTATGGCTGATAAATTTCTACTTTATTCGTATTAAATAATATAACCAAATAAAATCTTGTGGTTCTTTCTGCTTAAGTGCATACCAATTTGGTTAAAATTTGTATATATTTAAAACAAAAATTTTATCATTTTCCTGGGGACTAACAACTTTAAAGAAATTGATGTTTTCAACACAAAATTTAACTTTCTGAGATGTCGACTTATGTAGTACTAAATTTTTATAAATTTTCCTTTTTGATATTTAATTTTTTTTTTTTTGTATAATTTATTGTTAAAGTTGTTTTAACCATCAAGTAAAAAGGTACAAAAACATTTATTTATTTTTTTATACAATTTTTTTTTTGTTTTTCGTCAGGCACACCTGAGACCTGATCCTTTACACTTATTTTCCCATTAACCTCGCTATGTTTCTATTTTGTTGTGCTTATATTGATGGAACTCAATGGATGAATAACGATATCCAGAGAGTAAAAAAAATAATAAACAATAACAAAAAAACAAATTCTTTTATCCTAACTTAAAATGATTTTTACAGGAAAAAAACATCCTTCAATATAATATCAAGGACAAAATATACATAAATAAAAGTTCTATTAAAAGATTTTGAGATTTTGTATTTGTCCGAGTTTAAAGAACTTTGAAATAACAAAAAAAAAATACATAAATTTGTTCATCATAAATTTTTATGGCATCACTTTTTTTTGTGGATATAAATATAAATTTATTATGTGATTGACAAATTCAATTCTTTATAAAAATTGAATAAATTTGTAATGAATTTTTGCAGGAAGATAAGAAATTGATTTTGTATTTTGTGAAAATTTAATTCCTCTTTAATATTTTAATAACTTTAACATACTTTGGATATTAATTTTGTTGATTATGGTAGAACTATATAAAATTATGTAGATTCAGTTTATATTTAGCTTAGTTATTGTCAAAACTTTATTACAGTATTAATAACGACAAAAGGTATAATATTAGAGAAAGGATATTGAAAATTTTATACGTACACAAATATAATAAAAGCATAAAATGGTAAAAGATAATAAAATATATGATCAGCAAAAACTAAAATAATAACTTTTTGGTAATGAAAATTTGAGATTATCGGCGCAATAATTTTATAACTTAATACATTATAAAAAATTTATTTATAATCTTCAATGGTTTTTACTGTATCTACAATCAACATTTTCGTTCGGTCGCTATATACGCTTCCAGCTGCTGTCAAAGTAAAGTTGAAATGTATTAAATTGTATGAACATATTACAATAAACGCAGACGTTTAATAGCTCTGAAAAAAGTTGTTTAAATTTAAACAAATTTCGCTTCCTCAACGAATTCAAATGTTAAATTCATACGTCAAATTCAAAACATAATTGAAATATTCGTAACAATTCATAATAAGAAAATCAAAAATTATAAAAATGCATGAGGTAATTCTAATTATGAAGGTAAGAAAGCATCGGATAATTAATAATCTTAAGTTTTAAAAATTGAATTTCATTGTGGTTGTGGATACTCTAGGTCTAGGCTACGTAAAAAGATCGTTTGATTGTAGATGAAGCATTAAACAATTTTTCGAAATATAATTGATTTTTATGTTTCATAAATGTATTGAATTTCAAATAATATTCATCGAAATTCTATTAAATTTCAAATCAAAACTATCAAAACATGAAAAATCTATTAAATATAAAAATAAATGTAATTTTTTCAATCTGCAATGACTCAAGCAATAATTAATTCCCTTACATAAATAACATAGTGTTACTTACTCATTTCCTAATTTTAATTTATGATTTATAGATAATATACAAACATAAGATTTTAATACATAGAACATAAATATTTATATAGCATAAAATATGCAATTATTTAATTTGATTTTATACATTTTATTTGAAGAACTTGAAAGGAATTAATATTCGTGAATTTTCTGATTTATGAAGAAAACTGGTATTCTAAGAAAATGTATAAATATATTTTTCTTCACATTTCAAGTTTTGTGAATGGACGGAGAATTCAACCAAGAATCAATAGTATCAATATAGTCTATATTATATTTAGTGTGGAAAGAGGAAATATGGTAAAATGAATCTTTTATTAAATTGTTGTTCAATAGAAATAATCAATTTTATAATATTTTATTTTTCAGATTTTCTTCTTCTAATTTTCAGATTATTACAATGAATTTTTGGTAATTTAGTTTGTTATGAATTGGAAATATAAAATTCTAATAATTTCTACAAATCGTCAATACTCAAACATTTTGGAATTGTGCAATGGAAATGAGTAAAAATTTATATCATATAATAATAAAAACAAATTTTTTGGTTGTTTTGTTATAAGGAATAACATTCGTACATTTTCTTCCAGTAATAGAATTATTTTATAAATTAAATAGAGATATAGGTACAAATTTAGTAATTGGAGTTTGAACAGCATTGCAAAAATAAATCTTATTAATCTTATTAAAAGAATAAATCTTATTCAAAGTTATGAAGTCTTATTAAAAGAATAGAATTTTACATGAATGAATAGTTTACAAATTTAATATATAAAATATAAATGAATAGTATAGGTAATTTTTGAAGTAAACACCTCAAATGAAGGGTATAGTTTCTTAGAATATATAGAATTTTAATATGTATCACCAACAATGTTAGCTCTATGTGTAAAAAAGTCGGCAATGCAAATCATTTGCTCCATCGTATTCCAGAAAAATATTAAAATTCCTTCACATATAAAAAACTATTCTACAATAGCAGTTTAGGTCGCGTGTAGCTTTCGAACTTACAGATAAGTGTGTCTCCTGAGACTTGGATATTAGTGTATTATGTGTATTATGTTGTTGTAGATGTGTTTTTTTATTAAAATATCTAAACTTCTGTCAAAATGGCGCTACAATAAAATATACTCTGTGACAAATACAATTTAGAACTTTTAGTGGTGATATAACTACTTTTATATGATTATAGTAATCAGCATCAAAATCAACAGTAATAAGGAAATTTCTTTATTTTGATTTTTTATTATTTTATTTAAAAACGTAATACTTCTTTACATAGTTTACTAATAATTCATCACTTCATAATAAAAATGAGAACAAAACTGATCCAACCCCAAAAATAAATTTTAGAGATAAATTAAAATTAAATATTACAAATAAATATTTTGAAGAAGTTTACCTTGACCCCAATTTGTAGAGTAACATCCTTTATCAATTAATGTAGCAAAATTTAATTTTTTTTGGCTTTTTTAAAAAAATAAATTCTAAAACATCAATTTTCTATGAAACCTTGCGAGAAATATTAAAATATAGACCTAAAAATATGTTTTAAAAATTTACATCAATATAAACATTAATAAATAAATCCGGATTTTGTGAGTTGGACCAATTTGCTTTTTAATTAGCTCCTGCATGGTTAGAAATAACAACTATTTTACAATATTTAGTTTGTATATATGTTTTTGTTATTTAATTTGACAATTGCAACTTGCTATAATTTATATTGTGATGGCCTATTCATAACAGATAACGCTGAAGAAAGAAGTGACGTTCAGGACTGTGAAGCGTGAAACAGGTTTAAATCTATTGTTTCAGTAATTGTACAATAATTAATGCATATTTTTTTGCCGCGGCAATTATTACTTCTATCCAATCTTATATTTCAATTGTTGATAAATTAAAAAAAAAACTGTTTAGTGACTTGCTAAACTGTTATTTTAACATTTTAGTTTTATTTCTCAAAATGTCAGAAGATTGCTAATCATTAATTAATCTTATGTGTACTGAGCTTAATCCATTACGAATAACGAAAAATTTTCTCAGCTTGTAGAGAAAGTGCGTTGACGGTAATCTTTAATACCGCGACTACAATGGACGCTTTCTAGACGCATTCTAGACGTAGCATTTGCCAAAATAAAGTTGAAATGTATGGAGTTGTATGAAATTAGTTACAAATGCACGCAGTTAAACGTAGCCTCGGTAAAAGTTGGCCAACTTTTAATTTTTTCGCTTTAATCGCGCTTTGCAGTGTCAAAATATAGAAAAATTTAAAAAGTGAAAAAAAAAAAATTTCAATTCAATTCAAAATTTCAAAAGGTATTTTATTAATTTAAATTCAAGAATTTAAGAATTTACAAAATTAAATTTAGAAATATTATTTTTCTGTCAAAAAAATGTAAACAAACAGTCGTTATTTACCACATCTACGTTTTCTATAGTGTCTACTCTTTTTGTAGACCGCGTTCGAACGCGTTTAGTGAGCGTAATGAAAGCGACAATGTAACTCAGGCATAAGTAATGGATATATTCGTAATATCATTATGCAATCTTTCTGCTTGTTCTCACTATTCCATACAGATAATAATTGGTTCACTGGAATCAAATGCAGTCTTACAAAAAAAAAGTTAATAGTTCATTTTCGCAGTATATAATTACATAAATTGAACCTGATACTATTCAATTAATATTCATATAACCCTCAATAAAAAAGACTATTTTCAACCCAGTTCAACCCTGCTTCTCAATAACAAACTTTTAACAAACTTTTATATTGATTTTTATTGAATTTTCTGATCTTTTCTATAGTCTCTTTCTTTGACCTCAAATCTCACCCTTTGACCTACAATTGCAAAAAAAAAAAAAAATTGCCCTAACCCAATTTTTAGCATTTTCGGATAGCACAAATTTATTTATTTTCTTTATAGTTTGCAAAAAAAAAAATGAAATGTAAAAATCGAATTATTCTTCTTATTATTTTTAATGCCAGCAAAAAACTTATTCGACTTCATATTTTTAGGTAGATAAAAATTTGTTATTATTACATGATATAAATACTATAAAAGTTATAAATATATATATACAATTTCATACAAAAAGGATGGGCACATAAAAGTTTTACACATGTACAGATTTATATATACATAGATACTCATATAAAAGATAGTATTTTATTAAGATCGCATAACAGACTTTAAGGAACAGAAAAAAAAAACGTTTTTATTTGCTATTCTTGAGATGTTATAACAACATAAGAAAATAAACTTTGTCAGCTTTAATTCTTCTTCTCTTTATTATAATTTTATTGACTGTTCTTGTTTTGTTGGTTAAAATTTTTGTCATATTTTTTTGGCATATTTAAAGTTCTTCTATTTTCATAATATATACAAAAAATTTCAAAATACAAGTTTTAAGTATATTTAGTTTAGTTTTTTTTTGTTACCGAAAAGGATATATATATTTTAACAGATTATAAGGATTATTTGGTTTTATTGTAAAAGACTGTGTTCTATTTTATAATTGAATTGGATATTTATTTAGGGAAATATTAAAAAACTTTTATTATTTAAAAGTCAACTTAAAATTTTAATTTAATGTTTTGAAATTTATAGTTGATATTTGCCAGAGTTGTTAAATAATACATTATTTTGGTAATGTGAACAAGATCATTACTCTAAGTACCAGTTAAAGTTCATTTGAATTATATTAAATAATGTATTGTCATAGTGAAAAGTTTTAAGTATAAATTAATTTGTAAAACTACAATAATGCATTACTTTACTGCATTAAAAGTAATGTATTACTTAATGCATTATTTTAACTGAATTAAACGTAACGCATTACTTTAACGCATTTCGGTAATTCTCAAAAATTTTGTAATTATTTTGAAATATTTTTTGAATATTATTTATATTATTTTTTCGATAATTACTAAGAACTAAATTTTAAATAAAATTAAGACAAATATTTTAGTTAAATTCATAATAATTTAAGGGAAATTTATAAATGATTTCAACATTAAAATCTAACTTTTAATCATTTTAACTCTGTTTAACAATATGTTATTTTCAAAACAATAAAATTATGATATTAAAACATCAATTCCTTAAAATTATTATGATCTGTAGGAATCTCCATCCGGTATAAATTTGTAAAAATGTGTTTATAGTTTGAAATCGGATGGTGCCGATATAAATTCAAAGATTATTTACACACAATTTTTAATTTTTTGTCCATTTAATAGTGGACCAAAAGGTGTTCGAGCTGTAATACTCTGTAAGAAATGATTCACTGACTCATTGGGGCTGTCTTATCTGCAACACTAATAACTAGGAAATGGCAAGAGTTTAATCAAATAAACGTTTATTACTTATATATTAAATGAGCTTACTATAAGGTTTTTTAAATTAAAACATATAATTGAATATAATTGAAAAAATACTGCTGATGTATGAACTATATTAAACACGTATCTATAATGGTGTTACAAATAGACCTCAATTTTATAACAACATAAGTATTATTTTAGTATTACTACACGAGTTCCAAACACTCTGTATATAAATGTTTAGGAATCATAGTAGTAGTCATTTTAAAAGGCTTATTTATGCAATAACTTTAAAAATAAGTTTTGTGATATTTAATCAAAATAATTCTGCCCTTCCCTAATATTGGAATTTATTGGATAACATAATTTTGCCAATTTCTAGAAAATTTATTAGTTCAAATTTTACCAAACTGTTCGGTAATTTTTTCCACGTGATACAGCTATAGGTGAAATAAAATGACACATGTACAGCACATATCGAATGGGTTAAATATTAAAAACTTATTAAAAAACATAATTTATTAATTCTTAGTGGGATCACACCCAAAGACCAAAATATGAAATACATTTTATGGAACTGAATTTTAAATGTATTTTGACACGGAAATAATTTGAACAATCTATTTTGTAATCTTATTCTGGGCCTTCCTTAGAAACAAAATGTTTTAAATTAATTTATTAACATTATTAAGTTTCTTCCTTTTACATCCAGATTGTTTCTGTAACCGGGCAAAAGTCAAAGTCATTGTTGTCTTTTTTTTCAAAAATATATTTTACACTTCTTGAATGTAGAAACGTGTAAACGAAAACACGCAAACAATTATTATTGTGATTAAGTAAGAATCATTTATGCCAACAATTTTCAAAAAGTTTTCTATTGTGTTGAAGTTTTGATAAAAGCAGACAAAATTACTCTCTAAAGTATGAACTGTTGAATTATTATGATTTTTTTATATTTATTATATTCCGAGTGTAAATGAAAATTTAATTGATTCTTTCAGAAAATTAATAAACTGGAAAATATACAACAAACGTTATCAAATAATTCTGCTAATATTTGTGATTGCAGCTTATGACAAGATAGGTACAGAGATATATCTAAAATTGTTAAAAGTAAACATCCATGGCTTTCAGAATTTTAGATATTCAGGTCTTCCAAATTGATCAATTTAATAAAATCTTGAAGCGTGATTTACATATTTTGTGAATGGTTAGAATCGACCGTCAAGGTTTATATATGAATGTGTAAAGCAAGCTTAAATTGTTAATTAATTCCAAATTAATTTTTAATTAAGAATTATATCAGCAAAATTTTGTTTATATAAATATCATTGTACAGTACATATAGAAAGTTTTATGAAGAGTGTAACTTTGATTTGATTTATTTACATTACAAAAAGGACGAAATTTATATTCCTAATTATAATTTTATTCCTGGCAAAATATTTTAATTTTTATTGTTGAGTGTGAATAATTGAATTTATTTAAATTTAATAGAAGTTTTTTTTTCTGTAATCTTAGAAAGGAAATTGTTTAGAGAGGTCAATTTAAATTTATATTAATAATTATTTTATTTAATGATTCTTTGGAAAACTGTAACATAATTTTTATATTTAATTTTTTTTTTTCGATCGTTTTTTTTTTTTGTTGTAAAATTTTAAATGAAACACTTGACCGACACTCTTGTGCTTGTGGCACGATAACCTTGCTTATACTATGAAAAATTTAAAAGTAAATTTACTATTATTACAAAGAGGCGTTTCTTACTATATTTAATAGTTGTAAATTTGAACTATAAAATAATTCCGTAACTTTGGTGTAATTATAAATCTATATTCAAGTAAAATTACAATTAAAATTAAGTAAATTTACATTATTCAAGTAAAATTACATAAAACTTAATATTTTGTTTTACAATTAATATTATCACTATCAATTATGTTGTGTTTTAGCACAATATAAGTGTAAAATTACGTAACATAATTGTAACATTATACAGAATTATTTTTCAAACTTCAAAGTTAAATATTAAACAGAAATATTGTAAAATTACATAAAATACACTCACATTACTGTGAATTTAATTCATAAAAGTTTACCATGAATGCATATTTTATCTGAAAATTACACAACTATGTGTAACATTCCATAATTTAATTGTTAAGATGATTTATTACAAAATTGTGTATATACATAATATTTTAAATGTGTAAATTTACAATTATAGTTAAAGTAATTGTAAATAGGTAGGTAACAAGTTGGTGTCATTTATGTAATGATGAATTTAACTAAATAAATATTAAAATTATATTTCGTAGCAATTCAGATTATGTAAATTTTTGGTATATATCTTTAATTACTATCTGAAGAATTAATTACACTATCCTCTTAGTATTTCCAGAGATATTTAAGTAATAATTTTATTTATTTTAATTTATGGTTTATTTTGTAAATATTCATTTTACTGAAATATATACAAAATAATATAATCTTAATTTAACGTCTACTTAGTTTAGTGACCTAAAAAATATAATAATTATTATTAATTTCCGGTCCGTTTTGTATCAATATTTTGAATTTAAAAGCAAATATTTTGATATATTGTATAATTAATTTTCTATTTAAATGAATTATTTTTCAATCTTTACAATTATAAATTTATAATTAAATATTTTCCAACAAAATATAAAAAAAATATAATTGTAAAAGAAAATAAATTTTAATTGGAAATGTAAATTTTTTTTTTTTTGCTTTGAACACAAGAAACTTAAATGAATTTATATTTAATAAGAAAAAGTTCATTTCTAATTTAATTGTAAAGTTTCATTACTCTACTAATACCAAGCTTTCATCAATCTTCCCTGCCATGAAAACCCCAAAGTGGGCGGAAAATCTGCCGCAGAAAAGAAATTAAACTTTTAACCAAAAGAATCGATTTTGCGAGAAATATTGGTATAGAAAATTTTCAATATATTAAATAATAAAGAAAAATTGAATAATTTCGAATAAAAAGGAAATGTAAAATTTTGTAATTTTAAAAAGAAAAATTATTAGATAAAAAAAATTATGAAAGAAGGACAAATATGAAAATGTTTGACCTGAATTTAATTGATATCATTTAGTCTTTTTTTGGCACAAAACATTCAATTTTGAATGTATCCTTTCCAACTTTCAATTGAATTTGTATCTTTGAATTTGGCCATTTCCTTTTCGTTTTTACAGAAGTACATGAAAAAATTTTAGAAAATTATTTTTCCACAAAAAAAATTATTTTTATTATATTTATAAATATTATAATATTTTATATAATAATATAGTTAAATTTTCATTGAAATTATTTATTTTTAGGTCACATACTAACATCATTGCAGAGAAAACACAAAAATGGACTGAAAAATTGTCTAAAATGTTTTTTTCTGTAAATAAAATTTTATTAAGTTTTTTTTTGTGTGTGTTTATATGATGGAAATTTAGTCGGAAAATGTAGTTTGAATATTGAATATTATTTTATTATATTATTTTTTTTTTCATCAAATATTAATATTTATAAAAAAAAAATTAAATTGTGGAAAAATCGTAAATTAAAATTCAAACAAAATAATGAAAATATGAAATTTTTATATGGAATAATTTAAAATAACCGCAGTGAGAAAAGATAAAAGAAATTGGAAAAATGAAAATTTAGTGAAAATGTAATTTAAAAATCTTGTATAATTTAGTATTTTCATTGTTTGTAGTTATATATACGAGGATTGTACCAAAAGTTACCTGATAAAAATTAACTGTCATTCATTCTGGATATCTCAATTTATATATATTCCGAACTAGGTTAGAGTCGTAAGCCAAAATGCCAGTGTATGTCTTCAAAATAATTTTAAAAGAGGAGGAATAGACCCAAATAACCATAAATTTCAGTACTACATGCAGTCTTAGCAAAAACCCTTAAATAATTCAGAAAACTTTTAAATAGTAAAACAAACGAAGAAAAACACGACTATTCCACAAAACTCTCATCATACCCGTCCATCCAGATTGGAAATCTACAGGCACTGAACAAATCCGATGAGTATGCCTTGGTTATTTTTTGAAAGATATATTCTTCTCAGAATTTAAGGTCTTATTTATGAACATTAAATTTGTAGAAGAAGACTTAATATTGAACTGTTACCGCAGATACCGATATTTCCAAATCATTAATGCTAGACAGTTTCGATCGCTCTGATTCTGATATATAATAAACAGCTCCCAAAAAATATTTGAATGACTTTCGGAAAAAGGTTCGTCCTAAATTAGATAGTAAAATGTTGTTATGGCTAATAAAATTTATTTGGGCTTTAATAACCAAATGAAATGGATATTAAGTCGGTATTAACGCCCTAAAATATGTGTCGATATTAACACACTTTGTATTTAACAAAAGGGTCATAAGAGGGTGCCTTTTATAAATGTTCTTAATGTTCTTAATTATGATTTAAGTAGGGTTTTAAGGCCTGAATAAATTTTGTAAAGAATTCCTAGCACATTTTTTCAGTTTATCAGAAAAATTAATTTAAATCTAATTACTAAATTGTTAAATCCAATCATTTAATCCAAAATTAACATTTATTTAAAATGTTATGTTTTAAAAAAAAAGTGTTACAAGAAAATATTTTTTTTTAATATAGCATCGACTAATTTTTCATATAGCTCTCGTATAATATATTTATTAACAGTACAAAATTATAATGATATTAATTCAGCGAAATTTATATAAATTAGAATAAATTTTCTTTGTATATACACTAAAAATAAAATGTATACATTTAATAAAAACATTAGCTAATTACAGAAATTACAAGGACATAGAATTATTATATATTTTAATTAAAAAAAATTTGATTCAAGTAAAATTACATTTATTTAATTACGTACAAAATTCCTCATAAAATATTTTTTTTTTAAATATCTTTTCGTGTATTTGAATGTTAGAAATCTAAATATAAATTTACGTATTCTTCCCATCCCTGACAATATTTCAGAATTTTATTTTCCTGTAGTATTGAGCATTTTGCCAAAATGCCTATCTATAATATAAAGAATAATAAAAAAAGGAAAATTTTGAAAACATATTTCACTCGTTTTCAAAACAAATAAATTGGACAATGCCTGATTTTATTTATGTCCTGGGAAAATGCGGGTTTTCTATACATATATACATAAACATAACTGTATCTTCATATTACTTTGTGGCTTGTTATTGTTGTTTTTATTGGAACATAATAATTTTTTTTTATTTTTATGAATGGCTATTTTAACTTTAGTCATAATTTATGAGATGGTGGTCCATTAAAGTCAACGGTGACCTATTATTTTAAATTATTATTATCCACATTATAGACCAATTATATTCTCGTTGATATTTTTATTTGGTTGAAGGTTTTCGCAATGAAAATCAATTTAATAAAAATAAAATTTAACCAATAATGAAATTATTAATGATTTTACGTTGAGTTTTATTTTCAATATTTGTGTAGTATAATTATTTGAAAGTGCTCAGGAGGTCTCTGAATAGCATTAGTGTAAAAGTTTTCATAATTTTGTTAAAATGAATTTTCAACTAAATAAACTTTCACTAATTATGTAGCCGCAATACAAAAAACTTTAGAAAATTGTAAATTATTTATAATTTTTTAATTTTATTAATTTTAATTTATTTACTCTAGTGGCTAAGAATATTTTCAAATTATTGTAAACTTTGCAAAAAAAAAATAGCTTCAAAAATGTTTTTATTAATTTTTATTATTTATATTATTTATGATAACCAAATGTTTCCGGTAATTAGTATACAAAGGTCGTTTGTGATGCAGTAGTCTATATTTTAACAACTCCAAAGCTTGGAATTCAATATAATGAAACTTATGATTTGGATCATTATTTTTTAAATAATTATTAATTCTATGAAGACTGTAAATGGCCACTACAGTGTCATTAGTCCAATTATGTAAAGATAATACCAACAATTTTTCTGTGAATCATGTTGATCAAGTAGAAATACTACATCCATGGAATATGTTTAAAAAAATTAAATTGAACGATTTTCTTCATTATATTTTACATATAATTATAATTATCGCATTAACATTTTAACAGCACGGACCCACCAATGGATCATTTTAAGTTCACGCAAGATAATTTTAACGTTTCACTAACAATTTAACGTTTCACTAACAACGTTTTACTAACAAACATGTGATAAATTATAATCTTAAACTGAAATGCTTTCTTCAGGATGTCCTGATTGTTTATTACTGACATAATCTATCTAATCAAGTGTATTTCAATTGTTGTATGACTTCTGCTTTAACAAGATTTTTTATTCTTTACGAATTCTTCTCCAATCTGGACAATTTTATTGGATACATTTATTATTAAAATATTGTTTTAATAATAAATTTAAAATTATTGTCTTAAATTTTACTGGCCCTAATGTCACATTTGTGTCAAATAAATTTGTAGTTTGAGAAAATGTATAATAATTTTCATTCCATATATTTATATTTTCTTTTTTTGTTAAAATCCATAATTTTCAATATTTACAAAATACTTTGGAAAAACTAATTTTCGAAAATCTTTAGAATTCAATTGAGTAGAATTCCGGCTCGTCATTGCTATTTCTCTTACTATGTTATATAAAATGGAATTTAATATATTTATATAGCTATATATGGATGAGATAAACCACAATGATTGGTTTTGATTTGCTTTATCAACTAACCAACCAACCAACAACAATAAAAAATACAACATCAATAATTGAAAATTGATTTTTCGTATATTATTTTGAATTATTTAATGGACATTGGAATTCCGAATTGAATTTAGGATATTGATGATAACCAGTTCCTTTTTTGTTGTTATTGTGAAGTTTCCTCTTTGTTTTTTATATTGTTATTTATCGTTTTGATGAAATCTTACGATGAAGGAAGTTTATTTTCATTTTAATTTTATTTTGGTCAATTTTATTAAGGCAATTTATTTTTGGTAGATTTATATTTATTTAATTTTTTTTTATTATTAAATTTTGATAAAGTTTTTTGTAATTTACTTTAATTTGTTTTAGAAAAAATAATTTACAAAATTTTGATCACGACTTTTTAATTAATTTTTTCAAATTAAACTTTTTTTTTTGGATTAGTATTTGTTTTAGTAAAATAATTGTTAAAATTACAAATTAACTAAAAATTGTATTTTATTATAGGATATAAGATTTAAAGCAATAATTTAGTATTCAATGGGACATACAGAAATAACAAAGGTACAATTATAAAAATTAAATTTTTCTAATTGAAGTGAAGTTGTCATAATTTATATACAGAAGTGTACCAGACAAAAAAGCATTAAAATTTAATATTAGAGTAAATATTATGTAAATTAAATCTTGTAATAAATTAATAAATTTCCATTTTATTAAATTATCTCATATTTTTCTATTAATTGCTTAATTTCAACAATTTGTCAATTCAAAATTCTTGAATTTAAAATTCTTGAAGTGTCTAAAATATAATTTTAGTATATAGACTTAGTTAAACTAATTATTATAGAAGTAATTAATTTAAACTTCATTCCCTAAATAAATAAACAAAATTAAATAATCATAAAATTTTCTAATTATAAATTTTACTTAATAAAATTCTTCAAAAAAAAAAAAATATTATGAAATTTCAATAATTTTATGTTTTCTAAAAGAAATATTAATTTGAAAGAGGCACGACCTGCTATGTCAGTCTCTATATATTCAAATATGTATTTTTAATAAACGGAAACATAAAATAAAGGAATAAATAAATGACTTACTAATTTATCCTTATCAAATTTCCTCTCCTTATATTATACAAACAAAAAAAAACAGAAACAGAAATCGAAACGTTGTCACAGCCCGAACTTTTACATAAGTAAATAATTTTTTTTTTTTCATTAATCAATTAAAGGATATAATAACCAAAAATCTTATTATACAAACTGTAAATATATTAATATTGTGCGTGACTAAATATCCTTAAGAATAAACAAAACAACAAGAAGAAATATTAATTTTTTGTCTATTTTTCTTTCCGGAATTAAAACAAACAGAAAATGATAATTTAGTGGAATATATTATAATTTAAATCCTTTCAATCAAATTGTAAAGGTCTTTGGTTGTCAACAAAATTTATGAATAGCGACGTCGTTAAATTTTTATATTAAATTTCATTTCAAGAAGAAACTTTCTACGAAGGATCAAACCTTGAGATGGAAACGTACAAAGAGAATATTGATTCAGGATAATTTTCACATTGAATTCATAATCCAAGACGAATTCACTCTTCCTCAGCTACAAAATTTAATTATTTCTGTTACTAAGCTAAACTAACATTTCCCTAGAAATTAATTAATTATTAAAAAAAAAAGTAATTATAAACTAAATTTTTTTGTATTAAATATAAAATTGGTTAAATATTAAACTTATGAGAACGCAAAATATTTAATTGCGACCTGGGCAGACGAAACTCATTTTCTTATAAACCCTCAAATCAAACGAGGTTTTCAAAAACGAGGTTTCATTTTGACAGATTTTTTATATGAAAAAACCCAGATAAAACCTTCAATAGAACCTATGGTTTCGTTGCAAAACCTGGTTTTATATTCTAGTGTAAAGGCCGTATTAGATGACAGAACTCGGTAGGGTGTACACATACCAAACTATTCTGGAGAATCCATAATTCTAAGAAAACGAATAAAATCCTCTCTATGACCAAACCATCGGTTAGACTCTTGCAACAGGACACATTCTGTTGAGAAAACATGCCTCTCGGTTGGGCCTATCAACAGAATCCTGGTGCAAAAATTGCGGCGAGGCTAATGACACCGTGGAACATCTCCTATTTCGATGCCCTACGGTACATAATAAACGGTTTAAACATCGCTGTAGTATCATTTCTTGACGGACTGAATAGAAATAGGTAATTTTAAGCCATCTAGGGTTAACTCATTTGTTACAGCTGTCGGATGGGTCGACGTGCTGGAGACTTAATCTGCCGTCGATAGGGGCACAACGGTCAATAGGATCAAGTGCGCGAAGTACTTTGACTCTATCACCCCTTGCAAACCAACCAACCAAACTTTTGAGAAAATAAAATAAATATTTATATATATAAAAAAATTGGAACAGAAAATTTGTATAAAAAAGTTTTATTTAAAATAAATTTTCTTTACTTTTATAAGAAATCAAAAAAATTATTTAAAAAGTACACAATTCCATTTTTTTAATATATTTTTGTTGATAAAGTTCAAATATAAAAGAGCAATTTAATGAAACCAAAATCTTTAAACTTTCCGTTTTATTTTTAAATACCATCATTAGCAAAGTTAAATAAAAAATATAAAATTATATAAAGAAAATATGCTTACAAAGTGACACAACAGAAACTTTTATACAAAAATAAACATCATATTTTTTATATAGCAAAACGGTTGTTAAAAGGACCTATAATTTCATATATTAAAATTGTATATGAATTTTACTGACTCTTTAAATTTCGTTAATTTTGTGGAACCATCAATTTTTTATTTTTCCACCTATATTTAGTTAATATTGAAAATGGTAAACTTTTCATAACCTGAATAAATCACATTTTATGTAGTAGATTTAAAAAAAAATAATAAAACGTTTCAAATTTCAAATTTTCTATTTTCCGAACTTAGAATTTCCCAAGAGTGAGTTATTCTTTTTTATGGTTTTAAAACTTTTCTAAAAAATTTTACATTAAAAGGAAATATTTTCGGGTGAAAAAATTCTTTTGAGAAAATTTCTTTAATCTTTTTTTTTTTTTAAAAAAAGTCCTTAAAAAATTCCATAAAGTTTAAAAATCCCTTTAAACCATTTCTCCAACCATACTCGTTATAAGCCCAAGAAATATTATATTTTATATATAATATAAACATAGAATTATGTATTAAAATGGAGCACGCACCATTACTGTGGCCACACCCTAACCTAGTTGGCTCACTAATTCACAAATGGATATATTTATGTTAACATATTTGTTAGTATGTAGTCATGTGTGTTTATATGATGAAGTAATGTTATAAGTTATGTTTGCCAAATTTAAGGTTTATTGCCATATTGAGTATGTATAAAAAAAACACCGAGAAAATGAAAACCTATAAAAAATATAATGTATATAAATTAAAATAATAAACAGGGTGTACCTAAGTATTTTTAAAATTGAAATGGGTTAAAAATATCAGTCAATTACTCGAATAAACTCTAAAGATGAAATTTTTGTCTATACTTTAGCCTAACCTTAAACTTACACCAATTGTAATTCTTTTGTTAATGCAAAAATTCATTTAAATGACTTAAGCAACATAATAAATGGCTTTTTAAACAACGTTTTAACTTAGATTAGGTTAGGTTAGAAAAGGTGCGTGAAGATACAAGGTCAACCGCAACACGATAGATATCGATGGATCCATTGTGGTCCCTATGCAAAGTTCAAAAACTAAGCACCGATCCTAACAAAAATTCTACTTATCTTTATAAAGAAAATAACTGAAACGGACAACGAACCATGCAGTACGTCACGTCGCAAGCATTGATAACTGCTGACGCGCGCAATTTTTCCGCAATCACACACCAGATGTTCCAGTGTGGCTTCTATAGATTTCACACCCACAGCGGCATAAGCTATCCATGAGAATCCCAAGGTGAGTACCGTATTTACTGATTCAACAGTGACCAGTAAGTATACCAATCAGTGCATGGCATTATCGCCCCAGGCATTATCGCCCGAAGGGCGATAATTCCCACTTGGGTGAGCATTATCGCCCGAAATTCATTACAAATCCATTCGGGCGATAATGCTCACCCAAGTGGGAATTATCGCCCACAAAAAGGTGAGCATTATCGCCCGAAATCCATTCGGGCGATAATGCTCACCCAAGTGGGAATTATCGCCCAAAAAAATGTGAAAATAAATTAATACTCACTTAAGTGGACCCTGAAGCCCATAAATACAAATTAAATTAGAAAACTAATATTCTTACTAACAATAACAATGAAAACAAGTTTATTTACAGTATTGTTATTATTATAAATTAAAATTTATTAATAAATTGAATAATTTAATTCAAATTAATATTCTATTGCAGTTAATAGTAATACGAATTCTGCTTTGTTATCCCTTTTCCGGAAAAGGCAAATACCAACGGGCTTTATTTCTCACTTATGTGGGTTATAAAGCTCTATTTCTCACTTATATAATAATTTAATTCAAATTAATATTCTATTGCAGTTAATAGTAATACGAATTCTGCTTTGTTATCCCTTTTCCGGAAAAGGCAAATACCAACGGGCTTTATTTCTCACTTATGTGGGTTATAAAGCTCGAACATTATTTGTATAAAGGAATTTCTCCCATTTTTGTGGGCGATAATTCCCACTTGGGTGAGCATTATCGCCCGAAATTCATTACAAATCCATTCGGGCGATAATGCTCACCCAAGTGGGAATTATCGCCCTAACATTATTTGTATAAAGGGCATTATCGCCCGAAGGGCGATAATTCCCACTTGGGTGAGCATTATCGCCCGAATGAATTTCGGGCGATAATGCTCACCCAAGTGGGAATTATCGCCCTTCGGGCGATAATGCCTGGGGCGATAATGCCCTGCACCATACCAATCAGTTTCTTATAGATATTTCTATCTATGGACAGAACAATCTACGATTTTTTCTTGGATAGTCGCGGCCACCATAGTTTGGTTAGACGACACTGAGGATATTGATTGATCCCATTTGTAGTTTAACTTAAGTGACATATAAATTTTGTTTTAAATGATAGTTTACTTAACAACATAAATGATTAGAGATAATTTTTATGAACCTTATCGAAATTAATAATTCGTTCATTTCTTTACAGACAAAAATAAAATTGACAAATAACATTTTAATATTTAAGACACCCTGTAAACTTAAATAAAAATAATAATAAATTTATTATACGTAAAATTTAGCTGATTAAAATTTCCATCATTCACAATATAAATTATTTTTCCTTTATCATAAGTATATAATGCTTCATATGAAGTTCCACCAAGTATCGTTCATTTAAATTATTAATCGCAGCATCAACCATTTCTAAATCTTGATGAATGATTTTATTTTAACGATGGTTTTTTTAACTTGATATTTCTGAAGCTTAAAAAATTTACAATTAGAAAATTGTAATTCCAAATAAACTTTTAAGGTTAAGATTTCAATAAAACTCAAATTTAGTTAAATTAAACTTAAGCTGATCATAAGAAATTTATGACTATTTAATTTCTTTCAGTTAACTTTTAATTAAAATACATTAATTTCTGAAATTTTATTTGAATTACCCTGTTTGTTATTGAACTATAAAGTAATATTACATAAAAAAATTAAACACGATTGTTAATGATATTGAAATTTTAATGACTTGATTAGAAAAAAAGGAAAATTAATTTGATCCTTCGATATTTAAAATTTATATTCTTAAATTCTCTAGAATTCCCGGATAATTTTAAAGATTTGAAACTGTAACAAAACTAAAATACATTTAAATATATCCTGCCTTTAAATATATTTCGATTTTAATCCTTAAAAGGATCATCTCTAAAACATTAATAAGTAAAATTTATATTTATATCTGAGACATCAAAAATTGTATATAAATAGTTAAGAAATTGAAAAATATTTTGTTTTTGGATTAAATTGCTATAATTTCAAATTTGTGAATTGAAAAAAAAGGAATAGCAATAATCCAAAGAAATAAAAAATTTCGTACTTACCTATATTACTTTATATATAATGTCCTTGAAGGCAAATAAAAATGTAAATTTAAAATAAAATTTACTTTTTATTTGATACACCACTTAATAATTTATTCCTTATCAAATATTAAAGCGAGTAGTCTGGGCAACAAAATATTGAAATTTAATGTGATCCTTTTTGATATTTTTTTTTCACATTTAAAATGTTTATATTACTTTTAGAAATATATTAATTTAATTAATTTTATTTTTCTGTTGTTATTATAATATTATATTACATATTAACATTTTTTTATTTAAATATTTTCACTTGAGTTTTTCACTATATAATTTAAATTGATTTGTCAATTATTATTGAAAAATGATAATTTATTGATTGTTTTATACGAAAATTTAAATTTGTTATTATATTTATCTATGTAAATAAAAATTTAAGAAAATTATTTTCATAATTTTTTTTTTGTAATTACTAAGAGGTTAAAATGTCCTTACATAATAAAATATGAAAAACTTTAAAAGAAAATTTTCTAAACAATAAAATAATATAGAAAATGATTTTTGTTTATGATTCTTTCAATTTTTCATTATAAAACAAGGAATTATATTATTCTCATTATTATATACATATATATGACAACGACCATCAAGGATCAAAAAAACAAAACGACATTAACAGAATAATAAAAGATTGACATTGTCTGAATATTATGTTGATTATATTTTTACTCTACTCATGTTTGTTGTTGTTGCGCTATATTAATAAGTTTTTGCATAAATATATATATAAAAAAAAGAAACAGTTTTTAGATAAACAAACTTCCCCTATGGCAAAATTATCATAAAGAGTCCTTGCATGTTGCGTTTCTCTAATATACAAAATCATGATAACAAAACAATAGTAAATATAAGTACAAGAAGAAACAATTTATATAGTATTATATAAGTGACCATTTTTGCATTTTCATGTCCTTATGTACACAGCACAAGAGAAATTATAAGGATTCTTATTGTATATATACTACAATATTTTACTGATATAAATTATGCTCCTATGGTTTGATGCTATTGTTGTTAACAGCATCATTATTATCTGTATTTTAACAGTGTTGGATTTGCAAAATATTATCAAGTGATTAAATTATATAGCAAGTTATGCAACCGGAAAATTGGAAATGTTGAAAACCAATTTGTAGCTAGTTTGTAATACCAGTCAATATTTACCATATTTACCAACAACCATAAAAGAGTGATAAGAGAAATATTTCAATCCGAATTTTTTTATTAGTAAATGCAATCTGTCAGTTTTGAAGTAAACGCTTTTAACTAGAATGGTAGTAATTCTATTGTTATTCTGTCACAAAACTTAATTAAACTTAAACTTAAATATTTCAAATCTAATTAATATTATTTGTTAAATCTCGATTTCAATGATAAATGCAACATAAAACTTTCAGTAACTTTTGCGCATTTTATAGAATTTTTAAAACTGATCTTTAAAAAATTGTCACGCAATGAGGTTTCAACTAGGGATATATGTCAAAACAAATAATTAGAAATTTATTGTTTTTCAGAAGCTAATTAGAAATCTTTTTAATAATATTGAAATTTTCGACTTATACTCAATTAAAAGCTAAGTAAACTATGCTGAAATCAAGAAACGAACCAATATTAAGCTTGCTGCAAGTCAAAACTAAACTTCTAATTAATTAATTTTAGAAAATCTAGCTATTAATGTGGAGTTTGTGATCATGATCTTTCAGTTTATACAGATGATAAGGAATTTTTATATCCACGATGCTTTTGCATTTCAAAACGATTTAAGTAACTTCACTAATTGTTGCAAATATAACCAACTGCAAATTAATGTCAATAAATTCGCGCAAACAATTACCTTTATCACCTCGTGATTATAATTGCAATGTCCTTTTAATTTCTAGAACTACGATCACTCGGGATTTAAGGATCATCTGGCATAGTAAGTTCACCTTTAGATCTTATTTTGATAAAAATATAAGTAGGACCTAATCAGCACTTGGTCTAAAGAGTTTTCAAATCCTTAAGTTCTGCACTGTATTTGCAAAACAAAATGTTTCAAAACAAAATTATTTGTAATATGAGTAACCAAAAATGAAATAATTCTGTAAACAACTACAATTACAATAATCATTTTACATTTCTATATAATATTACAGAGACAAATGGATAAAACAATTTAAATTATTTTTTTTTATATGTTTTTGTAATATAATATGAACTTTTAATAACATAACAATTTTTAATCATTAAAGATTTTACTTACAACAGAAAATTACTATATAAAATGTAAAATTTTTTCGAATTACTGCGATAGACAAGAATATTCTGAAAATAAAAATAAGGTAAAATTTGATAATAGAATGTCAGAAATAATTACATTCTATTTATATATGAAAATTATATTTTTGTGAATGATTTTTAAAAAAAAAAATCTTTATAATAATTTTTTCCTAACAAAGCTCATTTTTTAGAGATAATTTTTTTTTTATATTTATATATATTTCGAAATGCTTTGAAGATTGCTAGGACAGATTTGCATTTTGTATGTGAGCATAATAATAAAAAAAAAAATAAGGTCTTTAAAATAATTTTCTGGTTTGGAAGTGGTAAGGATAAAGGTAAATTTCATGAAATTCAAAAAGAAAGACTAATTTTATTTAGGGAATTAGAGCTATTACGAAAATGTACAATTTATTAGACTTATTTAAAATGGACAAGAACAATTTAACATTTTTTACGAGGTTAGTGGTAAAATTATTTAAAAGTTTTTTTTTGTTCCAGAAAAAGGAATTTTTTGTTTTTCCTTTTTGGTGAATCTTTTCTTAAAAAAAAAACAACTACATATAACAAAAAAGGAAAAAGGTTATTTTTTTTTCCTTATTTAACAAAAAGGATTCATTTTTCATTACAAAATTTTCTCTTTTATTAAAGTTACTTAAATTAACTGAGTGTTTGTTAAAGATCAAAAATATTATATTTCCAATATCTTTCAATATTGCTAAGTTACCAGGTATAGTAAATGAGTTAATCTCAAATTTCTAATAATTTCCTTTACGTTTAAAGAAAAATTGTAATATTCCACACAACGTTGGGAACTATGAGTTTAATAAAATGTGACTTTAAAGTTTAAATAAATGTGTAAGTCCAAATCTGTAAGAGTTTGGGTTGAAATTTACTTTTCATCAAATATGGATTATTTTCCAGAACAAACCCAAATAATGAAATTAAGTACCGATCAACTAAAAACCGATGAAACATATTCAATCCTTTGACTTTATCAACAAAAAAATCCTTTTAATACACCGTAACATAATGAAGCTGATACCGGAAATCTGATACAAAATATTGGAAAAAAAATTATTTTATTTTTAACAACTTTCGGGTGGAATTCCTGATGTTTAATTTCGAAAATAAAAAACAAAAGAGTTTCGACCCAAAAACTTTTGGACCATTTAAATTGGATCTTTTAAGAGTATAATTATATTATTTATATATTTATTCAATTTATTTCTGAGGGATATCCTAAATAATCAATTTTAAAATATCTTTTCAAACTCACCTACATAAATATAAAAATTAATTTATTTCCGATTATTTTGTGATTATTTACAATAGAAATAACGTCTCTAAAATGTTTACTTCTAAATTTATTTTGATTATGATGGATATTGTGTGTCTACGAAATCTTTGAAAATACTAACGAAAATTTAAAGAAAAAAAATTTTCAAAGAAAAATTCCAATTTATTTTGTTGCTTAAATAGCCTTTTTTGCAAATAGAAACATTACAAACATTTTCACTTAAAGGATAAACGAAACTGGTTACTCCTGGAAAAATAAAACCATTTGTATATATCTGTACATTTTCGAAATAATAATGTTAAGATTATTTTGTTAGTACCTTTTAAGTATTTAATACTATAACATACTGTTATTAGCTTTATTAAAGATAAAAGATAAATCTCTTTTTCTTGGAAGAAAATATTTATGTACATACTCTTATTTTTATTACAATTAATACATAAATTTAATATATCTTTAATTTGGATTATGTAATCATGAAAATTTGTGATGGAAACCATAGAAAAAATATTAGATTAAAAGGTTCAATCTTTAAACCAAGCACTTTTGATTATCATATTTTTTTTAATACGAATAGTAAGACCCATTTTTTTCTAAGTAGGTCATCTCAGTTAATTCCTATCAGTGACTTCTATTTCATCAAAATCGAAAATATTCTGTGAACTTTTTTGGAATAGGGTTAAAAACTGACTTAATGTCACCTAACGCAAATAATTACACCAAAATCGAATCGAAAGTAATTTAAGTATTCAGGAAAACAAAACATTTTGTCGACTACTTGGAACGCTTTTTTTTAGATTTTAAGCTTTCAAATAGTGTTGGATGACGTTTCAAACCCAGCTTGAACGATAATAAGCTGCCGGATAGATAAACAAAGTGAATCCTTAAGACATTATGTTCTAGTACAAAATTCTGCACAAAATAATGTTCTTTTTGATTTTAGTTTTTTTCAATAAATTCTGGAACTAAACTAAATTATTTTAGTTACGTTTGGATTTGAGATGTTCCTTGAAAATGATTTTTTTATTCGTTTTGGTTCCATATATGACAATATACAAAAAGTGCTAAATGAAACCTATACAGGACTGCATTTTGCTCACTAAAGTGAAAAAAATGTTGTTTGAAAATCACTAACGCCAACTTCTATTTTGAATTTTGACTTTTGTAAGCTTCATATTTTATAGTACGTTGACTACTTTTAGTTTTGAAATTTGTTGTCCTGAATTTTGATTTCAATAATTTGAAATATGTTTACAGGTTCTGGTTTTGATTCCGGAAAATTTCGGGTTATTCATATGGAAATCGATTTCCATCCGTGGTTTAAAGACCATAATACCATTCATATTTGTTTACTGCTATTTACATAAATAAAAAAGGTCAAAAAAATCTATAAATTTTATCTAAATCTAATGACTGCGCTAAATCTAATGAAAACAATCAAAAACCACAGTCTTATGAGTAATAGTCAGATTGTATGAATTAGCTCTATAGTAAAAACAGATTTTGTATTAAAATCAATTATATAAAATATCATAATTAAACCTTTCAATTATGTATTTTCCGAATTCCGAAGAATTTCTTTCCGAATTCGAAATGAATTGTTATAATTTTGAATTGCCAGTTTATTTTGTCAGTTGTTTTTTCATATTTTGAACATTTCTGATTATTTTTAGGTAAGTGTATGACCAATATTTAATAATAGAAACTATTTTTCCATAGCTTTGTATATTTGAAGTTATAAGTTAATACTTTTGGAAAGTTCAGAGGTTGGGAAAAATAACATTTTTTTTATATATTTCTTTATTTTATTTATTTTATATTTCAAATTATAAATATATTTTATAATTTTCCTCATGAATATAAAAATTATTCGTCCACAAAAAAAAAAAAACAATAAAAATTACCAATAAAAAATTTTCTTAAAAAATAAAATCCTTTTTAGGAAAAGTCCTTAAAGCTATATAAGAAAATCTAATTATATATAAGGAAATAATTTTTGCTATCAGTATAAAAAATGTTTCAATGTGTGTGCGTATATGTGCGTATAATTGCATAAAAGAAAATAGAAGAAGAATAAAAAAATTATAAAATTTTTCTTTTTTTTTTAAAGGTTTTCATTTTTATTTTTCCTTGTATATTTTATAATGCGAATATTTTTACCAGCGAAACATTTTTTCGGTCTAAATTTGTTAAAACGCCCGTAGTATAAACACAAAATCTAATATACTTTTAGCTATTAAATCTCCAGCTATCTTTTTCTAAAAGATAATATTCTTTAGAGGTGAATTTATATTTTCCAACAGAAAATTTTTTATAATATTTTTTTTTTTTGTGAATTTTCTTTTTTTGTATTTTTTAATAATTTTGTAGAAGAAAAAAAAAATATTCAGGAAAACCTGTTTATGAAAAGTTATACAAACGATTGTCCTTGAAACATCTGAAGGAAAATTTTGTAGGGTTTTATATTCTTAGTCCTGTGGTTATAAATATTAGTATGTATATATATAAAATGTTCAGTATTTGTGGTTGTTTCTGGACTAAGGATAAAATAGGAAATATTTCAATGATCATTTTACAAGGATAGTTAAATATTTTTATGATGTTGTTGAGAAGAAAAATGAAAAAATGAATAAAGTTTAGGTTAATTTGAAAAGGAAAAAAGTGAGTAAAATGAAATTGGTTCAAAAGTGGCTGAACCATTTTAAATAAATAGATGATATATTTTGAAAATTGTTTTATGATTTTATTACAGTATTAAAGTTAATAATTTTTCAATTTTTCTTTAATAAATAAGTTGTTAACAAATTGATACAAATTACAGAGGAAATTTAATATGAAAAAAAAGAATTGAATATTTTGAGGAAAATTGAAAATTTTATATAGAAAAGTTCAAACAATTTTTTAAAGTTTTTTTACCAAAACACTTGTAAGACTATTTAACACAGTTACATAAAATATACTTCAAGGATTACGGTAATTTAGAGAGAAAGAGATAAACTGTCCTATTTATCCGCCTGCATATCATTCTTGTTTTGAAAATAATAGCATCGTCGATTTATGTCTAAGTTAAACTGTTGTAGTCGTATTTTATTGATCCTTATATCCTAGTGTATGTAAAAAAAAAGTTTACGCTTAATTTGTCTTAAATTAATTAAAAACCTTAATTTTTTTTTTTTAAATAAAAAGGTACAAAACTAAATGTCTCAGAAGTCTTCCAAATCGATTAATCTATATCAGAAAAGTTCTTTATTAAACATGTCACTTACAAAAAATACATATTGTTTAGAGATTCATATTTCTGACATGACAAAGATAGAAAACTTTTTGACTCTTATTCAATTTTTCAAGAACACATACACAACAACAACAAAAAAAGGATATACTGAATTTTGGGAATTTCTTAATTTTAATTGTCTAATATTGACAGTATTTAAGGTTTGACAACAAAAAGTGACGAATATAATGAATTTAATATTAGAATGAAAATAATTTTTCATTAGTAATTTTCATTAGTAATGGAATTAATTTTTCATTAGTAATTATTCTTAGAATTTTAAATCAAAGAGTATGGAGATTGATATTAATTATCTTGAAATTAACTCACGACTATAATTACACACTAATTTTTCTATTTTATATTCGTATTCATAACAAAAAAAAAAAAAATTTTAAACTTTAATTAAAGTTTGGAAAATTTCCAACAAAAATCTTCAAATTGAAATCAAAAGGATTTTTTTTTCTCTGTTGTTGTTAATCCTGTTTGTGTAATACTAAATACTATAAAAAAATAAATAGAATTGAATGCGTAATTTATTATAATGGACTTAAAATGAGATATTAAATATAAAGTAGGTGACTAACAAATTATCAAAAAACTGTGGAAATTTTTTTTTTTTCAAGAGATTTGAATAAATTAAATTTGCCTATAGATGAAATTTTTTGTTATGTTACATAATTTATATACATAAAATATAATAAAAAAAAATCTTCTTTTTAAATTCGTGTAATGTCTGTCTTTTTGGAGACAATCTGAACGTATTTTTTATAGGTCAAATTTTTAAGGTTTTGTAAATGCGAAAGAAAATTATTATTTTTCTCATTAATTTGGGGTTTATTTAGTTTTCATTTTTAATTATAATATAATTTTTGTAATTTAAAAGATTGCAAAATTTATAATTAAAAACTTATTTTTCAGCAAGTTTTTTAAAAAATTAACTAATTCAAAATTTATGTCTTTGAATAAGGATTTCGGATTTTAGCAGTAAAAAGAGTTAAATCAAATTTTATAAAGTGTAAAATTTTACTGTACAGTATTCATTTTCATTAATTTATCAGTGATTTCAAGGATGATAGATTGTCAAGTGAATTTATAAAAATAAATTAAATTTAAACTTTTTAACTTTTAATGAGAATTAACAGAAAATGTTAACTTAAATAACAAAATCGGTAAAGGTGAAACTCTTCAAAATTCTACTAATATTCAAATCAATATAAACATTAAAAAAAAATCATTTTCATATTATTTTCAATATTATATTAAAATGAAAATTCTATAACTGAAAATAATTTAGGTTTTCTGTCAAAAATTCGAATACCAAATTAAAAAATTATTAAAAAGTTCATATATTTTTATATATTTCAATTATATTGCAAGGAAAATTAAAAAGAGTATCAAAATTATGCAAGGACATATTTTATATCAGTTACAAAAACACAAATTTTTAGTTTTAATTTTAATATTTTTAAATATATTTTTTTAAAGTCCTTTTTCCTATTATATATCGGAGGTCTACTTTGAAAGATAACAAGGATTAGCCACTATTTTATTTGAATTTTCATTCATTATCAGAAAAATCATATTTTCTTTTATTATATAATTTATTTTTTTGTACTCGTATATCCTTTAAATAATTTGTACAAATAAAAAAACTATATTTTATTGACAGCACTTATTTTAGTAGCATCATTTTTATAATTTACTTTAAAAAGATTTCATATTTTTTCTGTTAAAATAATTTATATATATTTCAATTTTTTTTGTTGTTATTGTAATATAACAACTGTTACGTAATAATACTTATAACCGATAACGGCCTTCAAAAGGATTTCTTCTCTTATATACAATTTATATGTCCTGTAAAGTAAACTTATTTTAAATAAATCTGTATATTTCAAATACACATCCTAAAGCCACACAAAAATACTTTATTTAGTCCTTTTGTTAAATAAATATTAAAAAATATCCTTTTTTTTTCAAAAAATATGAAATCCGTTAAATTTGTTATTATTATTACCCTATTTAATTTTTTAAATTGTTTATTTATTTTTGATTTATCACTTAGTATATAAATATGCAATGTTTCAAATAGATTTTCATAAAAAAATATAAATTTATATTTTCACAAAATTTAGTATTCAAAACACTAAAACTTTTACACTACGGACCGAAAAAATTAATGTTTTTTTTTTTTTTTATCAATAATTATATATTTTTTTCCAGGGAAGCACCGATCTCATTCACTCACCAAAACAGTACTGATTAAGTTTACAGTACGCGATCTAAAACGGAAAGCCTATTATTATTATAATCAGCAATGCTGTTGAAGCTGACTGTGTTGTTATAGCTAGCAACATAAAAAAAAGGATATTTTTTTGTATATTTGAATTTATTGTGTAATATTGTTTTTTTTTTTCAATATGTGTATAGAATATGAGAAAAATAGAAAATCCTTGAGGAGAATATATTTATACACAGTGTACACATACCGAGACATAGTATGAAATTTACAAAAGAAATTGTTAAATGATGTCGTCTTTTTGCTGGGAATGACATTTACACAATCGCGGTGAGTACTACGGATGATAGTGTATACATAGATAATAATTGTATATGTGCGTAAGTTTGTTTTGATTTTAAATGTATTGTAACAAAAGAGAGTTTTAAAGGAAATTTAGTGATAAAAACATAAATTTAAAATGAGAGAGCTTTAAATAATTGTTTGAAATTTGAGCGTAAAATATATTTAAGTTTTATAAAAATAATAATTCACAATAGCATATATAAATTTACAAAAATTTTAGAAAACTTCGGTTTAATTTTAATAGGAGTTGTATAAAAATCAAATTGATATACGACAGGCAAATTGTTTTACGAGAATTTGTATTGTAGTTCCAAGCCAAAATGTATTATCTCGAGTTAAGACGAAATTGAGATAAATACTTCGTTGTAACAGATTTGATAGACCGTATTATTTGCGCTAATCCCTAATGTCATACATTTTTCCGTTTAAATATAAGACTAGTTTTAAAAAACGTCTTAAGTCCTTTTTTCAATTTTAGCATAAGGAAAAATGTCTTAAATAGGAGATCTATTCGGATATTTTATTTTTTGTCTAGTTTTGATAAACTTAAGCCGTGTTTAATCAATTAATAATGTGAAAAGCTATCGTTTTAACTCTAATTTAAACGTTGTTTTATAATATTTGATAAGTACAATTTCAGGTAAGTTAAATTAAGACATTTTGTTAATACAATTTAATTAAAATAAGTTGATATTTAAAAATAAGACATTTTTCAAAGAGCTCATATTTTTAACAAAAGATTATTGGAAAATTTGCATTATTTTCAGATAAGACTAAAAAACACACGAGAAAAATATTGGGTTATCTGCATAATTTAAATATCAATATATAAGATTTTAAACCCTAATAAATGTGAACTATATAAATACGGAATAATTTGTAATGTCCAAGATGAGCCTAAACTTTATAAAGCTTAAAATTTGATTCAAATTGCATATCGGCTTCTCAGTTCAATTTTTTACCAGCAAAGCAGATCAGATCAACTCAATCTTATGCAATAATCAACAGGTGAATTCCAAAATGAAAAAGGAAAGTATTTTGACAGACAAAAAAGATTGAAAAATAAAAAAAATTAATAAAACAAAATTTTTATTTCATCAACTGATTAACATTCATTCACAATATAAATTATTTTCTTTTTATCGTTCTGAATACAACTTCAAATTCATTCTGTTTAGCTAAGATTGCAAGAAATTTACAGACTGTTAAACCAACAAGATTAAACTGTAAACTAAGCTAGAAAATCAGTTAAGTTTAACTACTTAATCTTACGTTTCCATAACAGAAACCCCGTACATAAGAATATTTATATTTTTTATATTTTTTTTTACCCGGAAACTAAATTATTAAGTTTCCGGACAAATAAATATTTTATTATAGTATTTGTAAAATCAGAGAGAAAAGCTTAATAATTTCTCTTTCTTTAAAATTATAAAAAACTGAAGAGAAAAATTTCCGTAATAGAACAAAAATTAACCAAACTTTTCCTAGAATATCCTTTTATGTATAAAAGTATAAATTTTCAATAGTATTATTGATAGTATCATTTGATATAAATATCTCTAAAAAAAATTTACATTACCTACTAACATTTTATCCATTTTTTTACAATCTGGAAATTATCCGTTCCATGTACACGTAAAATTCTAATAGTTTATATGATAAATGTGCACCCATATATAAAAAAAAGTCATACTATTATCGAAAATGTAAGTCAAAAGGATAGAAAATTATGAAATTTATCGAGATTGTATACATCACATAAAAAAAAAGCTCTTAATATGTCCACGGATGAACGGATTGCACTTATATATAAACTTTAAAGTATCCACCATTTAAAGATTTCTTTTATTTTTATTAATTTTCCTTTTTTTTTTACTATTTCTTCATGGGAAAATATTTAGGTTAGCACGCTTAAAAGTAGGGTGCGGCTGGTCGTGTTAATTTTATATTTAGTTATATAGTATTTATATATAAAAGAAAATGTGTGGTTAAATCGTGAAAGGATAATGTAGATGACACATTTTTAAATTTTATAACTTTTTTTAACATTATAATTTTTTTGTTTTTGCTTTCATCTGTGTAGTTCAAACAAAACTATGTATTCAATGCTAGTTATAATTAATTTTTATGTATAGACTTTGTTTTTTTTTTTGTGTTGTATCCTTGAATTCTTATGTTGATGAGTTTGTTTTCGGTGTCACATACTTTTTTTTTATTGTAACACTAAAAATGTCGTTATAATTTTTGTTTTTGTGGTATTTATAGTTTTGATAGTTTCACATATTAAATTAATGCGGTTTCTTTCGAAATAAAGCTCACATTTAAGATTTACTAAAATATTATTGGATGCATAAATTGTAATACGATTACGATTTTGTAATAATTATTGGTTTTGGTAAGTTATGGTTATACAAAAACCAGTCACATGTCTGCAATATTGAAATAAAAAAGTTTTAATTCAAAGAACGTTTAGATATCGGTAAATATGTTAACTAAAAAATCAAATCTATGTGACTATAATAATTCTTGATTCAAATTAGATCACTGCCATAAATTGTTCCAAAATCTTGATGAAAATTAATGAAAATATTTGGTAATATTTGAACGAACCATTTAATAAATTGGTATTATTTGAAAAAGAAATCCGTTTTTATAATACTATAGATGGTTGCAGAAAAGTTTTTGTGTCTATCCTCTGTAAATCAAAAATTGTTTAATTATAGCTAAAAATAACTTCGAACTTTGATAATATAAGATGACAAGTTTCAATGTTAATTATCACCAAAACTTATTTTAGTTATACATATTCGTTATTATAATTAATTTAAAGTCATTTTTTTCAAGAGAAATCAAAAAGGAAATAAATTAGAATTTATAATTAAAATATACAGTTGAGGTAGAGAAACCATGGCGATAGGCAGATGATTGTACAAATATAAAACTTTATTTGAACTCTTTATGCTGAGTGTTGTACTAATGACAGATTTCTATGTTTAGGTAAATTTGGAACTCGAATCCTGTTTATTATGTGGTTTTCATACATATTAAAAATCTGTTTAAAATCTTTCAAAAATATTGGAAAAACATAATGAAAATTTAGAAATCTTAATAAAATTATTAAAAAAAAAAAAATTAATGTAATTTACCTGATATGACAAAAGACTAATTCAAAATGGCTGAATAATATATAATAAAAAAGTTTTCAAATTAATTATCACAATCGCACTAAAAAAACACTATTAATGTTCAATTTCGATTAAAATTATATATTTTGAAAATTAATATTGGAACTACTACATTTTCATATTTTTTTAAATAAAAACTTTCATTAAATTAATTTTTACATGTACACAAAAAGAACCACCTGAAAATTTTATAATTAAATTTCCATTTTTAAAACGGATTTAAATACACGAAAAGCTAAGAAAATTTAAGATTTTTCTTATTTTTTTTAATTAAGAATTATTTATAAACATTTATTTTATATTTAATTAACATTTACAAGCTAAAAAGTTATTTTTTTTTTTTAATTTAATTATTTTTACTAAGCGAAGTACCAAAACGTCTATTCACATCGGATATAAAATTTGAACTAAGAAAAAGAAGGCGTGACTAATTAAATTGACCAAAAATTTGGTGCAAAAATTTACATTTAAATTTTGGGCGCGAAATTTGAATTTGGAAATATTATTATATTAATTTAAATGGAATTCCTATTCTATAAACGAAATTATAAGTTGACATAAAGTTAACTTTAGAGCAAAGTTTGAATTTTTGGTGGAGTGAATTATTTTACTATTATAAATTATAGGTTTGTTTTTTAGGCAAATATGTAGATTTTTTTTAATTTTTACCTCACACGACATGGTTACCCACAAGCACAGATTAAATTAACTGAGAGTCATATCTGCGAAGTGTAGGACCGAAAATAATATTTAAATAATGATCATATTTATTTATTTTTAACTCTATGTTATCCAAATTCCAGATTCGTATCTAAATTAGTTTAGAAAATATGTTTAGAGGTTTAGACAAATTTATACTTCAATGTAGCCTTCTGGCGAATAGGAATTTTGCGTTCATTTAATTTGTTTTTTGAAAATTAAATTTTTTTTCTATTTTTAAACGGGTTGAGCTACGAAGCTGAATGTAAGGCAGTGAAAAAGCAAATAAAAATAAATGACATTTTTCATTTTGGTTTCATCTTTCGGAGATATGGCCTCCCGAAACATAAAATATATAATTTTTAATATTTTATAGTTATTAATTTGACAATCATATTATGTATTCTTGAATTTACAACAGCTCTAGATTTTGAAAATAATTGACCACCGGAAACATTATTTTTAAAATTACTCCGTCCCGGCAAAATAAGATTATCAGTAAAATAAGATTATATTACTTTGAGAGCCATATTTCCAACGGGACGTACCAAATAGAAAATGCTTGAAAGAAGTTATCACTCATGTTTAATTAAATTTATTTTGTCCAAGCTTCAGATTCGTACGCAACTAATTTCGAAAATAGTCATAAGTGAATAAAGACAAAAAGAAAACTTAAGATAAAAGTTTTCTTTTTGTCTTTATTCACGTAAAAACCCGCGATCTTTAAATTAAAAAAAAAGATAAGCAAATCCCCATATCAAACTATTTAAAAGTGAATCAATTTTATTGTTACCTTTTCTTCCTTTTATTGTTACCACCCAATTCGAAGTATTTGCAACGTTTAAGGGGGCGGTTCTGTTTACGATATTTGCATTCTGTTACGTTCCATATGCAACAGAATTTTGTTAGTATAGTTTTAGCCTTCTTCCTGAAGATTGGCTTAGTCTGTCCACCAAAATCTTGTTCTTTCTATCCTAACGTCTTCTACCCTGAGCATCCTTAGATTTTTTATATTGTGTTACTTTATGTAATTTGTGATATTTTTTTTTTTTTTTAAAGGTACGATGTTGTTTTGGTACATTTACCATTTTGATGGAATTTTACGTCAATAAAACGATTTGTAAAGGACTTAATCATATATTTTATATCTGGAGAACTATTCAATAATTGGTAATAAATTTATATATATTGCTGCAGCTAGACAACAATTTTTACATTATTTCAATGACATATTTGTTGAACCAAATATTAAATAGTAGCTTTTAATACTGAGGCGGTAGATACAACAAGTTAATTACTTAACATTCCTATTTTATGCAATAATTTCATTAGCAACTTTTATTCTAACTACAGCCCACATATAAATAATAAAAGTAATTATTTTATATGATAGCCACTGCTACTGCTGAAATTGTTTTAAGAACTAGTTTAATTATAGATGCAGTTACCATATTAATTTAATTTTTATGATTACCCTACTTATGTTAAGTTAACTATGAAAATTATTGTTTCTATCTAAGCAGCAACTATTTCTATTTATGCAGCAACAAAATAGTTGTCCATAGCTCGTTCTGCTTCTATTTACTATTACATGTTATATATCTATTACCATAGATAGATAATGTTATCTATTACATTAGCAGTTTAAATAAATAAAAATTGATTGTTGCACTCACTTTTATCTATGAGTGTAACAAAATTAAATTAAATTAAACTGGGGCACTACACTTCAGATCATCTCAGATTTTAATAACGAATTGTTTACGAATTCAAATACAGCTTTTAAGACAATATTACATCTTAATTAGATTTTATGAATTCGGTCATTACATGATTGGTAAAAACTACACGCTTAATTTATACAAATAAAATAATTCATTATCAATTAGGTACCTCCAGCCAAAATTCAAACGTTTGTCTTAAGTGTACTTTATGTTAGCTTATAATTTCGTTGAAAGAATAGGAATTCCATTCTTATTAATATTTAATACATTTATTCAAATTCAAATTTCGCGCCTAAAATTTAAATATCAATTTTTTTTTATCAATTTAATTAGTCACGCCTTCTTTTACTTAGTTATTAGTTTAAATTTTATTGCCGGTGTGAATAGAGGTTTCGCCTTCGCTTAGTAAAAACATTAATTTAAATTTAAAAAAAAAATAACCTTTTAGCTTCATAAATGTTAATTAAATATAAAATAAATGTTTATAAATAATTTTAAATTAAAAAAATCATAAAAATTCTTAATTATTCCGAGTTCTTCGCGCATTTAAAAATGTAAATTTAATTATAAAATTTGCAGGTGTTGTAATAATTGCAGGTGTGTGTAATAATTAATTTAATGAAAATTTTAATTTAAAAAATATGAAAATGTAGTGTTAATAATTTTCAATATGTATAATTAATTATAAAAATATATAATTTTATTTGAAATTGAAAATTGTGTTCTTTTCTGGTGCGGTTATGACAATTTATTTAATGACTTTATATAAATCAGCCATTTTGAATCAGTGTTTTATCAGAACAGGTAAATTATTTTAAATATTTTTTTTTGTGTAATTTTATTAGTTTCTTAAGATTTCCAGATATTTTATTATGGTTTTTATAAATTTTTCTAATATTATAATATTGCAATATCAAACTTAAAGTTCCAAATGAAGCAAGCAATGAACTTCTTTTTACAGAATAATAAAATACAATATTTTTATTTTGCATTTCCTTTGAAATTTCTATATTGTATTTGTATATACATAATTCATTATTATTTGATTTTTACAATTATTTCCTTTAAATTATGTTAAATTCAATTCCTCGGCTTGTCACAATATTAAACAATTTAATCTAGTTAAGAATTTTTTGTAGATTCTCTGTGATTCGAACATTTAGAATACATATACAAAAAACAAAATATTATTTAATTAAAATTTATTTTGTTCAAAATCTTACCTCGATGAAGAATTCATTACAAATACGATATGGCTCTATTTAAATTAAAGCCATTTTTGAAAAAATCACGAATTTGGCTAGAATTAGCTTTACAATGCGAAATAAATCCATTATGACGTTAATTTATATGGCCTCTTATTTCACGGAATCTACATTCTCCTAGAGTTATGTATGAATTAATACCAATTAGTTATACATTTAACTAATAACCGTACACAAATAGCACTTTTTCAATGAATTATTTATATTACTACATATACTGTATTTCTCGATGGAATTTAGAAAACTGGTAGAAATGGTCCATAGTATCAAAAATATTGGCTAAAAGACTAAAATGTTAAAAAGAAATGTTAAAGTTAAGTAGAAACTTTCTTTGGAATTATTTATCTAATTTAATCCTAACACAATAAATTTTAAATCTATTTATAATTAAATGTTTGATTGTTTGATTTTCTAACTTTTACAATATCTAAAAACCAACTTGAAAAATGGCTAACCTCATAAAAAAATTATTTTCATAAAATAAAAGGAACTTTGTCTATTTTATATTTACTACTACTACTAAACAAATAACAACCACATGTTGAAATTATGTTCTAGTTTCAATTTACAAAATAATAAAACAAATCTCTTTGAAAAATATAAAATTTATATTTATAATTGGAAAAACTTTAGTGATTTTCATTCATTCATTCCACATAAAATACAAATATTATGTACAAAATATTCAGTTTCCCTTTAAAGATTGTTTTTTTTTTTATTTATATATTTCAGTTTTTCTATATATTTACACCATATAAACATAAAATTTAATATACATACATTTACCTACAAATTTATCCTTATATACATAATGACATTATCCTTAATAACAAATAATATAAATATATTTTTTACATAATAAAACTTTTCTTATGCTTTTTTATGTTAACACGGTCCTTTATTTTTGTATTTTGTATGTACATCAACACTAGTGAAACAATATAAGATTAAAGTTTATTTTTTATTATCCTTTATTTTATTTTTTGATAATTTTATTTTCAAAGAACAAATAAAAGTATTTTTTTTAAAGGAGTTTTTAAAGGGGGGTTGAGGAGTTGATTTTATTTGAATTTTTCAATATTATAAAGTTAAAGGACGATTTTTAGTTTGTATATAAATAGGAATCTTAACTAATTTATGAATGATTTGATTGATAACAACATATTTAGTAGGTTTTAAAAATTCTATAAACTCAAGTCTTAATCGAAATCAGTGACAAGTACAACAAATTGTATTAAATAAATAAAATGACAAAATGTCATTTAATTTACTAAAACAAATTCAGTTTATTTCAGTATTTTACTTGGACGTGATCGGAATGAAATAAATAAAAATGAAATTTACCTTAGGAATGACTCACATTACAAATTGACTAATTTCATTTTTCATACAAATTGTTAGAGGAAATAATTAGCTACGTTTTGTTTGTTGAAATAAAAATCACGACACTCTGATATCGATTTCCATAATTATTTTAACATAACTATCTAAAAATCGACTCCACTGAAATAACTTTCTAATTAAATATACCTCACCAATTTAATAAATCCATACAAATTATTCAGAAATAAGTAAAGCAAAAAAATTCCCAATTTTGGAAAACTATTTAATTTTTTTGTGAACTTATTTCATTTTCTTTTTTGTAAGTATTCAGTCAATCTGAAAGTGTAATAAGTCCCCAGAAATAAAAAATTACCTTCGTATAGCAAAAAAAAAACATTATGATTCATGTGCCGCCCTCATGTTAGCTTCGGCTTCCCCAAGAACAATAAACCTGGAGTTTTAACGGATCCGGCTTTCTCTATTTAGTATGTATTTGGTATTTATGACATTTTTTGTTTGTGAACTTACTTCATTTTCAATGAAAAAATATTTCATTCATTTGGAGAATTATGTATAATTTTCAGTTTGGAAAATTTATTTCATGGAATCTTAAAAATCACTACAATTACAACATTGAAAAATATTATTTTTCCAACTGATGATGAGTAGGATCACTGTTTTTACTGCAGGATGCAACATAAAAAAAGTAGTATTGCAACTTGGCAATTTGTCATGGACAAATTAAATCAGTATGATAAGTTGCGATCACTTTTTTTCAGTTGCAGAACTCAGTCAATTTATTCGTATACGAAATTTCAATTCTTTTATAAAATTCAACTTTTTTAATAGCCTCAAATTTCATCCTCTTGAGTTATTATTGTTCTTTCCTATAAGTCAACAAATAATAAACAAATTTAATTGTTATAATTAATTGGCTACTAAAACTTTTCATTTATACTAAATAAATTTTATAGTAAATTTTTTAAAAAACTTTGTCAAATCTATTTTATGTTAATAATACAGAGTTCAATAATGAACAAAACATAAAAAATCTTCAATAAAAGATAAAGGATCAATTTATATAAAACCAACCTTATCAATAGCGTATATAATTAATTTATTTGTGTTGATTTCGTCCTTAGAACAATAAATCAAATTTTCTATTTTTATTTTAATAAATAAATTTTTATTTCATTTAACTAAAAATCATTAGGAAAATTTGATTAAGATATTTTTTTTTCATAAGCACGAAAACGTACAAAAAGAAAATTCTTCTTCTATTAAAATATTAACAATTTTTTTTTGATTATATTCAAACATGCAATTAAATTTATATATTTTCTATGTAATATTTTAATACATATATATTTAGTTGTCAGTAACACACTCCTTAAAAATAAAATACAAATTCACAGGATAATGAATTTTTCAATAAAAATATTTAACGTTATTTCCCGATGAATGATTTTTAAAGATTGAAAATATTATGCTTTTTAGGGTGTGTATATTTGTATAGCTTCTATTTTATATTATATTTTAAATTCTTTTTTTTTTCAGTTACATAAATTTATTAGTTTTGCGTCATCCTTTCTTTTTATTTACAAAACAGTTTACATAAATAAAAATATCATGTTATATACATTTAGAAAGGATAAAGAAACTTAAAAGTTCATTTGCCTTTTTATTTTATTGGAATTTCCTGTTTCTATTTTTATTTTCTATATCCTGTGATAAACATTTACGAAATATCCTGACAGCATTTTTTATAGAATTTCCACAGAAAATATATGTAAGATAATTAAAGATAATATAAATAATTTTCTTTATATTCGCACCAGATAAATTCAGTTTTAATTTGAAACTTTTTATATTTAAATTGAAATAGAAAATTTTTATTCAACTTTTCAGAACATGTAAAATGTCATTTTTTTTATTATTTTAATTGATAAGAATACAAAATAAATGTAATTTAAAGACAAGGATCTGGATTTTGGTAAAAAAATAAATGACAAAATATTGAGATCGAAAAACATTGTATACTTTCATTTTGGTTGCTTTGCGATCCTGAGTTTAAGGTGACATAAGAAAACGTTTTTTAAATGTTAATAACTTCGTGAGACATTTATATTTTTGTTACAAATTAAATTTCTTAATAATTATGTTAAATAAATAATTACTAAAATATGAAATTTCTTATAATAAGAAATTATTTCATTATATAATTAAATTCCAATTTATTAGCACAATCGTTATACTAAAGAATTTATTAATTTTTAGCTAATTTTTCGGAAAAAGGAAAAGTTATTTCAAATCTATAATAATTGTTGCTTTACTGGTTTTGAAATTTGAATAAGCTATTTAACATTAATTAATTCCACTTTAATCTTAGTTTTTGTTGATGAAACTATTGTCCCATTTAATATTAGAACTTGCATTTTAAAGTTTTTTTTGTTTGCTTAAGTCACGAGTAAAATAAAAAAAATTGTCACATTTAATCAGGATTAGAAACTATTATATTTCCAGTTTGGTTTCGAGGTCTTAAAACAGTTTTTTAGTTTGGTTTTGATTTTATAACCAATTGGCCAAATATTGTTTGCTACGGGCTAGGTCCAAAAGTGGTAAATTTGTAGTTTACGTCAAGAGAAAATTTTTTAGTTTTTTTACGATGGTTTTGTTTTTTGGTCATGTTCTATGTTTTTTTTTCCTTTAAATTTGAGTAGTTTGCAATAAAGCATTAAATTCACATTTGTTATTTATCATATTAAGTATTCATTATAGAATCGATCTTTCGGAAAAGAGTCATATTTATTCTGTCAATACTAATTTTGAATCACAATTGTTCTACGTCAGAATCATGTTTTTTTATCAGCATCCAGTCCTAAATATATAAAATGTGATTTTATGAACTATGTATATTATTTAAATGAGAAAGCTACATTCTTTTTTGATTATACTTATAAAAAAAGAATAGACTTTTTTTGCTACACAATCAGTTCACTGTATTTAATGCAGTGATTTATATTTTTATATTATAAAATTTTACTTTCCGAAATTCCAAAAAAAAATTCGTAAATTTAGACAAATTTCGACACCCATTTTGAGTTTTTCATGTTTTGGAGTACCATTAACACCTCTTTGATTATTTTTTAGAAGGATGTCTATTATAAATTATAATATCGTCTGTGAACATGATAGATCTAAACAAAATATATCTGAATTTGCAAACCATTCTAATATGTGGTTCTAATAGAGGCTTAAATCGCCCGAACGCAAGGTGGATTACTATTAAAGCGAAATTGGTATAATTCATTATAAAGCTTGGGCTACAATGTATCAATCAATTCAGTTTCGAATAGATTCAAACGGTAACCAATCGACTGGTTAAGTATACTGAAAACATTGTTATCGTTTGGAATTAATTAAGTTTGTCAGTTTGAAGTTTTGTGTTCGCCTTTTTTTCTGGTGCTCCTGTAATTTTTAATTTGTTTATTATATAATTCCGGACAATTTTGTATATCCTCAGAAAAAAATTTTCAGCCATATTTTATCATACATAATTTTTTTTAGCTATCAGATTTCATTTTACTTTATATTTGGATCGTAAAAACTTAATCATTCCAAATTCTACCGATTCAATTCGTCCACTCAATCGATTTCCCATACAAAGGAAATGAAGACGTCAAATTTGAATTTTTCTGAACGAATCCATACTGAACAGAACGATACATTGTAGACTAAACTTAACTTTATAATTTAATTAAATATAATAATCTTATAACTAAAAATTATCGCTATAAAAGAACTTCTAAGAAACTTTAAGGAATAACTAAATTTTTTAAGTTATTTTTAAAATGATCTATACGAAAATCAATAAAAAGAAATTAATGTTTTTTTTTAAGTTTTTTTAATTTTTAATTTCTTATTTTATTTAATTTCTAATTAATTAACTTTGTGAAATTGATATTGTTTCAAGATTATTGAATTTATATTGATGATAAAATGAAGTATGGAAAGTTTAGCGTTGGCCACATCGGATTTATTTCAAATTCAATTAATAATTTTTCCAAAGAAATTAAATATTTTCTTATCAAAACTCAATTAGCAAATCATAATATAAAATTATATCTGTGAATATACAGAATTTTTCAAAAGGATATTCCATTAATATTGACTGAAAAATATGATTATTAGTCACTTAAGAATTGAAAATCTGATTAGTCCAGTGTTTCAGAAAACTGAATGCCCTTTGACATTGCACAAAATAAATTTCATTAAAAATGAATTAAAAAATTATTAAAAAGTGTCAATGAAATCTTTAACTTTTACATTATTGAATTTTCATTTGATAGAAAATTAATTTAATCTAATTTTTTTTTCTTGTTAAATTTATTTATGGCATATTTTTCAATTAATTTCCAAGTACAAGCGTAAAAATTCTTTACAAATTAAATAAGAATAGCTAATTTTATCCACGAAAAAAAAGTGGAAAAATTGGGATCTTGCGATGTACTACGCTTTTCTCATATCACAATTTTCGACTGGAAATATATATCACTGTGACGACAAGACCAAAGAGATTGATGTTTATAAACTGCGTCCAGATTTTCGTGAAAATAAGTTTAAGTTTTGCTATTTTGCTTGGTAAATTTACAAACTTAGGTTTATTTTAATCATAAGTTATCAAAATATCGTAAATATTAATTTTTTGAATTAAAAATACTTTGCTATTTAATACACTAATTATCTATGACAGATAATTAGTGTATTAAATAGTATCACTTTGCTTATATCCTAAACGTTGTCGAATTGTATTGCATAGTTTAAAAATGTTCAATTAACAAATCTGGAATTCTTTCTTCGAGAAATTACTAAAAATTTCAAACAAAATTATATTAACAAAGCATCGAAATCCGTCCTATCCATGAATAGGACAACTTGTAGATAAATTGACATTGGGCTCCTTACATGTTATTGGTTGATCGGCAAATGCTTACATTGGAGTTCCAATGAACGAGATATATAACGCTGTGACGTCGAGACCAAAGAAGCTATAGTCGAATATTTCATGTGTGGACGATCTAATATTTGAAAAAATTTCGACTTTTTACGGAGATGATCAGACTGTTTATTAAAGAAAACCAAATCTTCGAAAAAGAATAATTGTTTTCAATCTGGACCTGGAAAGAAGTCGGATCACAATGGATCCATTGAAATCTCTAGTGTTGTAGCGTGACCATTCATCTTGACCTTTGATAAAAAATCTTAAAAAATATAAAGCTAATAATTTACTTAAATCCAAACTTGAAAATTTATCATATAAAAGAATCTTATCTGTTCAAAAGTACATGTAAAAATTTCGGTATATATTTTACATAATTTTCCAGAGTTTTCTTTGTTATTATAGTTTTATCACTTTTATTATTACAAAGAGTATAATAAAAAAATCTGTGCTTAACACTATTCACAATAAACTACATAAAATTACACTAAAAAATGCAAAGCTTTCTTTAAAAGCTTTACTATGGCACGTGAAATTATTGAGTATAAAAAAAGGTAAAATGTTTTTTTTTTTTTTTAGATATTTTTCCGTTGATATATTTTATTATTTTCAAATTTCATTTTATTATCTATAAGGATTTTTATAAGACAACTTTAAAATATTTTCCGCCAACAAAACATGTTGATTTGATATCCTTAAGGAAAATTATATTCAACATTTTCTCTCTCTCTCTTTCTCTGTTTATCTTTGAATCAACAGAAATAAATTTGTGATTTTCAAAGGAAAATTATAATAAAATATCTTTAAATTCCTTATTGTTGTTAAGTTAGAAAATTGGTGGTGTGTATTTTTTTTTCTGTTCCGTTTGAATTTTTTTATTATTTTTCCTACATAGAAAGTAAAATGTAAAACATCTTTAATGAATGTATCTTTAAGATAAATTTAATAAGAAAATATATTAAATATTTATTGCAAAGGTAAAAGAAAATGATTCATTTAAAAAAAAGAATGGTATTTTTTTTTTGTCTTATATAATTTTTGATAAAATGAAATTCTTTAAAATTGAAATTTAACATAAATTTTAGGAAAATTTGTGTTTTTGCTAAAATTTATGGTTAGGCTATAAAATTTGTTTTATAAAATAAATTATGAATTTAGTAATTTTCAGAAAAGGGATGTAAATGTAAGCATGGTGCCATGGGGCCATATAACCTATAAATATGTGTCAGAATATTAAGACCATAATTTGTAATATTTCTATATTACTTCTTTATTTACAATTCATAATAATGGACTATTTATTTTACACATTTTTTGGTTTATGGCAAGAAAGAAGAAGATATAAAAGAATGGAATTATTAAGGAGTCCGGGAAAAGAAATCCAGAAAAACTGTCGATCAACCTGCCATAAAATTATAAAATTGAAAGTAAATTTTATTCTAAATTACGAGTAACAAAATATTGAGACTGATAAATTAATTTTCTTTAAGATATATTCTTATTTTGATGAACATTAAAATTTTATTGACTAGATTACAAAGGGGTCGTTAAGGTAGAAGTACGAAACTCCGCCTCCCTACACTACGACCTAAAGAGATCTATTGTGACTACCACCCTATACTAATATTTGGTCATTTAATATCCAGGCTTCTGTAGAAGCGTATAGTTTTCCTGACAGTCAGTACCCTGATTTCGAGAGGGTTCAGAAATCTCTTATCCAGTTGAGTCTGCCTTTTTTCGGGCTATTGCCTCGCAATCGCAGAGAATTTGTTCCGCAGTTTCTTCATCATTCGAACAGAACAGACAGTCACTATAATCAGACATTCCGATTTTGTTTAGATGATACATGGAGCACGCAGTGGCCCGTGAACAGTCCAGTTATTGTACATATATCAGTTTTGTTTGGTGTGAAGACTTCTGTAGCCCGTTTGTCTGATTAACCTAGGAATCGCTTCCCTTGCCTGTGGAACAACAGTTCCAGTAGGTGGATTTCTCTTTGTTTTCCCGTTCCCTTATTTTCTCGAATTTTTTTTGGTTTTAGAAATGCCTTTATTAATGCATTCTTTAGCGCAAAGCTCTATGTTTCCACTTGGAGGATCGTTGGTGGTTTCCCTAGGGATTTAGAGAGACCAAAACGACGTCCGTAAACGCCCGCTCCAACCCCATCATTTGTTTTGCACTCATCTGTATACCAAACCATTGATCCCCCATCTAGTATCAATCTATATAAAATAATATATTAATTTACAATAATTTCATTATTTAAAAATCAAATTATTTTCTCTTTAACAAGCTTGTTATATTTTATAAATGACGAATTAGTAAGAAAAATCAAAGTACGAAATAAAAACCAAAAAGAACATAATATTTAAGAAAAGATCAGCAAATTAAAAGATAAAAGGATCTTTATGTACAAAAAATACATCATAAACCTCAACCCCAGTAACATAAACATCACAATTTTATGCTTCAGGAAATGTATACAAAGAAATATTGAAAGCAGAAGCAAAAATATGTTGTATTACATAAATACATAATTTAAATTTATATAAAAATTTAAAAGTAATAACAAATCTGAATATAAATTGTCAATACAAACTTTATTTAGATATTTTTTTTATAAATAAAATCACTCCAACACAAAAAATAAAAATCGTATAAATATTAATAATAATTTTTGTTAAGTTATAACTAATGTTTTATAAAAATAGATTTTTTCCAGTTTAAATTCTCTTTTTTGTAATTTGCCAAAATAACTCGAATAATTTTCATATAATTTTTTTTTATATACAATTTTGATTTTTCCTATAAAAATGAAACAACCAATGACAGCGACATCTATACGAAAATATTAAATTTTGTTGTTTACATTGAATTATCTTCTGCACATTCTGTTGTGTCGGTGCTATGTTCCGGTTCTTGTCCTTGCTAAAAAATTATAAATATAAATATTTTTAATAGTGACATCTATATTTAGGATAATTCAACTTTTAACTTACCAATTGTACCGGACAATCAGCCACAAGATGGTCCGCACTTTTACAATTATGACAACTTTATTAATTATATAAATAAAAAATATATTAATAAAATTAAAAAAAATTATAATAAAGAATTTACCGTTTCGGTTGTGGACCTAAGGAACATTTTGAAGCAATATGATTAGCAAATTGTCCACAATTATAACAACGGATTCGTCGAAAACGTTTTTTTGGTCTGGGACGAAATGTACTACCAATACAATCTTCACTATTTATACCACTAACACGTGTCGCTTCCAAACCACGATCTGTTAGTTTACATTCAAATTCTAAGTTTTCTTGTTCACCCAGTGATCGAAATCCAGTCATTTGAATGACACTCTATAAAAAAGAAAATATAATAATTATAAATAAATAGAATTAAAGCTAAAGAACAATGAAAAGATAATTTATAATTAAATGTATTCATAATATTATTTCATAACTAAGCAATAAATGACGAAACGTTATGTAAGCAAACCGATAGTAGTAGCGTTGGAAAATGTTCAACATAATTACATAATAGAAATCAAATGAAAGGAAATATATATAATGCTAGCGGTCAACGCCAAGAAAAAACAAAACCTACCGCCAAGAATGAAAAAGGTTTTGTATTATTAGCCAGCGCCAGGAAATTTCAGTAAAGGATTGCAAATATTACTAAATATCTAGTCACTTTTGACAAAGTTCTAATCAAAATTTTAATCAAATTTTATTCAAATTTAAATGCGATTATCGTTAAAACTGCCCCGTAAGGCCATAATTAGAACTATAGCTGTGTATACGAGGCACTGGCTAATCGGTGAACATGCGGGCAGAAAGGGCATCCCATTTAACGAATCATACCGCAGGTGTAAAGTATCACATGAAAAGGAGACTATTACACTGCACTGGCCAGAGTAAGATACAACTCTTTCTGTAGTCTTTACCTTAGCGAACTGAACGACCTAGCCACGAAGCAACCCAGAGACACGGTAAGCTTCTCCAACACGTAGGCAAGCCTAGTTTCATGAGTATGTATGAGTGGTAGTAAAACGGTACATATGCTCTAATTGGAGTCGCCAGGCGTGTTGCTGGGGACTCGCCACTTAAAGCAACCAACCAACCAACCAAATATCGTTAATAAAATGGAAAAGAAGAATTTACATCAAAATATAAAAAATTTCAATGAAAAAATAATTTTTAGAGAGATCTTAAAAAAATTGTGTTTCACTTGGTATTATCCTGGCGGAAAAAACAAAATTTACAACTAGCGCTATTAGTTGTGCTCACATTAAATTTTGTTCTTATTAATTCCAATTGTAATTAAATACTCACCTGATGTACAAATACTTCTTGTCCGCCATCATTTGGTGTTATAAAACCCCATCCTTTAGCAACATTAAACCATTTACATTTTCCTAATCGGACACCCTGTGTTTCTGATATGTTGATTTCTGTTATAAATAAATGAAAAAAAAAAATTATAAATATACATTTTTTTTTTAAAAAAAAACCACTGTAAATCAAAATAATACTTCAAAAGGATTTTACAAGACACAAACTACACTTCTTTTTATACTGTTATCCTAACGATGAAAAAATAAATGTCCTATTTAAGAATATTATATTGAAAAACCATCTCAGACAAGGCACCGACAAAACAACATAACGCACACTTAAATCTTAAAATCAACTTATAAGAAGGGTGCGTGCAATACTTTAAATGTCAGATTCTTAAATAGGACATTTATTTTGGCATGGGGGGAAAATAGACGAAGAAATTAAAAAAGGGTTTGCGTTAAACCTGAATAAATAAATTATAATTCTGTAAGAAATTACAGATAAAAAATAACTGAATATATACAAGATAGGCAATGAATTGAGGGCACTTAACTGTTAGATACCTCTACGTAAAAGGATCATTGTAGTGTATATAAAATGTAATGTAATTTATATATAAGAAATATTTGAGTTCAAGGATAATCATTTTACAAGATGAGTTTTTTTTTTACTGAAAACTAGAAATTGTTTTATTATTTTTAGGAATATTATATTTTTTTAACATTAAGTAAAGGGTTTGACTGGTTATTTCTTTTTTTAATTTAATTCGAAATCTATTTTATTTAATAGGTAAAACTTTTGATAGAAATTCATACCCACTTGAATATTTTCTATTATAAATAAAGTAATTAGGTATTAAAATGATAAATGATTAAAGAATATGTAAAATAATTATGTTTATTGTAAGTAATAAAACTGAAGTTAAGCTTCACAAATAATTCTTATTGATATTAAGGTGAATTAGTAAATTTTGAAACAATATTTTCAAAGTAAATAATTTATATTATAATAATCACAGGACAGTGCACGCACATTTCTTCGAGCACTTTTTATCGTGCACGTTTAATCATTGGGTGCCGTGAAATAAAGTTATAATGACTTTTTTTAATTTAGAAATAAGGCCATATGATGAAAATTGATTTTAATTCTCTATTGAAAGAGAATTAATTCTCTATTCACAGCGAATTCACAGCGTATTTGTTTATGATTGTATTATATTATATTGCTATATTTCATGATACCTCACATTTCATGTAACTTATTTTTTGCACTTTCCAAAATCTTAAAAAAAAAAACGCTGAAATTTTATCATTAAAATGTGATCGATGAAATGTCCACGATAATTTATTTATCTTGTAATCATTTGAATAGTGTATTTTCTTGTATGATAGATTAAAAAAATTAATTAATTTCAAAATAAATTAGGACTAGGAGAGTAGAAAGACAACATAAGAGATGAATAGACGAATTAAATAAATAACATATCAAAAGAATGGAAAAGTATCGCTCAGAACAAAAATGAGTATAGAAACAACTGGAGACTGGAGGTGGGTTTTACCAAAAATTATATAATGTTAGAGCGTAATATGTTGTAAAAGGGTGTTAATGGCTATAATAATGTGACCATTAATTATTATGCATTCCAACTTGCGGATTAAAAGTAGATCTTGCGGATCATACAAAAGTGGTGATAATGAAAAAAATGCATTTATTGTTATTTTGAATAGAAGAAAACGTGAGAAATGTTGTATTTAGTAAAGACATTTTTAGACGATTTTAATTAAAATATATTTTTTGACTAATAATAATTATGATACTGAGTCTCACGCAATACCAAAATTACGTAATTTTAATGCAACAATTTGCAGCAATTGGTAATTTTGACAAAATGTTTTATACATATATTATTTTCCTATATTATATAATTTTGGTACCTATTTAAATATATTAAACATTCAAAAATCTTGGCAACACATTATTTTTATGAAAATATAATTTGCTTATTCCTTAACAAAATAAACCTTTAGAGGAAATGAACAAAAAAGTAACCTATAAAAAATACTACAAATCCTTTCTAACATCACTATACAAAACAAAATCAAAACATAAACTTTTTTATGAATGATTCAAATAACGTAAATAAAAATTGAAAATTAGCATTATCATTTCTCAAATATATCTTCCTTTATCATTGTATAAAATATATCCTTGAAACAAGTTGTACCGTTTTCTTTCTTTTATTCAAAAATCTCTTTAACATGAAATCTAATTGTATGAAATTTTATTATACGTTGTTTTATTATACATCCTTCTAATAATCCCCATTATTACAACTAAACAAAAAAAAAATAGTCCTCCCGATAAACTGCTTTCCCTCAGTATGTTCGTCTTATTCTTAAAACCTGATTTTTATGAATCATAAATTTAGGATGTGGTTTGAATATCAGATGTTAAAATATTACTATTTAAAAAAAAAAATTATATAAATTACAGATATTTAAAAAGTCCTTTTCTTTTGTAAATTATTGTAAATTATCAGTTTTAAGGATATTTATATATGATCAATTTTAAACTGGTTTATTTACAATGTAGAAAGGAAGAAATTTAAATGTATAGATAAATTTTCCTTACTAATGAATAAATTAAACTAAATTTTAATAATAAATTGGTTAGATTATTGTAATGACAATTTCCCAAGATCAAATATTTATTCAACTATAAAAGATTTTTGTTAATTTATATTTTGTAACAAGATTTGTGTAACAACCATTAAAAAATCTGTATTATTATGTAAATCAAACCTTGAAATTTTCCTGAAATTATAGTTGACATAATTGTAAAATTCGTAAAACCTGAATTTAACCAAATATTGGAAACGTTTAAACCAGAAAATTAAACTTACAACAAATTTGTATAATTTCTGTATTTTTATGTAAACTGTTAAGGTTTTAAAGAATATTTCTTCTTTAGCTGTTCTTACCCTAATGAAATATTGTGTTAAAGATTGGTTAGTTTAAGTGCAGATAATTTTTTGGCTAATAACATAAAATTAAAGGCTTAAAAATCATTTTTATCAAAATTCGTCGCCATCTTTATTGTAAATTGTACCCAAAAAATCTGATTTGCATAATTATAACTAAAAATTTTACATTTTCCAAACGAAATTCTGAATAAATTATGAACATTTTTAATAGTTTCTTATTACGTTTGTTAGATTATCTATAAAACATTAATTATTATTAAAAAATATCAATTAAATACGAAATATACTCAACAAAAAATATCTTATTCTTAACTGGTAAATGTAATTTACCAATTTTTTTATTGATTTTTGAAAAGAAAAGCGGAAACAAAATAAATTTTCCACCATTTTTATAATTTCTAACCTACAAAAACTACTTACAAACACAAATAATTTATGGGGTGAAAGTAAAAGTGCGTATACAACCACCCTCTATAAAATATTATATAAAATACGAAAAATTGAAAATTGTTTATAAAAATGGGTGGTGGTTTTTGTTTCTAAAGAGGGTGCGCATATTTATATTTAAAAAACAAAAATGAGGGATGGTAAAAAACAACATTCTTTTAAGGATATTAAATAAAATTTGTTTTTAAACCAATCAAAACTTTAAAATATTAAAAATTCAGAAAAAAATATATAAAAATTTGGAAAATTACTCTGTAAATTTGTAGTAACATTTGTGATTGACGTTTCGGTATTTGTTGTTGTTGATGTTGTATTTGATATCCGCGAGTTTCTTTCAAACTCATCGGTATTTGATGATTCAATTGTTGATGGTGGGCTATCTTTAGATGAATTCGGATTAAATGTCATTTTTTTTTAGTTTTTACTATAAAATGCAAAGCAACTTAAAATAAATATTAAACAACAACAACAACAAAAATTATCTTTCACTTGATTTTATTTTAATTCATAACTTTATAGTATAATTTCAAAAGTAACTAAATTATATTAAATTTATCGTTTATATATTAATTTTGTGAAAAATCACATTTTTATAATTGCACTATTCCATATTTTTTATTATACTTTCTGAATTTTTGAATAAATTTTAATTATTTAATATTTTTATGAAACTTTCACTTTATTTTTATTGTAAAATTTAATGCACTCTATTTTGCGGTACCACTTAACAACGTAATACTTCACCGATGTAACATACAAAACTGTTTGAAAATTATTTTCGAAAATCGCCTTTCCAGGAAAAAAATAAATAAATTGTTCCAAAAGGCAAATAGGAAAAAAAGGTTCTCTACAATATTAATTTCGGTATCGGTACCCAAGGAAGGAAAAATGTATATACAAATGTGTGTAAAGGAGATGTAATGATTTTATAAGGTCTTTTATTCCTTGTCCTTATTACTCACTGTAAATATGAATATCAATGCCACATGCGTAAAAATGTATTCGTGTATTATTGTAAAAAAGTGCGTACTTCTTTGGTAAATTTAAGGTAGTTTTATATCATATACATATAAATAATATCTAAATAGTCCACTAATACAAACTTAGGAAATATTTTACTTAAATATATTCTTAGATATAATGTAAATATAAAAATAACAATTTTTGATATTAAAAACTATTTAAATATTGTATTTTTGATAATACAATTCCAATTCGAAATATTTGAACAGGTAATAGAGCATTGTAAAATTTAAAATCAGGTACAAAATTTCAATGTTTTACAATAATATGTCAATTCTGTAATTGCAGGTAGAATATTAAATTTTATTTAAATTATGATATTATTTTATGTTGTCAGAATTGTTTATTATTTAAGTGAGTGAACCGCAGAAAAACTTCTTAGATATACAGAGCTAAATGAAGCCAGAAAATTAAGTATAGCAACATAAAGCACTTATATTGGCTAGATCGTTTGATGAAGCATGATATTGTATATACGAATACAATATTTTGGCATATATTATAGAATAAAACAGTAACTAATATGATTATAACATAAACTAGTGAACCTAGTCTACAATTTCAATTTTTAAAAGGAGTTTCGACACTTGAAGAAAAAGGAGTTATATTTATATGGCATTTTCAACGATTTTACAAATTCAAATTAACGATATTACAATTTTAAAAAACGATTTCAAAAATAAACACGTAATTATTAATAAAATGTAATTACATATATAATTCATTATTAATATGATTACTGTATTAACTTTAATTGTAAAATCGGTTTATACAATTGTAAAATCGTTTTTTACAATTGTAAAATCGTTAATTTGACCTGAAAATGCTATATATGATATATTTATATTGTGATTGGGAATCGTTGGTATATAAGCAATCAAAATACTTTACCAGGTAGACGTTACTCTATATCACACAATTATTAAGTGTTATTTATAAATGGCAGAGTTGTTAAATAATGAATTGTTTTTGTAATGCATTATGTTTAATAATTAATAATTCAAAATAATGCATTCATTTTTATGTAATTCAAATTCATAATTATTTTTGAATTAATTAATTAAAATAATGCATTACTTAAAATAATTCGAATTATATGAATTAAATAAGAATTATTTAAATTATTTTTGAATTAACAAAAATAATTCAAGTAATTCAATGAAATATTTTTTTTAATTCAAAAATAATTCAAGTAATTCTTATTTAATTTATATAACCGAATTATTTTAAGTAATGCTTTTTTTTAATGCATTATTTTAATTAATTATAATTCAACAATAATGCATTAATATAACAAGTAATGCATTATTTTAATTATTAAAATAATGCTAATGAAGTTCAAAATGCATTACAAAAATAATGCATTATTTAACAACTCTGAAAAATGGGCTCTGATTAATATATTTCATAATATAAAAATAAAAGAAATTTTATTTCTAAATTAAAGTTTAGACTGTGATTACAGTCTAAACAGTCTAAAATTAAACAATCTGTGATTAAATTTTGAATGCCATATTGAAAGAAATTTACGATAAAACTCGAGCATATGTCAAATATATTTTTTTCAAATTTCTATTCGCTTTCTAATAATTTAAAAATAAACCATAATTCTAAATGATATTGTTACAATTCTCAAAACATTGCACCCTCTTCAATTAAATTTGCATATCCTCACAAAAAGAAAATCACCTACTGACAGGATATCAAACAATACTAACAATAAAAACTGTTTATTTTTTGTCATTTTGCATTAAATTGCCACTTGATTTGGCCTATATAATAGAGATGTCAATCAAACAAATCTACACAAACAAGGAAATTATTTTATGCAAAATATTCAATTCCAAAATGTTCTAAAAAAACAAAATCTTCTCAGCTAATTGGAATTGGGACTACTACACTTATAGACACTAATTGCAAAAATATATAAAAAAAAATCGATTTTATAAATTCAATAAAATGATATCGGTCCGAAGCGTGTTGTTATAACATAAAAAGGGATCCCTAGAGGAGTTTGAATTTAATTTCAACTATAAGCTGGGTATATTAAAGGTCATTTTTATTTGCAGCTGGACATAAAATATATAATTTTCAATCACTTTGTACCTAAACATCATTTTTGGCACGAGCTAAAATACATTTTCGATATTTTTTCGGGAATTTTATCAAGATTTTATGTATTATTTTATGGAAAAAAGAGGATTAAGTTTGCCAGTTTTAAAAAACTTCAAAATAATAAATCCTGTCTAACAATTAAGGATTTTTTTTATGCTACAATTATAATACTCTAGTTTTTTTTTGTGTGTATCGAAGAACATCCGGCTTTGCTTGTGAATTATGGATAGTGACCAGCCACAGGATATTTTTCTTTTTTTTCAGATTTAACAAAACAATAAATTCGCATATTGGCCAACATTGACTGACCCTTCAACCTTTGCAAGTACGTTTTTTTTGTACCTTTTTTTCTGATAGTATCAACAAAAAAAATGATTTTTTTTTTTGTGTATATTGAATTCCAATATTAAATGCGAGGGTGGCTTTCATTTTTATCTTAAATTATAGAAAGTAAAATTTGAATTCACTGAGTTGATTATTCTACATGCATAAGTCTAGTCTAGAAGAAAATAATGATGAATTTTGATATTTTTCTGATTTGCAAAAAAAAAAAAACTGATCAATGGAAGACACTATAACCATAAAATTTTTTGGTAGGCATGGAAAAATATTATTGATAAATCATAGAAATAATGATTGACATATGATATGGAAAATTTTGGCAAAATGAAAGGGAGAGTTTTGATGAATCATGGCGGCGACACTTCAATCTTATTATCTTAATAGTGTAAATTATAAATTTTAAAATAGAATTCAATAAAGTGAATAATGGTTTTATGTAATTTTTAAACTGTTGGGAGGCGGGTATTAAAATGATATTTAATTAAAATTTATAATTGGATTTTATCAAATTAAAAGTATTAACAAATAAACTGATCTAAAAGATTTGAATGTTAAAAGTGTAAATATTAAAAATTATAAAAAAATTGTCACGTTTATGTTTTTTAGAAAATGTTTGTATTTCTATTAGAAAATGTTATATAACTTATGTTTATTTATTAACATTTTATACTATTAGATTAGAAAATTTGTGGTAATTTAAATGAGTGTGAAAATCATATGGAAAATAAATTTAAATAAGTAATTAAAAATCAATTTATTATATGTTTATATAAAGATTGCAGAATAATACTTCTACGTAAAACCAATATTTTTTGAAATATATTCCATATTCATTGAAAGATCATTATTAATACCGGCTTCAGGAAATTACATAAATTTTGATGTCGGACTGAAGAAGGAATACAAAGGAACTAATAGTGATAAAATCATTGGAATATGAAATTGATAAAAAATATTAAAAATCGGATAGGTAAACATTTCAGCAATGAGGCAAAATGTCCGACCAATTAAATAATATAAATATAATTAATTTATACTAAAGATTGAAAAATAGTATTTTTTATTTGATCAAATAAGCCGAGCCCTATAAATAACAAATTATATTAATGACCGTTGCCGGTCCAACTTTTCGTTAGTGTATATTCGCAATAAAGTAATTAAACATGGAACGCAATCGTCAGCTGCAAGAAGATCATAATACCTAATGAATTACATCTCTCACATGATGTAAATGATTATCATTATATGATTAGCACATAAACAAACCGAAATTTAACTTATTTATTTTGACTGGATTACTAGTATAGATGAATTAGATCTAACTTTAAAGTGTTGTTTAACTTACTACAAATATATTAATTTATTTTTCTATTATATGAAAAGGAATGTGTAGTAGTATTGCTACTGACCACATTTTACTTAGGAAACACGTGGCTAGATTAGGGCCATCTGTAGGGTCTGCGAATAATTGGAGCATCTTCTGTGCCACTGTCTGAAGACTGAAACAATTGGAATCTCATTTTATTACAAATATGTGGGTGCAGAAGTAAACAGGAACTCACCCAGTCTGGTTTCCTTCATAAGGGAAGTTGGACTAGGGGTTCAAAAGACCTAAGCAGATTGATACGTGGTGGCCATTTGCCACCCCAAACAAACCAAAACAATAAAAAAACTTAAAAATATTATAAATTTGCATCTTAAAAATAGAATTTATACTTATACAATAATTACCAGAAATATTATATTTATTACCATAATTAAAAAGGCTCTCAATTTAAAAATCATAGTACCTATTTTTTTTTTTCAAACAAAATTAAGATACAGACGGATTTTATGTGCGATAGAGAGCTATAATCGACTTTAAGAATTTAGAAAGACTGTTTTTATCATCAACTTTGTTTTAAAGCTAACAACTTTCTTATAATAGTATCCATCCTTTTTATGGTAAAAGTTTTGATATTAAAATTGAAATTAGGATCATTATACCAAAAATTCTATAATTTCGATCTCATTCTGTACTTAATAGCTTTTTAATTCTCTTTCCGCTAATTGACAGCCCCGGAGTTATTGAAATAATTCTTAAGTAAATATAAAATAAATTAAATAAGAAAATAATTGCCAATTTCTAAAAATCAAATGATTTATCAGCTTAAATCATATATGGCATTGTATCAAGGCATTTAAATGTGTTAAATTATATCTATGTTTATATCATATACGTAATTTTTCTTCCAACAAAAAATAAACTCTAAATTTATAAATTACACTTCAACTCCACATTGAAGCTTAACTAATTTGATCAAATAAAAAAATACTATTTTTCAATCTTTAGTATAAATAAATTAATTATATTTATATAATAAATATAATTTATATATATAAATAAATAATTATATTTATATAATTTTATTATTTTATATCAATTTCATATTCCAATGATTTTATCTCTATTTTATCGCTTTTCTTCAGTCCGATATAATAATTAATATATTTTAATTTTTCTTAAGCCTGTATTCAATGAAAAAGGACTTCAAATCATATTGGTTTTATGCAGAATTCTTTTTCTGCAATATTTCCTATACATGTATTATAAAATTATAAATTGATTTTTAATTACTTTATTTTATTTTATAAATGAAGTTGAACTTATAATTTATTAAATATATGATAAAATTAAAAAAATTGAGTTATGTTACCAATGAATTGACTATGTTTTAAGAGGAATATTAAATTAGTTTGAAGTTTTCAAAATTTTTAGTACTTTAAAATTAGTTTAAAGTACTCAAAATGTCAAAATACAAATGAATAATTTTGAATTATCATATACTAATTATTTTGAATAGATATTATACATTTACTAAAACAAAGTCGATAAATTTTAATGGTATTTTTTTTTAATTTAAATTTTACTAGATTTTTTATTAGTTTGAAGAATTTATAGATTTTTTTTTAATAAAATATATACCAAAAAATATTTTTTTTTAATATGTAGTTGCTTGATGCCGAATAGTTTCACTTTTATAGCTATAATTTTTACCTGATCTACAGATAATTTTACAAGAATTATGGCCTAAAATTATGCATTTTTAAATGTAAAATAATTTCAGAACACAAACTCTAAAATTATATTATTATCAAAATGCTTATTTGACTCATCCCACAATTTCCTTTCATCACAATGTAAATATTTTTTAAAAAACATCCCCTTACCAAATTTTACTGCCTGCAGTTTTTTTACACAATTCTAATTGGTGTTCATTTAAAAAACTAACTTCATAACATAAAAAACAACCGATAAAAAATATAAAAATATTTCGTATTTAGCCACTAAAAACTTTACAAATTTTTTTTATTAACATTTTTCATCTAAAAACCAAAAATTTTTAATTCTCCCCCTGTTTATTTCAGTGTTTTTTCAGTTAGGCATTGAATAATTGTCAAATCGTCACTATACCAAGTATGAGAGCATCAGTGTCGTATGTGTTTCATATATTTTTTTTCTTTAGAGCTATGTTTATAACCCTCGATAACCCTCGAAATATACAAATGCGTGCGAGTTAAGTTAAGTATGATCTAGTAGGGTATTATCACATTCACAAAAGTTACGATTTGAACTAGATTTTTTTTGGGAATTTCTAAAATAATATAAATTTTCAGAAAAATAAAATTTTGTAGAATTTTCTATTTTTCTACAATTCTTTAATAATGGCAAAAACTTAAATGTAATACAGAATTATTATTTTTGTAGGGGTTGTATAAAAATATAACTATATTTAAAAGTGAGGGTGACTTTGAATTTGAAATTTATTTTTATAGGTGTTTATGAATAATATTTATTGTAAATATATTTCAAGCATTGCATGATTGCATCCCCTCCTTACTAAGAATCATGGAAAGAAGTGTTTAAAAAAATGAAATTATTATAATAATTTTAGAATTCGATTTTATTTCGTTTTTAGAACTAAATTTCGGATTTTTATTGTATAAATTATTGAAAAATAAAACCAACCAGTAAAGCTTGAATGTTAATTATTTTTAGGAAAAAGAAATGTCGCCTGTTATTTTCAACATAAATCTTCTATTCTATACTATAAAGGTATAAAGATTCCTGAAATTACTGAGTCAACTTTAATCAAAAAATTTGTTTTACTATATTAATGATTTAAATTTGACTATGGAAGGAACTCCACTCACTTATAAAATCATACTTATCAAAAAAAAAAACAATCACATACGATACGAATTAAAAATATCATCCAACTAACTGCAGCGCCATCTTCATTTTGAATGTAAAGGTGGCGGAGATGAATTATCATAGACACACATCAAAATTATATAAAATATTTTCTATAAAACTTTTATCTAATAAATTTAAACAAACAATATAAAATAGTTAACTAAATAAATTTTAATATTTAAAAAAATTATAAATTAATTATAAATCGAAAAATAATTAAATTTGTTAATAATAAAGCACAAAATTCCGAAATTTCCGAAATTTAGTCGTCGTACAATTCTTTTGGAAAAAGGAGATAAGTTTTAATTTGGCGAGATTTAGATAAACGTGTATTATGTCGACTTAGTTTATTGAGTTATCGAAAATGTCGGATTGCTTCACTGTCCGAGAATTGTCGCAATTTTTTATTTTCATGATTATTTTAAATTATCAATTTTAGTTGTCGTGATTTTGACATGTTTTTGAAAGTCATCCCGAAATTTTATTATTGAAGTGTTGTTAATTTTTGTGATTTAAAATCAAAAATATTGTTTTAAAGCTGATCTTGCCCGTACGCTTGTGAATGATACACCTAATAGAAATATGAAAGTTTTGTTTTTATGTGTCTTATATATTATGTAAAAATACATTTCTTTAGAAATTTTTGAATTAAATATTAGTCGTTGAAGTTTTTAGATTAATATTATGTTTTTCTTAGATTTAAATTTTAATTAATAGGATATTAATCAATATACGAAGCTCGCTTCCCTACACAGCCACATATTGAGGTCTATTGTGCCTATCCTACTTGATTATGTTCTGTGTTTCGTGCCACGCTTCTGTGCCACAACATTCGTTGGGTTCGTTGAAGGGCAGGTTAGTCCCCTGTTAGTCTAGCTTGTTCATTGGCAATCAGAGTAACTCTGTTGTTAGTAGCCAACTACTTTAGTGAGGCTGACCATTTCAATATGAACTTAGATTCAAAATAGTGTTAATTCAATGTCTTCAAGTCGGCCGGGCTATGCGACATAATAATTGTATTTGCACTACGGATGCGAGAGGTTTGTTAAATACATTCTTTAGCGCAAAGCTCTATAGAACATGAAAATTAAGCTCTATCCGCATGGAAAATCGAATAATTAAATTAAATCAAATAAAAGACAAAAATTTTTTAATTTCATTATTACAAATATTTTTTTTCCATTCGGTATTTATTCAAATTTATGACATTTTTAATATTTTTCTTTACATTTCTTTAATATTTTCTTATTTTTGTAAACTTTTTTTTTTCTTTTTTTTTTTCTTTATAATCCATTTTTATCATGAAAAATTGTAAATCAATATTTTTATTAATAATTAAATCACATACAAATTTACAAATATTATTATTTTTAATTTCTTAAAAAATGTTTTAAAACAAAAATTAAAAATACATTAAAAATAAAATTTAATTTTTAAAAATATATTTTTAATTATTATTTTATTTATTATTATTATTATATGTATAATTATTTTGAAAATATAAAAACTAAAACACATAAAAAATATAAAGTTTAATTGAAATAGTTAGCCATTAATATTTTAATTATTAATTATAATTAAAAAATTACATTTTTAAGGTTATAATTTTATACATTATTTATAAATATTTTAATATCCAGGTATATATATTAATATTATTATATATAGATTAAAAATGGTAGTCCTTAATTTTAATAATTTAATTTTAAATATATATTCTAAATTTTATCTTAAATATAATATAAACTTATTAAATTTTACATAATTTATTTTAAATTACATAATTATATATAATTTAAACTTTACATTTTAATTTTTAATTTAATTCAAATATGAAAGCAGTCATTTTTTTCTCCTTAATTAATTTTAATGAATTTTCTTTTTCAAATTTACAAATTGATTATATAAAAAGAATGGTTTCCTTAATTTCAAATATCTTAAAATAAAATTTAAAGTTATTTTTTAATTTGATTTTTTAAATATTAATAATTATAATTATTATTTTTTTGTTGAGCTTTTTATGATTTTAAATTTTGTATTTTTTTTTTTTGTATTAGTTATAGCATTTTCAGGTTAAATTAAAAGTTTTCTATTTCAAATTCCGAATTTTCTATTTCAAATTTAAAGTTTTCTATTTTAAATTCAAAATTTTCTATTTAAATTTGAATTTTTATTAATTTTTTATTTAAATTATTCTGAATTTGAATTTGAAATAAAAATTCAAATTCAAATATAAAATTTTAATTATTTATTAGAAATTCAAAATTTTCTATTTAAAATTATTATTTAAAAATATTAATTTAGAATTTTGTTTTTTCACAGATTTTAAATAAAACTTATTAATATAATTATATAATTAATTAGTATTAAATTTCTTGATCATTTTCATTAAAATAAATTAATGAAAAATAAATTTAAATTCTAATAAATAAAAAATTAAAATTAAATAGAAAATTTTGTATTTGAAATGAAAATTTTTGAATATGAAATGTAAAATTACGAATTTGAAATAGAACTTTTTTAATTTTAAATATTAAATTTTGAATTTGTAATAGAAAAGTTTTAATTTGACCTTAAAATGCTACATCTTTTTTCATATTGATATAGTAAATTTTGGTTTCAAGGAATTTCATAGAATATAATTGAATGGTCGGTCCTGTATTTGTAATTTGATCTACTACATTTTTGAATAGTTTAAATAAAAAATTAGATTTACTTAAATAAAGAATTAAGTAAATTAAATAACTCATAATTTTGTAGTTTAATTTAATAGAAAAAATATAAATTTTGTTATATGTATATTGAAATATTCATGGTCATTTTATATCAAATTCACCGCAGCACATAAAACTCTAAATAATCTCATTTAATTTTCGAAATAATCATATTTTCAGTAATTTTATTTGAAGTATATATTTCCATTTATCAAATTAAATATAATAATTATTTCAAGATTTTTAATTATATGTATTAAGCAATCTATTATAAATAGTTATATGAAAATCATGTAAAATAGAATAATTATAGGATAAAATTTGTCAATGAGTTATTATAATATTATATACATAACCTCGTAAGTCGTTTTCGTAAATTTTTCAGAAGAAAAGCAGAACATTGTTAAGATTTAGAATCAAAATGTGTTGAGAGTTAATAGTTAAGATATAATTTGTATTACATAGATATAACCATGTTTCCGGTCCATACCATTCTAACTCAAAATTACAACTTTTCAGGAGAGCATAAATACTGTTTTATTTTAGTCCTAGTCTATGGAAAATTTGAGTTTATAAGAAAAATAATTTATTTCTGCATCGTTTCAAATTAAAATATTTCATATTAATCATTATATTTAAAAAATTAAATGAAAATAAATAAATTTGTTACATTAGCATTGCAACTTAGCTTAAAATATACTTGGTAATTTTTCATCATATTGACTCAAGATAGAATACTTTTCACATATTGCAAATCAACTTACGATAAATAAAGCCATGAGTTAAAATAGAAATCAAAAAATTATATATCTTTTCTATTATAAACCTGAGAGTTTCAAAATTTTGTAGAAAGATGCGCCTTAGTAGGGAGTACTGAAAAACTTGACTTGGAACTTGGAATAATATTTACCGGAAACATCGATAATTTGATATATCGCAATATCCACGTAATTAGTACAAAACGTACTTTTCTTATTTATAACAAAACGTAAGAATCGTTAAATTATTCATATTTATTACAAATTATACAAAGTAAAATGATTCTCATATGCACTTCAAATTAAAAAAAAAAACAGTGAAGAAAGAAAATTATTATACAATTATTTACGATTTCTGAAAATAATTTATTCAAATATTATCATTTAACTGTCTATTTAAGTTTTTAAACTTAATACTTGATTTCAACAAAATGTCAAATATACACATACGACACTAAAACAGTACGCAATTATTGAAAATTGATTTTTCGACATAAATAATATGAATTTTAACCGAAATGGATTAAAGTAATTAAGTGAACTTAGATTAGCCAATTAATATAATTAATTTTTAATTAATTAAAAAATAATATAATTTTCAACAATTTTTTTTATAAGTTTTGTAAAGAAAAAGATAAACTTTTATAGAATTTTTAAAATTAAAATATTTTTACTAAAAATCTGCAATGATAAATTTAATAATTTCTACTTGCAAAATTAAACTTCAAATTAAAAATAATATCAAATGTCATTGTAAAATCATACTGATGAGTGTTGCCTAATTTAATGGACCCGTCTTTGAATATTCCATTTTAATTTAATATTTTGAATTATTTATTTTTAAATATTATTAATTATAATTATAGGTACTTGGTATATTTATCCTTAAATTATGTATACTTATTAATATTTTTATTTAATTTATTTTTTATATAAATAATTTTTAGTTATTTATTTTTAAACTAATTTCATTTCGAGTATGAGTTCCTGCTTCGAATTTTTTTTAGAAAATACATTTATTTATTTTTTGTGATTAAAGGGAAATAATTAATTTTAATTTATATTTAAATTTTTGTTAGATTAATTTGTTAGGTACAAAAAACAATTTTTACTTTTTTTATTTTTTACATATTTTTATGGATATAGAGCTTAAAGTTAAATGTAATTGGTATAAAAATTATTTTCTTTATTACAATATTTTAAATGAATTACATTATTTTTTTATTAAAATTTATTTTCATTATTATTTCGTTTATAAAAATTTATTTAATGAAAATACATTTTCGTTGTTTAATTTTTTATATAATTTATTTTATTTTGTGAAAAACAGAAATATTATTCTTAATTAAAAATATTTTTCTGTAATATAAATTACTTAAAATATGGTGAGGCCCTGATTGTGAAATGCTTAAAATATTTTCATTATTTGTTATATATACAACTTATTATAATAAATTTTTTTAATAATAATTGAATTAATTAAAATATATTTAATTAAAAAAATTATAATAAATAAAATTTTCAAATTTATACTTACATCTTAGACACAGCCAACAAAAATAAATAAATATTATAAAAATTATTATTAATAATTTAATAATTTTCTGTAATTTATTTTTATAAAATTAATTAAAATAATTAAATAAATTATAATTAAATACTTATTTAAATAAATTAAAAATTTCACTATAGAAAGTTTTGAAGTGATTTGAGAAATTCATGTTAAAATTGGAAATTTGTAATTGAAATTTATAGTTCATTTTATGTTCCATTTTCTGTGAAATCGTTATCTTTTGGAAAGGAAAATAATTCAAGTTGCATTATTATAGTATTGTTTGCTGAAACTAATGTTCCAATGTTTTCACTCTATGTTTTTCTCGAAATTTATGAATTTCGCATAATCTTTGGAAACCATTTAAAAAAGTGCGAAATTTTACTCGTAATTTAATGATACGACTAAAATTGATCAGGTTTATCAAAATCCATATCGGCATTTAAAGAATTCGTTATAATTATTGTGAATGAATGATATTAAGAAAATTACTAAACTTTACAGACGTTGAAAAACAGTCAAAGTGGCAAGGACATAATAATAGTGCCTCTATCATAGCAATATTATATTGAAAACATTCACATCTATTCTGAATTCCGTTCGGAATGACATTGAATCGGAGATAAATATTTCGACGGAGCACAAAATCGTTTTCTAATTTCGAATCGAATTAAAAAAATTGCAATATCAAAATAACTTTCATAAGGATCTGAAATTAGCTGATGATTGGATGATAAGCGGATATAAAATTATTGAAATTTGTTAATGTGTATGAGTTTACTAAATAATTTGTTATAGTTAATGAAGTTACCAGTATGGAATGAGCAAGATTTTGAAGTTTGCATGGCCCAATAATCACCCATTAAACATTATCCATTTTAAAATAAACATTATATCCAAAATAGATTAACATTAAGATGACGGAAAATGGAAAACACGATACCAAAAATTGTTTTTATACAAAAACAAATTTTGCTATGGTGTTATAATGTTCATAGCTGGAACATATATAAAAATACTTCGAAAATTAATTATTTTAGAAAATTCGAAAATTAATTATGATCCGAACGGAATTTAGAATACCATAAATTATCCTTCGGAAGTAAAATTAAATATTTATCCGTTCCGAACGAAATTCAGAATATTTAGAGGATTATTTAGAGGATTTTTACCCCAAGGAAAGAATTAATTTAGCTGAAATAAAAATAAAATAATAACAAAAATAAAAAACAAAATTTTCCAATTAATTATTTATCTAAAATATTTTCAGTGTTTTTCTTTCATTCATAATTTTTCATATTTTTTTTTTTATTTTTATATTTTTTTTGTTGGGGTTTTTATATTTTCATTTCATCATACATAAATTTCTCATTTCATCTAATTGACAAAAAACAAAAAAATTAAACAATTTTTTTTTTAAATTATAATTATTAACAATTAAAAATATTTTCATATTAAATAAATATCAAGAAAAATAATAATAATAAATAAATTACAAAAGAAAATGAATTTTTTTAAAAAAATTAATTTCCTAAATAAATTTAATTATTTTAATTTATATCTTAATTTTAATTATTTGTTTTGTTTTACAAAAAAAAAATATTTAACTATACAAATTTTTATATTTTAATTTAATTTAATTTTATTTATTATATAAACTAATCAGCCTCATAAATTAATCTTAATTTATAAATTATAGATTTAGTAAAACAAAATTATTTAAAAATATATATAATTATTAAAAATTCAAAATTTTCATTGATTTTTAAAAATCAAATATTTAGTATTAATTATTTTTATATAATTAAAAAATTTAATTATCGGTGGGACATTAAATAAATGGAAAATGTTGTAAATGATTTAATGAAAATGAATTTATGAATTATGAAAATTTTTATAATTAAATTTAAAATAAAAGAATATATCCACAACCGATAAAATAATATTAAAAAATATTTATATGAAAAGTTTTTTATTTAGATGAATTTGACTGAGAGCCATAGAAAAAAAATTAAGCTTGATTTACACGTTCGTCGAAAAACCGTGACTCTTGACAAATTCTGCGACGGTTTTTATAAAGCAGTTTATTTTTGTGACGGTTTTCAGCCACGCACACTAAGTATTTTTATTATTTTGACAATTCGTGTAATGTAAATATAATTGAACCAACTTTTCGCCGAACTTCGTCACACCATATATTTCGGATTGGTTAAAATCTACCGTCACGGGTTTTCGCCGGATGTGTAAATCAAGCTTGAAGATATCAAATGTTGTTCGATCTTGTTTGTATTAATAGCAAACAATTCGTGTCGACAATTATCATGTAACCAGTGACCATTTTTTACTCTGAAATTTGATCTTTTAGTTAAAATAAAAGTTGCGATAGCAAAATTGTTACTTGTTACACGATTCGTACCCAGATAACAAAACTTTAAAGTAAAATTTACTTATTAAGCCAATACTGTCCACAAAAGTGTATTGGCTCTACAATTATTTAAGTGACAGTTTCGTAGCTAAAATTGTGTCTAGTATGACTAGTAAATATCAGTTACTTTTATGTTAAATTTATCAAAATTGTGTGCAAAACAATTTTAATCGTAACTGAATATAATTTACAGAACCGCAAATTTTAATTTAATTTCTTATACGGCTCTTGATCTAATCCGTTTATATGACTAATAAAAATATATAATTGCGGTTAGAAAAATTTAAAATCAAATTAATTATTTAAAAATTATGAAATTGAAATTATTAAAAAAAAATTATAAAATGTATAAAAATTGTTAATCAATAAAAATTATATTGTTTTTAGTTTTCATTTCATTTTAAATGTTTTTTGTTTAAATTTTTTTCAAAAATATTTTGAAAATATTCTTAAAATAATTTTTTATAATTAAATATTTTTTTTATATATTTTTTATTTTCATTATTTTGTTGTATATATATGCAAATATATTAATTATAAATTTTTTATATTTAATCATTTTTATATATTAAATTTAATATTAATGCTTAAAAATATTTTGAATTAATTTTACTCTTTATATAATAATAAAGTAATAAAAAAAATTTAATTTACCTGCTTTATTTGGCCACTGTACGTTAACATAATTTCTTTTAATTATTTAAATTTTTATATTTTTATTTGTATTTAATTTTTGAAAAATAAATTATTTTATGAATTAAATTTAATTATGTTAAAGTTTACATACATCGTACAAATAGAAACAGGTCAAAAAGCACCGATCTTCAGCTAAATTTTTAATTATTAATTTGTAGTTTTTTTTAATATTTATACTTAATATTAAATTGGTATTTTTTTTTTTATTTTATTTTTTTTTGTAATTTTAGTAAATAATTGTTTATAAATTTTTCATATTTTGGTTGATATTTTTTTTTTAAATTTGTAACATAAAAAATGTTGGTAAAACAAATTTTAAAAATGGAACAAAAATGTTGGAACAATTTTGTATTGAGTGTGATATACACTGAAAAAAACCAGAAAATTTCTATGATTGCATAGAGAACTGAAATCTCAAAATAATTTGATAAATATTTAATTTTATTGTAAATTATTATTTTAACGATTTTAATAAACATTAACAATAAAATTGTTATTTATAATTTTCAAATTATTTACCTTTTAAACCTTTTAAATTGAGACCAGACAAAATTTTGTAACTTTCTCTAAAACCAAATTTCTAATTAAAACCAATAAAAACAAACAATTTTTATTTTTTAATAATAAATAAATAAAAATAATTTTCTATTTTTTTTAACAAATATTTATCATTTACATAATAAGGTACGTTAAACTCTAAAAAAATAAAAATAAAAATAATTAAATTAATATTTTTTTTTAATATAATTGAAATTAAACAAAAATTTAAAATAAATTGTAATTTTTTTATTTAAATATAATTAATTTAATTTAATATTTTTTTTTGTTTTTTTTAGGAATTTCTTAATTCTAATAATTTATTGTATATAATTACATTTAAAATTTAAATATAAATTCTAAATCTTATCAGTTCTATAAAATATCTTAATTTCTAATTTATTTATAGATTTTGAATTATTTATAATATACAATTTTAATATATAATTAAATTAATTCAAAACATTCATTTCATTCAAAAATATAATTAACATTCATAAAAATTAGTTTTACTTAAAAATCAAATTTGCTGTAAATGAAAACTTATTTGAATTATGAAAAATTGGTACGAAACAAAAATTCTTTCAAAAAATATGTTTTTATTATTTTTTTTTTACAATTTTCATTTTTTTTAACAAAATTTTAATTATTATTATTTAAATATTAATATTTAAAGAAAAACAATTTTTTTTTTCAGTGTAAAAATGGAAATTAAACAAAAATAAAATGCGCATATCAAATATTTTAATTCAATTCATTTTCACTCAATTTTCTGAATTATTCACTAATTTTTTTTTTGTTTTTTAAATTTTACATATACATATATAAGCTATTTACAAATTATATAAATTGTTTTTATTTTTTGGTTTAAATTATTATTTTTAGATTAATCAAAAGAATATGGCGTCAAAAATATGTTTAACCTTTCAAAATTTGAAATTTTATTCTGTCAAAATTTTGACAGTATATTTTTGACTCAATTATTTTGATAAATCTAATTATATATTGTCAGTCCATTTCAATTACAATAAACCTTAAATCTATTTACATACAATTTATAATAATTCTTATTCCCAGGCAAACTACTAATGACTTTTAGTTCATTGAACGCTACAGTTCATATTTCAAAGCTTAATTTTGATTTTACTCTTATACAAGTTTAAACTCTATCTCATTTATTACTTTACTTATGTACATTCTATGATCATTGGTTGATTTGATTCAATGACAGTTGGTCGAATTTCTGGATTTTGTGAATTATGATGTGAATGTGATGTTACATAATGTTCATTTGAATTTGTTGACTGGACACTATGTGATGTTATTGGACCTGATTTATGATTACTTTGTTTAATTTGGTTATTTGGATCTGGTATTAAAGTCATTGTTGGCTGATGTTGTTGGCGGGATTGTAGTTGTTGTTGTTGGTGAGTTTGATGTTGTTGTTGCTGTGATGGATGATGACCATTAACTGAATGTAATATATGTTGTGATTGTTGAGACGGTTGTTGATTCGGATGAACATTATGATGATTTTGATGGGAATGTGGTGATTGTTGTGCGTGTATTGTTATTAATCGTGGCGGAGAATGATGTCCAACATGTCGTAAATGTGGATGTGTTTGAGAATGAATTTGTTGGATCTCATATGTTTCACGGGAATCTGGTTCGGGCAGTTCTTTATCATTTGGACCTATAAAATAAAAAGAGAAAAGATTTGTTAAGTCAAAACATAAATTTTCCTTATTTACACAATAATTTACTTAAACATTCTGATGTTGCTGCTGCTGCCATTGCTAATTCCTCTTCCAAATTATTTGGTTTACAGCTTGTTGTCTTCCAATGGGTTCTCAAACCAGATGCACTAATGTATTTCTTATCGCATCCTTGGCATACATATGGACGATCATTTGTATGTAAACGTTTGTGCAATTTCAAGTGTACAAACTGTGTGAATTTCTGTGGACACAAATCACATGCATATGGTTTCTGTCCACTATGTAATCGTAGATGAGTTTTTAAGTTTGATGTTGATGAGAAACGTTTCTTACAAATGTCACATTGATGTGGTTTCTCACCGGTATGAACTAAATGATGTTTTTGTAAATGTGCCAATTGTGTAAACGATTTTGTGCAGACATTACATTTGAATGGCCGTTCACCTGAATGTGTCCGAAGATGAACTTTTAAGTTTGACAATTGACCAAAAGTTTTACAACAAACATTACATTCATAGTGCATTTTTCCATCTTTCTTTTTTAATGGATACGGCAGAGATCGATAACCACGTGAACCATGTGATTCTGGGCTCATTGGACTACCACTTCTTGTACATGAATTACCATCTGGGCTCAAGCTACATGGTGGCGAAGAACGCATCGGCGAAGATATATGTTGAAGTGGTGTTAGAGGTTGCATTAATGGATGATTCAATAAATGTGTACTATTTTGTAATTGATGTAGTGTTGGGGGCGGTGCAACACCTCCATTATTTGAGATTCGTTCAAAAGAACTATTACTATGCGGTGGTGAATATGTTGATGTCGGTGTATGTGAAATTATTCCAGAGTTACCATTACTAGTATATGAATAAGAGTACGGTGGCGTTTGATGACCTTCATATTGTGCAATTGCCGGTAATTGAGTTTGTGTTGAATATATGTGCGATTGTGGTGGTTGTGGTCCTGGTTTCTCATCCTTCATGTTTGTACGTGATACAATTATCTGTGATTCCATAATTTGTTGTTGTTGGATATTATTAAGATGATTTGAGCTAGAATCTGGGCTGACAGCATTGCCGTATCTCTGTGATTTTTTATAGGAATATGCCATTTCTGTAGGAGAAGTAGGTGGTGGAGTAGCGTTTGGCTGCCTTCTTGATGAATTATCTGTGATTCGATTACCGGTTGTTAGAATTGTTTCTAAAATACTTGAACTAGGTGGTGAAAATCGTACATAGGAAACTTGTGGTATTGAAGATGGTGGTGGTGGTGATGAGGTTTCGGCCTCATAAAATGGTTTCGTTAAAGGAACAATTGTATTATGATGATGATGGTGATGATAATGATGTAAATGTTGTGCACTTTCTAAGACAATAACAGTACTTGTTGCTGGTGTTGATGTTATTTGTTGCGGTGATGGTTCATCTTGCATATCATGTTCATGGTGATTATGATGTTCTATTACTGTTGATTGAATTGTTGATGTTGTTATTGTTGGTTTTGTTTCAACTTCTGACAATGTTGATGCTGTTGGTGGTGGCGGTGATGAAGACATTTGTTGTTGCTGTTGGTGTTGTTGTACACATACTGTAGACGATTCAATTATTGTCGTTGTTGTTGTTGTTGCAGCTATTGCTGTATTTGACACTTCTTTATCGCATTCAGTCTTAATTATTTTATTATTATTTTTAAACTCATATTTGAGTGGCATTTTCATTTTAACTTTACGATATTCATTTTTATCGCATTCAATTATTAATTTTTGTGTGATAACAGTCTCTTTGGGTTCGATGGCTTTTTTAGAACAGTCTAATACATAATTATGTTCACTTTCACTATCACTAGAATCTTCAGGTGGTGTTAATACATCTTCATGATATTCATTACTATGATAACCTTCATCTGATCGCACTGAACCATCATTTGGTGTTAATTGATGTTCATAATGAGAATCTTTATGTGATATTGGTGATTCAGCATCTTTATCTTTATTATTAATTTCACGTAATGCTGGTGAATTATCACGAACAATAACTTGAATTCTTGATTCAGCCTCATTAATTGTAGTTGTATTATTATTACTATTACTACTATTGTTATTATTATTACTATTGTTATTTTGATGATTAATTGAACTAAGATTATTATTATTAATTGTGGTACTAATATTGTTTATATTGCGTTCAGCCCTTAAATGCACAACTGTTTGATGTGGATGCCTTTGATTTTGATGTAATTGATGATGATGATGTTGTTGTTGTTGATGTTGAGATTGATTTTGTAATTGATGTTGTTGTTGTGATGTTATTGTTGTAGTTGTTGTATGATGCTGCTGTTGTTGCTGTTGCGATTGTGGTGGTGAGGGACTTGGTGTTAGGGATCGTCTAGTTGGAATGTGTAAACCCATTACATATGTAATATGATTATATGCAATTTCTGGTGGTATTTCTGGTGTTGTTGCTATATTAACATAATGTTTTTTCATTGTTTCCTCTTTACATATACTATACGTAGTACGTTCTGGATCAACATCATAACCTAGTCGTTTTGCAAAATCCTTACAATACCATACCATTAGTTCTTCATTTGGCATTATATCACGTGTTGTATAAAAATAAATATTATCTTGATGTTGACATGCTACTAAATTCATTACAGATAAACTATATGCAGATGCAACATAACGCATCCAATTTGATTGTGAACGATCTGAACCGTCCAAATAATAAAAATCATCATCTTTGAATATCTATATTATAAATAATTTATTTAAAAACAAAATTATTGATTAGAAAATTTATTTAAAAAAACACTTAATTTTAAAATAAGAAAGAATTTAATTTATATGTACATAATTTTTTTTGTTAAATTGTAATTATAAATAATTAATTTAAATAAAGCAATAGATATACCTTAATATTCCCATAGGTAACGTGGCGTGTTCCTTGCACCTGGTTGTATTTACATGAAATAATTTAAAAGTAATAGTTTTGGTTAGGTTAGAGCATAGAAATAGAAAGACCATATTACCAAATTTTTAATTTGTTATAATTAATTATTATTTCATTACTTAATTTTTAGAACAATCTTAGAAGTAGTTATATAATTTAAGTTTGATAGATAAATAAAACTTACCCGCCAGAAATATCTTGCAGCATTTTTATCGTTGGGATAGTTTGGAGTTGGAATTCCTTCAAAAGGTCCAAATCTAGTACCTTTTGGTATGACTCCTGTACTCCATACTCCTTCAGTCTATGAAATTAAAATTAAGAAAATTAATATATAAATTATAAATTTAAATTAATAAATATTTATTTAATGTAATTATAATATTAAACGAAGATTACAAAATTTGGTTTGTACACACACTCATCCAAGACGCATAAATCAATATAAAATGTTTTTCACTGTGAATAAGTGAGTGCATAAACCAAATGGTTGGAGAACATGGTAATATAAATATGCACCAAATATTAGGAAAACAATATGCAAAATAATTATATTTATAAATTAATATTAACCTTAACATTTGGCGTTGACAATACTAATGATGGTTTTAATGTCAAACTTCTTGGTAAAGTTCGTTCAGCTCGATTTGAAATACCACGTTCACATTGTACATCTGGTACAATATAAACAGCTAATCTTTCAAAATCATCTTCACGCATTCGTGTCACATCATAATCTTCTTGACCATTATTTTCTGGTGTTGGACTATATCGACTATTTTCATCTATTGGTGTTGGTACACGATGATGATGCTGATGATGATTATTATTATGATGCTGCTGCTGTTGCTGATGATGATAATGATGATTTTGATGATGATTATTATTATTATTACTATTGTTATTTATTGTAGTTATTGTTGACGTTGATGTATCCATATTTTATTGTATATTTCATAAATTATAATTATTAGTGATAATTTGATCACAATTTTCTTGCTATTTTTCTGTAATGAAAAAAAAAAAACATAAATAATATTATAATTTCGATTAATTATTTTTTTAATATATTTTTAATATATATTGATTTTCTTTTAAGAAAAATTTAATTTATATTATGCAATTTGTAAACTAATATTTTTGTGAAAATTCAAAACGTATATAAAATTTATTTTTCAAGAAAATAAATAAAATTAATAATAAAATCATAAGCTAAATTCAAGGTTATAGTGTAAAATGCAATTTAAAATTTTAGAAAAAAATATGTATGTATATAAGATAATAAAATGTAGATATATTTAGTAAATTAACGCGCACTTGACTGTCTATTAATTTTTATTTATTTTTTCTCTTCACTTTTACTTTATTTTGCTACTATATGTTAAATAATTTTCTTTTATTATCTTAAATATATATACATGTAGGTTTTTTTAAAAAAAGCTTAGACGCCACCCTCTTTTTAAACCCCTTGAACCTCTTTTGTTTTGAAAATAATATATTATTTATAAAATCGCCCACACGAGTATTTAATACAACGTCGCCATTATGCCCATTTCGATTATATACGATGGAAATTTTTTACAAAAGGGGAGTTGGAAAAAGGGGTTACAAATAGGTAGGCGTTTAAAAAATAAAATTGAAAGTTTTACAATAATTTTTCATATTCATCAATGTATTTGTGTAGATGCAGTTTAGAATTATTTTATTTTTCAAAATTAATCTATTCAATTTTTTTGAAAAAATAAGTAAAATTTTCATTCATTGATTTTATGATGTCCTTTTTTAAATATATAATAATAAAAATAAATTTTCAGAAATTTTCCAAAATATAAAATTTAATTTCCTTTATATTTTTTTTAAAAAAAATCGAATTTTTATTATAATATGTGAAAATTAGAATATTAATTCTTTTCTAATACATACACAGATTAATTTATAAAATATTGTCAATGTACAATATAAATTTATTGTCAATGCTATGGCCTTAGTAGGGGTTACGATCATGGGCTCAAAAAAATTGCACATATTTTACTAATACCAGTAAAATAACCGATACCAAAACATTATGAATACATTTAAAATGTATACTAATATAAAATTATGTATAAATTTTATAATATTATTTACGTTAAAAGTTCCGGTGAAGCATAATCCCGGCATTTTTCGTTTTTCAAAAATAAAACTATACTAACACTAAAAGAAACTGAAATTCAATTCAAAAAGCTTAATTTAAAATAATAATAAAAAAAAAATAAACTTATTTTATTTTGTTTATTGGTATTAGTATTATCATATACATACAACAAATACTATTAAAGATTTTAGAATTTTCTTTTCTAATTATAAGAAAATTTCATTTTTATTTAACCGTACCCAATTATCGTCATATATATAAATATTTACTGAACCAATTATTGTCATATATTAAATGTTCAAGTAAATTAATGTCATAAAAATATTTCAAGTACAACTCATTAAAATTATGAATTTTAAAGACGTAATTAAAATATTTACCTAAAAAATTAACTTTTTATCAAATTAATTCACAAACACTTTTATTTATTATAATGAAAATATCCTTAAATATTAAATGTCCTTTTTTATTTTGTGTAAAACTTTTTTTTTTAAATACAAAATTCTAATAAAATTATAAATTTTCGTTCATAAAAAACTAAAACAACGCCCGGTTTTATAAGATGTTTATTTAAAAAATTACTATTACTACTAGTTTGTGCCATAATTTATTATCCTTTTTAAAGGATATTTTTTTTTTGTATATCTATTTTAGTTCAATTTAAAATACTTTTTTTTCACTTTCAGGCACCATTTAAAAATCAAAATTAAATTTCGATTACTATATAAAAATGACTACATTAAAAGTGAAGTCGGTGCGCTGTTTGTCCTGTATGTTTTTTTTTGTTAAATTATATTTTTAAAAAACTTTATTTATAGTTTTTTTTTTTTCAAATTAGCTTAGAAATTCGATTTTTTTTTTTTTAGTTTTTAGTATTTTTGCGATGTTGAATCGTCGTTACCGTTTGTATTTCTACTACTGACCCAGTTCCTCATTCGATGATGATAATTTTTTGTGTGTTGTTTTTGTGGTCGGAAAAATGAAAACTTCCTCATAGAAAAATGTGCAATAATAAAACTTGCATATATATGTACATACACACACACATACATACATATTATAAAGTTTTCAAAATGATAATAATTAAGCTAAAAAAATTCTTTTATATGTATTTGTTTGTATATGCGTCGTAGTCGTACGAAATTTGTGCTCCCCTAAATGTTAAAATACATGCACAAAATTATTGCATTTTACAAATACATATTAATAAATTTATTCGAAGATTGCATTTGTATTGGTGCAATGTAGTTTTTGAGCTTTTTTTTTTTGGAAAATTAATTTTTATTTTTGGTAGATTTACAAAAATGGAGAAAATTCTGATTTTTATTATATTTTTATATTAAAGAATTTGTTAATTTAATTCATTTTAATTAATGAATTTAATTTTTCTTATCTTTTCAGATATTAAACTTGGTTACTAACATTATGTAGAAATGTTGTGATTGGTTCTTTGAGTTAGTTTGCGGTAAGTTTTGCGCAATTTCAATGAATATAGAATTTTTTTTATTTAGTTTTTTTTTCGGTGGTATTTATATAGAAACAATTTATAATTTAAATAATTTACGAATTTTCTTAAAAACAATATAAAATAATTAATTTTTCCTTTCAATTAAAATGTTACAATTTATCATAATTATTTATGTTTATCGCCGTATCGGTTATTATCGGTTTTGAAACGGCGTAAAAAAATACTATAATTTGTGTATTCATAGAAAATTCTCCAGATTTAAACACTGAAATAAAAATTATGTATGAAAATATAGAAAAACATTTAAATTTATAATTTTATTGCTTTCTTTAAAACGTTTTTACTTTTAAATAATAGGAATTACAAACTAACCACCATAACAAGACAAGACTACCCCCATAAAATTTTGAAGGTAAGGGATTAAATGTAGTGTCGGGTCATATTACCATTCATTCATTGATTGATTCTATGTTCAAAGAAAAAATATTTTATAAAATTTATGCATTTTTTATAATAATTAATTTTTAAATATAAAATTGGATTAAAAAAATGCTTTGTAAAATTTCCATGTTAAATTAAACTTTTGATTTTCAATTTGCTCATATCCTTGATGTTTTAAAAATTTTATAATATATTTATAAATTATACAAAGTGAACCGATAATTTTCAATGTTATAATTATTTTGCACCTCCAGAATTTATAAATTAAATATTAAATTATCGGCATTTAAAATGTTAACTAAAAATCCGTGGATTTAATTGCACTTTTGCATCCAATTCCATAACTAATTAATTTGAATTTCTATTTAGGGATGATAAGGTCTATGTAGCCCAAATTACTGGAATAGGTTAATTTTTTATTTACACTTTAGTTTTAATAGTTTTCTTTATATAAAACACTATTTCAAGGTCAAATTTTGTATGGTTTATATCCTTTAATCTATTTTTTATTTTTATTTTTAATTAACTCCCTTAATTTGACGTACTTTTGAGTTATTAAAATAGCTACTTATCCTTTTTTTAGTTGTAATCCAAAATTTGATATACACTTTTAATAAAACTCAAGTTTTTATTTGATTTTCTTATTAATGCATTTGAAATTATCGCCTCTACACGCAATTACATTACTTTCGATACTGCGTTTTAACTTATCATTAATTTAAAATAATTTTCAAAATTTCGTATATTTTCCCCGATTCTAATCAACTCACGATACTAACAGCACTAAATAATTATGTTGTTTCTAATTTAAACGCAACGACGACGTTGTGCTTTTACTGTCGACCAGCAAACGTTGAAAAAAATATTTATTTATTTTTTTATTTTTTACAAGAAGGAAGTTTATTTTTCATTTAATAAATAGATTGATTACATTCTAATATAAATATTTATTACAACAACAATAAATATCTAATTGAGTCTGAAGGACATTTTCATCGTGGTTTTATTTTTTGCTAATGCGAAATAGTTTTAAATCTCGGTGGTATACGGACAGCGACGAAATAGTAAAACGAAATAATTTTTGATCTTGAAATAGTATTAGATGTAAAAGTTCAAAAAATTTGCGTTTGCATCTGTTGTGAATGCATAAATGTCTGAAATTAATGAAAAACTCATTTTCTTTTGAGTTTTCTGTCAAATGAAAAATGCAAAAACAAAAAATTAAACTTTCAAATGTAAAATTTTATGTTAATTTTAATTTTAATTTTTGAAAGATCAACGAAAATAATTTTAAATGAAGATTGTTTGATGATGAAATATTACGCGAACGTCCCGAATTGAGGTGCCAAAAACTTTCAATGTCGCCAAACAATCAGGAAATGTAAATAATAAATTAAAAAAACAAATTTTACAAATTGACTTTAATAAAATTAAATTGCGTGAGCATCTGTAAAAATTTTGTATATAGGAAATACAATTTATTTTGAGTAACATAATGAAGATAAGCTTGAAGTATATAAAAGTTATAGTATACGGAAAATGTGAATTGGGTGAATTGATGTAGAAAAGGGCAATATTTTTATGAATTTGAAATTTAAATACTTTGGAATTGAATTAATTGATTGATTACATTTTTATTTCAATTATACTTTACTGCAATTTAGCATTATTTATATACAGTAATATTAACTGTCTCTAAAATTCGAATGGTCCTGTATACATACTACCGGTAAATTTCAGGAGCGTTCTTGTTATGAATTTTGAATGTCTTCTTATTTTGAGTATGAATATTTTTCTAGAATTTCTTGTTTTATAGCAAATATAACGAGAAGTAATTTCTAGTTACCCTGTTTGCCTCAAACTAACAATACATTTGTCAATAAACTCAGCGTATTGAATGTTAAAGCACGAAGAATGAATCCAACGATTGTTTATCATTCAATTCGTTTGCTTTAACTGGTTGACTTCCCTTTACCCAAAGTAAGGAGTTAAATAGAAGAACCAAAAAAGAAAGGAATATTCTGAATAATTCCCCCCTGCCAAAGGTAAAGAATTGTTCAGTTATAAGTAAAATTTTATCCCTAAGATAAAATATTTGGTAGACTTTTTACTTATTGTATCTGGAAGCAACTCTTTAATCAATACTTTCAATCACCTAACAATAATCAGTTAGATAATTTAAAATAATTTCGTGTTTAATTTAAAATTTAATACTAAACCAATTTTCAGAGTGTCACGGAATCCTTTTTAACATTCTTTAGGTGCAAGTATAAATATTGTAAAGTCATTCATATTTTTTAATCAATGAGTTAAGAAGACGGTTGTTAAAATTTTCAAAAACTTTGTTTTTTAGTAATATTTTAACCCTTTACTACAAACCCATTTCTACATTAGACAATTGATAGCCAAAACCGCCCTTGAGAAACATTTAAGCATAATTTAATCTATTATTATTATTATTATTATAGGAAATGCAAACATTCAATAATATTTTTATATTTTCTATGATATAACAAAAAATTATATATACACACACACACATAATAATTATATGTATATACGCATTGCATCACATGCTGATTGCATGTTACACAAACCCCAAAGCTTTACATTAAAATTAACATTAATATTTAACACAAAAATAAAGTCTCCCCGTCCCCATCTAATCAAAATAAATTAGTCTGATAAGCAAAGAATGCATCTAAATACAAAAAAGCTTCTTCTTAACCCTCGGCCAACCAACGTATATAATAACTATACAAAATTAATTAATGAAATAGACATCATTGCCGGACATTATTTATAAACAAAAATGCACTTGGCACGCATTCGATAAATTGAAATTTTATGTTAGTGAACATAAACCAGCGAAAAAAAAATCTATCTAAACCGCGAATTTGAAATAAAAGCATAAATTGAAAAAAAATAAAAAATTTAAGTTTATTTTTGTACAGCTTTTTTATATTTTTGTAAATGTGTTTCGATGCATTTTATGTATATAATTTTGATATGCGGAAAATTATCGCATTTCTTGACCTTCACTTTGAAGCTATATATAAAAATATTATAGTAGTTCGGGTGGGGGGGAGTGTTTATGGTGTAATGCATAAAATTGAAAATGAAAATTTTAGAAGGGGTGTTTTTTTTTTAAAAAAAATCAGTATCGATAGTGAAAATTGAAAATTTTTGTAGAAATATAGTTCAGAATTTTTGTAGGATCCGGTGATCCAGAGAAAATCCTGTATTACAGAGGGGAAATATATTTTTAGAAATTAATTAAAGAAAAAATATGTTTTTAATTTGCAAAATTACTTTGGCTACAAAAATTAATCTTGACGTCTGAGAAGTTTTGAATATTTTATATTTGATTTGAAATATTTTTTTAAAGAGTTCAAATGCATCCATTAACTTCAAATTGGCATGCTACTGAAAATTGTATAAATATTATATTCAGGAAACTTAAACCTATTATTATTATTATGTAATTTTAATTATAAATTTGCGGTTTCGTTTTTAATTTATATACATTTATTGTATAGCAAAATAATTACAAAATTTAATAGTTTTAAAATATATTTCTACATAATTTTCTTTATCAGTACAAAAATTATGAATGCGTAATTTCTTATCTTTTATATACATATATAAAGATACAAAACTAAATACATATTTGTTATCATAAATAATATAATATTCAAGTTCACAAGCTCCCATTATAACAAATATTAAATGCATTGAACAAATATTTCATAATTTTTCACATGAATCATTATAAAATTGAAAAAAATAAATATTATTTTTAAATTAAATTTTTGCAATTTTATGTTATCGCGTTTCCTCGAAAAACTTTTAATAAATATAAATACAAAAAAAAAAAAATTTATATTTCGTTTTATTAATTTTATGTATAGATGCAAAATGTATATAAATATTTGAAATAGAATTTTTATGCACATCTTAAATATAAATGCATTTTTTTATTTTTTTTTGTCGTGTCCTTGAAAATGTATTTACAAGATACACAAAATCAACATAAATATATAAACATAAATTTATATAATATAAAACTTAAATGTATACAATTTTAATAGTTTTTGTTAGTGTGTTGAAAAACTATAATAAAGTTTTTCGGTGTATAGAAACAGATGAAATTAAAAAAGAAAAAAATTATTTTTATAGTTTTTAAAATTAAATTTTTATACTATTTAAAATTTCATTATTTAAAAGTTAGGTAGAAAATGTGCTTAGAATGAAAAATGAGCTATTTTATAGTTAGTTTGGAATTAGCGTTTTTAAAATTGGGATTTCTCCGGATGATACAGAAATTATCAAAAGACAAATTAACATTATTTTATTGATTGGTTGGTTGGGTTGAGTGGTGAGTCCCCAGACATAGTGATAACACATATTCTCGTGATCCCTATATCATGAATGCGGTTATTTTAGATCCAAACTTGTGGGGTTAAGGAAATGTACGGTTTCTGTAGTCTGTTTGCTAGTTAAGATCGTTTAATTCGTTAAGGTAGAAGACACTTGTAGAAGAAGTACTCGAATGTGTCTTTTTCGTTGGGTTTCGTACAGCTACAGCGCGATTACCTGTATGGGATTCCCAGCAGAGCAACGTGCTCATTAATCGGGCAGTACCGCGTGTATACAGCTATAAGCCTATAGCTATGTCCCTGCGAGACTTTATGAGGTTTTTTCGTACGGTGATGGTCACGTTTTCTTCGTTGTTCTAACACGTGGTAAGTTTTCTCTACACATGGGTTATTTTGTAATTCATACTCAATTTTAAATTCACAACGAAACGTGTTTTATTCAAATTTAAAGTAAAAACATTAGCACTACGACTCTACACTGCACAGAAACCAATTTTGGGTCATTTCATTAATTAATTGGATTTTTTATTTTATAAAATAAGAAAAATTCAAAATACTCTATTGACTGAATGGACATTGTACTCGTATATTTTGAGACACTATCCACGGAAGGTTAATTTTGGAAAGCCAAATCTTTAAATTATTAATAATTTTTCTTTTCAGTACAAATTTTTCGCTTTTATCATGTCTAGGCTTCCAAAACTCAGAAATATTTGAACATAATTGTTCCAGCCTGGATTGTCTATGCGTGGCGATGATATAATTAGAAATTCGTGGCAAATGCCAATTGTTTTGCTTTTTAGTTTATCTTTATTTATATTGTATTACAAAACAAGTGTAATACTTAACGCCTACATTTCGACAACATGAAAAGAATTATTTCTCTTGGATACGAAATCTTCTTCACACTAGTTTCGGAAATATAATAAATGTTCCTGAGTTTCCACTTGTTCCGAAATTTCTATTTTATTCTGGTTTTAGTTGATACAAATTTAATTACTAGAATTCGGCTAAGTCGAACGCAGGCTTGCCGATTAGTAAACATAAACTAACATCAAAACTTATTATAATTTTAAATTATTCAAATAAAAAACAAAATTATTCAATATTTCATACAATTTTTTCAAATATTAATTTTTGTTCTAAAGGTTCAAGGCCAGCAAATAATTTCAATTTCATCGCTAATATTTTTATTTATATAAGTTGTTTTGATTATTTCAAATTTCATTTGTTTTCAACAACGACTTAAGACTTTAAAACATAAAAAAAAATGTTAGATTTTTTATGCTTTGCACCATCGATATTTTCAATAAATTAATAATATTTTGCTAATAAATCACATAATTTTATGATTTTAAATAATTACTAAACATATACTTAACAGCAGTTTTTCAACGTTTTTATTATTTATTTATAAATAAATTTTCTTTTAAGAAATATAAATTCTGACAAATTGTTAACATAAAATATTATGATTTTCATTATGATTTAGATTTATAAAATACTTTGCTAAAATTTAGTAATATATTAATTAAATAGCAAGGTCAAAAATATTATTATATATTAAACAAAAAAAAAATTCCAAACCAGCAAAAAAATTATTGAAATTAATATTTTTTGTTAATCAATGGTAATACAGTGTTGGACTCGGTAATATACATAAATTTTCATAATTACGATAATTTGTGAATTAAACCTATTGCGGCTTTGTATAAATGGCAGCATTAAAATCATGGCAACGGTCAAACTGTATCCTATCAAAGACAGTTCATTATACAATACACAATGTAAAGCAAAAGTTCTGTTTGAGAGTGGCGCTGCATGTTTATTTGGTAAAATGTTCTTCCTTTGATTATATAAAAAACTCTTTCGATATGACTATTTAAACCAAAGTTAAAGTATTTCATATTCTGACTATGAAATTTTGAATATTTAGGTAGTAATTTCTTCATCTGTCCCAAAAATAATTAATTCAAAATTTAGGAATAAAGTTAACAAAATTTAATTACTTTTCTAAACTTCAAAAATCACCGACTCTGTCATAATTTTAATAATGATGTAATACAAGCTATGCCCAACTCGTCTATTGTTTATTTATTTTTTCTGTATTTAATTTTTATTATAATTTAAGTTTTACGTCATTCATCAGAACTCTAACCAACCAAAAAAAATATTACATTTAACATAATTTTAAAATTAAGAAACTAAAGTTAAACTTTAAAGTTAACAGATAAATTAATACTTTAAAATTTATAGTTTCCTTAACAAATTTGATCATTACTCATTTTTTTTTTAATTCAATTTCTGTGATAATATATTATTAAATTTATTGGCTGTGTAATTAATTTTTTGATGGTATATAAATTAAAAATTTCCAACATGAAAATTTAAAAAATAATTTATCATAAATAAATTAGTCATTAAAGTTTAAAATATATTTTTTTTAAAAAATAGACTTAAAAATTTCATACTAAAAAGACTTACAATACTGACTCAACTCATTCAAGATATCCTAAAATTGTAGGAGACATTTACATTTTATTACGTCTACTTGATCCAGTAAGATCAGGTGTTGTTAATACTGTAGAGTGTAGATATACTACAAATTAGAGCCTGTGGTTTTTAACCTTTTCGGTATTGCGGAATACATTCAATTATATGAAACTTTCCCGGAGAATCAAAACTTACAACTAATTAATCAGAATTCACAACATGAAAATTTGTGTTAATATAACGATTAACGACGTACGACAGAAAACAATTCAGTATGTTCGGAGTGAGCCAGAGCCAGCCTACGTAATTAGAGTTTTTTTTTTGGAATTTAAAAATATCTGAACGCTATTAAACCTTATAAACGCAAGCATACTACAGAAATCGAAGGATGAGGATATTAATATTAATATTTCGTTTGACTTTCGTTTCCGCGAAGCACTTTTCACAAGATTGCAAAGCAACAGATAAGAATCACTGAATCATTTTAGACGTTTAAGATAATGGTCTCAGGTAATAAGTCATTATTAAAGGGTAAATGTACAGTGTAATTATTGTATAAATATTACAAAGAAGACACTAAGAACAATTTTTTACCTTGCAAATAAAAAATAATGAATTTCTGTCATTTAAAAAAAAAAAAAAGTGTTGCCACATTTCCAATTAAGTAAATGTAGCAACAAATACAATTAAATTATATAATATTGAAATATTAATTTTAAAACACTCAGAAAAAGTAATTTTAATAACGTAATTAAAAACGTAAATTCTTTTAACCAACCCTTTAATATGAAATTTGTATTTAAATTCAAAATTTTCTTATTGATTAATAACGTATGTAAATGATATACAATAAGTTTAAATTGAATTTTCATTGAAAATTTGAATTTTCATTGTCTAAGATTATAAAGTTTAGCCAGTCGTTACTAATTTGCATGCATGGAAAAAAGTGCTTTCGATTATTTACACAATGACCTTGAATATTTAGAGCTTTTTTTTATTATTATTATTTAGCTTAATGCAAAACAATATTTTTTTTGTATATTTAACAATAATAGAAATATAAAATTGTAATTGATATTATTTTAAATTATAAAAATAGCAATTGTAAATTATGCCATATCAGTTTTGTAGCTATAATTACAATAATTTATATAATCTAAACAGAAGTTTTTTTTTAAAATATGAACACGTAATTTGAGCTTTTATTGCATTTTCATTTCAGCTTTTAAATATAATTAAAAATAACAAAATAAAATATAAAAATGCAATAAAAATTAATCATTTTTAAGTCTAATAATAATAAAAACGTAATGAAAAATTCGAAAAACCAATAATACGAAAAAAAATCAATGTTTAAATAATTTTTCACCCCATCCCTTAAATTATGTGGTTTTTTTTTACGTGCCAGTCTTATCATTAAAAATATAAAAATCGTTATTATTTACATACACGTAGACAGGTTTTTGGTAAATGTATTTGTGCATGTGCATTGAAATTTGTTGTTTTTTTTTGTATGCATGTTCTGAGAAAGATTTCGTTGCACTTTAACCTTGAATTTTTAAGCGCATGTGCTTTTAAAGCTTCCCCTTTATTAATAAGTGTGTTTTTAAATGAATTTGAATGTGTATTTGTGAAATTGTTGCAAAATTCATTATTTTATAATATTATAACAAATCATTTTTTTTTATAATGTTTAGATGTGTATGAGTGTGAGTTAGAATAATTTTCAATAGGAAAATGATAATATAATTTTTCTATAAATTTTCACTTTGGATAATTTAGTTTTTCTTCCTTTTTTTTTTGCTGTTTGTATGAAATTGGAAAATTTCTCTTTTTTTTAGTATAGAAGAAGATTTTTTTTAATCATTATTACTTTCGCTTATGATGTCGCTTCCCACCCCAAACTTATATATATATAAATGTACAATAATTAATTATTGTTAGTGTTGGTATGATGGGTGGATGGTGGGTGGATGTAAGGATGAAAAAGTTTGGTATTATTGTTAAATTTTAATTAATGAATTCTGTTTAGAAAGTTTCGTATTAGTTTGTTATGATTATTTTATTAATTTAAAAAGTTTTAATAATTTATAAATAAAGGAATCATAAACTCATGTACATGAATTTTATTGAATGCTACATTTTAGATCTGATCAGGTCCTAAATTTACGAATTTACAAAAATATAACGAAATTCTTTCAATTCTTATTTGGCAGAATAAGTGTTAATTGAAAAATTAATAATACGAAACCTTAGATTTCAATAAAAGTCATTCGTACTGTCCATTTTTTAAAAAAATAGCTCGATAGATGACAAATTTGTTGATGCGGTATGAATTTATCGATAAACAAAAATTTGCTTTTCTTTTGAATAGGCACTTTAAAGACAACCACTGAAATATGATCTGTAGTAATCTATGTGTCATCTGTCATGTGAATCAAGAATTATCTAACAAGAAGTATGGCATTCATTAGGCAATATATAATTGTTAATAAAACTGATTATGAAATATTATTGTAGCTCTAGATATTGTAAAAATTACGACTTGGAATTTCAGAGAAAGTTTCTTATCAATATTATAAATATTTTATTAAATTAAGTTTTCTTAGAAAATGTTGATAAGAATTTTTTTGTTATTCAATATTAAATTCAATATTAACTTTATTTAAATTTCACTTTTAAATAAGTTTTTATTTATTATTTTAAATTTCTACTGATAACATTTTGACTTTCTAGAAAATTCTTTTCATTATTCAATAGCAACAAAATATGCTGATTATTATAGTGAAATTTTGCCAGGTTCATTAATCTATTTAATATTTTTTACAATCTTAATATTGAATTATTAATAATTTTTTTCAATAATTTAACATTTACAATATTTTCTCAAAACAATTCAAAATTCTTCCATTTTTCATATTGAAAAATTCAATAATTTTCCGAAAAACCAGGAAATAAAAGATAAATCGAAATCGAAAGCTCCTTTATTTTATTCACTCCTGTTACATAGCAATTTCCATAAAACTAAATCCTTCCATATATCCTGCAATATTTTATATAAATTAATTTAAAATAGTTTTTTTTTTTACTTTACTCCTGGTTGCAGAAAGTTTATTTCATAACAAATTTTACAAAATTTTCATTACAAAAGAGAAAATCGGAAAATTCGTTATTATTAGATGAAATTGAAATTTTTTTTTATAAAATCTTTTTCTCTCTGGGTGTTTAGTATATAAAACTTCTCCCATCATAGAAAATTCTGATGACACCGCCATGATCCACCACTACTAAAAAATGGCTAGACAAAAATAGTGTTTTAAGTTAATTATGTTTTATCTGTGTGAATGTGTGTAAGTTTCCCTTTTTTTATGTAAGTGTAAAAAATGAAGAAAAGTATTTTTGGTGGTTGATAAGAGATGGGGTGGTTTTTGTCATTGTAATTGCAGTTTTTTTGAAGGTTTTCTTTATATTTATGAAAAAACATTATTTATTGTAAAATATAAATTTAATTTTTCTAAAAATTATTAATTTTAAAAGTTATGTAGAAAAAAAAAAACATTAAAATCCAATCATTTTTATATTTTAAACTTCAAAGATTTATGATTTAATTACATAATTTTTATTTTCTATAAAGCTTTTTCTGTATATGCATTTTATGCAAAATAAATTTTTAAAAGCTTCATTTATAAAAGACAAAATAAATAAATAAAAACTATTTGAAAAAGCTCAGTAAGTTTTGATTTTGAACTATGAAATTAAAATTGCATTTAATATTTTTAAAGTTTTTTTGAGTGGCAATAATTTTTATATAAATAATTCCTAAAAATATAATAAATTCACTCCTTAATGAAGAAATTCTCGTAACTCAAAAATTACATTCTCAAACTATTCCAAAAAATTGTTTAGTTAAAATAGACTATAATTTCTATAAATTTTCAATTTCCCGACCTATCCAATAATAAAAATATGAACACGATAAATAAATTCCAATTTTTTTTTATTTGAAACACCCACAATATTCAAAATTATCCCCTAACTGCCTAACCTTCCCCCAAAATCAACCCAATAAACTATAATACCGACAAAACAAATCATTACTGCAACTATATTTTTAACAATATCATTCCCTTATACACCATGCCCTTCACCTATCCTGTTGTACAAATCCTTTTTAAATTTTATATTATATTTTTTTGGCACATCTCTGATTATGAAGAATATATAAAAAAAAAACAGCCGCAAAGCCTTTTTTGTTGCCAAAAGTGCATTAACCTCTGATACAACTACAATGAAAATAATTCACAAATACAATTACATTTAAATAATAACAACAACAACAAAATACAGCTGGCTGGGTAGGGCTGCAAAAGGGTAAAGACCTCTGCAAAAAGAAAAATTTCACTTTTTTTCTCAATTACGATTTTCAATTCCTAGACATGTAAAATTTTAGATTTGATTTTTTGTTTTGCTGTTGGTGGTGTTAGTGTATAAGGGAGGATTTTCACATTTTCCGAATTGATGAAAAAAATTTTGTAATTACAATTTAAAAGTTTAAATAATTAAATAAATATATGTAATTAGACTAACCATTTGTATATAGATGATTTTAATGATTGTAAATCCTTTTTATTACCAGTAAATTAATTTATTAATGTTTTCTATATAATAATTATTATTATTAATTCACAATAAATTTTCATGTTGCACTTTTCCATTAAATTAAAATTAAATAAAATTATTTAAGTCGACTTTTAAAATACACTTCTAATATATGAAAATTAATTATAAAAACAATATTCCAAAATTTCAATAATAATAAAATCACTTTCAATATGAAATGCATACCGTAAATCGTATTATGTTTTTTTTATGTTGTATATATTTAAGGCAACAAAATTAATTATAAAATTATTTAAAAAATATATTATTAATTTTTATTATTACTAAAATTAAATTCTATATATGTAATTTCTTTTGATTAGTTTTGCTTGGCTTTACTTTTTCTTTCTTTTCTTTTTTCTTAACCAAAAACCAATGAAAAATATAAAATTTTCATTTTATTTTGAGACGCCATGACCTGCCTTACATCAAAACATCCCGGGATAGGACTAAAGTAGAATGAATTTTTGAAAATATTATACATAATATCAAAATGAAATTGTATAAGGGTTGAAAAAAAATGTATATATAGAAATTGTATTATGTATAAAATTTTGTGTGTAGAAAATGCATATAGAAAATTCTGTTTTAATATTGAAAAAGCAAATCGAAAGCGCAGTTAAGCTTTTATTTGTTTTTTTTTTTTTAAATATATTTCTGCACAACAGAAAATTGGGAAAATTTATATATAAAATAAGAATAATAAAAAAAAAATTAATTATATAAATTTTATATATTAAAAATGAAAAAGGATAAAGTTAAGATATTTCATAAAAAAGGGTTTTAATAAGATTTTTCAAATTTTAGTTGAATTGTTTGATTTGAAGTAATATTTCTATTAAATAAAATATTGACGAAATTTAAAAAAAAAAATATTTTAGGGTGGTACATTATTTCGTAATTATGATAATACTGGATTAATTTATTTTTTAAAGATTATTTTGGTACTGTCAGGAAATAGACAATTTTTAAAAGTTTATAAGTTCATGTACTTGTTGCTAAGACTGTTATATTACCCTAAGATGATAGACGTCACTTTGCTCACGCACCGGTTAAAAATTAATTTAAAAAATAATCGACGAAACATATTGTAGTAGTTGAAGATATAGAACAAATGAACTGTGACTGCCCAAGTGTTAAGGTACATGCTAAAGATCGTGAAATAAACGATATGGATTCAATAGGAACAGTTTTTTTTATATAAAGGGCTATCTACGGTCCAAATAGTGGCTTACTTTTTAGATAGCATCTGGTTTTTCTTAATAAATTAAACTTTATTAATTTATTTATGTTTATTATATTTTCATCGGTTAAATTTATTTAGCATTAAATATAAATTATTTAACTCTGAAGGTTATAAAAATGGATTCATTTAATTTTTAATAGAAATCAATTAAATCGATACCAAATATTTAATTTTGAACCACCTTAATTAAATATTTATGAAATAAAAAAACTGAAATATCATTTAAATTTTGTATTTATATACGATTCTGAATAGCTGAATGAATAAAAATAAATTTAGCCATAATTATTGAAAAAAATATAATTAGAATAAAATACTAATAAATATTTGAATAATTAATTGTTTTAAATATTTTAAATTATATATTTATCAAAAAAATAAAATCGAAAATATCGAATAAAAAATCTTGATTTATTTTACTATAAAATAGATTTTTTTTTACTTTTTTTGGGGGTTATTCGAGGTTATGAACTTTTCCAACACAATAATAATATATATAGATATAAATATGAGAAATTGTTTACAATTATATTTTTCTATATACTCTTATACATTACGCTTTAATGCCAGCACCCTTCCTTATGCACAATACAAATAAACTTAGGGTAGTCCTTTATCATACATTTATTTTTGTCGGCGTCGCCTAACTTATACATATATATAAAAAAAAATTCATTCACAGCCTTTAGCACTCTATCTTCTGCCTGTGCCGTCGTAGTTGTCGCCTTTTTTACTAAAGCTTAATAATTTTTTTTTTATTATTTATTTACCTTCACACCATATCATTTTCATTTTGCCTACCATAGTTTTTCCGAATTTGTTTTTTTTTTTTCTCTTTTATTTTGTTAGTCGTGTTGTCGTATGTGCCAAAACATACCAAACAACACAAAAATATAAAGTTTTATCATATAAGCTAGAAAACGCAAATAAAAAGTTCAATAACCTACAATTATTATCCTGACAACTATATCAGCTGCAACAATAACACAAAACATTAAATTGATAAAAATAATAAAACACTAAAAATCATCATCACCGCAGTAGTTACAAAAATTCTGCAAACATTTAAAAAAAAAAAACGACACCCAAAAAGTTTTCTTTAAAAAGGACATTTTTACAAAATGCTGAATAGTTGACGACATAAAAAATTGCAAATATTATACTTGAAAAATAAAAATGCGACGAAATTTTTTTTTTATTATAATACCAGCAGACATGGATAAAAAGGACATTATGAAATCACCATGACCACAGACAAGTGAAATTACATATATTCATATATAAATAAAATACTATGAATTTTTGGAGATGGGTGGGAATGTGGTGGATTATGTAAACATTATTTTTTTTTTTTTGAAATCATTACCGAAAAACTTTTTACATTAGAGCATTAGACAATAAAAAATATATTAGGATACTACACACTACAACATTTTCACAGAGCATCATCAGACAAAAATTATATATAGGAGCAGAGCAGACAAGAGAATGTTTATGTATATAGTAATCCTTAGAAGTCTCATACTTAAATTGTCTACAACATATTATTGCTTTGTAAAGAGAGCTTTTCATTTTATTATACCTATCCCAATAAATTTTGTTGTAATCCTTTTTTGTCAAAAAAAGCTTTTGAATATTAATAAAATGCATTTACTGGTAACGAAACGTTAACATTAAAATAATTACAGAGCTCTAAGGATATAGCTTCTTTTTATACAGAATTATTCATTCAAGAGCTTTTCAAATTTTCAACATTGGCTATAACTTGTTGGTTGTACATATTTTACCATAAAACCCCAAACAAAACGTCCTTGATATATTCAATATTTTGTTGTTATGTTTCTGTATTAGGAAATTAATGATAAAAATGGAGTGGAGGTTCAATAAATTATATGAATGACATAAAAATTGTAGTAAGGAGTAGGAAGTAATAAATTGTCAAATTATGATTCAGAAACTATAGAAAGGGATTTAGAAATAAAATTGAATTTTCCCAATCAGAGTGTAGATATAAATGAATTGTAGTAATATTCGTTGTTTAAGAAAACAAAAAATTAATGAATATACTCTCGCTTGCGCCGACGTCATACAATTGATATATGGATTTACACAAAATTAATAGGCAACCAGACAACTACAGTAATACTAAGGAGTGACGACAATGAGCTATTTCAAAATTGCGCCCATATTTTTTATATATACACTGTAAAATAAAATGCCAATTAGGTAGTATTAAAAATGGAATTGAAAGAATGTCAAATTCTGAATTATAAAAACTGTATTGTAATTACGGTTAAAACGTAATTATGGTTAATTTATTTTTAAATTTATTCTTATAGTTTTAGGTTTAAGTAAAAGTATTCAAAATTGCTTCTATTTTATGTAAAGTATTGAATATATTTTTATGTATCAGTAATTATAAATTCATATCGTGTACGTTTTGAAGAAAATTAAAATAGGTAAAAATTTATGTAAAATTTCAACTCTGAAAGTATGTAACATAAATAAAATTGAGTGCATTTGTAAATAGTTTATTCTGTACTTAAATGAAAGTTATTCAAATGTTAATAAATTGTTAATATTTATATAGAAGATTTTTAGAAAATATTAAAATTTAGTTATACTTCTTGATATGACAATTGTATTACCGTTAGATTCAATAACTTCCTAAGCACTTAAACAGAATAATCGTGAATATATTGAAGACATAAAACGTAACGAAATGAAATTTACTTATAAAAATTATGTTAAATGAAATGAAGTTTTAATTTTAGAATTTGTTGATTTTTTTTTTATGGTAAAGTTTTGTGACTGAATTAGGCTAATAATTTCCGATATTTTACGTCTCTGTAAGGTCTTTTATTTGAAATCGTTTCAATTTGTATTCAAAGTTATGCTTATATAGGATAGTGACTGATCTGAAATTTTATTTTTTACAGTGCATGAAATTCTTTCCAATAACTACATAAAATATTACAGTAAAGATTTTCTTTATACTCTTTTTTAATAATTTTCATTGAAAAACCTTTACGTAAACTTCATGTCACATACACATAAACATAAAATATTCTTCATTTCAAATAATGCATAAGATTTTCTTTACCCAGAAAGTCAACATCAAAAGCTTTTTCCACTTCAACCGGCTAAACTAAAACTAAATTTGATCATGAATAACATAAAATAAAAAAACATAACAAAACAGTGAGCCTGACATTCATACATAAAACATAAATACATTCACAATCACTAAACATTACGTTCTGTTGAAATTGTATATAAATATGTATAAGAAATTGAATTCCGGTGAAATGTTTCGGTGCTTGCAGCTTGTTATACGTAAATTATCAGTTTTAGTGGAGCCATACAAAATATTTTTAACCAGTTTATTTGAATTCTCAAAATTAAAGCTTTTTTATGTGCTTTTTAAAAGTTGAACTATTTTTTATGTATTATGTTTATGTAGGTATGTATATAAATTTTATAATTCTTTTTTATATACAATTTTATGCTATCCGTTGCTTGAGTAGGTCGGTCGTTAACCTTTCGAACTTGCAATAATTATTTATATATTTATTTTCTTTAACACGACCGTCGTCGTCGTCCTCAACAACCGTCAATTGCTAAACATTATTTTTATTTTGCTTGCTTTTCAGAATGATTAACTGAAAAAATGTGTTTTTTTTTGTAATTATGAATGTATTTATGTTTTTTATGTTTGATTGGAGCATAAATTGCATGTTTTGATTTGTATAGATATCATAATTTATATACAAAAAAAAAAAAGGAATTTAATAGTTTGATTAGTTGGGCTTTTCTAATGGGTTAAGGAATTGGGTATCCTAATAATTATATGAGTAAATTATATATTTTGGTTATTGGGAAATTTTGTTTTGTTCTTTTTTCTCAAAAATTTTCCATAACAGTAACAGCAAAGTAATAAATAATTACAGTTTGCATTTGCAATAATCTACCTAAATTTAATCTAATTTTTAAGGTTATAATAAATTTAATACCGAATGATATAAGACTTGTAAATTTCGTTAATTTTCTAGGAATTACAAAAAAAATCAAAATTGAATATATTTTGTGTCTATAGTTTTTTACCTTACACAAAAATTCATATCCTTTAGGGATTACAATTGTGGATTTGTAATACAAAAGATAAAATAGTTAGTAAGATTCATTAAAAGGTTGACCCGTTGCCGTAAGTCTTTTTGTGGGCTCAAAAAATAATAATTTGCAGTAAAATATTTTCTATTCAAATCGATTATTATATTATTGTTGTCCTTTTAAAGGATTATCTTAGAAGGTTTCTTTTTATTCCTTCTCGTTTTATGAATTTGAACAATACATACTTTTTGCATTATTAAAACGTACAAAAAAAGTATATGCGAAAATGATGAAATATTTAAATTTTAATATATTTGCTATTTGCTAAAAAAAAAACCTTTTTTCTTTTCATTTTTCAGCTCTATTCATATTGTTGATCTTTCCAGAAGATCATGTTGCGGAAGTCATTAATCAACAGACAACAAAAAACAAAATGTCGAATACACAAAATAATAAAATTTAAGGTTTTTTTTTTACAATTCTTTTAATTTTGGGTAAGCAATTGTCTTGATTTTTGAGAATTTGATTTGTAAATAGTTTTGTAAAATATGAATAATTGTTATGATTCAGTTCAAAGAACGGAGAAGGCACATTTTGATGATTGTAAAAATCACAGAATTAAAAAATAAAACAAATAAGTAAATTTTCAATAAGAAATTTACATGCGAAAATTGTAATAATTCTAACTTAATTTTTGTAAAATCTTGTTCGAAAATTCGAAACAGTAAAATCTATGCAAGAATAATTACAGCGTAATATAATTTCATTTATTAACTCACTCTCACCCCCACCCTCTACACAAATCTACATAAAATTTAACATAATATAAATTTAGAAAAATAATTTAGAATATATATTTCTATTTTGATGATTATGTAAATATGAAAACCACTGCTATTGCTAAAATTGTTTATGTAAATTATAGCAATAACAGTAATTTTCATATGAACATAAATTAAAATGGCCAAAAAATTACACTAGCAAATCACCACATTTCATATCACTTTCAACATTCAATGATTTCCCAAAATTTATAATTTATAATCTATTAAAATAAACATCCGAGCTTTAAAAATTCAGCAATAAAACTGAAATCTGAAATGTAATGACAAATGAAAATGACATTGACATTCAAAAACCGATTGCTTTGATTATTTTCTAACAAAATTTAAATTTTGACATTTAAAAACGGATTGCTTAGATAAATTTGTAGAATATTTATTATTAATTTGACAATTGATAAACAAAACTATTCTAAATGTTCTAAAGAAACCAATAAAACTTAATTAAGTTAACTTTAGCTTATATAAATTTTGGTTGGTATTAATCAGAAATGTCAAGAAGTCGAAATATTTATTTGTGAATAAATTTCTTTGATTTAATTCGATTTTAATAATCTAAATAATTTTGAAATTTTCCCTATTGTCAGTTGTCACATAATGACATAATATTTAAGAGGTTCAGTAGGAAGAGTTAATAAACTTTGATTTTACATTTTAATGGAGCAGTGTTATCGGCAATGATGAAGAAGCTTAATCATATTTCTTTTGAGATTTAAATACGTGGAATGAATTCTGAAAATCATCAGGAATTATATTACTTACAATGTGGAAATATTAGAAATATTTCCAATTGTTAAGAATATTTGAATTTTACTTAACGATATTTAATGAAGTTATAGTTAATTTTTCTTCAATTCATTTAAATCTGCGGGATAAGGTTTTCTCATGGCTAATGGCAAGAAAAATTTATTATTCCCGAGAAAGCAAACAATCCGTTTGGCCACATAAGAAAATCCTGGATAATAAATAAATATTGAAAAACTAAATTATATTTTCTTCCCATAATTTGCAGTACTAAACATTGTTCAGTCAATCTTCTGTTTTAAGATTTTTTTAATTAAGTAAAAATTAAATAATCCAGGATACCAGATCAATTCCGGTTTCTGCCAACCCTTTCTACAAACGTCATTTATGGAATATAATACAAGTTCGTAATCAACGTTTTCAAATTTATCCAACAAAAATTAATCAAATCGAAAATATTTGCTTTTCTACAATTTTAAACAAAATTTGTTTATGTAAGTTAACAAACCTTTACAAACTCCAAAATATTCTTATAATAATGTTTAATTCAACTACCGTTATAAAATCTTAAATTCCACAAATATTTACATTTCTCATAAAATAAATTTAATATCACGATTGAATGTACAAGTTTATTTCTAGATCATAAATGTTCTACGAAAACAAAAGACTTCTATGCTCAATTTACCAAGTGCATGATCAATAAGCGACGAACTTCGTATTTACAATAATTTAAATTTTATATTGATAACCTTTAAATATCCTTTTAATTTAACTACTGTTAGTTCACCATATAATAACATATAATTTTTTTATATACCTGTATAACCCAAAATATGTAATTCGATCATTTTACAAATATTTACCTGTATCTGAATTTTAAATAATACCTGAATTTTTTTTTGTTCTCATCATAACATTTCTTTTGTTTGGGAATTTTTGTATATAATATTTATATAATAACGTAAGAGCCAATAATACAATTTTTTAGTGTTCTTTTGAACACAAAATTTATCATATCACGAACAAAAAAATCGAAAAAATTCTTTACACAATTTTTTTTTTTTTTCAAAAAACATTTATTTATGCTGATCGCATTGATGTTGCATAAACATATTATAACGGTTCATATTTTAAAAACTGTACTGTGTGGTTATCGTTGATATAATAAATGTAAACAAAAATAACTACTTAGCATAAAAACAATATTAATCAACATAATATTTTAAGAGGGTCTTTTTTGGTGTATTGGTGGTAAATATCAGGTTGGCTAAAGAAGAAATAAATATTTATTAAATAGGTATATAAACAGTTTTTTTTTATTGAGTTTGATATAATCGCAAAACAATCAATATTAAAAATATGCTTTAAATTTTAAATTATTCGGTCTGTCGGTCGAATTTCAAATTACTGTCACAATTTTTGAACGTTCAAATTTTCAATTTTCATTTTATTGGTGATACTACCTTAAAAAATTAGGAAAATTTTACTCTTTATTACAAATAAAATTCCTCTTATAAAGAGAACCCTATTCTGACTGGGTGCAGAATCAGTGATACGAGCATCGGAAATTTTCATTATGAAATAGAAATTGTGAATCTATTTTACAACTCTGCATTAATAAATTGTTTTAGTAAGCTATATTTCTGTAATAATATTGTTTTCAGTAATTTGCAAGCGACCTACAAGCCTACAACAATTCAATTATCAAATTAATTTAAATTGATCTTTGAACAAATCCCTAAATTTGCATTTATATGCTTTACTTAAGTTGCAATTTGCATTATTTTGAATGACATTTATATTGTGGACAATAGAAATTTTCATGTAATAGGTGAAGCCGTTTTTTTTGTTGTGTACGTGTAAATTGATGTTATGCAAGAAGAATTTTCAATTAACTTGATTCGGTGGGTTGACACCTGATGTTATTGATTATATTATTTGAAGGTGTATATAGTTATAATGTGTCTGTATAATTGACATATTAATGATTGAATTGAAACGGTAAAATATAGCTAAAGGTATTTTTTTTTATAATCGTATAATGGATTAGAAAACGTGCCAACTACTTCTAATAGGTTCTTAATAAAGAGGCTAATGATTGTACTTTATTATGATTAAAAGATTGTTCGAGATATAAAATATAAATTTTTAAAATTTATTTATATTTTATTTGATATTCTATATACGAATTTTTCAAATGTTCTCAATGAAAATTACCTAATTTCCGGTAATTAATTAAAATGAAATGTAAAATAAACATTTTTTTTTTAATTTTTATTAGTATTTCTATTATTTTAAGTACTATAAATTTAGAGAATATTATTTAATACGGAAACTAATTAAATAATATTTAATGTTTTATAGAATTTTTTTAGTTTTTGTTAATTTTTCTTTTTGTGAGGTCCACGCTTGTTCTTGGTAGCAGTTGAAATTCATAACCAACTGAAAGAGGCGATTAAAAACTAGGAATTTAATTTATCAAATAACAAAATATTTTATAAATTAAATTTGTTTTGCCACATCTAAAGCATGCTTTACATAAATCTATAATGTAATGTTCTTTATCATTTGCTAAAAATAGATTTTAGGTAAATTTAATCCATCAATAAAATGGCGGAAGGGTAAAGCCATATACACGCTTGCCAAAGAACTTAAAGGCCTGCTGCAGCACATGATGAAATACATTAAAATAAATTTGTGATTCAGCTATAATAGCCTATCGATTTAGATTGTTCTACACAAAGTTGTTATTTAAATTTTTAAACAATATTTTATTTTCCAGATATCGTTCTTTACTTATTTACTATAATACAATTTCACTAGTACAGCCATAACTCGAATTTAAAGATAAGATATATGTCAAAACCAAAAATTATAAAACCTTCAATATAATATTCCAAAAATCCTAAAATCTTATAATGTTAACATTTCATTAATATCAATTAAAATAAATTCAATTTACCAAGAACACACCGAACACAAAATCTAAGATCAAACATTTTTCCTTATAAATGATTTTTTACCAAACCCATTCTCTAAAGAGGTTCAAATGAAAACGAAATTGCATCATTACATTTTAATCTCTTCTTTCTATAGCTCATGGTTCTTTTAGGGGTCAATGAAATATGAAAAGATGGGCAAAGAACTTTTAAAGAATTTGTTATTTTACCATTAAATATAAAAAGATTGCGCGCGCATATTTTTTTATGTTGTACGTTATACTCTACATCTACAACACACACGAATCATTTGGTAAAAAGACGTATAGTAAACAGAGTTAAAGAATTATATTTAGGAAATCCTATAAGAGCCAATCGGGTGTGGTAGTTGGTTAAGTTTAAAGATCGCATATATAAGTGCAAACGATGGAAGTAATCAAAAGGTGGAACAAGAAATTAAATTTATTTCCATTATTTATAGACATTCTATGTATAACAACATTAGATTTATTTAGTTAAAGGAAAATTACTCAGCTATTAAGTGAAAACATGAAAATTTTTACATGTTGCGCCGTTTTTTTTTTTTCGTTCGTTCCTCATATTTTAATTATTATTGTGGACGTTGCGCGGTAGAAAACATATCCAAAATTGGTTTAAGGAAAAAAATTTAGATTTTTGAAAAATGTGCAATGAGAAAATTCTATAATTTATTTTGCAATTATGTAAAGAGAAGACGGAAAAATCTTGTAGATAAATTTATAAATTTTTTTTTTTTTTGTTTTTCTTTTGTAATGTTTTAGCGACTGTACAATAATAAATTTATTTATATGAAATGGAATAATTTAGGAGTCTATTTAGATCATATTTGAATAAGAGGAATGAACTTTTTGGAATTTTTTGTTTTTTTTAGTAGATATATAAAGAATTAGTGTTTATAAAACAAATTTTGTGATCTATTTATTAATCAATTTTAAATTTTAGATAATATTTAGTTCAACTTCAAATGTAGCCTCCATGGATCCAAGCACTTACTAAGAACTGCTCAATTTATATGCATTTAATATTGTAATTGTTAACTAGCTTGAACATTAAATTGAAGTAAATTGAATACTATTCAAATTTGATCAAATTAGACTCTTTTAGACTCAATTAGACTCGAAAAGATGTTACAGCTAAGTGTTAGTGCTAGTTACGACTAAGTGTTAGTATTTATATGAAAATTAAATAATTACACAAAAGTGTAAAACAGATTGACACCAAAAATAGGTTTACCAAAATTTTTGTGTACTAATTGACAATCAAAGGTCCTTAAAAATGTATAATAAAAATTTTAAAGTCGGCTTTAAAATCTTTGGTAGCCCATTTAAACCAGTGTCATTTTTCTTCTATTATAGTATCTTTTATAATAAACTCGTACAATTAAAAAATTATTGAAATTATCTAATTCACCTGCTCAGACAAGATTCTCTTTTTGTACAACAACAAAATTATATTCTATCTCTTTAAATGTAACTTTTATTCCCCTTTTTAAACAATTTTTTTATCCCCATCAATAAAATCATACTTTTCTTGTTGAATCAGAAGTTGCCTAACCAAGACAAACATTTGAAGTAAAAAAAAAATTCTAGGGAAAGTGTTTTTTCTTTTTTACTATATGTACCCAGATGTTCTTCAAAAGAATGAAGATGAGTTCAACTCGAAGGTTAATAAACTCTTTAACTCTTCGTTTTGTTACACAAAATAAAAAAAAATAAAAAAACTTTTCATTTTGGTTATTAAAATCTAAAAATAAATTTATATAAAATCATGAATTTTTAATGATCATAAGAAAATTGATAAAAAATTGTAATTTTAAAGTAAGACTTGAACTTCGATTAGCAGATCAGTTTTGTATTCGTAGTTTAATTTCTGTTTTTCAGAAGGACTATGGCGACGATGATAGCATTTATTATTTATATGTAATTTAAAATATAACATATTTTTGCAAAATTTAAATTAATGTTCTCGGTAGTAATTTAAAATTATTACATGGTGTAGAAATTAAATTAATACATTAAAAGGTTCCAATTTAAAATAAAAAAAAAATTGCCATGTGAAATTGTGTAATATAAAGATTATAACTTTGACCACTTGTGCATTTGCTTTTTTAGTATATAATGGCGTAATATAATACAATTTTGTATTGTTGAATTGAAACCAGTTTTTAGGAACCACTTGCCGTGAAAAGGGCGTTCAACTATCATCATGATGATTATCGAGATTATGTATATATAAATTTTCAAATAAGTGTGTTTCCTAAACTATTTTGTATTTTTTTATTAAAAACTTTTGCTTTTTTTTGTGTTTGTCTTTATTATGGTGTCTTTGACTTTAATTTTTTTTTAGAATTTTAATATCTTTTGGATATTTTTCATATTCTCCCCTCTTTGCTAATGCTTAGAAGCTATTTAGAGATGATGATGGCGTCTTTATTTATTTCCATTCTATATTTTCTTTGGTGGATTTGTTTTTAATGAATTTGTCCAGTAGTTTTGTTAATCAATTTAATGTCGTTTCTTATAATCTTGATATTTGTTTTGCGAGATTTTGTAATATTCAAATATTTGGAAGATATCTTCAAAAGTTAAATTATTGTTTTTTTTTTTTATAAATAATAGTGTTTATTTGTAGAATTCTTATATAACACCTGAGTTTCAGGTTAATTTATTTATATAAAAACAATAATAATCTTTGCGATTTGTTAAATTTTGTTTATGCTTTGATATAACCTTGAACCTTTTGAGGTTATGGTTAATAAGTAAAATCCAGACATAACTTAAAAGGTAATAAATAATTAGTTAAATTGCTAAATATAATCATAATTTATTCACAGAAAAAAATGAAATATTTTCGATTTTTTTAGTTACTTTAAAATTAAACTAAAAATTGACATCAAAAGCTGTCATTTTTGCTTGCCAGTTTATCCTGTTTTCTTTCAAAAAATATAATTTAATCAAAATATCAATATTCAATGGCACTATATAGGAGAGTTTAAATAAAATTACACGAATTCATCCTAAAAACTGTTGCTGGAAATAAGCTAATTGGAAAAATAAACTGAACCACAAATGTTAATCAATTCTAAAACTAAATATTTTTTATTACTACATTAATCATTTAAATCTGAATATATTTAGAACAATAAAAATTTATCAGTTTGGAATCATCAAAATCCGCAATTACTTAATTAATAATTGTACATTTTTTTAAATATAAATTAACTAAAAAGTTTTTTCCCACTAGCGAAAAAGATACATAAAAAGTTGTAATGAATAATTCTAAATGTGTGAAAGAGTAAAACATATTAAGAAAAATAAAAAATGTTTAATATTGTAGTATAGTTCATTGTTGATAAATAATATTGGAAATTTTATATTTGGAATTCGATTTTAATTAGAAATTTTTCTTTATCGCAAGTAATTTATTAAATAATAAATTTTGTATGCTAAATTTATGTTCAACTGAAAAAAATCAATAATGCATTCAATCAAATTTTAAAAAGCTGAACTGAAACATCTAAATATTTTATTATTATATTAAAATTTACTAAAAATAATTTTTTTTCAGTGTATACCTCGATTTAAAGATTATGTCATAACCACAACAAGATTTTGCCAATAACAATTATTTATACAAACAAAAAAGACTCTTTGAATTTCGATAAAAAAAATATTTACCATGACCTTTTAGGCTTCAAATTTTTTTCCATTTTATTTATAATGATTTTTGTTATTTTGAGACTCATCACAGGTTTTTTTTTTTAATAAAAGAATTTTGATGTAGGCATTATAAGATTTAACAAAAATTTCCATTTTATAGAAATTGATGATAATTTTTTAAATATTTTGTTAAATTTCATAGATTTTTCAACATAATACAAAAAATAAATATGAATGACGACTTTAACAATTAACTCAAAAAAAAAAAATAAAAGATTTTTTTATAATAATTATTTGCTAAACAAAATATTTGTTTTTATCTAATAGATACAGAGCCCAGCATTAATTTTACTAATGTTATTTCTGCAAAGCATAATAATTAAAACTTCTTAAAATGATTCTTTACAATTTAATTATTGTATAGCCAATATAATCGCAAATTTACAATGTTGCAATAAGCTTTAAAGATTTTGTATACGAATTTATGTAAGCTTTGACATTGTAAGTTAAACATAGTTGGTAGCTCTTAATCTATAGATTATTACATAAACGGGAAGCAATATTTTTTTTCTGGTAATTATTGAATGCTTAAAAAAATTAAATTTTAAAATTATATTCAATTAATAATATGACAAGAAACAAAAAAAAATTATCAAGAAATTTTGTATATTTTGTAAAGTTTAATAGAATTTCTCGCGAAACGACCTTGTCTTTTTAGTTGTATTATATTTGAATGGTTGGTTATTCATTATTATTATATCTGAAAATTATATTTACTTATATTGTCACTTTGAGCATTGATAATATGTAGAAAATATATTTTCAATTAATTAAATATTTATGTGATTAATTAAGATAACAAATACCAAAAATTATAGTGTAATAATAAAAATATGCTTCTTTTTTTTTAAAATAATGTCCTTGAATTTTAACACTTAATCTTTAATTTAAAAGATTTATATTTGAATTTGTCTAAATTTATTAAATTCTGGAATTTTTTTACTTTGTGGATCCAAAAATTTGTTTTTAATTGAGTATAGAAATTAAATTTTTTAGATTTTCATAGTAATAATTCAAATTTAAATGCAAATTTTTAAATATTGAATATATTTCGACTAAAAAATATTTCGCTAAGTTTTTCGCTCAATATTTCTGGACAATTATTTTCGCTAAGTTTTCGCTATTTTTTTTTTTCTTAATTAAATTTGAAATTAAATACTTAAATCAACATTTTTTTTTAAATTATGTTTTTATAATAAATTAATTCTCCAGGCCATTAAAAATTGTTCTTATTTTTTTTAACCTATTCTATACTTCTATACTGAAACTTTTTTTTTCGCCTTCTATTATAACCAACAATTTTTTTTATCATAGTTTTTTTCTGTATCTATATTATTTTATAACGAATTTCTTACCGTCCCACATAACTCGAACTTCTGTGGCGTAAAATTATAAAATAATTCTATATATAAAAATAATACTATTATTTTCAGCCAAAAGTCATTGACACCATAATCGCGGTATTTTGCCGGTTTTTATATATTTTATATGAAATAAAATTACAAATAACATCGCAATTATTTGATCATCACAGTCGCGAGTAATCAATGTAAAAAAAAATTTAACTTTTAACTATTTCAAAATGAAAATTTTATCGGTTTTTTTATTTATATTTTTTGTTTTAATTTTAGGTTGAAGAAAAAATTTTAGTAATAAAAAAGTTAACATTTTTATTTATTAGCAATTTTGTATGTTATTTAGATGATCTTTTAAATTTTTATGTGTTTTTTGAATTGATTTTCTTGCATAATTTATTTGGTGTAATTGACATCAAATTTGTCAAAAAAAAAATGATTATATAGTAATAAAAAGTGTAAAGTTTTTACTGGGCGAAACTTCGCATATAATAAATAAATTAATTTATTGGAAATATTTAAATTTAGAATCATTAAATTTAAAATTTTATTATATTTACAATAATTTTTTATGATATTAACCAAGAAAATCAATAATATTATTTCGGAATTAACCTTTACAAAAACCTTGACTTTTTGAATCATCAAATTTCGCTGAAAAGAGATTTTAAAGCTGGATATTAAACTAATTCTTATTAAAACTCAAAAATCATTAAAAATAATTTATACTAAGTTTTTTTTTCTTACAATAAAGAAATTAGTAGTTAACCCTTTAGTGTTAATTGTACAAATTTGAATAACAAATTACAAAATCTTTTTGTAAAAACAAAAATCAAAATAATGAATTACAAATATCTTCCCGCTAAAAATAATCTATATACAAAACAAATTAAATAAAAATATACTAATTTTATTTACCTGAAATTAATATTTTCAAAGAAATCACAAAATTTCAATAAAATATCAATAAAAACCGCGTCATAAAATCAGCAATTTTAATTTATTCTAAAATTCCGAGCAAAAAAAATTAAGAGCTTTTCGAAAAAATATGATTCAAAGTCAATTATTATAATAATTTTTAGGTGTCAACAAAAGTCAAAGTCAAGGATTTTTATTGTTAATAAGCTTTTTTTTTAAATATATATCGCCCCCTACCGCCCAATAAACTCACAAGTATTAATCATTGTGCTACCTCTACTCGTGGACCTATAGTAGTATGTTAATTTGAATTATAAATTTAAATTAAATTGCAAGTTTGTTGAATGAATGCTTTTGATATTTGATAAAAAGCTTACATTAAATAAATCTATCTAAATTCCAATTAAAAATTTAACATTTTGCTATTCACGATTTAGTCACATTTTTTTTATATATGTAAATTTAATAAAACTAGAATTAATTATTAAATAATTTTGCAATAAAAAAACAAATAATACCAAAAATAATTTGTTTTGATGTTAATAAATTATTATATAAATTTTATATGAAAAAAAAAAAATCTTGTTTTTGACGTAATATAAATTTATGAATTTTACAAATTTATTAAGTCGTAGAATATTTTTACAATTAAAATATATATGTCAAATAGTTCTTCGACATTATATTCAACGGTTCATTATTAATTTCAACTATTAGAGTGTGCTACGGAAATATCGAGAAGTTTTGTCAAAAATATCAAAATCAAAATGAAATTTTCTATTTTTAACCTTTTTATTATAATTAATTCCAGATAAATGTGCAAAAATTTGTTTTTGCAAATTCATTTTCGTCATGTTGAAATGGAATTTATAATTATGATTACATAAGAGAAGCGCGCGTTTTCGTTCAGATTTATTTTTTACAAAATTATTAGAAATATTTTAATATTATTTACTTTATTTATAGAAAATTACGAAATTGCGTCGTTATTAAAAAAAAAAATATATAGTATATTTAAATTACGCAATTCTAAAATATTTTTTGTAATTAATTTATAATTATTCATTTATTTTGAAAAAGTCATTATCAAAAATTTTAAAACTTACCAAATTGTAAAAAAATTAATTTGTCATTTTACTTCCAATTTGAATTATTTAATCCATTAATGTTAATAAAATTATAATCCATTTCAAATTTGTGTGTTTTTTTTTGGGGGGGATTCAGTTTTTATTGTTGAATTATTTAATTAACAAATTCTTTTTTTTTTTGTAATATATTTTAATAATTTACACGTTTTTATTTTATCACTAATTTTTAATTTATTTTATAAGAAATTCTAAATATTTTTATATATAAATATATTTTTTTTTTCAATTATTTTTTAATTGATTTTTTAATTTTCATATCAATTTTCTTTTATAGTAAAATTCTTGTTTGTCAATTATTAGAAAATTCAAAAAACTTTACACATTTCAATTATAATATTAAAAAATTTAAGTTTATTTATTTATTTATAATTTTATTTAACTTTTTTACAATTTATATTCCATTTTTAGAAGTGTAATCCAATTTTTTTGTAGTGATTCCATTTATGTTCTTAAGTTCTTGTCAAAACTATTTCAAATCTTGAATATTAACTAATATAAAATTTTAACGAACAAAAAAATGTTATGGTATCACGTAAATTAGAAATCAAAACATTAAAAATTATTTATAACAAATTAATAAAAAAAAATTTAACAAAAATTATTTTAAATTAATATTTTTCGTAAAAAAAAAAAAAAAAAAATCTAAAAAAATCAATTTAAGAAGAGATCCAAAAAATTCATTTTTATTTTTGTTGTTTTGATTAAAATAAGACAAATAAAAAAACACGTAAAATTCCGTCCATATCGTTTTGTTGCTTACGGAAAACTGAATTACGGAAGACAATATTTTAGTTTTAGCTCAGTTAAAATTAACACACTCTTTTGCAATAGAATATCATTGAGGTGGCTTCACAACAACAACATTTTTTTTTTCAGAAATATTTTTATCTAACAGATAATAAACAATTACATGGACAGTAAAACTGAGATATTCTAAAAAAACATATGTAAAGAGAGTATTTAAATATATAAGAGAGTAATGCGCAACAGACTATTTTTAACACACATACCATTACAAAATTCTTGTTTTTTTTTGTAATAAAGGTTCTTAACACATATACATACAAAATTCTACCTGTTATGTTGTTAATGAATTCAAGGTTTGATGGTATAAATCTAAGCTAATTCGATTTGCTTGAGTAGTTTTTACTAAAAATCTTGTTAATTTTTTTATTTAATTTAGTGAGAAAGAGAAGAAAGCTTTTAATACTAAATATCCCCACCCTTAATTCTTAACACACATACAGACAGAGGCCTACTTTATAAAATTTAAGAAATTTGATTTAAAATGATATGAAGAAGTTTTAATAAAAGTTCTGCTTTAATATAAAAATGCAACCACCATCACAAAGGTAAATGTACCATCATCGATAGACGAAAATCTGGAAAATCATATATGAAAATTACAACAAATTATCGTAAAGTATAAGAAAATTTCTATTTGTTCTGTAAAAGAATAAACTCTTTATCTCTAGAGGTGAACTTGGTTTTGCAGAAGAGAGTAAGTTTTTTTTTTGGAAATTTTTTTAAATTCAACTTTTTCGAGAAGTAAAAACTTATGAAATCAAAATAAATTGTTTTTATTATGTACGATAATAAATGTTAAATAACGGGATTAAACTTTGTCCAACAAAAAAAAATAACCAAAACAAGAACAACAAAGATTGTGAAAAAGAGATTGTAAAGAAATTTTTGAATTAAAGCCAACTACAAATAATTATATTTTAAAAAGTTCTTTCTTTTGATTTTGACAACATTTTATTTTTTGAGTCATTTTTGTTTATTTTAATTCTTTTAAGATATTTTTTTTATTTTTTGGTTATGTTAAATATAAAGAGAAATTTTAATAATAATTTTTTTTTTATATTTATTTAAATAATTTGCAGAATTATAATTTACAAACAAAAATTGAGGAGAAATGGTAGACGTGATAAAAAATTGCGTTTATACAGAGCAAAAATTGTAATATTGGTTTTTGATTTTGTTGTTTTTTTTTTTCGGTAATATTTTAGGTCGGTTCTTGACTTCTGTGTTTTTTTTTTTTTTTTTGGAAGTTCATTGACTGCTCCGTAGAATTGATGATTATTTTCACTTAGGCTATAATACTTCTTTTTTGGAGAATATTTTTTTTATTATTTTTATATTTTTGAAAATCTTTTGAATGGTAATTGTTAATGTAAACAAGCGAAAAACTTTTTGAAAAGAATAATAGTAAAAAATATGGTTAATCTAAAAATGATTTATTGACCCCTGAAAGTGTAATTTAATTATTATTATTATTATATATTTAATGGAAAAATTCTTAAAATACTTTATTTTTAACTGAACTTACAAAATAGTATAATTCTAAACAAAAGACTTCAAATTAATTAAGCGAGTAACTTGGTTTTTGAGTACTTCGAATAATATTTCAAATAATTGTAATTCTAATTTAATTTTACAATTATTTTAAATTTGATATCTAAAAATCATGGATTTTACGAAAAAAATATTTTTTTGGTTAATAGCAATTGATTTAAACAAAAGACTTCAATTTTTTTTAAGCGAGTAACTTTTTTTTTGAAATTTTTTTTCTTCTTTCGTTTTAATTGGAAATTTATGATTTTTAAAATTTATCCAATCTACAAAATTTTAACTGAATATGTTTTCTTATATTTAACAATTAATAAAATTCTGAATTATTTGCACTAAATTCAACGTCATAATAAATACTTTCTTAAAAACAATTAATATATATAATTAAATATGTTTTTGAAACCAACTTTAATGGGAGTAATAAATTTTCATTCATATATTTAAAAATTCTCTTATAATTGTCTTTGCATATAATAATAGAATCACATAAATTTTGCCCGACTTTTCACACTTAACCATTTCAATTTTATGCTATTCCATTTTATTTGCACTTAGCGACTAGTAAAAATAATATATAAAAAAAAATCGAAACATAATTTTCTTCTTAAATATATATAAATATAAATGTAGTTATGTATATAAAAAAAAATAGATTAGCTATATTAGAAAAATATAACAAAACTCGCACAAATAGTAAATCGCGTTCAACTGAGTTCATTACTCCTAACCTAATTTTTACTTCTCTATAATATATAAAAATTTATTAAGCATTGAAAACGACACGATAAACATTAATATTGCAAACGTGCTAGTAAACAATTTTTTTTTAGCATTAGCATTACTGACGTAAATCTATTATAGCAATGAAAATAAAAATTCGCCTTCAAAATATAATTGAAAATTTTGATTAGTTCTTTAAAAAAATTCATGATTAAATTTCAGTTTTTCTATTCAATATCCTTAAATTATTCTATATCAAATCATTTCGTACATACATTTTATATATGCATTTTGAAGTAATACTTAAAAAATTTCATATAGTCCAATTAGCATCATTACAGCATTGAGAAAATTTTGAATGTTTTTGAACCTACGTTAGAATTTTGGAGTTTAACGAACTCCACAGATAAGTGAAAAGTGTCGAGAATTTAATTTATACATGACTCTAAATTATCATTTAACACGAAAATTTACAGTTTTTGGAAAAATGTTTAAAAAAAAAAAAAAAGAAAGAATGAAATAAAAATAAACTTGAGATAATTTTTATTCCGGTTTTGTTTTTTGAGTACTTAAAGTTAAATCAGTATTCAGAATATTTTTTTTTTTTAATTTTTCAAAAATTATCATTTATCATTTTTATAGAAGGTGTCAAAAATTACGTCAAATTTTAAATGAAATTTAATTATAATTATATTTTAGGTGGCTTTGTATTAGGGGACAAATATTTTATCAATTCCAAACACCGCTGGGGATTATTAACTTGATAAGTTGATAATTTATAGTTCGATAATTACTTTTACATATTCAGGATAAATGTTTCATACAACCTTAAAAAATTAGACAAACTAATAACATAATCTTTGTTTTTTTATGATTAGTCATTACTCATTATAGATTGAAGGTACCTACTAGTAAAAACTTTGAACTTTGAAGGTACCTACTAGTAAAAACCACTTGGTCCTCTTAAAATTAGGTGATGTAGGAATAGTGGTAATGGTTTAAACTATATCCATTTAAAATCAATCAGTATTTTTACATTTTGTCCAACAAATAATTTGTAAATAGCTTAGTGAAGCTTAGAATACATGGATATCTTTAAAAAAGCATTATTAATATTAGCTATTGAATATTAATGGAAAATTGTAAATATAGTTATGCTGGATGAAATTTTGAAGGAATTCTGCTTATATAGAAGTGTATGAACGTGGAGTAATTCACACGCGCCTAATTGAAGACTCAGGCTCTCGCACAAGTTTTAGTAGTATATACAAACTAAAGTAGAACATCTTGCAAGACTAGTTCAATGTTGAACTGAAGCTAAATATAAGGAAACTAAGACCATGAGAGTTAACAACACCCAGCAGCAGAAACAACAACATTGGATATAAATAAGTAGATTGCTTCTATTATTAGATATAGACATTAAAAACAGACTTAAAAAATTGAGATCATATTCAACTCATATGTAGATAAGCTCCCAGATATCCAGCACCATGAAAATTAAAATATTCAACTCATTTTGTTAAATCTGTCCTGACATATTTGAAAATAAAACTTGGCTTATTAGAAAAACCAATGAAGATATTCATCAACAAGGTCTAAGAATTATATATGTGAAATGTTGAAGCAGAACATCATAAGTAACGTGAAGGTGGAACCCATAGTCGAACAGATTAAACTCGTAAATCAAATCGCCAAAGAAACCTGGAAGCGATCAACACTCCTAGAATTAGAAAGATGCAATCTTACATGGCAAAATACTAAAACAACAGCAATGAACCGATTAAGATAGAGATGTCAAATGAGTGTTTCCAAGAGTAGTTAAAAAGGAAAAAAAAATTAATATTAATTATCAATTCTCTAAAACTTTATAATTTTACTTATTCTTTCTTTTTAAAAAAAATCCATGTAACCAATAAACACTCACGCATTCAATCACCTTTCATTTCCTAGGAAAAACTGAATTATTCACTTTTTCTGTTCATGCTGTGATGATTTCATTATAAATGTCCATAAAATGAATTCAGTTTATCAATTTGTATACTTTACTTACTGATCATTTAACTTTTAGTTGATAATTTCTTCCAATTTTTTTTTTTCATTTTGAGGAAGAATAATCTTCTCTTTTGCACTTTACAATAATTATTTTATGGTGTAGAAAAAAGCGAAATGCGTAAAATAACAACAAAAAAAACATTTTTTTTTTGTGCCAATTTGTGACGCACTATACATCCATCAATTGGAAAGTTTCTGATTGCAATGTAAATAGTTCGATACTATGCAATATGACCACAATGTTTGTAACAAAAATAAAAATTTATATTATAATAAATACTATGTCATTGCGCCAATTTATTAAATATTCTGAATATTAGTTTGGACACAGACAAGCTGTTCATTTCAGTACTGATATGAAAAAAAAAGTAAAGTCTGATTTTTTTGGTTCAATACTCATTTTGCTTTCTTTACGCGCCAATTTTTCAGTTGTTTGTAGAAAGAAAGAAAAAAAAATTCATTGAGGAATATAATTTTTATGTATTTACAATTAATTATAGTAATAGAAAGTAAATAAATAATAAATGTTGATATTTAGATAAAGTAAAATTGAATTCCGTGTAAATTAGAGCTATAGTAAATATATAATTAAAATGTGACACTATCTGATTTTACTATATAAATGATTAGTGTATAAAGTAGAGAGTGTATAAAATAGATTATGATGTCCAAATAAATAAATTATTTTCATTCTATATAAATTTGCTAAAATACAATTTAAATTGAAAAATCTGATATGACCAATACTAAACTTTCCGAACTCCCATTATTTATACCACACAAATTATATGTAAAATTCGGAATGTAAAATATATAACTAAATTTTGCAAATTTTACTTTGAAATTATTAGCATGAGCATAATTTTAAAAGAAATATTAATTAAATAAAAATTGTAAAAAAAATTATTACGAAAATTTTTAGTTATTAAATATTTTGACATATTTCATCTTCATTTGAAGTTATAATTAATTAATTGTAATATTTTCGATTGAAGTATGCCACAATTTCAATTTTGGTGATTGAATTCCTTTTCATCTGACGTTAAGTAAAAGCAATTATAGTCTTAAATTTAAAGTTCGCAGAGACATATCAGACGTTCACTGGGTACTAAAAAAAGTCAAAAAAGTATGAATCAAATTCAGCCTGAAAACAATATTTTTCTTCTTTTGAAATTCGGGAAATCAAAATGTAAAAATTTATCAAAAATACTTTTAATTAGTTAATATTTATTTTTTCCTTGATGAGAAATTCAAGTGAGCACTGCGATCTTGTCGATCATTGAGCATTTGTAGCCTCTATTTACAGTTTAATAGATTTTAAAAAACCTATGATATTTGATGGGGGCTATATTTCCAAAGAACTGCGGAGTTAAGGAAGCCTTTTTCTAAGAGATGTTGTCTTCATCTTGCTCCTGCCTCGCAGTGGCAAAGAATATGTTCTATAGTTTCTTTGTCTTTTAGATAGAGACGGCAGATGTCTGTTTTAGCTATATCCATTTTGTTGAGATGGTAATTTAAAAAACTGTACTTTTAGGAGACCTGTTAGAAAATCTTTTTTTTTTTTTTTTAATATTTGAAGTCCTGGTAGTCTCAGTCTGTTCCAGTAGGTTTTGTGATCTTGTTCAATCCATTTGCGTAAAATAAGGTTGAGTGTCCTCTTGATTTACCGCAGACCGGCTCTGGTCTAATGAGTTTTGACCATTTCAAATAATATATTTTTTTTAGTATTTTAGTATTTTCAAATAAAATACTTCAAATTAACGAAGCGACTGACTTGGTTTTTAGATTATTTCCAATAATACTTGAAATATTAATTTTATTATACAATTTTATTAAATTTGATATCACGAAATCATAGATTTTAAATAAACATACTTTATATAGTTAGTGGCAAAGGCTTTAAACAAAAGACTTCAATTTTTATTAAGCGAGTAACTTCCTTTTAAAATTATTTTCTTCAAAATTATTTATTTTAATGAAATTAGATTACAGATTATTAAAAAATTTCAAATTATATACTAGAAAAAGGTACTCAGAATTAACTCTATAAATACAATTTTGTTAGATTATTTAATTTAATTTTTATTTTTCAATTACATATGTTTTATAAGGTCATATCTTTTATATGTTATTATATATTTTCTAATAAATTTCATAATATAATTTCATATAATATTTGTTTTGAAAATTTGCATAACTGTATTTCATATACTATTATAATATCTATAATAATTCATATTAAATTTTCATTGTAATCAAAATAAATATTTTCTTTAACAAAAACAATATTTCCCATACACTTAACACCCAAAAAATTACATAAAATTTAATTTTATTTTACATATATCATCGATCAAATATCAAAATCATATTATAAATTGAAAATCGTGTGACCTACAGCCCAACTTTATTACTAAAATTTAATGGTAATTTACCTACAATTTAATTTTCTCGTATCATAAGAGACTATCCAGCCAAATAGAATTTAATAATATAGAATAAACTTTTGTAAATTACAAAATTTGATATAAAATACATTATAGAATTTTTGATTTTTATAATGATAAGAAATGAATTTCAAAATAAACAAAATTGATTCTTGTACAGCCTTCAAACATATAATTAGACTTAACATAATATTGCTATTATTATTTTTAATATAATGCGGAATAAGTCTATGATCATAATCAGCAAAATACATCAAAAAAATATTATCTATATAATAAAATATAGTAAGTAAAATATTGTTACCTACTAACAAATAAAAGTTAATTTAATGTTGTTTTACTGTTTATGGTTTTATATATGATTTTTTCTAAAAAAAAAAAAAAAATAACAAACTTTTATGCGGCAGCACATATAACACATCCAGCGCCAACACCGTCGACAGAAAATAAAAGAATTTCAAATTAAAGTGAAAAAAAAAAATCTATATATACATCATTAAAAAAAATCACGATACTGCGGTGTGGCTCGGCACTAGGTAACTAGTTCAATAGCCGCAAATAACCTTAAGCTTTATATATATTTGTATTTGTTATTCAAGTGATGAAATCAAACTTAATAGACAAAAATCTTGTAAGCAAAATGAAGCTTTCCAGAAGTAAATAGAAAAAAAAATAGAAAAATTTATTTGTACATGACAGAAGTGATGTTAAATAGATTAATTTACCATATTGGAGTAGATTTCTTTCAAAATCAGAAATTATTCTATTAATTATTGGAAAAATTTACAGCCACTTTTAGTATAGAATTTTATTACCAAATAAAATTTAAAAAAATGTATGAAATTTTTTGGAATTTACCGGAAATTATATACAGAAATTTGAATAAATTTAACAACACATAAAAATTTCTTCTTACATTTTTTTCTTATCCAATGGCCAATCCAAATATATAACATTTTTACAGTTTTTCCTTTCCTATAAACTGATTCTAACAAAAAGTAATTAATAATTATTTCTTTACATCTAAATTTACCAATTAAATTACAATAATTACTAATAAAAAGCTAATTTCAAGTTATAAAACTAAAACAAAAATACAAAAGACTTCAATTTATAAAATAAGCAACGAACCTGAAAATTTTAAAAATGAAATTTTTATATCTTTTTTAATTAAGTTATTTTTTTCCTGGTTACTTATCATTTTAAATATTCTTTAATTTCATAAAAAAACAAAAAGTACAAAAAAAACCGTCAACATAACTTTTAGTACATTCACTTGAACCCATCTTCGGTCATCGGCCTAACATACATTTGCAAAAATACTTTCCACAAGAGATTTTTTTTTTTTTTTCAATTTTATTCTCTGAAAAATTATCATTAATTTTCTACTCTTAAAATACTTACAAATACCTTAGTATTAGTGTGTGGTGTGTTTGTGTGTGTGTATGGTATATAAAAGAAATAAAAAATATTCAGTAGAGCGATTACGTTACCGTGAGTATTTACGTCCCTGGCCGAGAACTTGAAATTCAATGTTTCACGGAAGAGGAAGGCGATTTTTGAATAGTGAATTACGTATACTCAACGCTATAAAATAAAAATTGATATGACGACTAGCTTTGTGTTTGTATATGTAAATTTGTATATTTGTATATGTTATGTGTATAGTATAGTAATTAAGCTTTGTATGTGAAGTGTGAAGTTGTGTTGTTTCGAACACATTTTAAATTAAAATAGTATTTTATAGATAGATAATTTGCAATGTAACCAAGCGTGAAAAACTTATTTTTGCTTAGAATAATTTGTTGGTATATAATTATTATTAATCATATTTTTGTAGGCGTTTTATTAATAATACTATTTAGTATTGAAAAACATATAAATTACTTTTACATATATAATTTATTTTTAAAAAAAATTTCAATTATGATTTAAAGAGAAGAGTAAATTGAAATTGTATTTTTAATATATTTTTATAAAAAGAAATGTAATAAAATTAGATTGATCAGAACATCAAATTGATTTGATTGGTTTTAAAAAAGTGGAACTGACACATAAGTCACACAAAAGTGACCCTCCAGTCGAAATCTTCATCATTGATGCAGCGTGTTGACCCATCCCACTTCTTTAAGGAACGATAACATCTCGGCCGGCTTCAATTTACCCGCATCTTCTAGATTTCCTAAAAAGAAACTACTAAATTATTTAAATATTTTGTGTTGCACTACTGGGTAATTACATAACAAATTTTCCATTGTCTCCTCTTTCCGTTGCAGTTGCCATTTGGTTGTTGACTTGTTCATTTTTTAAATGATCTTGGACTTCTTGTCATTGGTAATACCTCAGAACATTTTTTTATACTTATAATCAATTGATCAATTCTTTCAAATTAGTCCAAGTTTAGCAATTACTAAAAAAGAATTAAAAAAAAATATTAAATAGCATAACTGAATATATGAATTATAGCTCTAATAATAATTCAGTTTTCTTTTATTTTCTATATTTGGAGAACGCTGGTCTTCTTAGTAAGCTATTGCAGCTAGAATAATGATGATTATGAACATATCATTATTGAAAATGGACAGTGATATTATTTAAATCTCTAGCTAGATTATATCAATTGAAAAAAAAATTGTACTTAAACACTTAAATTGAAAGTTCTTAAATAATTTTACATTATAAACTAAATAATTCATTCAATAAATAGTGTCCAATGTCCAAAGTGTTAATGACGCAGCTTTAAACAATTACTTTGAAAATTTTCCATCTACATTAAATTTTGACCATAAGTTACTTTTTAGTTACGTATATTAATTATTAATTAACTTATTTTAGATTATTAGGATTTATTAATCAAATCATTTATCCACACTTGTAATAAAAATACTTAATTTTTTATTTATTATCTTTCTAAAAAAATCTTTATATCTTTTGGTAGTCTCGTAACTAAATACCAACCATAAAAAAAAACAATCTTTTTCATCTGCATCTTACAAGGACTTTTATTTATTATTTCATTTCGGATTATGTAATGCAATTTCTTTGAAAAATTTTCTTTTATTATAAAATATTATAATAAATTATCCTTGTATTTAGGTCATGAACAGTTATATTATACCATTTCCTTTACATTCAAATTAAAGAACAAAAAAAAAATCGAATTTTGCATCCCACATCATCTTTCCATCTTTGGGTATAATTTCTATACAAAATTTAATATAAATTTATTTTTATTGAAATTGTTATATAAGAATTTAATATTTTTTTTTTTTGATTATAAAATATCTAAAACGCGAATATACCGTTTATATTATGATGAATCTTTTCATTATTATTTTTGTGCATAATTTATATGTTACCTTTTAATATGTAATTTGATATGATTATAAGGTTTTTAAGGTGCTGTGCTGATGCTGCTGTCGAATATTTATGATTTTTTATTTCATACTTAATAATAATATTAATGAACATGATTAATTTTAATAATAACCTTGAGGGTGCAATGGGAAAGGATGTTTGATTGAAAGATTTTCAATCGGTAAAATTATGCAGATGGAAATAAGAAATATTGAATAAAATTTGTATAATGAAAAAAAAAAGGATTTTCACTATGAAATGTAAAGAAAATTTTCAAATAAGGTCAAAACAATAATTTTATTGTAATCAATATCGATATTAAAATTACAGTATAAAAAAGCAGATGTAATTTTTTTTTAAATTAGAATGTATAATAAAATTGTATCTATAATGCAAGTCCAGCTGTCAAATATTTATTATTATTTTCTTATATTCTAAAATTCTGATTTACCAATAATATGAGCTGTAATTTTTTAAATTAATCTTAATTAGACATTTTTGAGGAATGAAAAATTTTCATTTTTTTTTTTAAATAATTTCGATTTTTAAATTATCGTAATTTAAAAATCTATTTCCAGCACAGTTACTAGAATTGTTTGTAAGAGAATCCTAAAATTACAATTTGTTAACCATAATTTTACCATAAAATTAATGAGTGAAAATGAACTACCCAAGTTAGTGTATACACTTAGGCTCTTTCGTCACATTGTACCACCTCATGTAGAATTCAGATCAGTACTATTGAGATGATGCAACGACCAGACGTCATGTCTTTATTTAGGTCTGTTCGTTCCTCAGTCGGTAGATTGCTTCAACGGCACTGAGCTCTATTAGATCTTACTGATCCTCTATAACACTTTTCCCAAGCAGGTTAGTTCTTTTAATAATGATACTTATATTCCAATTGATTTATTGACCATATATTAATGAAAAATAAGGCCATAATGAAATGACGGAACTGTTTCTCACCCTGAAGAGAATTCAGTCCGTAAAAGGTTTAAATTGCTTCTCATTAATAAAGTAATTATTAATTTTGAACAACTGTCAAATTGTAGAATGTAATTGACGAAATTTTTATATTACTTGTCCAAGAAACATAATTTTGAATATTCAAGGATAATGAAATTATATTTGTTGACCATTTTGAATAAAGCCGGGCTGGGATATATAATTTTTTAAATAATTGAATATATTTATAAATGCTGTTGCAATTTTTCGCAAATTTTGGTGAATTTCTCTAAGGTTAGAAATTAAACTGTTAAAGTATATAATTTTAGTTTGTCAAAATACCTTGCAAATAATAATAAAACAATTAACTTTAATGTACAGTTAAATATAACAGTTTAAAAGGTTTTTTTTTACATAAAAAAAATTATTCACCTAACAAAAATTCATAAAACAAGATGGAAAAAAATCATAAAATATTAATTTGCTTTACCTTACAACTAATAATAAAAATAATCATAAATCATAATTTTCCATATTAAAATATCAATAACAATTTTTTTGTGTTACCACATAAAAAAGGACCTTCGACATGCCCTCACAATTTTGTCCTTGACTTTTTTTTTGCAAATATTTTATTGCCTTCGTACAGTATTTTATTTGCAAAACAAATTTTTTTTTTACCTGGATTTTTTACAGTCGGGAATTAGAAAGTCAAATTTTTATGAAATTTCTTTTATTATTTTTTTACCGATATTATCCTTGTAATTTTGGTTTTTCTAAGAATTTTTTAACAAAAAAACAAAATAGAAAATATAAATACATGTAAACGTTTTTAAGACAAATATTTACCGTAATGGTCCATAAGGATATTTTTTTTTAAGAATGATAAATTGAAATTGTGAGTTATTTTCTTTAAAAAAAGGATATTATTATTATTTTTTGAAATAAAAGAGAAATTACCTTGAAAATTTTTAAGGATATTGTTTTTTATGAATATGGAAAGTTATTTGAAAGGATTTTAATAAACATTTGTTAAAGCAAAAACTATTATTTAATTATAAGGAAGAAAAATTATATGAAAATTGTTATTTTTTATCCTTTGATCATTATTATTACTAAGAATGATTTGGTATTATATTTATTTTAAAAAAAAATTGGTTTTTGTTTACTTTCATCTTCTAGGCACCTGGGTAAGGTTTCTTAGTTTACAAATAAATATACAGGGAAATAGCCCACCCATCAAAAATTACAATATAATTTTAAATTTCTTACTCCTTAAAATATTTGAACATTTTCGTAAACTCCCTTATAAATTAACTGCAACTTGTAGAAATTAGTGCAATGAGAAATTTTGGTTTCAAATATTATAAAAATGTTTTTTTTTTACCATAGTACAAACTGAGTAATTAATCTGAGGTTGATTTTACATATATGACTGAAGATTATAGTGCTTTTCAGATGTAGATGCTATAATTTATACTGAATTGTATTTTTGAATGCCTATTTAAATTAGAGTATGCGAAATTTTCATAAAAAAATGATTAATAAACACTTCTATAAAAATGTATTACTCGAAAGATCACATTCAGTAGTACTACGACCACCACAAATTTTCTATATTCTTGATTTTTAATTACGAGTCTAATTAATTCTAACGCTATTAGAAACCATAAAATTTCTTATTTCCCTTTCCCCGGTGATCAATTTAATTTTTATTTCAATCGAAAACAAATTTTAATAACCCGAACTTCAAACTTACCAAAAAGTTCAAAGAACTTTGGAAATTTTAACCACAATCAATGACTTAATTTCACTAATTATTAATCCCGTTACGAAATAAAATTTTCTACATTTTTTTTTCAAAGTATGGCCTCTCTTCATAACACCACAAACTTTTTTTTAAAAAAAAAGTTTAAAAACTCTCTTTTAAAACAGATCAGACTAAACTTTTATATATTGTACTGAAAAGCATTATTACGTCACATAATTACCGTTCGGCTATAAATAAAGAGAAATGTTTCTTTAAAATACATACATATTTTTTAATTGTGGGAATCCCCTACCCTCCAGCATAAACCTCTTTTTTCTCTTCATATCCATTCAAAATTTAACTCATGAAATTTACCAAAATTTCAACTTTTAATATTAGTAAAAATAAAAAATTCGGTATTTTAATAATTTCGCTGTCGTTTTTCGATAATTAATGAGTACACACAAGTCGCTGGTCTTGTATAAAGTTTTGATGATTTGGACCTTTACAGACCTCGGTCTCAGAGATATAGGTAAAATGTAAACTTGATTTGCAGATGATTTTATAAAAGTATTGGTAATTATGGACAAAACCACAGAGTAAAAGAATTTTAACAGTTATACAATTTCGTTGGTCACTTTTAATTTTTGGCAAATCGACAGGTCAATCAACTCTCCGAATTCTGAATCATAAATTTTACCAGGTTTTTGTGGTACGTGCGATTTGGGGAGTTGTAAAAATGAGTAAAATTTTTGGTAAAGATTAAAAAATAATTTTTATTTGTTTTATAATAAAATTTTGGTAATTTTTTGGGTTTCTTTACGGTTTTCATATTTGTTTATTAATTATTATCATTGAGGACAGTCTTTGTAAATATAATTAAAATTATTATTAAAATTTTTGTTAACCTTTTCGGAATCACGATCGCGACAACTTAAATATTGCGATCAATTGTAAGTTTTTCATTTGCCCTTTAATTCCGCATAGTTTGTAAGGCGAGTGGAGAAAGGTTTTAATGATTTTTTAGAACAAGATAATTGAATATGCACTACAAAATCATATTTTTTTGAAATTATCACAAATAATAGGTAAAAGTATATTAAAATTTTAACAAACAACAAATTTAAGTATAAATTCATTGTTAAAAAAACAAGATAGTCACAGCTTTAAAGTTACAATACCCAACGAGTTCAACAAATAAATGGTCTCGCAGTTTTACTTCAAAATGCGATGATTATTTTTTTTTAAAATCAATTAATATTTCTGTATTTTCCAGTTGTTAGTTATAATTATCCTTAAAGAATATTGAAAAAATGAGGATACAATTTGATTAATAACTAGATTTTAGTTACTGATGCTACGTAGGTATTAATATTTTTTTTTAAATTACAAAATATAATTATAGTGCTATTTAAATTAAGTAAATTAAGTTTTGTACATTGAAAAAATTGGAAAAAAACACAAAAGTTAAAAAATCTGAGTACAAAAAATGCGTATAAATGGTACTATTTCTATCCTTAGTTTTCATTATCAGAAAGCCGGTAATATAAATGTTGATCGTACATTTTATCCAGTATTGTGCGACGTATACTACGTGATGTAGTGTACCTCATTCTCTACGCTTCGATTTTTATGTGTATAGACAATATTCCATTGTATACTTCATAGTTTACACTTGAACAGTGTCAGCAATAGGTAAAAGCAGCTCTAAAATAAAATAAAAAAAAAAATTGAAATTATTTAATAATAGTTCTATTTTAATTGTAGCATTATTTAGTTTTTATTAAATTATTAGTACAAATTACGGAGCCATTTGTTCTGGATAAACAATGAACTAATAATTTTACTTTTGACAAATCTTACAAAGTCCACATTGGCTACACCATTGTCGACATGGTTGACTTTCTCTACAACAAATGTGTTTGCCTACGCTATTTTCTACTGTAGACAATGAAAGACTACGTGTACATGTAGAGAAACAACACTAATTTTATCATTAATATAATTGAACTTGAACTGACCTTTTATAAAGTTGATATTTAATCTTTGTATTAATTGATGTTCTGTTTATATGAAATATAATTAGATGAATTATTCATTTTGGATGAATCCTTCAGCATCCTTCAGCAAAAGCTAGCTTCGAATGAAATAAATCCTGATTCATGAGTTTTCTGAAAATATAAATTATTTGGTTAAATAATATATGTTTTACTTAGTAAATAAATTTTTTACATTTCGCTGGGCTATAGGGACTGATTTTCTTACTTGCTTTAAAATAAATAGATTTACTCCGTTGAGGTTCGGTTTGCATCAGGATATGCATATTTTTTTATAAAATACTTTTTGAGTATCAAGTTAAATTCGTATTTATAGAAGATTCCAATTATGGTTTCGTAATTATGAGCCACTTTACTTGCATTTTTTGCCAGTGAAAAAAATACGTTTTTATATTTATAAGTTATACGTGCAAACATACATTTTCCAATTAGCGTTAAGTCAAATTTAGTCTTCTCAATTACAAAGTCTGATATGTGTACTAAAAACGTAATGTAAGAAAATTATCATATTTTCATTTTGAATGCTGCGTCATTGAATTCTTCTATGATGGAATTGATTAATTTTTTATCTAAAATTAATTATGGCATAGTTTTTAACTGTTCATTAAATTACAAAATACTGTATGTATATATTGAGAGCACTCCAGATGTCTTATAGCAGACATATGCTTCAATCTGTTTTATGTACCCAATAATTGTTTATTCCTAGAAAACAATCAATTAATTTAGTTGATCGTAATATTAAAAAAAAAAATTAATTTAAAAATCTGTGCTCTAATATACCGTTAACTTGAAAAACCCTTTTTTTATCAAAAATGTATATAATAACATTCAAATTACGTGACAGCTTGTTTAACGTTTTTTTTTTTCATTAGAACCTTTTTTAAGTACTCAAAACACAGATTTTATCCTCTCCTCCTGATGTCATATTTATTCAATCCTAGACGGAAATACAAATTTTTTTTTAAAAAAAAGGATTGAAATTAAATCAACAACAAAAAAAATACCTTAAAATTTAACAGGTAAAATCTATACACATAATAAAAATGAACCGTAAGTAAAGCCATATGAACAAATAATTTACTATCCCAACTAACACTATCATAAGTGATCCTTTCGGTGTTTGATTGAATGAATGTTTATATGTTGGTGTTAGTCTGGACGAAAAAAAATATCTTTATTGACTTTGATTCTTTCTTTTTTTCCATCCTTCTTGCTTTCTGGAGCAATGATCCTTTTGTTTCTGTGGGTTACAAGGGTTAAATTTTTAAGGTAGTCAGGTTTATTAAGGTTGTAAAAGAAAAAGGATATTATTATTAGGTTAAGTGTTTGTGTTGGCGTTTCTCGTAAATATAGAAAGAAATATTTTAGAAGGTGAGCATTTGAAAAAAAAGGATTTTTTATATAACGGATTTATAGACAAAGGATTTTAAATCTACTATATAAATTTGAAAATAATAAAATATTTAAAGGATTAAAGTAGAGAACCTTTTTTTTTTTTGAGCACATGTTACGCTTCGTGAAGATGGTGTGAAAAATTGTTTTAGGATTTTATTTTATTATAAAACAGGATATTTCATAAAAATGACAGACTATGCCTTCGATGGTTATGAGATAAAAAGAACTAATTTACACACCAAGAATGTAGAAAGTAAAGGATAAAGAAAGTATATGAAAAATGGGTTTTTATGGTATATTTGAGCAACGGTAATTATTTGTAAAACAAAGAAATATTGAAATTTTTTGAAAGGATATTTGAATAACTATGAATTTATTTGGTAAAATTTTAAATTTTTATATGCAAAATTCTAGGAAGGTAATTGAATAAAAATTCTTAATTTAGATAAAGATAGGTAAAATCATTTTCAAGGTTTTGTATTGTTCGATTTCAACCCTTTGAAATCGAATTTAACCCTTTCCTACTATTTTTTATACCTTTTATTCTGACTGGCCTTGGTTTAATATAAGAAAACAATAAAAAATTATATTTAAATTTTTTATATGAATATTTTACAATATTTGAATTAATATTTATTTACTATACTTAGTCTTACTTACTGGTAGCCTAAATTAAATATATAATATTTCAAAATCAAATTGATCCTTGTAATCAAATAAGCTATTTTTTTTTTCTAGTCAAATTTTTATATAAAAAACATTTCCCAATTTCTAGTTGGAAAACATAATTTAGTTTAATATATTTTTCCAGGCCGATTACTCGGTTAATTTTGCGATCATCTTTTTTCTTGTGTTCCTGTAATTTTTATTTTGTTTATTATATAATTCCAAATAATTTTTAATATTCTCTATAAAATTTTTATCGGACATGTATTATCACAATTTTTTTTTTAAATGTCATATTTCATTTCTCTTGACATTATTTCCTTTAGTTTGGATTCCAATCGTTCCAAACTCTTTCGATTCGATATATGTGTCAATTAATCGATTTCCCATACAAAATATATATGAAGATATGTCAAATTTGAACTTTACCGAAGGAATCGAAACTGAAGTGATCGAAACTATGTAGCCAAGACTTGAAACACGCGTCAGAATGCATCACAATACAATACAGTACTATTACGCCACCACCGCTCGTTACGTGTTTATGATAAAATTATCAATAAATTCACTAAAAACGCTCGATTATTAAATGCTTTTAAGTATATCCAAAAACAATTATACAATAAACAACAATTTATGATGAATATTAGCCACTCCAAGTCTTAACTTTTACTAGGATTGCTTGAATTTATTAAATATTGTTAAATAATATTGTTACTAAAAATATGGCCTAATATTAATGTAATTCTGCTCAATTTAATGTATTATGAATGTGAGGATATGAATGTGTCCAGTAATAATTCTAATAATATTTATAATATACAAATAATCAATAATAAATAATAAATTTGTAATAATAAATAAAATATTTTATTTCAAATTTTATATATAATTTAATTAAATGAATTTTCTTCAAAATAAGAAAGTTTCCTAACAAAATTCTAGTTAATTTTAATACAATCTTCCAAAAATGCTTCAAATATAATTTCAAACATTACGTAATTGCTAGATCTATTTAAGTACTTTCTGTTTGAACCTTTCTAAAACTAATTTTACGAAAACATTTTACAATTATGAATATTATAACCACAGAAAAGATCAATAAAATTATATGAATAGAAAAAAGGACTAAATAAAATTCTATGGAAATTTTATTTTTATGGAATATTTTGGTTTTAAATATTATAGTTTCAAAACGGATCGTAAAAGAAAGTTCCATTCTATTTAGAAAATGAAATATGTACATATATAGAAATAGAGAAAAGAAAAGTAATAAAAACAACAGGGTGTCCTTTCAATTTTGAATGAATTATTAGATCATGTAGGAATTTCGGTTTTAAGAAATTTGTATGCTCAAGGATATTTAATTTGAAAATGTAAAAAAAAAATTAAATTTTATATTACAATAATTTTAATAACTTTTACTTACAACTTTCCTAATTTTTGCAAGTAAATTAAAAAAATTCGTATAATTGATAATAATTTTAGTGAATATAAGATGAATTAAAATGAAATATATACAGATTTGTACTATTGTTACAAAATCCGTAAAATAGTATGTCCTTTTTTCCCGTTACATTTCCTTTTCTTAAATTAATGTACACTACATAATTTTTTAACAATTTTTTTATTAAGAAATATCAAGATAACATTATAAATTAGGCGGGATTCGTTCTTTTCCATTCCAACCGCCTTCAATTCAAATTTTATACCTGATGCACAATGTAACGTAAAAAAAAATGTTCTACCTGTGTGCTTCCTTGAAATCTGCGTAACAAAATAAAAATATCTAAAAAATAAGAAAAAATGTAAACCTTCTTTTTTTCACAAACGTGTGAAATGGAAAAGGAAAAAATGACACCACAAAAAAAAGGACAAATTTGAGTGTTTGGGGACTAATTAAGTGATATTACATGATATTTTATTACAATTTTTGTAACAATTTATCTTGATTGATTGATTACCGTTAGAAGGATTCTTGATAAAAATTGATGAACACAATTACACAATGTGCACTCATAGGAAATTCATTGTTTTGTTGCGGAAGAAATTGTAAATCTTTTGGGAAATTTATAGATTAAAAATATGTGAACATCTTTAACATATAATACGGTAAATTTGAATGTGTAATTTGTGATACCGTGAAGCATTTTTTTGTATTTAACCTCAACACAGGAAGAGGACTTAACCATTATAACAAATTTTGTATTTATGGGCACACATAATGTGGAAATATTGAAAATATTTGTTTTCCGCTGATATAAAATTGAATTATTTGTAATAATGTTGTGGTAAATATTTCTATCATCGATCCAGGAAAAACTGTAATTTACTAGTTCTTTTAGTTTCAAGATCTAGATGATTATAATAGCAAAGCCATTAAAATTACAATTTTTAGTACACCTACATCTATAACTAACTCAAATAATTTATTTCCTGTATACAAATTTTCCACCCACACATCTTGGAATAGAAAATTTGCATTCACAATTATTATTCTAACATTTGCACGTTATTATTAACCGTTATATAAATGTATCCATGTCTCGTAAATCGTATATTATTTTCAATTATTATATAATTGTGCTATGGCCTATGGTAAAAAAATATAATAAACAACTATGAATTTTCATAATCACGAGATAAACACGAGAAAATTATTATTCTGACAAAATTTATTTAAGAATTGTTAGTATACACTGAAATAGAGAATAGAAAGACTTTTATCAATGTTTAACTGAGCATTTCTAGAAATGAAGATTATTCAGAAATTTAATATTACTAAAGAAAATCGTTCTTCGAAACATTGTTTAAAAACTGACACGGAAAATTCTACAATATATTAAGAAAAACTAAATAAGAATTGCATTTAAATTCTCACTATTGGTGAAATTGAAATGCTTTCTTCTTCGTCGTAAGTGATATTCAGAATTATGATCTGAATATCTTATATAGTGTCATCAAACTTTGCTGTATTATGGCGATTTTTTTTATTCTTAAAATGTTTTATTTTTTAGTAAAATCAATGCTTATTTGAAACATTACGTTGGCCAAAAGATAAAAAAATATTTTGATTGATTTGATTGGGAGTGGCTTCAGGCGTAGGCACCCTTCGACTGCCTATAGTTTTTGATCCTTCCCACTTCTCGTATGAATGAAATGAAACCAGACTGACCGGCTTTACTTTACCTACGCTCCACAGATTTATAACAAAATAACATTTCAAGTGTTCCTTTCAGTTCAGCCACGGAGGGACAATGGCATAAAAGATGCTCCAAGAATTCGTCCTCCTTTTACCCTACAGATGGATATATGTATATGTAAGCTTTAATCTCGCTACGCGTTTCCTAAGTAGAATGAGGCCAGTAGCCATACCGGTATATACATTCGGGGCATCAGATAAAAATTGATTTAAAAATTTGTGTAATAGGACGTGCTGCTTTGCAATCATATAAGAGTATTTTTTTTTTCATTCCACATCATTAGTAAACTTTTCGCCATTGATCATGGGTAAACCTATTTGGTAAATATCAAGAGTGTTTTTTACCCCGTTTCTTGCCATCTAGTCTGCTTTTTCATTATCGGAAATGTTAACAATTTTTTAAGAAATTCTTTGTATTTCTTCACTATAGTTTAGATTTCGTTGAAACTTTAGCTCTATTACTATTATATTTTATATAAAATATGTGACCATTCAATCAAGTTACTTGAAATTAGGATCTCAGCTACTTTTGTTAGCAATAATTTGGGAAAGATTGCTGAGCACACATTAAGAGAAGAATTAGACTTTCTGAGCTTCACAATCCTCGTTTCTTTACGTGTTTGGATATAAAGGATAGTTTCAATATGTTGGATATAAAGGATAGTTTCCAAAGCTTTGGTTGAAAGAAATTTAAAGAGCTCATAAATATTTAGTAAATATCTAGAATACCATTCAATGTCGCCCTCCTTACAGAATTCTTTAGAGTTTAGAGTTTAAAATATCCCACACAAAATTGAAATAATTCTGCAGATTGTTTGTTATAGAGATTATGCAACACGGTTAGAGACGCTTATTTCTAAATTACTTAGAATATACCATTATTCCGCCATAATCAATCAGAAAACTAATGAAATTTTACAGTCTATTCTATACTTTCATATGACCTGTGAATATAATAATGACAGTGACAGTACAGACTTATTGAAATTATTTGAAAGTACAATAATCTGAAAGTATACAATAAAATTAAAAAAAAAATGATTATAAAATTAGCTTTCTGCATGAATTACTATGAAGAGGTTGTTGACTTTGGTTCTATAAGTACTGTTCTGTAAGAAAAATGTAATTATATACAGTAATTTTTTTTTTTTTTTGGCAAAAGTGTTGTGCGATTACTTTTTATTTTTATTCTTTAACAGATGGTAAAGAGAAAAATATAAACGAAGAAATTAATTCAATAAATGAAAGGTGGAAGAATTACAATTTGCTCCAAAAGTATTAATGTTTGTTTGGCTGTTTTTAGGTAAATATTATTGATAATGTTTTGGTTATTTATAAAAAACTTAGTTCAATAACCTAAACCAAAAAAAAAAATGAAAGGAAAAAGAATCGCTTGATAACATAGAAAAATTTATATTTTGATAGAACATTAACAATTTTGAGTTAATATTTTGGTTTCTCTGCTAAAATGATAAAAATAAATTTTGGAATAAATGAATCTATGTGTGTTTGGCTGCACGTACGCCCAATGGAACTAACGTTGCAAATTTGGACTTTAGTTCCAATGAACTAATATACCAAATATTTTGTGCCTTAGTTCAGTTTTTTGTTTAATTTTTCGACTTAAGTTCATTTTTTGGGCGATAGTTCCTGCAGCCATGTGTCTTAAGTTCTTAAACTCCGTTTTTATTCGATATAGTTTCTTAATTCTTCAAGTCGTAATAATAAATAGAATTTCTTCAAGATGTTTCTGATATAATGACATCAGAGGTTAGGTTGCGATCACTAATGAAAGCATGCAAATGTTACTCTAATGATTGATGATCACGGAAACATTTAAAAATAAATATTATTTTAATGAAGGATATTTAATTTTACGAAGAGTTGTAATGAATTAATTGGTTGAAAAAGTGGAAAGGACAAAAATCATATATTATCACGGACGGATAAATATCAAAAATTCAAAAATATATAAAATCCTCAGCAATATTTCATTATACGATTTGAATGAAATATGGGTATAGGTTAGTCTCGTGATCTAGTTGGGTCCCATCAAAAACATCAGTAATCCTAATATAAGTGATCCTTGTCAAAATTTTCGAATTACATAAAATTCATTTTCTATACATTTCCTGATTTTTTTTACCATTATACTTAGTTATAAATTTATTTATGATTAAATTATGCAGCAAATTTCATCAAATCTAAATGAAGATGCGGTTGATAAATTATTGATTCATTCTTAACTATGAAGAAGAAGATAAAAGTTTTGTAAATTCAAAAAAGTAAAATTTAATATAATAAAAAATTAAAAATTAATATATAAAATGTTGTAAAAGAAACGGAAAGAATAATCGAAATTTCCAGAAAGCAAAAGAAAAAAGTTTCTAATTATTCTACCATGAAACAAAATAACTCTCGCGATCAATTTATCAGGTTAACAAACTTCAATAATCTTTATAGTTAAATGATGGCTTATAAATGTATAAATTAAACTAAAATAGGTGATTTTTTTATAAATAAAATTAATGTCCAATTAAAATATTCAAATAAATTGTCTGTCATTTCAATCTGTCAATCAGGAAAACATACAATCTTTACATAAACATTTAAAATACCGTATTTTAAAATAATTATGTTGTAATAATAATGATTAACATTTTTGTATAATAACTAAAAAAAAATTCTAAATATTTTATGATAAAAAATCATAAAATATTTTTCAATATTTTATGATTTGCCATTTTCCGCCTAACCGAAACATTGTTTAAACATTAGAACTTTGTATCTAAGCTATATATTCTCTCTTCTCTAACAATTTTACTGTAAATATATAAAAGTTACTTTCAAAAACTTGTGGTTTAATTTGAAAGTGACTTCATAATAGTTTTTCCGTTATAATATCTTCTAGATATAAATGAAAATTTTCTTTAATTTCTGATTTCTTGTAGGTAGAATAAAATTCTTTAACATGTTAATGTCATTTTTCCCTCCACATTTTCCTCCAATCTTTTCTTTAGTAGAGCTAAGAAACTTTTCTTTCCAATTTTTATTCTTTTATTGTATGTTGCGATGATGTAAAATTATGTTTAAGAACACGACAATCTCTTCTGGGAGAAAAGGTTATTTCAGTTCAATAAACTAAAAATAAAATAAAAAAATAAAAACATAAAATTTAATCAAAATAACATAATCAAAAAAAAAATATTTTTTTGAAAATTTTTTGGAAAAAGTTTTTATTTTTTATTATTATTATTATTTATTTTTCAATCGGTCACTGACCGGAAATCATATGAAAAGTTCTTGGTGATAATTTGTTTGGTCTGAAAACAGTCCATTTTCGAATTAATTATGTTTTGATTATTAGGTGAAAGAGAAGCATAATCTTAAAAATTGTAAATTTTGTGTAACAAAAATCAGTTCAGAAATCATTTCTTTTTTGTTCTTTCGGTTAGAGTTAGAGGTAATAATTTGTAGTGTGTCGGAGTAAAATCTTATGATCTTGAGTTTATTGAACTTTAACATAATAGTGGTAGAGAGGTTGAACGAATGATAGAAAAATTAAGTCACATAAAAATGTGAAAGAAGTTGATTTGGTAAGAGGAAATTTTTTTATTTTTTCAAAGAAGTTGAGGTTATTGTGCTCTTATGGGGCTAATATATAGGTCAAATGTTTTGTTTGTTTGTGGTGATTAATCAAAGAAATGTATATAAAATATTTGGTTTTTAAATAATAATGCCCTTATGATTTAATATGGAATAGATATATGCAAAGTCATGGTAGGCAAATAAAATTATAATTTTAAAGTTTAAGTAGATTGATGTTAGGTAATAATAATGTTTACAGAGTCAGTAGTGAACAAATTAGTACAAATTTTTTGTTATTTCTATATAGTATTTCAAAAAAGTATTTTTAATTCATTTTTGACTCACTGATACATGAACTGCAAGTTTACTGATCCCAGTATTTCACTCTTCACTTGCAAAAGAAGTTATTATTATAAGGATTTCTTGACATATTCTAAGTAAATAAAACTAGCTATAACTAATTCATTTAAAAACTATGACATCAGCGAGAGAATATTATTAAAAATATATTTTTTAAATGTCAAACCTTTTTAATCTTCGCGTGACGTCACGTAATTCATATTATACATAATTAAACATGGAGTTTATCTATCATAATAATATTAAGTCCTTGATCATTTTTTAAATTATAAACGAATTAAACATTAAACATTAACGAAATATCATAAAATTTAATAATATGTCAATTTCTAAAATGATTTTTCTTAAGGTTGCCGATCACTTGGTAATTTCTTCTATACTCTCTGTCATTAAATATTGGTGGAATATGTAAAATAGGATAAAACAAACCAATAATTACTGATACCAGATCTGAGACCTAAAAAATCTATTAAAGTAAATTGTTTTTTATGAAATACAAATTTGCTATTTGAATCTATTATCATAAATGTGCCTTGAAGGAGTTAAGTGTTCAGTTTTGATATAAGTAATAAAAATTACATTGAAATGCTGTCATGAATTTTACTTCTTTCAAAATTATATCAACCGGCAACAATATGAAAATCTTTGAAAAATAAAATTGATTTAAAAAAGGCCATTCAGGAGTATTCCAAATTAAATAATTGCTGAAACAGAATTCACTCTGGGAGCTGGGTGAAAGGAATTTTTTTTATTAATGTACCAATGACAAAATAAAAGTATTTTAAATGGAACTAACCGAAATGAAATAAAAATTCTGTATATTTTTATGATAATTCCATTAAAATTATATACAGCATAAAAAGCTTAAATAAAATTTTGAAAATCAAAAACCAGCTTTTTATTTGAATTGATATTGAATCAAAAACATAAAAATGATCATACTGAATTATACTAACTAGCAACAACACTGTACAACATAGAATTTTAAAATGTAATTTTTTTAAATAAAAATATGAAAAAAAAGGTTCATCGAACTTAACTGGCAAAATCTAGGCTAAACGTTTATGCTGATGGAAGTTTTTGATGGTGCGCGGCTGCAATGAAAACGAAAAGTACCGCAATTTTACCGCTATATATTCTTTATATTTATCGTGCTCGTTTTTTTTTTTTTTGTTAAGAAATACGTGAGTTGGATTGAAGAAAAACGAGCATAGAGTTACATATATACAATTATTATGTTGTATGTTGTAAAAGTAGCAAACACCAGAACAACAATCCAAGCAACAACAATATTGAAACGTCAATGAATGATACCATATTAAAAATTTATAATGGTATTAAAAGTTAGAACAACTTTTTTTTTTTTTTTTTGAAATGTGAACGGGTTTTTTTTTTGGATTGCTAACGATACGTTACAATCGCGGTAGACTTTTGTGGTTTAAGTCGTACAAGAATAGGTAAAATAAAATTATATTATACGTTTAAGAATGTTACTCTGGTGGTAGCAACATTTCAAAATTGTAACAATGTTGCTGTACGAAAACATTATTTGTTAGATTTAAATGTAATTATATATTATGAAAATTCAATTAGAGTAGAAAGCTGTTTTTGACTTTTAGTGCATCTAAATTAGCATTTTTGAGTTGTAGTCAAATAAAATTCTGAATTTATAGTTTTATAGCTATTTAATTTTTAGTTTTAATTTTCCATAACATCCGAAACAATATGAAATGAACCGATAAAAGCTTAATCTTATCCACTTCTCATGTAACCTATAACTAATTATAATCAAATGTAACCAATTAAATTAACTAATTTTATATATTAATAGAAATTTTCGATGTTCTTAAAATCTTATAAAGTTAATTTTGAAATCTTCGTTATCTTTCCCTCAACCATGTTCTTTTTTTAATAGCTATATTGTTCATGCCTTTAAGCTATTTTTATTAATATAATTTCTTTTTCTTTTTTTGCTGGATTGGTTTCTGTTTTGTACCATCATCATAACATAAGAAGAAATTTTTCTTTCTTTCTTTCGGTCGTTGACCGAAATGAGTTTTTTTTTAACTGAATAAACCGCCACAATTGCCGCGCCGAGCGTTTTTTTATTCCTATGAAAGAAATGTTCTCATTTAATGCCAATATTACACAAAAACAAAATTGGGACAATGAACGTGAATAACCGAAGCAAAGACTTTAGATTAAGTCAACAATTATTCTCGAAGGTTGTTCGTTTTTCTGGTATATTATAAGAAATTTTTATTTTATATATTTTCAATTTTGTGGGAAATTGTTTAATCTTTTTGCATAATTTAATGAATTTACTGCAAAAATATTATAATATAATAATCAATTCTTAGATCATTTAGTAATAATCACTTTTCTTATCAATATTAATTGTAATTTATTTCTGTTTTTAAATGCAATCGTTCCGCTTTCCATTAAGGCAAAATATAGAAAGCATAATTTCGTATATTTACGGAAAAGCAAAATAAGAAAAACATTTTAAATCAAAAAAATTTCCGATTCCAGAAAAAAAAAATTATAAAATTAATTGTTGGGAAGTTGACAATTTGGGAATGTAACTTTATACAATTCGTTTTAGGTACCAAAAGATTCCATATTTCACTTCAAAATTTATATTTTCATAGTGCACGACAATGAACGACGATTTAAACAGTTTATAATTCGACCGATCGGCAATAAATTGTATTATAAATTATTGGTGGATGTCGTAATTAATCTGAAAACTTTTATTGCCAACAGTACTGAATAATTTAACCATACATTTAATCATAAATAATTGGCTTAAAGCTAGATATGTCTTGGTTTTTTTTAAAACCACTTTTTAATTAGTTAACATTTCATTAATTAGCTAAATTTCATTTAATTACAATATTATTTACATAATTCAAAATATTAATTAAATTTAATCTACACGAAATTCCAGATTTATTTTATTTAAATTCATTTTTTTTCGAGTACTTACTGGAAAATCTTTTCCATTTTTTTATTTTTTTAATGTTATGTACAATAACATTTTGTGTTTCAAGCTATCTTGTGCTGCTGCTGATGGTTTTTCCAAATTATATACCAGCCAGCTACATAGAAAAAAAGCTATATTCGTATTCAAAAGTATAAATTTATAATGACGCAGAAAATAATACTAGTATATATAAAAAATCTCATACCCAACAACAAGTTTAACCTCCATTGCGGAAGAGATCGTTGTACTGTTGCGTTTTCTATTACGAAACTGAAAATGTGGGCCAATGACCGAGGCCGCGAGCATTTAAATAAAATACCACCAACTTGTGCAAAATACATATTTAAAAATAAAATTATTATTATAAAAATCGAGAGAAAATTTTCTTTTTAATAAACTGGATTGAAACAAGTTCAAAGAATTGAAAACAAAAAGCTCTCTTGATGGAGAGTTATGCTTTTGTACAGGCAGCAAGAAGCATATCGCTATTAAACCTATCAAAAAATCAATTAAATCTAAAAAACAATTTATTTTTAGCAAGTAATTCTTAATTTTTTAAATTTAAATTTTAAGTAAATTTAGAATTAAATCTAATATATCTAACCATTTTTCTAAGTAGTACTAAAAACCCGCTTGATTTTTGGACCCCTTTGCCTTTCCTTTTGGCAATTTACAAAATTAAATAATTTATTCTCTTTCACTCTTAATCTGAAGTCCAAGCTCAATTCATTCTCTTCAAAATAATAAATTTAAGTCTAACTCCACACTCACTACCACTAACTTAACATTCAACTAAATATAATTTTGATTGGTATGCTATTGCTTATGTTATGCGGAAGAAAAGTAACCACAAAAAGAAGTCCATTGACCTTTTAGAACGAGTACATAACATAATCTCAACATTGGCTTTGTTAACAAAATGAAGTTCATGTTCAAGTTGAAAAGAACTTTTATGCTCTCATTGATGGTAAATATAAATTTTTACCAAACTCTTACGTCATTATATCAATTTTTCAATATTAGCTACAGTGTAAAAGAGTGAGAAATCTAAAAATTTACTAAACCAATCACAAAAGTTTTGATTTCCCCTTAAAAACTACATAAAAAGCTTTTCAAAAGTCAACCAACCAGCGATTTTATATGATCATTTTATTAGGAAGTGTTTGTGTTTTTTTGATTGGATTTGTGTAGTCTGGTGAAGACTGAAGACGGCATCTAGTGCACAAACACATTTATGTAATACGGGAAATGATTCAATTTAAGTGTATACAATTTCAAGTGCTCATATAATTTTATAACTTTTTTTTTTATTTAGTTTTTGCATAAAATCAACGATGCGCAATCGCCTTGACTTTGATCATTTTGCTTCTCTTCAAGTGCATTTTGTTTGAGTTGATTTTACGCTCTACTTTTATATAAAAAATTACTTTACAGTGCAGTGTAGGTAAATTTATAGTGCATTTTATATGCAAGTATTTTTTTTAAAAAAAATAAAACTTTTATGTTTGATGGCGTGGCAGTTTCAATGATAATTTCTTTTTTTTTAAAAAAATTATGAAAATTATAAAATTTTATTTAATTGGAACTGAAATTGAAGAGTTTTATAAGATTTTGAGTATAACTCAAACTATTGAGTCTGACGAAGGTCAATAGTTCATCATTAATTTGATAATTTCTAATCTTAATGGAAATCCATAGATTTTTAACAGCTTGGGAACTAGAGATATAGAAATCATGTTACCAATTGGAAATTATTACTGAAAAATATAAAATCTTTTAAATAAGTTTTTTAGTTAATATTAATTTATTAATTACTAAAAACTTCTCGTTACTCTAAATCTGCTTAAATAATTAATAAATTTAAAATATAATAAATTTCCTATATAAAATAATTTAATTTTAAATAAAAAATGTTAAAAGGCGAACGAACTCTTTGTCGTTCCGCGAGGGCATTCGAATGAAAGTTATGCAATGACAAAAAAAAAGATTTTTTTTTTTTTATTATAGTTTTTAACTTTACTTTTATGTTTGCATACATACCAACATAATTTTTTTTTATATATATGGAAAATTTATAGGTTCACGTTTTACTGGTAGATTTTCTTTTCATAATTTAATATTTTCTGGTTTGCTTTATTTTATATTTATTTCTTTTCATATTTTTATTGGTTTGTGTGTTAAGTATCTATGTATTTGTGTTGGGCATTTTTCCAATTTATAGTATAAATATATGATTTTATTGAAAAACTAATACAATTTTTATTTTTTCTGATTTTACTATATTCTTTCACTTTATTTTTGCCTATATTTTTGTTTTGTATATTTTGGTTAGTAAAGAATTTTTTTTAGTTTCCTAAGACCTAAAATAACAAGTCAGGGTTATGAATAAAATATGAGATTTTAATAATTTTCGATAAATGCATTTGAAAACTAAATATAATCAAATTTAATTTATACTTAATTGTGCAAACAAATACTTGCTAACCACAGTAATTACAATGGCAATTACTTACATATAATATACAGATATTATTTGTAGAAGTTGCAGAGATGAGGACGATCTTTTGATCTTGAAGTATTCAGGATCTTTATTCATGATATGATTAATAATATTACAGGAATTATGAGGATGTATAAACGGTCTAATCATTTAACCATTACATGTCAGTAGGTTCAACCAAAATGTTATTTTATTTGTTATAATACAATATGAAATTAGTGATTCATTTTTCCATAACTTCGATAATTAAATTAAAAATTAATATATAAAATTGTAACTTTTATCGGTACATATTTTAAAGTGTTACCATTTCCGATATAGTTTCAAGTGCAAATGCTGACAAATCACCGAAATGATAAATTTTGGAAAACTCATTTTCTTGTTATTAAACTGTTTTTGTGTCCTCCTATAAAATAATTTAGAAATTATGTATACACACAAAATCATAAACATATTTTTCTAGGAAAATAAAAATGCGGCTATTTTTTTTTTGCAAATAACTACGAGTACACATAAGCATAATTTTTATATACAAACAATAATAAAGTTTATTATATTTTTCTATGTTTATGCTTTTAGATGTATATATAAAAAAAAATAACAAATTTACTGTATTTTCACCCACTTTTCCTAGAGTACTTCACCTGCATTTTTCTAGTTTTTAACCTTTATGTCCAGACCATTTTTACAATAATTTTTTTTTCTCTACATGTTTCGTTATATATATATATTGTTTTTATGTTATATGAGCATAAACTTAACGGTTATTTTATGTTATTATTATTTGTATATAGGCAGGGTGTCCCAGTATCTAGTGGACAACATAATATGAGATATTTCTGAGTTAATATTAAGAAAAACCACTGCAGAAATGTACCATTACAGAATGGCATCCATTTTTTAAAAAAATATATTTTTGTAAATAACTAAACATGAAAAACTCTACAAAAGTTAACAAAAACCGACGAAATTAGACTTAAACGAAAGGTAATAAATTACTGCTAATGTAAGAACTAGTTTTTACCGGGTTTTTTTATTTTATTATAAAATTGTAAACGTACTTTTCAATCATAACTTTATGAGTTGTAGACGTTACAAAACATTAGAATTAACTCTCGTTGAAGTTTTATTTCATTGATTTATTTTCCTTAACATTTGTAGACAGTTTTTCCAGTTTTAAAGATTTACAAAAATAAAATAACACAATATCTCAAAATGGCTGCCATTCTGTAATGTTACATTTCCGGACATGTCTACAGTGGATTTTTTTTTTTAAATTAACTCAGAAATATCTCATAATTGTGTTGTCCACTAGAAACTGGGACACCCTGTATATATATTATAATATATTGAACATTTTAAGAATCATAGAAAAATTTAGGCATTTAAACTCTAAATAGATATACAAAAAAAAATATATTGAAATTCGAATTTAACACAAAGTTTTGTATAGGTTTGAAAATTAAATTATATCTGAATTGAAAAGGTCAATTTTAAATTGCTCTGTAAAAAAATTATTATGTAAAAATACATAACTAAAAATGAGTACAGAATTTAGAACGTGTTCAATTTTAATGAAACGATGGCTTTTCTTTTAATGAATCTTTTACTAATTAGTGAAACTAAAACTTCGATATTTTCGCAATGTTTCTAATCTAATATCTGAAAACGTTTTATTCAAAAATGATAAAATTTTATTTTCATATAAATAATATTGAAAACTAATCAAGTAATTTAAAATTTTAATGTTAACACTACTAAAAATAATATAAATTTTTAACAATCTATCGTAAAATATCTTTTAGAATTATTACAATCATTAAGAATATTTTAAGTATTTACCATAATTATTTTGATCTGTAATAATAAAACCTGAACTTTTCTAAATTACCAATTTACTTATATGCCTATATGAAAATATGAATAGAAATAAAATAACATAAAAAATTCCCAAAGATTTGATTTTCTGATGTGCTCTGTCATTTCGTCTTTCAACTAATAATAAATTTATATATAATATTTTTTTTTTTTTTGCAGTGTTCGCCAAACAACTCGTTTAGCGTTCACTCGGTCGTCCAAGTTCATTGGCACACTTTTTTTCAATATTTCAAATTGTTGTTGTTGTTGTCTTCTGGTTCTCAGGTATGCCGTATTGCAACTCTTTGGCACAGGTATACACAAATTTATGTATATATAATAATCTATATAAAAGATTGTGTTACGTCGTCGACATTTGTTTTCGCGCAAAACCAAATAATAATAATAAAAAAAAAAAATATGAAATAGTCTCACATAAAGAAAGAAAAAAAACTCTTCCTGGATTTTTCTGCATTGCACATATAATTTCAACGGATACCTACAAATTTTTTACAGTAAAAAAATATAATACTGTTTTTCTATGTTTTTTTTTATAGCTTAGCCTTAGAAAATAAAAATATGGTAAATCTTTTGAATAAAGCATTCACAAAACATGAAACTTATAGCATGATATAATTATGAAAGAATTATTAGATTTTGTCTAGTCATGATAGTCGAAACTTTAATTTGAACAATTAATCCTTGGGCTTTGTAAAAATATGCGTTCATTTTATTTATTAAATTTCGAAATAATTTGATTTCAATCGATACAGGGAGACTTATATGATACTAAAAGTCTCCTTTGTAACGATACTGTTAAATCAAATTTGCGGAATTGTTAAAAAAATTTCGTCTTTAAAATAAACCTGGAACTATCGAGTGTCCTGTAAAAGTTTATTTATAATTTTTAAACTAGCAATTATGATTATGAACGTTTAAAATCAGTCTACAATAATAGTTCAATAAAACATAAAACTGTATTAATATTAGACTTTCTTTTATTAATTAAATCTTCTTGAACTATCTATTTTACTCGTACAGCATTATTGACTTAACCATTGAATTTTAAACTACACTAAATTGAAAATTATATTTTTTTAAATCAATATTTTTATGAAATTTATTAGTCACCTTCTGAATTCTTGAAAATTCTATAATGAAGTATTCTGATAATTTGCAATTCCAGATGAAATTAGGAACCTTTAAATTTACACAAAATTTAATTTACTTAAAATATGATTTTAGGATAATTTAAAAAAGAGTTTTATTAACAAAGTTTGGATAACAAATATCTTAAATCCAATATTTTTGTTTTACAGCATTTTGGACGTCTATTTTGATTCTATCTTAATTATACAGTCGTCAATTTTGACGATTTTAAAGTTATACAGGGGCGACCAAAAAATCAACCCCTTTTAAGAAGTTCTCTAAAAATTAGCTTTATGAACTACACTGGGACTGGGGGACTTTACAACTTACAAATATGCTAACAATAATTAACATTTTCATACATTTCCAGTCGTTAAATATAATTGAAAATTAGATGACTAAATTGACTTTTTTAAGTTACACTATTTTTAAAAGCATTAATTAATTATGTTTCCGACTCTTGGACCTTGGAGAATTATATTACTTAACAATATTAATTTCGTGAAGATCATATTAGAATTTGGTAACCTTTTATCTGGAATTGGTACTACTCCAATAACTGCAAGTAAAACAAGTTATTAAACTACAAAAAGAATTGCAAGTTATTTATAAGATTTTAAATATATAAATATGGTAAAATTTATGCTACAAACAGTTATAATAAAAACCAGATTTGTTGTTTTCTTGTAAATAGATTTTTTTGCTTGTAGTTCGCTTAACTGACACTTTTTTTAAGTTCTCATAAGATTTAAATTTTTGTTTCGGTTATGATGTACAAAATTTATTCATTATGCTATAGATAGAAGAAAATATTACATATCAAATATAACTGTGCACTTTGCATCTTAGCATGCATGTCTGCAATTTCTGGTTACTGCAATCATATTACAAAATTCAAATTTTCTTATATTTCAGATTATTTTAATTCTGAGTACCTACTTTTTGTAATTTTCTTAATTTGATGCAAAGTTTGTATAGTTTTATTTTTGTTTGCAAAAATTATTTGTATTATAATAAAAACCGCAATTTTCTATGCTGGCTTTTACTGAAAACTAATAAATAATATTGCATTAGAAATATAAAAACTTTCACAATTTTATAAATTGGAATATTAGTTATTTTTTAATGTAAATTTATATTTTAAGTATTACTGAAAATTTGATTTATTTAGCTTAGAAGCTGGGGGGTTAGAATAAATTTTATGCTAAATTATTTATTTCAGTGTGTAATAAAAATTGTATAGATTTATTTTTGACATGTATTTATGTAAATTCTTGTCATTATGTATAATATGTGAATCGAATCAACTTCAATTTATTATAAAATTTTAATTTTTGTGTTTTCGTATGCATAATAAAGTTTCTGTCTTAATTATAACCGCGCATTCAAGTCTTTTGTTTTGTTTATGAATTATTTGAATGTCGTTAAAAAATTTCATAATATACCGTTCATTTGTCACTCAAATATGTCAACTTAAATTAGTAATTTTTAATATTTATATGCGTATACGCTCTCAGAACATTTTATGATATTATATTTAAAAAAAACACTTTACTTACATTTGTAAAAAGTGTTAAATTTTATTTATGTTTACTAAATTTTATAAAACTGTTGATTAGCATATAACTTTATATTTAGTTTTCTTTTTTTTTCGAATATAATAATTTTCGATAATTAACTGTGAATAATCTTCTTTTGAGTACGTTGAGTTGTATAGCGAAATTAATGTCTTTACTCTCACAATAATTTTATGCTTTTATACGATTATGAAAAATAATATTTAATAAACCAGAAATAAAATTTATCGGTGTCAATGTACGAACTTGAACTAGTGCAATCCACTAGAAAAATATATATAAAAAAAAATTATAAATATAATTAAAAATAAATCATTTTGATATAATATAAAAAATATTAATATTCATTTGTCGGTCCGTCTATCTGTGCTCTGTAAAAAATATTAAATTATTATTTAACTAAATTTTACACCCCACAATTTAAAGCAAGGTTGACGAATATTTATTGTAAAATTTTAATTTTATTTTATTTTTTTCTATTCATAATCAAGTTTCTGTCTTAATTGTAATCGCGCATTCAAGTCTTTTGTTTTGTTTATGAAATATTTGACTGTAGTTAAAAAATTTAAAAACAGTTTTTAACGAAATTTTGAAGTTATGAAGCTTCGATTAATTTCGCATTTTCATACTGTAAATTAAACGAAATATTTAAATTATCTTGTTAAGAATTATACGCACTCATTTATATGGAGGTAAAGCTCTACTTTTTTGATTTGTAAAATAATTTCAAAAACTTTAATTTCAAGTAAAATAATTAAAATATTCGTGATTGATTCTATGAATTATCGATTAACGGCTAATTATACCAAAAGTTGGTAATCCGAAAGGATACTCTAAAACTACTTCACTAATTGAATAGTAAATAACTTGCAGAAGCTTCTTATTTTCTACAAGGCCGCCATCATGCTCAAATTTGTATAAATGTCATTTAATTAATTTTATATTTTCAATTATTAAATAAATTGAAAATTTGATTAAAATATCTTTGATCTAATGTTATTTTGTTTTTCTAAATATAATTTTTCTTGTTTATAATCAATCTAAAAATTTCTTTTTTCTTAATTTGATATAAAAACAATTAATTTTCAATTTCGCGTATTGAAAAAAAAAGTAAAAATATAAATCAATTTCACTTGAAAGTCTATTCCACCTATAAAGAAGAAGAACATTAACACGAAAACTGTTAATGAGAGCGTCACAATATTTTGAAATTAAAAATCAACAAAATTTTATTAATTATTATCGTTAGTTTAATAAATTTATAAAAATTCAGGAAATAATCAAGAAACAACTAAAAATTTATTAGTTAATTAAAATTATTTGATTTTTTGGGGTCAATTGCAAATTTTGATAATTATTTGAATATATATTTATTAAAAATATTAAATATTTGTGACAAGCATTAATTAAAATTACGTACTAAGATTAACAGGATGAACAGACTCATGCAGTTAAAAACCCTGAGAAGAAACAAGAAAGATTAACGTGAAAATTTATGAAATGCATATCAACACCAAGTTCATTCATGTAATGGTTCAGAGCCCTGACTTATGCAGCGATGAAAATAATCCTCAGATTGGAAGAGTTCAATCAAAAGAATATTCCATTCCAAAAACAATGGTAATAACAGGAGACGGAGACTGAACCTTTGGTCTTGGTGTAATAATATTAAGAAATAAGAATGTTAAACGAAGCTGTAACATTGTGATAAACAAAGTTTGTTGCTACAATTGTTTCAAATCGGCTTTGTAATGTTTCTGCTCTGCGGTATGAATGTAAGCAAGTATATTTTTTTTTTAAAAAAAAGAGTTTTATATTAAAATATTTTAATAATATTAATTATTATTGCCATATGGTAAGAAAAATAATTCTGTTTTTTTGAAAATATAATTTCTAAAACTTGTATTAGTAATAATTTGATACAATTTAGAAAAGTTTGGAATAAGATTCATTTTTTCTTCTGAAATTATTAAATTTTAAGAATTATTTATATTATATTTCGGATTCATAAATCACATTATAGGAAGTCATTTTGTTATAATTATTCCAATCAAAATTATGGTAGCTCCATAAAATAATAGCATTATACATACTACAGTTACCCTATAAATGCTAATATTTTACAAAGCTATCTAATAAAATTTCTTATTATATAATATAAAAATGTAATTTAACAACATTTTTATTTTTTATCAAATTTAAAATCTACGTAAAATGCAAAATCAAAACTTGTCTTCCTGAAAAGAAAATTGTGTTCACAAAATTCTCCTTAGATAATAATATAAAATAATTTTTTTCTATTATTATTTCACTTATTAACGGTTTAATTTTCTATCATACATAATTCACCTACATTTTCATCTAGTTTAAACTTAAAATATACAAAATAAGCAAAAGAAAAAAATGATTTCTCTTCACAAGAAAATCTCTTTGTCCTCCTTCGGAAGATTTTTCAATTTGCAAAAAAAAAATTTCCTCTAACGCTATATTCTGAACATAAACAAGCGACAACTACACATACATTAAGTATAAATATTAGAAAATTAAGAAAAAGTGCTCTGCCCCTCAACCAGCAACATTAAAATAATTATCTATTATTTTTGTTGAGTTGCGCGCGATGTTTAAAAAAAAACATTGCAATTTCATGCGAAAATTATTACGGTATTTTAACTGAATGAAAAAGCCTTTCTCTCTGTTGTCCGACTAAAACACTGTTATTAAATCGCGACTTAGAGAGTAAAAAAAAAAAAAAACAGAAAAAAATGAAAGAAACAAAAACGATTTCTTGGTAAGAAACCAAAAAACGCCAGCCACCAGAAACTGTGTTTTTTTTTGCAGAAATTTTTATGAATTTCGTGTTTGTTTTTTATATTTTACTTTTTTTTTCTTATAAACTTGTGACTTGTGATGCATTCGCTTTGTAAAATGTAAGTTACTTGCGGTCATTGCCATCATATGCATTTTAAGAAGCTTGAGTTGTAGTTTACTAGCAGATGCATTTTCTAAGGTAATTTGAGGACGTTGGTCTTGTTTCTATGCGTGAGTAGAGATTTTTGTTAGGAAATGTGTAAAATGAAGAAAATAAAATAAAAAAATAATAAATTTAATTTTTATATGAAGTATGATTGTAATTAAATTAAATATCAGAGTTATTTGGTGCAGCGGTTAACAACAAAATGATAAAAAATGAAAAAAAAATCGAGCAAAATATAAATAACTCTGATAATGAGACTTAAATTCTGATACTTACACAGTAATATTTTAAATTATTATATTTAATTCAATTCGAATCCCATTTCGGTTCAATTTTTGTTTCTTTATAGGTGTACCTAACATGCGGCTAGACTTAGCATCCCGTTCAACCACCTACGCCGTAACTGCAAAGAGCCGAGCGAAAAAGAAACGGTCACACACTATTCATTTGTAAGTACCCGGCGCTGGCTAGGTCCAGGTTCTGTTCACTTTTTATTCAACGACCTCAACGATCTCCCGCGAAGTGACACACGGAAACCGTCAAGTTTCTGGACGTCACTACTAGGTGGATCTAAAACTACCCCACCGCTATTTAATAACAATACCTGTGGTCACGGGACTGAGTGCTTTCAAAACGGAGCAAACGCGCTAATTTGGACTCCATGTGTGGTCGCCACTTTTACCAACCAACGATAGTAGTTATTTGATAGTTTTATAATATCGTCGGTTGTGTTCTGAAATCATTTATATGCCATCAACTTAGTTTGCAGTAAAATTTATTTTAAATTATAATTGATAAAAAAAGCAGTTCACGTTCAGTTTGATTTAAACTTTTATAATTAGTAAAGATTTTTTATCATATTTTAATTAAAACAAATCAAGGACTCACACCGTCTAATTCAAAACTTATCGACAATTTTGACTATGGAAATCAATTTCCAAACGACCCCGATTGTTTTTTCCATACACGTGAGTCTAATGGAGCGCCTTAGACCTTAAACAAAAATCTCAAATATATTATGACCCTTATTCATATAAATTAAAAAAATTACATATACCATGTGTCAATTAAGAATTAGCGTGGTGTTCATAATATTTAGTATTTAAATCCACGTGCTATGCGTGTGTATGATATGGAATATTTCAGAAATAAACCATTTTACTTTCCTTTTATTGAATTTACAATTCATGTTTTCCTCACCTGGGTATAGCTTCTAAACGGCTTTACCGATTTTTTTACACTAAATTCCATAAATAACAATTATCCATATGACGTATACGGTTCTTCAGTTCTTCAGTACTAAAATAGTCACAAAAAAGCGGATATGGGGCAATTTAGCAATGAATATCTCCCCAGCGATAAAAGAAGATAGCTGAATAATAAGCTAGTTCCAAAACCTAATATTCAGTTGCTAAGTAAAAAAAAGTGAAAATGGCGTATGAGGCTTTTCAGAACTCAGTCGACGACATAACAAAAATGTACATACTTATGGAATTTTCTTTGTATGGTATATGACGAATAGGATGATTAATCCTTTGTGCATTTTTTTTTGCACTGTCCATGAATACAACTTTAAAACTTATATAATACTATTTCTAATAAATCTATAATCGAGGCAAGTTATATGAAACCATAGCTAATCTGATGATGTTTATTAAAGAGGTGTTTGAGTACCATTGACAGGAAATACAAACACGAACATTATAAGTGACATTCCTGTAAAAAATATATTCATTTCCTTCCTTATGAACAAACCAATTAAATATTGATTTGTCAAAAAATATCAATTAATTTTTAATGTCAACAAATTTCATCGATAAAACTTGCACCAATCAAACCTAATAAGATTAAAATTTCAATTCTTTTAGATCTTTTTATGAAAAATATAACAAAATATTCACAATTTTTGTCAAAATTTATATTTAAAATCATTATTTTATCATTTTTATGTAAAACTTTAAATAACATTTAATAACCTCAACATTTTTATGATCTAATAAAATATATTAATAAAACAAAAA